>CM038718.1:32730358-33388515 GCA_021613375.1 Megaleporinus macrocephalus
CCGCGCGCGTCGGAGAGACAGGAGCGCGCTCGGACGCTGGGATGGAGAGTTGAGAGGAGGAGAACAAACAGAGAGAGCGAGCGAGAGAGAGAGAGAGAGAGAGAGACTCCAACTTCCACAGAGTATCAGCAAAAGTAAACACAGTCTGCCTTGTTGGGGGATTTTCTCAGAAGATTTCAAGCCCAGAGCGAGTTGTGAGATAAAGAGGTGAGTAATCTGAAAACTGCTGTACGACTGATTTGCAAAGATTTTCTTTAAGAGCGAATACTTCTAGATTAGATCTACCATCGATTTATGTCACATCTGGTCTGCATTCTTGGCGTAGCAGTCATTGAAATGCTGTAAAGAATTAGTAGTAGTAGTTAAATCTTTTGGTTTTATCGTACTTGCATTACTTGATAGAGTTATTACAGTTTTTATGTGAACTCAGCTGCTTAGCAGGTCTATCCTTCCACAAATTCCATAACATTCAACTGCAACTAGTAATAACATGCAGTCAGAAAAACATAGACAGCTTCAGCTTTAGGGGGCATCTGGTGTGATACTGCTCTACAATGTGCTCTACAAGACGTGCTGGCCTGCAGTCCATTCATTATTATAAACTTGAGTGTCCCACTTCTGAACAGATGACACGCACTAATGCACAACTACAAATCAATAACAACAAGACAATAGACCCGACTAAAGCTGCTCCAGAAGTTCAGCTAGAAGGGTTTTAAAAGTTCTGCAGGCGGACAGAATATTCTCAGTTTGCTTCTTCTTCATATAAAAAAACAGATACCTCTAGATTCAAACCCAGCTGAACAATGTAAGCCGTGTTTGTTTGGCTCTGCCCTGTGGTTGGTCTCCGTTTTGCCCATAAAATTAAATCCGAGGCTTGATCTGCGAGCTAAATCCTGCTGTGTCCCAGATTGACAGCGTCTCCAACATGACGCCATAACGGTCTCTCACAGGGCTAAATTTGGGGGGGATACGGGAATCCTATAGTGCTGCTGAAAACAATTATCATGGATAATGAGAAGTCTTCTTATTATAAATGCAAGTGTGAGAAACCAAGAGGAGCTTTAAGGCAATGTATCCCTATGTAACCTTCAGTCTGAGCTGTCCACTGCCTAGTGCTGAAATCAGATGGAAGGCACGTTTTCTCTTCTGAACAGTGGAGGACCTTTAGGTACAGTGGCTCTAATCTAATCTAATCTAATCTGCTGCATCCTCAGATCACGATGATGACCAAACCATATGGGAAGGGGTCCGGAGATGTGACAGAACTGGTTAGCTCTTTGGGCTGGATTGAAGAGGACCTGAGCTCTCAAGACGGGGACCAGCCCGAGACAGGGGGCCACTACAACCCGAACAGGGGCAACCGTGGCCCTGTAGATCTCGGCAGCGAGGACATGGAGGAGGAAGAGGAGGAGGAAGAGGAAGAGTCTGGACTGGATGGTGAGAAAGTACCCAAACGGAGGGGACCTAAGAAGAAGAAGATGACCAAAGCCAGACTGGAACGCTTCCGTGCCCGTCGGGTCAAAGCGAATGCCAGGGAGCGCTCGCGCATGCACGGACTGAACGATGCCCTGGACAACCTTCGGCGGGTCATGCCCTGTTACTCCAAGACCCAGAAGCTGTCCAAGATCGAGACCCTGCGGCTGGCCCGCAACTACATCTGGGCACTGTCTGAGGTTCTGGAGAGTGGCCAGTCACCGGAGAGCCATGGCTTCGTGGAGATGCTCTGCAAGGGGCTCTCGCAACCCACAAGCAACCTTGTGGCTGGCTGCCTCCAGCTAGGACCTTCGACCATGCTGATCAACAAACTGGACGACAAGTGCGGCGGACCGGGAGCAGGCGGCGTGGGCGCTCAGCAGGGACACTCCCTGAGTTACCCATCACCTGGCCTGCCCAGCCCACCATACGGTTCTCTGGAGGCTTCACACCTACTACACCTGAAGGGCTTCAAGAGTGCTGCTTATGAGAATCACTCGCCCAACGAATGTAGCAACGGCACGCCGCCGTACGATGGCCCACTCACGCCACCCCTCAGCATCAGCGGTAACTTCGCACTCAAGCAAGAGCCATCACCGCACGAGACGGAGAGGAACTACACACCACATCCCACGCACCCAGCCCACTATCTCTCCTCTCACCACTACCCGCCGTCCTCCATGGCTGGACTCCCCGGCTCCCAGGGCCACGCACTGTTCCCTGGCTCGCGTTACGAGCTACCTTTAGACATGGCCTTCGAGTCGTTTGCCCCTCCACACATGGTGACCTCACAGATGAGCACCATTTACAGTGAATGAACAGCCACGGACCCTCCGCAGTACACACGTCCAGAGATCAAGCAGGTGTGAGAGGACAGTTTGCAACCACTTTGTCTGAGATCCAGGAGCCATCGAGACGGTTCTGCAACTCTGAAACAGCATTAAAGAGATAGAGATACATATTTTGATTAATTTATTCTTGTACTCATCAAGTTTTACTTGTGATTTGTTCCGGATTTTCTTCTCTCGCAGACTTGACAAGAAATCTGATGCATATTCTGTAAAGATCACAAATGCACGCACATTTTTTTCTAAAGCCTATTTTGATAAACGCCCTCCAAAAAACGCTTCACCAAGCAATACGTTTTGCCATATGAACAAAAATGTTTTTATTTATAGCTGTATTTAATATTTATTTTGACTGTATGTCTTTATAGCGTCAGTTGGCACTGGTGTCTCACATTCTTGGTACACTGCCAGTCACTGCTACCATTCCTCATGAAGTATTTAATTTATTTATTGGAAATGTTTTGGGTTAATGTATTTTTTCTTTGGTGTCACTCTCCACTGTATTTGTCAGTTTCGCAAAATGTTTTGTAAATATTTACCTGTTTCGCACTTAATAAAATAAATATTCTTATATTATATACAAATCATTTCATTTTCATTTCCTTCCTGATGCTGAAGCTCTCTGGAAAGGCTGCTTATTTCGCCTCAAGCTGCATTAGCCTGCATACAGTCACAAGTGATGCTTTGAAGCGGAGCGTGTAGGAGACCTGTCGTCGCATATAAAAGGAAATTTGATTTAGCAGATTGCACTTAGATTATCCTTTTGTTTTGATGATGTGGAATAGTTCTCTGAGCCAACTGAAAAGAATATTTATAGAACATGAACAATACGTTTTCCCTCTCAGTATAATATAATACCAAAAAGGCTACATAACATGGAACAACAGTGGAAAGCTTTTAGTACTTTTTATTAAAGAATAATATACAGATAGTTTTCCATCAGAAAAAAAAAATTCTCAAAAGTTTACATCCCTAAAAAAACTGAATCTTTAAGGGTTCTTTACTGAATGCAGTGGTCATGTATACAACCGTCCTTTACCGTCCATTCTTAAAACCCTCATAGTTTTCACAATGGTTCTAAGTTCTGGCTTAAGAACACAAATCTAATGTAGGCCTTTTTAGGACCTTTCTCAAGAACATATTTGTAAAAAAAATATATATCCTAAACATAGTTCTTCAAATAACCTTTATAAAATATCTATCTGTCTATCTCTATTTTTGTTTAATTTAATGTTTCTATATCTATATCTTTGTATACTGTGCTATAAAGAGTTTCATGATGTTTGGATCAATAGAAATGCTCCAAAATCTACAGTAAAAGAAAAGAATGTTTTTGACCTCTTCTGTAATGTTACTATACATTGAGATACAATATATATATATTGTTGCCGTCTAATGAAAAACAAGAATCTCCAAAAATTTTTCCAACTTATTTTGGAGCATTTCTATTGGTCCAGTCATCATGAAATTTTCCCACAATGTAAATGGCAGTTCGCATCTTCGATCAACAAAAATGGAGATACATGTTTTTCATTGAACAGCGATGAGATATATATATATATATATATATATATATATATATATATATATATATATATATATATATATATATATATATATATAGGCAGTGGCTATGGCCCAGTCTGCATTTCTGCTCCAACCCAGCACACAACCTGGAGATGGAAAAAAACATGTGCGTTCAAGAACCACTGAACATTTGTTACAAATCACAGCCCTTTTTTATATTATCTAGTACCCTGTTTGTTAAAAGTGTAGATATGTGGAATGGTGCTATTAAGAATATTTATATTTAATATTTAAGAATATTCCAGAGAAAGGAGCTTTTACCACTATTTCTCAAGCACACTGATGTAGATTCCTGCTTTCTTGCTGACCTGTGAAGTTAAATACACCAAACAAATAACCTCATATCTCAGAAATGTTTGTTTTAAAAGAATATCCTAAAATATCCTACTGGCCCATTTCCAACGCTGTAAGGGCAGCTGGCATTGTCAAATGGAGTAGCAATATACTCCTATAATGTGAAAATGTAAGTAATGGCTAGTTAAATACATTCATTGTATGTGTTTGGTGGGAACAGAGTGGAGAAGTGAGTGGAGCTGTACGTCAGGCTATGCTGGCCTCAGGGAGCCATGGGAACTCAAGGCTGTGGAACAGGTGACTGTCACTGCAGCCCCTTTCACTCTCACTCATATTTTCCCAGCCATGTCAAGCCAACAGCGTTACGCTGAAACAACAAAACAAAAACATACAAAGACCGAGTGAAGACAGACACTCATATAGTCCTAAAAATAAAGGTTCCCAAACAATTCTTCTAAAAGGAGTTGTATGTCTTATTAAGAAGAATGGTTCTTCAAAGAACAATTCATTGGCAGGTTCTGTGGCATGGGTTCTTCTTTTGGTGTAAGTATGTTGGCTTAGACTGAAAAATGCACTGATATGTATGATTATCTGCTGACACTGAATTGTGAACATTCGCCAGGTTTTGTTCCAAAATTCATCAGACCGCTTTCAGGAATTTTCTTTTTTTTGTTGGGAGTGGACACATACAAGAAGTATCAGTACTGTATTAAGATTAATACCACCTTTATTGGAGAAATATAATGTGTGACGCTGTTATTGTTTGCACATACCTGCACATGTAGTTTATTTCATAAAATTCATAAAATGCTGGAATAGATCCAAATGAATTAGCATTGCAATGAAATTTAAAATTCAAGTCTGCTGATGTTTTACAACTGTAGCCCAGCCCCCGTATATTTCTGCTCTTCAGGAATACAATCAATACCACAAATTTTGGTGCAATGCAATGTTTTCTATTCCAAATGGAAATCTGATGTATGGCCATACACGGACTTACAAAATATGACTTATATTAGCATATATGGGTTTCCCTTCTATCTAACTGGCACAACAGACAGATACTAAATAGACAAAAATTGTCACAGGTGCATAAATTCAAGCACCTGGCCATGCAGTCTGCCTTTACAAACACCTGTGAAAGAACAGGCTGTTCTAAAGATCTCACTGGATTCAAGCGTGATGCTGTAATAGGATGCCAGCTCTGCGACAAGTCAATTTGTGAAATTTCTTCCCTCTTTGATATTCCTCGATCCAAAGCAACTCAGCGGCAAAGTAGCAGACCACTCCTTCGCAGAAGAATTTAAGCAGTTATAGCTGCAAAGTGGGGACCAACTCCTTCTGAATTCCTATGTATTTACAATGGAACTTCATGAAAGCTCCTGCAGGTGTAATGTAAATGTGTCCCAATGCCAATGTCCATATACTGTATGACAGCCACATATGTTAGCTTCATTTTATATAAGGTTTTATGCATAGTCTTTCTTTCCTCCACATAGTTTATAATAAAACTCTAAAAACATGCACACTGTAAGCTGTGCAACAATATGAATATAAATGTAAACATTGTTCTCTAACACTGAAGTAATGTAATATTTAAAAGTCAACAGATAACACAGAATTAAAATGTATTGTGATGTATTGAACTATGTATTAGATGTATATGTAAAATTAAAAATTTGATACTTATAAGTGCATATATGTATGTACATATATTTTGGAAAATATGTCTGACCCTATATAATATATGTGCATATGTGACCATATATCAGATTTCTGCATGGGAGTTCCGCTTAGTTATTCTTTTGGCTGTTGTTGTGAGGACTCTTATTTTGAAGGGCAGGGCCATGTGCTGAGGTAGCAGTTAGAATGAAGTGCTAGGGTGTGTCTGAAATTGTACCCTAGTTACGGTTTAGTGTTCTATTCAGAGTGTTTTGTGGTGTTGTTTGAATTCTCAGTGGACATGTAGACTCTCTATATAGTTCATTGCATTCTTACCCACAATGCACCGTACACTACTTACAGGTTGACGCCCCACAATGCATAGTTTCTTTGAAATTCCCTCTACTGTCTCCCTTACTGCTCCCCTATATAGTGTTTTCCATAGAGCAGTCTATGTAGTGACCAGGGACCAAGTGAACCATTTCAGACACACCCCTAGTCTGAGTCTTAGTCTGTTCCATTTCTCCAAAACTCTGTTATTAGCTTAACTAGGACACTGCTGGTTCTCTGTATGTGAAATATTGCTGGCGTCACGGCTCGTTACAAAGAAACCCATCCTAAGATAAGATGGACAGCACTACTGCAGCTTTCCTGATATATAAAAGCTATACAACTCACATTTATGTTGCTTCTTCACCCAAATCCAATTTTTGTTTCATTCCATAAATTCCATAAATGACTATTCCATTGAAAAGGTCCTCCAAAATAGGCAAAAATTGCATTTCATAACTAGTCTAAGTCGCACCGCCGGCTAAAATACAGCACACCACTGTAACAGGCAATTGCTAGATTTACGAAGGCCCGGTGGATGCTTCAGCAAACCTTGACCTCTGCTTTTCGAGCATTGAGACTGGAGCACGTCACATAGCTGCAGTCTACAGTACTGCGACTCAAAGCCGCCTTTCTTGCCAAATGTTGGCTGCACTCAAACCGAGAGCCGTCATTGACTGGAGCTTTGTGATATTGGTCAACACGGAGGTTCTTCAACCTTTAACAAAGAGGAGGGTGATGGAGTGCGGCGCTGGAGTGGAACGTGTGGGGAACAAGTGTTTGTGTGTGTGAGAGAGAGAGAAGAGAGATTGTGTGAGCCTGCATGTGTTTATTATTGGCTTTTAGAAAAAAGAGAAAGAGTGAGGGGAGGCCATCAGGCTCAGGCTGTTGTCCGTCAAGTGGACCCCGCTCAGCAGCATCTCCGCAGGTTTGTCTTTTCCAGCCTCGGCAGGGCGAGAGAAGTGAGGGAGAAAAAGGGAGCGATTGTTTTTAGCGGGCGCCACTGGTCCATTGTAAGTGCAGCCTGTTCTTTCTCTTGACCTCTGACCTGCATTGTTGTGAGGCTGCTCGTTCGGGGAGCTGAGACAGCTGGGGGAGCGGCAGGGGGGCTGACAGACAGCTGAGGCACAGAGTAACACAGAGTGAGAGACAGAGAGAGTGAGAGAGAGAGAGGGAAAGAGAGAGAGAGAGGGAAAGAGAGAGAGAGAGGGATGTAGGATGCAAAAAATGCAAAAAAAGACAGCTGAATGAGGTCGCTTCTTCCTTCGTTTTCTTTGGCGGCTCATTTTCCTCCGGACCGACACATAGCTCCACACGGCCACGGAGACAGACAAGCAGACAGGTGTGCAGAGTGCAGAGACACTGAAAGGGAGCTGGGTGGGGGAGGCGGTGTTGTGGGGGGGGGGGGGGGGGGGGGGGGGGTCTAGCTTTGTTTTGCTGCTATTAGGAATGTTTTGGTTTATAAAAGTGGAGAGGGGGAGGGTCCGGATTATGAAAAATAAAAATAGTGGAGAATCGTGCTAAGCCAGCCCGCCCAACTTCAGTACACCAAGTGCTTTTTGTGAACTTGTGAATATGATGATGAAAAATGGTGAATTGTGGTGAAAAAAACATGTATTATTTATAATATTACTGTAGGATCATTTCAGGGATGAACATACTATAAATAAACCAGATGCAACCGTGGATGTCCTGTTCCTGAAAGCTCTGAAGATTCACGAAACAGAATTCGAAAGATTTTAAATTCCAGGTTTTAATACAGCTGCATGTCTATTTCATTGAGAAGAATAGTTAGTAACAAAGTAGTATATATATGTTCTGCATATATATGTATATATATATATATACCGCAGTACTAAAGTTTTAGACACCTGAACTCATTGTTTAAAAGACTTTACTTTAGCAATATGTGTGTTTTCACCAACATTACACCAGATATCATAAGAACAGATGTAAATATACATATATCTTAATATGTCAGTTTAAAGAACAAAGTGTTGTTCTAGACATTGTATGAATGTATTCAGTTCCTTCAGCAGCAATCTTGATTTAGCTTAATGAAGCACTGAGCAGTCAAAGCAGGTATTAGATGAGAACTGTAAATAATACTGGGTTGTTTCCGCAAGGAGAAGCTTGGAAAGGGTTAAATATGCACACGGACAATGGTAAAAGCACTTACTACTCTATTAATACTATTTCAATATTTTAAAAAGCTTCTTGTCTTGGCTTTTTAAATATAATAATGTCCTCAAGTGCCTAAAACGTGTGTACAGCACTGAACTTTTGAAATATGTACGCTTTACCTGAGTATAAAAATTAATTCCAACTTTAACATTTATTTCAGAGTACTGCGACAGTAACTAGATATTGTCCTGTAAAACAATTTAGTCACTTTTGCAAAGTGCAAAAAAAAATAAAAAATACATTCACAAACGGGGCTGCTAACCCTCCTACTCAGTTGAACTCAGTTGATTGTTGATTTTTGCAATGCTAGCAATGAAAGCCCCCTATGATGTGGAGAAATCATGCTATTTACCACAAACCATGTGTGCCACTTGTCTCTGACACGTTTTTATCAGTCATTTTAAATATGCTTCTGAAACTGATTGGATTTATGTTCTCTGCTAGTAAAGTAGGCTTTGAATTTTAATTGACTTTTGGCTTAGACTGTTAGCTACCAGGTTGTCTTGCTGGCTCTAGAGTTAACTGCACTTGCTAGTTTAAGGTGTGGTTTCAGGTTAGCCCAAGGTGTGAACTGCAGTGACTGGCCTTACTAGCCATTAGACAGACTTTTCCAAAGACTTAAAATGCAGACTGAAGACCACCATCTTTTTGTGGAGCATATACGAGCACTAATGTATGATTGAAATGAATCATATTGCACTTATGCTACGCTTAACTAAGTATTCAGTATTTCTGCTTTGTTTGGTATTCCATATACTGTATTTAACCCTGTATTTTATTCTCTTTGCTCTAGGTATCAGTACTGGCCCTTGTTTCTGGCGGTGTTTGAGCTCAAGGGTTTTTTTGACTGAATCTGTTTGTACTAGCTAGAGATACATACTCTGACTGAACACAAAGCACTTTTCTTAGTTGCTCTGGATAAGAACGTAAATGTATTAGAAATGTATTACAGAAAAGTCCTTGTCTTTTTGTCTGAGGATCTGACAGGTCAAGATTAGATCTTTCACAAATTCGTATTACAGAAGCAAATCTTGTCTTGATGTAAGAATCTTAGCTCAAAGCATCTCAGTCGATACCAAATCGAAATTGATGATCAACTGTCATGTCTGTTACCTTACCAATGATCATACACCCACGTTGAAATTTAAATGTCAGTAAAATAACATTTCGAATTTAGGTTAGTTAGCCAGACAGCTCCCATTACTGATGTAAAAACAGTCTTACTGGGTTTGTTAGGCCATTGCTGCTCCCCAGTTTCAGTTTCCATTTCCCAAACTACTCATTCAACCACACTGACAGTATTCCTACTAATAAACAATCACAAGCTCAGCTCTGCCTCCTCATGTTTGTTCCACAATAAACTTCTATTGGTTTGGACTTTATGGGACAGCCTAGGTCAACCTGAAGCATTGATTAGCCTTGGGCAACCAGCACCTTGTCTGTTTGTGGGTTGTCGCTCCTCTGACCAGAGTAGATAGGCACTCACCACTGCTGACCAGGAGCACCCCACAGCACTTGCCATTTCGGAGACATTCCAGAACGACTTGCCATTTCTACAACTTCCAACATATTCACTATGAGAACCAGCTGTAAGCTTACCATCTAATAAATCCCAACACAAACCTATTGCCTTTTTATTATTGTGAAATGTTTCTTTTACTTGAAGGATGTCTTCATCAGAAAAAAGAGGTCATTCAAATATACTATGATGAGGATTTAACCACCGCTGGGTTTCTTAGGGTTATTTTAATAAGAGTTAAAATTATAAATTATCTGGATGCTCCAGAACACAACGGCCCTTCAAGGATTACATGCAGCATTTGCATTGTTATATCAACAGCGTCTCCACAAACTGTTTATCAATTTCATTATTTGTAACTATTTTTTATGTAAAAAAATTTACAGTAAAATGCATGTAGCTGGAAAAATGCTGGTATTAAGTAAGTTACTATGTTAAATACCAGTCACTATTAAACTGTTACTTCATTTCTAAGATATCCTTATGTTTACTAAGTTTCTCGTTTAAGGAACATTTAGTATTAGGATGACCAGGGAATGGCCAGCTGCTCTCCGCCTGTGCCTGCGCATGTGGACATGATTGCTGAAAAACTGGTGGGAACAGAAGTGTGGTGTGGTGGCGGAGCAGAGGTGAAAGGAGCAGAGGCCGCGTGCTCCTTCCCTTGGGGGACACTAGCATCACTGTGACCTTTGCCTTCCAACACACTCTGTCACACACTCCAGAGAGATACGAACGTAAAGGATTCTCAGCCTCAGAATCTGAGCGGAAGTGTGATAGAGAAGCAGAACCTTAAGCTCTCCTTAGATTTGTAGTGATTTCTAAGCACACCAAGCTGTGCAAAATATTTTAACACACTAATTAATGTAATGTGTTCTTTGGCACAATACCACCAAATAACCTTCCAATTAATGTTTTTGGGTACATGAAATGAGTGAGTGCAAAGAACCTATTCAAAAAAAAGTTCTTTATCAGTAAAGGGAGTTTATGTAGAACCACATTTAAGAACCTAATTGAAGTGTTTAATGTGCAAAAGTGTGCAGTGACTTTAATGACAAGGTTTTTGAGGAGAATCACTATTAAATATGTACAAATAACCAAAATACAACCAAACTACACATATGCAGCAGGTGTTCCTCAGAGATGTTCTGCCATGCTTATGTTCCTGTTCCTGCAGGACATTCCTGTAGTTGGTTGAATATCTTTTTATGAACCATTTAATCCAACACCTCCCAGCAGAGCTTGATTAAACATTACAGAAGTTTAGTTGCAACTCTGCATTATATGCATTGTTCATCTGCATTGATGTTATAGATGTTAAGCCGTTACTGATTCATTTCATGAGTGATTATAAAAGCACATCCTAAATCTTTCATATCATATTGTTTGTTATCAAATTAAGCAATCTCTAAATATTGGTGCTTTCTATACTGGTAAAGTATGAGTTGATATTATCCATCATGTTGAATGTTTGGTAGTCTCTGAATTATCTTCACAAAAATATATTTCACCACATACTTAATCATTATTAAAAATGTATTTGATTCTGATTTGATTTGACCTTCTACAATTGCCACAATAATGGCCGCCAGCACAGCCGGCAGAGAATTAAACTAATGACTAGTTCACACTTAACGATTTTAGCCTGGTTTTTGCAGATTGGCGACAAAACCCTCTGCTTGGAGGAAAATCGACGACCGTTTGGAGCTCGCTCAGTCGTGTAGTGTGAGCGGCTGAAAGACGCTTGTTGACCTGTCGCCGAGTGCTCGCCAACTCATTGCAGACGCTCTAGCATGTTTAATATCTCGGCCAGTCGGCGACTGTAAGTCAACAGCAGCGTCTAGCTACAGCCAATGGGATCCCATAGAGAGAGAACCGCGTCACCGTTCATGCAATCTCTCTGCGGCTGCGGGCGACACGTACATTTTCTTTGATAAAATATTTACCGTCAACTCTCTCTGCAGAACAGACAGTCCCTGCTGGCCTGTGTCTTTATCCATCTTCATACCTTTTTCTTCTTTGTTGCAGATCAGCGCAGTGTTAACTCGTATCGCTGGTTTGTTGGCGTCTGTTTTGGAAATAGTGTATGTTCTACGTGGTATCGCTAGCTCTCACATGCGTTTAGGTTTGGTGTGTTCTCTTGACAAAAATGGTTTTTGGACCGAAGCCAGATGAGTTGGCGATTCTCCAGAGTGAAAGTCATGTAATTCGTGACTCCATGTTGTCGATCAGAAAGACTTGCGATTACAGCTCAACCAGTCATGTAGTGTGAACGGCACAAAAGCCTGACGACTCAAACAGTTGTATAGTGTAAACCAGGCATAACCAATAATATCAGCCAGTATAAATTGATATGGTCATAGGCTTTTCAGACAGTCCTGCAGCAATAAGGAGGTGGAAATCGTCAGTGAACAGCTTTCTTTTGCCTCTACAGCACATGACCGCTACGAAGTAAAAGGCTCTCAACATTGGAGGGTCTTTTTGCTGATACTAAGCAATCTGCGGTACCCTAATGTCAACTGACGTTACCAGTCAACTGATATATTTGTCTGGCTGCTCTTTCTGAAGCCAACAACAAAATGTTTCACCATGATGCTTCATCCCTGTTGAAGATCTGGTTGAGTTAAAACGTTGCATATTAATACTATTGAGCAGCTTCTCAACTTTTTCATCAAATGCCTGCGAAATCTCTGCGAAGATATTTGGTTTACACGCTGCAAGGGCTCTTCAAGTGGCATCTCAGCTTCTCCTTGAACCCGTTCTTTTGTTGCCGCAGGTCGCGGTGGAGTGGCAGGCCTGGGCTTGAGGTTTTAAAAAGTGAGAGAGAGAGCTCTGAAGAGAGGACGATGGGACATTAAAGTGCAGTCTGAAACCTCTTTCTCTCCTGCCTTCTCCCCCTCGCTTTTTTGTCTCTCAGTGGCACTAATCCACTGGCCAAACAACACGAACTCCCACTAAATGAAAGGTCCTGATCCACAGGGGCGAGATGAGGGATAAAGCATTGTGATTAAGATTGTATTAATGGGGCCATAGGAGGCTGGAAGGCTTTAATCAGTGACTGTGCTGCCCTAATCCCTTGCCTTTAAGCTGCTGCTAACACTGTGATCCTCCCTCCTCCTGAGCCACGTCACACACACACACACACACACACACACATACGCACTCACGCTCGCTCGCACGCACGAGAAAGAACGGCCAAGGTGCCAGAGCAGGAGCCCAGTGAAACTGAGACCCAGTGAGCGAGACCCAGGGAGCAGCTGGGAGGAGAAACAAGAGAGAGATGGGGCCAGAGGGAAGAGGAGCTTTGGGAAAAGAAAGACAAAGAGGGGCCGAAGTGAATGGGCAAGAGCAAGCCCAAGTGAAAGGAAGAAAGAGAGAGAGAGAGAGAGAGAAAAGAGGGATGGTGTGGAAAAGAAAATGAGTTGGTGATTCATAAATCTGTCCGGTTTATTCACATCTTCAAGAAAAGCAAGCACGTCCTTGAGGCCTTAAATTAACTGGACAGAGCTGCACATCCTAACTCATTTCCTCCAACCATTCAAGAAATACAACAAAATGAAAGGAACTTCTACACTAGATGGAGTTTCGCCTTCGAGTAACTCTATCATGCTTGCTTTCAGCGTCTCAAAGAAATCTTTAGGGATATTTCTCCTTACTTCCTAAATCCAGTCTTAGGAGTCAGCTGCATTTTCTGTTTTCCACAGTCCAAATAATTCCAAACACCTTAGGTGATGCTGAGGTCTGGACTCTGGGGTGGTAAGACCATCTGAGAACACCAACAGCTTCATTATCTTCTTCTTTATTAGGGTTTCTTGACAGCTACATAATAATAATAATAACTTAATAATAACTTAATAACCTTTCACAAACCCAAAAGAACAAACAAGGGAAACAAAGAGTGAAAGAAAGAAGAGAAAATGTGGGACTTGAGCTGGGATTTAAACATAGAAACAGAGGAAGACAAGCAAATAGAAAGAGGTAGGGCATCCAACGAGTGGGGGCAGCAACACTGAAAGATCTGCCAAAGATCTGCTTGATGGAGCGTAGGGCTGTAAGAGAGCAGAGAGATATGACGGAGCTAAGCCATGTAAGGCCTTATAAGATTCAAGAGATTCAAGATTCAAGAGTTTTATTGTTATATGTACAGCAGAACAGACAGTTACACTGTACAATGAAATTCTTACTTTGCTGTTCCTCCATTCACCAATAGATAAAGATAACAAAAAAAAGAAATATTAAAAATATATTCAAAATATATAAAGTATAGTAATATAAGTTGAAGTAAATAAAAGGTTTTTTTTATATAGTTATAAAATACAAAAAAAGTCAACAAAAGTATTTTGTGGCGGATGCGTTCAGAAACAGGAAGCTGGTGGAGGACAGGTGTGATGTGAGCAGATTAAGATTCTGGCAGCATATCCTTTCAGACCCAAATGGCTGAGGTGTCTTCTCACAGTGGAGTGATAGAAAAAAGCACCTGTGCACATGTTTTCAGATTTGAAGCAGCACTAAAGCTTGATAGTCTCCTGTTTCTTAAAGATTAAAGATGGTCTATCAGATCTTTCACCCATTTTCTCTGGATCCTTCCATCATTTTTTGTCCAGAATTGGAAAATCTCTGGATTTTCCTTTGACTTTCCTCTTCTTATGGAATTCTCATATCTAATCACCTTAGAAATATCTTTTAAGTAAAGGATAACATAAAACTGAGTAGAAGTGAATGCTTTTCTAGTGCAAGGAAAACAACAGAAGGAGACTAAAACTGTTCAGGTCTTCGAGAAAACTCCTGTCTTGCTCAAATATATAAAACATGCTCCAGCGTTTGCACCAGGATAAATAATGCAGCTGAATAAGCTGGCTTTAAAACCGGCTGCCACTCGGTAATATGTAAAATCTCCTTTATAAACTAAATAAATAACACAAACAACTCGCTCTCTTGAGCCGTCACATCAGGCATCTGGTACCGTCACATCAGTTCAGATCAAGCTCAGGACACACAACAGTACAAAACCCACAAAAAGAAAGAAAACGCTCTAAAGGCACGTTGTGCAGGAACACAGGCTCGGGGAGGTTTTGGATTAATAATGAGAAAAGAATAGGCCTTGCGGTGTGATATTGTGAGGCGAGGGTTGCGAAGGCGAAGGGGTTGAGCCTGGGCCCTCAGCGCAGGGCCCCGTGAGAGTGCCGGGGTGTCAGAGTTAAAGAGCTTCTAATGGGACGGAGATGCTGTCGTGTTTACCCTGGCTCCCCCCCCTCCACCCGCCCACTGCATTGTGGAGGTGGCCCAGCTTTGAGTCTCCACAATGGCTGAAGAGGAGGGACAGATGGGGGTCTCTATGGAAGGAGGCACAAAAAGAAGGCAAGGTAGGAGGGCCCGGTCGTGTGAGAGAAGGGAGCCTGTGGTCCCCTCACACCGCTTGCCATGCAAAGTAATGGAGAGAAAAAGAGAAAGGGATGGAAAAAGAAAGAAAGGAGACGGCAAAAAGGGGTGGGCAAGAGGTCACAGTGGGATTTGGAGCTTTAAGTTATTGCCCACGCTCTGCACGATATACAGTATATGCCCATACATACTGATCCACAGGACTAATGGGAGTCATGCAGTTCACGACAAAAGTATCTTAGCCCTTGACGACTCGTTAAACGTGAGCAGCTTGCAATTAAGACAACGTTATGGTGTTAAAGCTGCACTATGCAAGATTGTTTTTGTTAAAATTGAAAGTAGCAGCATGACTAAGTGTAAAGGGGGAAAGAGCACGGGTGTCAGAGTGCTGAATCTCTCTGTAAAACCTGAATCATTAGTTTAATGGTCAGAGGCATTTGGTCTGATGGCTCAAAGTTTCTATCTCAAAAGTAAATATGCAGAAATGCATAGTAGAACATTCACCCACATCCCCAGAAGACATGTCCTTCGCCAAGCTTTCACTGAAGACATGGATACAACATGCTTCCAGTCATCAGATTCATATACTCAGAGAGTCCAAAGCACAACCGACATTACACCATATTCTGGGTGTTTTGGATGTTGCGTGCAATTACATATTTCCACCAGAGAGGTCTCCAAATCCCCAAATCTTACACAGTGCAGCAAAGTGATTTTATCAAGTTATGGAAAATCACAACTAGAAATGTTACTCCCTGTAACCAAAGCAGAAAATGCTACATTGAATTATGGAGACATAGGGGAATGAATAGAATCCAATTTTGTAAACCAACTGACCTAAAATATCCTGTAAATGCTTGCAGCGCAACACAACTTTAAGCAAAAAAGTAGACCACACAACTGTAGCCACAATAGTTCAGCTTAGCATGAAAGCAGCAGCTATTGTTTTAGAATTTACTATTTAGATTTTTGGGGAAAGAAACACTGACAAAAATTGCAACCATTGGTATATGTCTTGTGAAGATTTTACTCGCATCCTGCAGAAGTTGCACCATAGTGAGACTTTATAGATTAAAGATTATCAAAGAGTAAAGAGAAGGGACAGCTTTTCAACAAGCAACCTAAAAAATTCTACCTTAAGAATTGATCAGTATAGAAAGAAATGCCAGCTATGCCAGCAGTCAGGAGTTCTTCAGCACAGTGGAGAGGATGCTCAATGGCTGTATGATGTATTAACATGAAGCATTCTGGGTATTGTAGTGTGACAACGCTGATGATTGGCATCAGCTTGTAAAAAAAAAAAAAAAAAAAAAAAAGGTCAAAAACCAGTAGGGATAAGGAATATTACCAAGCAAAACGAATGATACTAGCCTGTACGTCCCTATAAGAAAAACGCTTTAATGAAAAATGGTTAATTTTAAAGTTTAGCAGTGAAAGAAAAAACATGCCAGACATTGGCATCATACCACAATTACTGAAATAAATATAAACAGGCCAGTATAAAAGATGATGAGTCATAATTGAGCTAGAGACTCATAACTAATGAATCACACATGTATTGAGTCAGACAATTTTTTTTTTTACACAGGGCGATGAACAAGTCTGCCACTAAAGCTTTCTTAGCTGGGCCACGCCAGCTTTGAAAATTAATCTACATTGACGTTTGTCTGGCTATTCCATTTTTAATCTACCCTGAAAGGTTGAGCTTAAGCAGACTTTTTGGGTAAACATTTTAGTGCATCTTGCAGTGGAGGAGCTTAAGAACATTATCAGTGTGCTTTTAGAACCAGTGTAAGCTACAGTACATGGCATACATAGATGTTCTATGCTTAAATTACACTGTGGCATGTGGTATTTCTGACATATCTGTTTCGGAGAAATTGGATGTTTAACATATTAGACCGTTGGTAGACTTTGCAGGAGAAGAATTCCAAGCAGGGATGGGATCATGTACACAAAACTGGTGTTCCAGCATTTTGTACCCCTACTCTTTAGTCCTGCTCATATCTTTAGTACAGCATAGTTACTCAAATGTTTTGAACGTTTTATTGTGTTTTTTAATGTTATTAATGTAATTAATTAAATTCAAACTCAGCTTAATATCACTAGTTACCTGAAGTCAGCTTCTTATTCACCAGCTTCAGATTCATTGCTTATATTCTGCACCATTTAAGGTGGAACTGGAAAATACAAACAAAAAGCTGGCAAACAAGACACTTTTACTTTAGTCTCATATTTTTAATGCTGGTCGTTTTTTGATGAAGAGATTTAATCCATTAAAAAAAAATCACACCTGGGCTTTTATGCACAGAGATATCAATAATTACACTAGGACAATTCAGAAATTATTCTTTCTACATCATCAAATTCAAGCTGCTGATTCAACACAAGCACACAAAAGGCACGATCAACAGCCAAACACTGTGGCGGCCTCTGTTAGAAGACGACCTGCTCCTATGTAGATGTAAAGGGTTCATTCTAAGCTAACAAAAACACAATGTTTGCAGTTATAATGAATTATACACTACCAAAACAACTTTGTAAGCTATTCCATTTAAGCTAATAGAGCCCCTAAATTAATACACCGCACCCTTAAAGCCTTTTTAAGTATGGCACAAACCTTCATGTTTTGGACCACTCTATAGAAATTGTATGTATTTATAGCAAAATATTAAACAAACATGAAGCAAAACAGAATGAAAAAAAAAAACATTAACTCTCTTAGTTTTCAGTCTTTGCTGAATATTGTGTCCTCTTATAGCTGTAAACGCATCACAATGTGTACAAGGTTTATAAGGTCTTCCCTATAAAGTAATAAACTGACATGTTACCTGTTGTTTGACAAAGAAAATCTCTATATCGCTGCTGTCCAATGAAAAACAAGGATCTGCAAAATTGCTACTTTACAGGAGAGACCAAAACCTATTTTACTTTCAATGTAAGTCAATGGAACCAGAATTTTTTCCAAGCTATTCTGGAGCACTTCTATTGGTCCATTCGTCATGAAATTTGTACACAATGTAAACAACTACTGGTTCAAATAATGTAGAAAACTCAAAATCAACAAAAATGGAGATACATGGTTTTCATTGGACAGCAACAATATGCATGATTTTTGTATATACCGGATTAGCAAAGAGCACCTCTATGCTTGAGGGCCCCATCTGGTATGAACAACATGAATAGAAGCCCCGAGCAGCCCTTCTAAAGGAAGACGACATGCAGGAAACTTTGTACCGATGGAAGCTTTTAGGTCAGGATCATGCCAGGGTCCAGGTTAAGGACTTCTGATAGGCGCTTCTAAAGGAAATCATCACCCAAAAAGTCAGCCTCATGGCCTGCTGAGGCGCAAGTGCACGGCCCTCATTGAGCGGCCTCCTGTGCTCTTGTGAGTTTAACCCCACACCTCCAGGTGAGGCCCTCATCATTAATTTGCTCAGCATGTAATAAGCTTTGAATGGCTTTGATTATGGGGTTGGAGCTGCTCTGGGTGAAGTGGAGGGGGAGCAGGAGGAGGAGGAGGATGCCGAGCGGAGGTGAGGGATACGAGGGAAAGGCCCCTCCAGTGTAAGATGAGGAGCACTGAGGGACTGGGAGGGAGGAGCCCGTGCACACAGCAACAGATGGGCCCCAATGGCGTTCTCTCAGGTTGTAAACTTTCTGTTAGGAACATCTGTCCGTTTGTCCATATGCCACACACTCGCAGGAGCTAAAACGAGGAAGCGACCAGCCACTGTTTGGAGCGGGCCTACAGGCACCCGTCAAACTCTGAGTGACGAGACAGAAAGCGACGGGCTATGAGCAGGACCAGGGACAGAGCCGATTATTGTTCTCCACTCTTTATGTGACGTGGGGATGAAAATTAATAACCGCGCTAGGGTGGACCACTAATTGCCAATGCTAATTGCTTGATTAACATAAAGACTAAATACTGTACAAATCCCCGGCACCTGCTACAGTTGGCATTTACAAACGCAGCTGGTGCACAACACCGTGTCCACGGATCAGGATCGGGCCATTTCAATCATATGGTGCAATTAAAAAAACAAAAAACATATAAACTGAAAAAAAAAAAATGTAGATCACATGTATGCAGTGAACGTTAGAGAACTCTTCTGAGCTCTTCCTCCACTGTTACATCATCTCTCTCTCTTTCTCTCTTTTTTTTTGGTAAAATGTCTTATTTTTCTATTTGCTCCGTAGCGAGGGGATAAAGGAGAATTAAGCAGCTGATCGGGGCTCAGTGTCCAGAGCGCTGCATTAGACATTAATCCAGGACAGAGGAAGGGGGGAGATGGGATAGTACCTCTAATCCTCCCCTCCACCCACCCCATCCCACTCACACAAACACTTCTCTACAGCAGACCTTACAAAAGTGACACAAATTTCCCCCGCAATAAAAAAAAGAGAAGCAAAACATATTACAGGCAAGAAAATCAGTAAGTCTGGCCAAATAATGACAATAATAATAAAGTTTTTGAAATTTTTGGTATTTAGATTATATTAAATGGATAAATCATTCACAATAGTTTAATGTGAAATGCAGGTTGTGATAGAAACTCAGAAGTCTTCTAAAACAACCTTCTGGGTCAAAATCAGCTTGTAGTTTTTAATACAATCCTGGCGTCAGATTTGTATAGGAACAAATATATAAATTAAAATAAAGTTGTGCTGCACAAATATTTTCTAAAAAGAGAACTTTACATAAGAGAGAGAGGGTGAAAAAAAAACATACTTCACTTTTAATGTGAGTCAATGGAACCAGACTTCCCAAAGCATTTTATTATTACATTTTTACAAAATATAATTTTATATAATCTGTTGCTCTTTACCCTAAGAACCAAAAAACAAATATGAAAAATGAAATACAAAGTAGTTCCAATATACATACACACACTCACAATGTATACATATACACACACCAGTTTTTAGATTTACTACTCATATTACCAAAAACATCACAGAAATCTCAGAAGGCATGTTACAGTTAGTTAATAAAGAAAACATTTCTATTTTTGTTGATTTTTATTTTTCCACATCATATGAACTCGTCAACTGCAGTCACATTATGTGATAATTTCATGCGAACAGAAATGGCCTTGGGAAAAAAAAAAAAAAAAAAAAAAAAAAAAAAAAAAAAAAAAAAAAAATTCAGGTTCCTTTGACTTAAATTAAAAGTAAAGAATGATTCTGGCCCCTCCTGTGAAGTTGCCATTCTGGAGATTCTTGTTTTTTCTTTGGACAGTGACGTTGTATATTTTATTGTGTTGTGTTAGATACTGTGATCCTGCTTCCCATCAACACCACTGTACAGAAATCACATGTTACAGTGGGTAACATGGGTAAGACTCCTGAGTGGTAGTGCTCGCATTCACCTGAACAAATCATCACTCTAAATGACAAACCTTGTCTTCTCCCTGTCCTCCCTTACACTGAGAGGTCTCCACAGTGACAGATGTTGCTGGGGCAACAGTTGGTATTGAGAAGGAGGGGCTTAAGACCATCTGCCCAGGGTCAAGGTTTGGATGAGTGGGGGCTTCTCCCCCCCCCAAAAAAAAAGAAAAGAAAAAAAAAAAAAAGCCAGCTATAGTGGCAACTTTAGCTAAATGACTAGAAGTGTGGTAAGCATTTCATTGATTCAGTTATGTTATGTAGTTGCAGGCCTGAGCTCATGTCCTTTAGAGGGCGGAGAAACAAATACTGAAAGGAATCAGTTTTTCAGTACAGGTCTGTCCAGTTTAAACTGAACGCTGCATGACACTGCCTCCTTGTGGTGAAATGATGCAAGGCAACCATTGACTTGACTCAAAAGAAAAACTGTATTTTAGAGTAGGTGTAAAAAGTTATTTATTATAACAAATGATTACAGACCAAACACAGAAACATGAAAAAAATTAAGATACAATATTGGAAAATATTCGCAGATTTTTGCTGATATTTTCCACTTCATCACGGAAATGCGCAATCTTCATGTGTGCCAGTTTCCTCTGGGGGCAAAACAAGAGAACCGGTATTGGAAAAGGAAATAACTATAAAATAAAAAAATCCACACAGTTGTTTTACATACACCTTGAATGTACAATATTACAATGTTTTATTGTTGCTGTGATAAATTGCCACAAAACACTTTTCTAAGCATATAATGGATCATGAGTACACAAAGAACACAGACTCACCACAAAGCGGGTATAATTAGACTTTTCCAAATAAATATGTATGTGACTGAATGTCATTGTAGTTTATTTAGATAATTACAGTACTTCTACACATGGCACTACAGGTTACACTTCGTCTGTTCCAACCTAGTCATCCCAGAAAAACTAAATACTGTGATCATGTATCGTGATAATATTTTTTCCCCATGACGGCTCACCCCTAATACAGACTATCAAAAATAGTGTCTAAACCGTTTTCTGAATGACTGTACGGTTCTAAGTAGAAAAATATTTTATTGGAATATTTAATTTACAAAGATTTCTCTTTAAAGAGTCAGCGATTGAAAGGTTCTTTAGGCAACCAGAAGTGATTCTTTATGGTCCTTTAGGTTTTGAGAGCTCACTCCTACTTACTATGTAGTTGCAGAGTCGCCCATGTTCCAGATTGAAAAACTCAATAGCTGTGAGCTCATCCCAGGATTTCATCTGAAGGAACGCACAGTCTGGAGAGCGCTTTGCATGCTCTGACCTTTTTCAGGCAAACAGAGTAAAGAAATAGATGGAAAGGTAAGAAAGATGACACCACGCATTTCTAACACTCTTTGCCACCTCCAGACCTGTAGTTTATCTGCACCGGTTTTGTTTTCTTCCTGCTGTCATGCACTCAGGTTTTGTTCAAGGACCTGATTTTTAACCAACTAGTAAGATGCAAGTAAACCATGGAACCGCAGTGCAGGTCAACTACAGCTTTGGAGCTTTTTATTTATTTGCATTTTTTCAGAGGGGAGTGGGATTCCTTACATGTACACAAATACTTGTAAAGAAAAACAACCAAACAAAGACATTGACTTTTATGCTACAACTAATGCCAGCCTAACACCAAGAAACTTTTCCAAGCGTCTTACAACATCAGAAATAAATACGTTTTGCTGCAGGTGTGGCACGCTACCACCATCCTGACTGTAAAGTGATCAGGATAGCCATCTTGTGTCCCTTATTGCTTCTTGTTTTGATGTTCAGACACAATCAACCATGCTTAATATTAAACATAAATCAAAGTTTGCTCATGCAAATTATGACTTGGATACTGCCGGCAATCAAGAGGTACACTTTCTTCAGCACCAGAATTGAGAACAATCCAGGTTGGGGGTATGGGGTCCTCAGACAGAATCTAGTAAAAGTCTTGTAAATGGTATGTGTGAGAGGGTGTCAGATTTTTGTCTTTTGAAAAAGTCTTTAGAGGCTTGTCAAATTTTTACAGTATATAATCAAGTTTACAAATGAATGACTCGGGAATGGCTGTCATTGCTCCCACAAAAGAGATCTCTCTTTTTTTTATGAGGAAAAAAAAAAAAGCCAGAAACGCAAATCATCTGTAGGGCACCTCCATTATATAATATTTATTTGGAAATAAGTTATGAGTACACTTGAGCAAGACCACAAACCGCAAGAACAAATTCTGGAAAGGTAAATAATGGAAACGTTTTGTTTGCAGCTGCATGACCAACAAGATGGAAAATACTTTCATGAGTAAATTAAGATGCTGTTGCACATTATTTTCACGTATCGAGCTGCATTAGGCGTAATCTGGGTTGAGCCTTTTTAGATCAGCAAATTAGATCACTGAAACCAAGAACTTTGTTATTGGGTGCCTACACCCTACACATTGCTGACATCACTAAAACACTATCTCTCGCAGATAGTTTGCACATCAGCCTAGGCCTTATGTCTTATTTCCACCAAGGTTCTGACGCAGGTCTTAGTCAACATGACAATCAACCCACGCTGGTTACACAAACATAGCTTACTGAAGCCAACAATCTTAGATAATTAACATCAAAATCACCAGTGTGTATGAAAACATAGTATCTGTTAAGGGACAGAAGGCCTACCAGGGAATGTCTTCAGGCTCCCAGCCCTCAAGCTCTTTCAGACAGTAGAAACAGCATACCACGTCAGGCTCATTCTCACTGGGGCAGTGCACAAAACCTGCTTTGGCCATCTGAAGAAGGATACAGAGACATATACACACACACACACGCACACACAGCACAAGACATTTAGAACGAGCAATCGTGCTACAATGGGAACCGAGACACTTCTTTTCACTTATTCATGGTCTACTGTTCGAGTTAACTAATTAAACATTTTCCTTTCGCTGTGAAATATGGAATTTTTCCATGGCACTGTTGCCTTAGACATCAGTCATTTAATCACAGCATAGAAAGAAGGCTGACCTGTTTAAGGAAACAATCAAACATCTGTGGAAGTGAACAGACTTTCCAGAATGGTGAGAATTACAGCAGGGTTTAAGGCTCCAGGACCCTTAATTACCCCCTTAAGATCCTTTAAATGTGTCAATATCAAAAGTTTTGGGGTTGCCCAAAAATAAAACAAACGCATTTCTGCATTCGGTTTTTTGAATTAACTAAAGCTGCAGTACTGGCCCACCTATCTAGCTGGTCCTTCACACCATAGCAAATGCAACTATTCCAGGGATTCTACTGAAAACCTTTACAGTAGAATAGCATCAGCACCGCTATCCACTTGTAAAGTTGTGACTTATTGACCTTTGCGTCTGGGCCCAAAAAAAAGCCTCTAAATTATTATTCTAGCACTTTCCTTGTGACAGGAAAGAAGAACTAAGGTTGATGTCAGTGTGCTCTAATGTTAGTTAGCTAGTTAACGCTAGCACCCACTGGTTGTAGACTGAGTTTTATAGGGTGTTTCTTGTTATGAACCCATATCATGTTCCTTTTGTTAGTGGTTTTTCATGTGTTGCCCAGCTAAGGTGAAGGTAGCCTTATGTCTGCCTTAGCTAACTAGCTATTTTTGTCAGTCCTTGTCTGATCAACAAGCCTGACAACCAAAACACAAAGATGTGGCTTCAGAGCAAGAAAAACAGTATAAAACCCATAGTCTGTATCAAAAGGTAATGGGCCAGTTTGGCATTTGCCAGTGGGTGCTAGTGTTAGCTAGCTAACTAACATTGGAGCCCAGTAGCACCAAACTTAAGCTTTTCTTTTTTTAAAGAATTGTAACTCAACTTATCAGCTGCACTCATTTCCCTTTCTCATCACAAGGTAAGCACTAGAACTGTTTATAGAGTTTTTTTTGGCCTCAACAAGGAACACAGAACTGCAATGACGATGAGAGCCTCAGCGGTTTGGTAGAGGCTTGGACCTGGATGTGTTAACAAGGGGATCGAAGTGGAAAAGAACTGAACCCCTTTTCTCCCACAAAGACCATGTTCCTTTTTGTTTGCTGTCAGAACACAGATCAGTGACCAGTACTACTACTGTAGAAGCTTTAGATACAGGTCCAGCCCATATACCCACAACTTACACTGGACTTGTGAATATGTGAGTACAGGTCAATTAAAACAAAAAAAAGTACAGAAATTATAACCATATCACTTTTCACTGCTTAGTGATCTTTTGGTTTATGCTTTTAGCTTACCAAGACCAAATCAGAAGAGTATCTCCTTCCTAATACGCAAGTTCAAAGGGGAACTCCAGCGAACTATGTACAAAGTTAAATCCTGGCAGAGATGTTAACTGACATTTAGAGTGGTTTGCCATGAAATGCTCAGTTTTAGAGTTCCTGACTCAGAAGTATAGTCATCTAAAGAGTTGAATGCCTCTGAAAGCTCCCTCACAGAATATCACAGCATATACTCTGATATTAAAGCCACCTCCTTGTAACTACACACTTCTTAATCAGCTCTATTTACAATAGAGGAACACTTTGCAGTTCAACAATTACAGATTGTAGTCCATCTGATTCACTGCAATGGACCACCACAGAACAGGTACGATTTGAAAGGTGGGTCATTCTCAGCACTGCAGTGACACTGACATGCTGGTGGTGTGTTAGTGTGTGTTGTGCAGGTAGGAATAGACCAGACACAACAGTACTGCAGGGGTCTTCGACTGCATGGTGCATGGATTGTAAATAAAATAACTATATTTGGGTTGTAGAAACTGTGACTCCTGGTTCCAATCAACACCACAGCGACGGAATGAGTCTGTAAGCTTCCCTGCAATTAACCATTTCGCGCCAAACCACTTTGAATGACTTTTCATTTCAGGGCCTGAATTACTTAGAAATTTTGGAAATTTGGTGGAACTCCCTTAACCAAATGGTGGCGTTTGAAAAGCTTCAACGTGAGGAAGCGCTTAAACAAGAGAGTGAGCGAGGCTTAAGCTGGCTTCCCGCCTTAAATTGATGATGCAGTTACAGTCAGACGCCTCACCATTTAAGGTGGAACGAATAAAAAAAAATAATTCATAGATGCAGTCGAGCTTAACCCGTTATGTGGGTAGGTGGGCCTTTTAGCGGGTTATAGTTTTGAAGGAGTGGTAACATCGTAAATTAGCCAGCTGGTCGAGAGTGCTTCAGCTGAATTAGATTCATGTAAAATACTTTTAATCTGAAATGATGTTTCTGTAAGCAGCCAGCACATTTTACTCACCAGCTCAGGTGTGCACTGACAGTCTTCACGGAAAGGCCAGTCAAAGAAAGTCTGCAAGCGCTTCTCATAGCGGTACATTTGATCAAAACACAGGAATCGGGCTGCGATTACTTCAGCGTGAGACATGCTGCTGGACCACACCGCTGCTACACGACTTCTCAGAGAACCGCTTACTAACCAAACACATATGATGAGGAACACTAATGAGTGATTAAGGGGTTTCAGCTGAACCGCCCTGAGATAACTTTTCACTTCAACAGCACACTTTTGAGTCAATGCCCCCCCAAAACATTATTCAGCCCCTCGCCGGGGCCAAATGTACTTTATTAGGTCATACCGTCAACGTGTTTTTATTTACTCTTCAGAATTCAACCGTGACATAAAATTCACGACATACAGCGAGAGCAGGGTGTGAACTGGAGGGGGCGCTGCTGCTGCTGCTGCTCTAACCAATCCACCGCGAAAGAGCAGAGACAATCATATCAGACCTTGTAAACTGAAAGCATTATTATATTAGACTACGTTATCAATCATATCAGACCTTGCAAGTTGAAAGCCAAATATATTGGACTACATCAGGTGTAAACCAATCATATCAGACCTTGTATGTTGAAAGCCTATCATATCAGACCTTGTAAATTGCAAGCCAATCATATCAGATCTTGTAAGTTAAAAGCCAATTATATCGGACTACGTTAGGTCTAAGCCAATCATATCAGACCTTGTAAACTGAAAGCATATTATATCAGACTACGTCATCAATCATATCAGACCTTGCAAGTTGAAAGCCAAATATATTGGACTACATCAGGTGTAAATCACATCAGACCTTGTATGTTGAAAGCCTATCATATTAGACCTTGTAAATTGAAAACCAATCACAATAGACCTTGTAAATTGAAAGCGAATCATATCAGAGCTTGTAAGTTGAAAGCCAATTATGTCAGACTATATCACGTGTAAACAAATCATATCAGACCTTATAAGTTGAAAGCCAATTATATCGGACTACGTCAGGTGTAAGCCAATCATATCAGACCTTGTAATTTGCAAGCCAATTATAACAGACGAAGTCAGGTGGTAAGCAGTCATATCAGATCTGGGGGAGGGACTTGTAAAGTAAAGTTCGTTTGTAAACGCTGGAGTTGTTGTGACAGGGTTGTACTTAGAAGTGTACTAAAACAAACACTAGGCCTTATAAAAATTAATATACAGTCAGAATCAGTCAGGAGTTAATAAGTGAAGATATTTAACTATAATACGGATTTGTACAAACTGTGGTCAGTATAGTTGACTATCGAGTCTTTTAGCCAGTTGCTTGTTGCTGGCTAGCTTGTGTTTAGGCATAAAGCACGCACGTTATCTATCTATCTATCTATCTGTCTATCTGTCTGTCTGTCTGTCCGTCCGTCCGTCTATATATATATATATATATGTATATATATATATATATATATATATATATATATATATATATATATGTATGTATTCCAATATATAGCCGTGTTTTGTGGTCCTGGGGATGGTCACTAAGAGGGGGCAGCTGTGTTGAAGGCCAGTGAGCTGAACAGAGAAAGAAGCTGAACGAGCCGGACAGAGCTGAAGCAGGTCTGATAAAGTAAGTGAGTGATGTTTAAGCTTTTACTTCAGATTAATAGTGAAATTGTAGAAATGTTATTCACTCATTATAGATTCCCTATAAGATTAAATTAATTAAAATAATTGTGGTGGTATAATTGTTGTGCTGTTAAGAAGGTCAAAAAATCATGGCTCATGAATTTCTGGAATAATGTAGAATTAAAAAAATATATATATATATATTTCAAACATGGAAAGTCAGGGGGGATCAGGGGGGAAGTCATGCACTTATTATGGAATTTAGTTGAATCTGTAAATGTTTGCTTGACATTTATCACAATATTGTATTTTCACACATTCCATGTTTAGCCCAAGTTATTGTTATGGTCATTTACGTTGTCCACACTCATTTATCCCCTTCCTGCTCATCAGCAACTGGCAAGCACTTGCATCAATGTATGCAGTAGTGAACGCTTTAAGTTTTGCACCGAAAAGTATTAAATGAAGCTCACAAGTCGTTGGGTTTGGAATACCGTGGTTGTTATTTGTCTGCTCAATGCAAAGAGAGTCTTTTTTGCTGTTCATTATAGGTCATGGAAATTCAGAGAAATATCAGAGTATTTGACTTTGAGGGGGAACCCGGCTATCTGGTTGTTTAAACTGAGACACTACTGATCTGTTATCTGTGTATTTGAATAGAGTGCTAAGGACCTGAAGCTTATCAAAGAGAGATAAGAGGACATTGCTATACTTTAATACCTTTCTTTGATCTGTGATCTGCATAGGTGGATAGATGTTAGGATTTATGTGGTAAAAGATCAGGGCCTAATACAACATGAAGAAACAGATCTTCTGTGTGCTGACCATTTTGAGGCCATTAAAAACATCCTTCTTTGGAAGCAGATGCCTGTGGATGGATTGCTGTGTGTGTTCCTCTGTCTTCTCTGGGCTTACATGCTGTGATGTGAAGATTTCCGGTAGCATACACTTATGTATCCTCCGTTTGAAGTCGCTTCAGCAGCTGTGTGCTCCTCTCGTCCTCTTCAGACTTTCTACTTTCTGTAAAATGGAATAATAAAATCATTTTCTGGGTCACAAAGGAGAAGAAGAAGAACGGTAGGAAAAACTTTAAGCAACTTTAAGGGTTTTTGACTGCAGTTTTGTAATGTTGGTTGGGCTTTTCACCCCTTCTCTGTGATGACTCTGCCAAAACTTAGTACAGGATGTGTCCTCCAAGGATATGATTGATTTATCTACTCCTGTCTTTATATGTTCTTCAGTATAAAGTTGCATTTGAGAGTTAAACATCAAACAAGACCTTCCTTTTAAGCCCATACTTGTGAAGTTCATGCTGTGATGTCTAAGTGAATGCTCTTTTATCAAACCAAATAGCTTTTGAGAACCGCCACTCAGTACTGACTGAAATAGCTGGCAAGCCGGCAGGTCATCAATGCCAGGTGACTTTAGTCCATGGTAGCCACACGAACCAACTAGTCTTGCATTGCCAGACTCTCTAGGGAGACACATATATAGACACATACATACACACACACACACACACACACACACACACTGACACACTCAGTCTAATTGCATGCTAGTATCTTCTATGAACAGGTGCATTAATTTAGAAACTTATTTCCTGGATTGGAAATTCTAAAAGAATGGCTTTGTTATTCCTGGGATATGACACACGGGTCTAATATAACCCAACACAGTGTGCTGTATGACCTGGTAAAATCCAGCCTATGTTTAAAGGTGTAAGATGTTAGAAGGTCTCCCTCTGCTGGTGGAAATCATTATTGAGCGCCTGTAGAATTGCTTCAACAATGCAGATGTCCAGTGTTCTTTTTATTTTTATTTTTAAACAATGAATCAATAAATTCTGGGTCTGGTCTGATTGTTTGGTCATCTGGCTCCAAATAGTATTGCCCAGGAGTCAAGACGTCACCATGAATTGTGGTCTGTGGGAGCGGCAGACAGCTTTAATGGTTTGTAGTGTGAACATTTGGGAGCTGTTTATGACAGGGAGACATGGAGAAGGCCTGTGACTGCCACCGTGTTCCTGTAACTCTATCCTCCCTGCCCCTGGCTGCTGAAATGTGCTTACTGGTCCAAAATGAAGCTCCTCAAACCCCCTGTGCCCTTCTCCTGCGGAGTCACACAGTGTGTGGCCTTGAGGAGCGCTTACATATTCTGATCTTGGCTCTGCCGCTACTCTGTACTGGTTTACACATTTCATCCTCCTTAGGAAGAGGTTAAGATTCGTTTGTAGAGTGATGATGATTTTGCCATTTCATCTTCATGTTTTTTATGTTTTTTATCAGGTCCCTGCATCTGCCGAGTGGAGCTACAGAGTTGTATGTCACTCAATATTCTGCCTAGTGTTTCATATTAGACGTGACATTTGGCACATTCATTCTGAGGCTCGGCTTTACTGTGCGTTTGACCCTTCGCAGTGCTGTTGGATGTATCATAGATTGAAATGAGCTAATGTAGATGTCCTTAGTGGCAGAGGAGGCGTCAGGCAGAGTGACTGGAATTTTCCTCAAATGTAACAGCAGTTGGAAATTTTGATGGAATAGTTAATGGAAAGTAGAGTACACTGGATTTCTCCACTTTACTGCTGCTGTGGCCTTTACCTTTGTGCTCTTCCTAAATAATGGTGTGGTGTATATTATTCCTAGAAGTTTCTGACAATTTCTGAAGAATCCACACCTCATGTAATGTTGAATTTATCTTATTATTTAAATAAGCAGCCATATTCAAAAGTTGGGTGCCCTGGTCAATGGACATTTGATAGACAAGCTAGTGAGCACATCCTCTGCAGACTACCCTCTTCTGTATGCTTTAATGCACCATTATGGCTTGCTTGGATTTAACTCGCTCTCAGGGCTTTGGGTTGTATCTACACTCAATGTCCAATTTATCAGCCCCACTTACCATGTAGCACGCTTTGCAGTTCTACAATTACAGCCCGTCTATGTCTCTGCATGCTTTGTTAGCCCCCTTTTGCCCTGCTGTTATATAGTCAGAACCTCCACAGGACCATCACAGAGCATGTATTGTTTGGGTTGTAGTGCCAGCCTAAATAACTTTCATACTCAAGTATTTATCATGTTGTTCTTTGCTTCTCTGTTTAATATTTCAATTAATATTTCAGCCAATTTCTTTAACCCACAAACATTGTAACCAGAATAAATGTCATATCCATAGGACCTTAGATAAAATAGATATTAATAGCAAATAGAAAATGTATGACAAGCATCCACATAAATGTAATTAATCAGTTTTATAGCAGATCTTAGTGTTTAAGATGAAATCACAAGTTTGCACGGCTGTGTTTAATAACTGTTTCCATTACATTAAATAGCCATTGCACACTACAGTTTGTAGAATGCCATATTAATTTGTGTTTTAGTGTTAAGTGTTGTAGAGCTTGTATTAACTTTTAATATAATAAACCAACAAAACATAATTTAACTGTGAGAGTTCAGACGTTTGCATATGATAGCAACTGCACATACTAAAACTATGGAAGATTAAAACACAATAAAGCTCAAAATCTTCGTTGTGCGTAGCATGGATTCATATAACAGTGATGGTATGCTGTTAATATGCATTGCATTGCAGCGCCCTGGGGAAATCATTCAAAGACACAGAATCATTCAAAGTGTTTTGATGGAAAAAAAAAAGTTCATTGTAGAGAAAATTGCTGATGCTTTAGAGTGGTGGTGATTAGGAAGCCGGTGTTACAATGTCTACAACAAGTAGCAATTATACTGCCCAGAATAATGACTGAACCATTGTTCTATAAGTTTTAGATTTAGAACAAAATGATAACCTTCCAGGAAAAAGAAAAACATTGCTTTTTAATGTAATTCAATGTAACTAGGTCTGTACCCCCCCAAAGGTAATTTTATACCATTTATTTTGGTCTATTCATCATTTACACACAATGTAAAGAGCAACAGACATCAAAACATAAACAATTACAAAAATGTAGATGTAAGGTTTTGATCTGATGGCAGCGATATGTGGTGTTGATGATGGTAAAATGGTGTTAAACCCGAGTACAACAAATGTTTGTGTTTGTATGCTGGTTTGCTATACAATGCCCTGCATGTAACTTTCCACCATCAAAGTACTTGGAAAGGTTTCAGTCCAGAAGTTAATTTAGGAAATGTTTCAGGCACCAAGCAGCGCGTGTGTAATCATTTCATGTAATAAATTTCAGTGTCAGTGCTTTAGAAGATATTAAGACATCTGATTCCTGTCACTAGCACTTCGAACGGTTCTAACTGGACTACTACAACATGTTTCACATCAAACCACTGTGAATGATTTTACATCTGAAGCATTTAATGTTTCGAAATTTTGAAAAATGGCTTGAATTTCCCTTCAGAGGCAGTGCTGATTTACCACGTCTCTGAATTTGCCGGTATGTTTCTTGCACTGTATGAGTGTCTGTACTGTTATGTCTCTCCATACTTTCATTGACACTTGACTCTTCTCCCTGTCACCCCCCCAAACCCCTGCTGTTCTCCAACCCTGTCACTCTCTCCCTCTTCTTCTCTTTCTCCCGCTCTCCCCTTCCTGACACAGTTGTCCTCACTTATTAAGGTTCTGCTGTGATTAGCTGCTGGAATGTCTTGCACTTGTTCTGTATTCTCAGTGTGGTGAGATCGTGTCTAGGGAGGGGGGAGGGACGCAAAGAAGGCAATGTGTTTGCTTGCTCTTTTCTCTTCACGGCATGGCCTGTATCTCTGCGAGCGCCTGCTGCCGGGTGCGGGGCAGTTCCTCACTTTCACTTGCAGTTGACCAGAGTTTACAAGGACCATTCTGCTTCTCCATTCAGCGAAGCAGTTGAAGGTGCTTTTGGGACCCACAGAGCGTTCATGCCAGAGTGGACCTCTACAAGACATTTGTTGTGTCAGCGTGGGGAGTGAAAACCTCGAGGGTGTGAAAGAGGAGAACTAGAGAAAGGGAAGAGGCAGAGGAAGAGACTTTAATGTGGGGCTCAGGTAAGAACGTCCATTTATTTCCTGTGGCAGCTTGTGTGGAAGAGCAGATTGCCATGCAAAGTAAACAAGCCTTTGCACCTAAAAGGGTTCTCTGGGACAAAACCAAATCTTCTCTAAAGAGTCTTTCAATTGATGTTATTCATAGGAACCAATTTGTAAATGAGATGTGTGAGCATGTGTGAGTCCCCGGCCTAAAACCTTTATTATTACCAGTGAACTGTTAATTACAAAGTCTGCTGTAATGAACCAGTTTTTGTTCCCCAAAGAACCTTCCCATGGAGTGTTTTAAGGAAATTCCACATTAAGCTTCTGTATCTGTTAAAGTCCTAGAACTGCATGTCAAATGCCAGATTAAATTATGAACCTATATTTTAAAGAGTGTGCTCTTAATTACAAGTCTTTTGAAGAAGGCTGTTGCAGAACCATGTTTTTGTTCTGAAAGATCCTTCTCAGGGAACCAAGTTGAAAAATGAAATGTGTTTGGAAGAACTTTCTACATTACAAAAAGGATATATACCACACATTCAATAGAGTGCTATAAAGGATCAATTTTGGTTTCCATGGTACCTTATTTGTCCAGGTTCTATGGCAATTAAAGACCCTAGAACCACATATTAAGGGCCACATATCCAGAGCCTTTTAAGTGTACTCTTATTTGTGAGTTTTGCTCTCAAGGGAACCGTTTTTGGTTTCAGTGAATGGTTCCTTAATGTGAAGGTTGTATATCAGTTAAAGGTTTTCGAGGAAAATAACTATTTAAGCACCATTTTTATTTTTAATGACCACCAGCAGAACCATTTAAGGTTCCTGAAGAACTGTAAGAGGAAGTGTGAGGAAGCTTTTTAAACATTAAAAAACTTCCACATAATATAAGGGTAATTTATGACAATGACAGCTCCAGGATCTATACATCCAAGCCCAGAACCAATGTTTACAGAATCAGAATCAGACTTTATTTGCCAAGTATTCTCACACATACACAGAATTTGTGTTTGGTTACAGAAGCTCTCAGTGCACGATAACTGACATTACAGAAGTAACAAACACACCCAACCTACACACACACACACACACACACACACAGAGTGACATAAATGCACAGACACACCTTTTATTTTACTCTTAAATTAAAAACTTGTACAAAACCACTTTGGTTTCCTAATGAACTCTGTCTCAAAACCAATTTTGGAAAAATGTGTGAATTTGAAGGGTCTAGTTTAAAGAATTTCCTGGGTAATGTGAAGGTTCTGATCTAATTTAAAGTCATTCTTGGATCTATATGTTCAAAAAGTACTTAATGGCATGTATATGAGAGCTGCTGTGTTAAGTGCTTACTGAACAGTTCAGATATGATAATGTAGTGAAAGTTCAGTAGTATTTTGAAACTTGCCACCGCTGAACTTAAGGATTTGTCAACACGTTAAAGGCTACACAAATAACAACCGAGTACTGTAGTCGAGTAATTTACTGTACTTCAAAGGCTGTAGGCCTATATAGCTGCAGACATGCAGTAAATAACTGAACTACTAACTGAACTATTTACAGCAGTGTTAATGTTATGATGCAACCTCTGTAAGCAATACATCAGCATGTAGGACATAAACTGATAGTATGTGACCTGATACATCTTATGAGGTTACAGCACTCTCTGTCCTGCAGTCTGTCAGTCTCTGAATATAGTCATGTCAGTCTTGTCATTAACAATATTGGATTACCTTCAAGGAGCAGCGGTACGCCTTAACATTTAAACGCACCTTTCAAAAAAAAACTTGCTTCCTCTTTTATTCACTCATATTCTTGGTAAGCATGTGTTCATGTGCCTTCTTCGTGCAGACGTTTGACCTCAAAGGTCATGAATGTGAGATGATATCATCAAGCTGTTTTGCACACTGTTAAATGTAATGTGGGAATTAACTTTTGTAGATCAGTACATGAATATGTTACATCAACACAGTCTCGTCTTTCAGTTTATTTTTGGCTAGAGTTGTCTTGATGTAATATAGTTTATGGAAATGATGGGCACATTTCATCGACATCATTCTATTCTTTTTTTTTTTTTTTTGATGGGAAAAAAAGACTGACACTGTATATCACAGGTCACTAATAGGTAGACCACGGTCCGGATCCGGACCCAGATATTGGCCAATGCTGAACCAAACTGTTGAGAAGGATTTCATTTAGACTGTGTTTATTTTAAGAGCTGGAACTTTTCTTGTCTTTACAATATAAGGGCTTTGTGGTGCAGTAAACTCACAGATCATGACGTGCATTGTAAGATCACCAAAAGTGATCAGCCAATCAGATCAATGCAGATTCGGGCCTGCGGCACACACACAGGTGAGGTACGAAGCGAGAAGCAGCAGTCGGAGAATAAAGCGAGTCGTAGAAAGGCTCATTCAGACGGTGTGCTCTAAAAAAAGAAAATTCAAAAGAGAAAACCGACTGACATATATGTTTATTCTTCTCTTCTTCTATAAATAAACACTTTATGATGCGCTTTTTTCAAAAGCATTGTTTTTTATATAGCCCTTGTTTTTACATTTACTTGAATTTTTATAAATAATTAATTCAGTTTAGCATGTAAAACAATAAATATTGAAACATACTGAACGGTATTTGTAATTTGTTTTGTCATTCAGTTCCTGATGACATAAAATGCTGGTAGAACTACTAGGCTACTTCAGTATACAGCATACGGCACTGTATAACACGTTATAAATGATGAGGGTCCGGACCTTGGCCTGAGGAAATTTCCTCTAACTGGACCTTACTGAATTCTAATTAAATACCTCTGCTGTAAAATACGCTAAGTACATTGGATTAGGGATGAAATGGTATAAAAAAAATGTAATATTGCTGTTATAAGTACTATCCCACCACTGTTAAAATGTGCTGATACAGAAACTGAAGTTTTATATTTAAAGCCACAAATAAAATAATCCTTTTTACTTGCATAACATTAAATGTGCCACCATTTGACCATAAGCAGTTCAACATGAGAGTTCAAATTTTTATTTTGTTTTGAAGTTGAATTCATCGTGGACTTTTCATCACTTTACTCTGATCATTTAGCAAAAATATCCTAAATATTCATGTTAATGCTGGAACTATTTTGTGATAAGACATTTATACTATCAAACTATCCACCTGTAGAGTTAATACAGGCTCAAAGTTAGCTTCCTATTCACCAGCATCCTTTGAATTTTCCCCAATCCACCTGGCGCCTCATAACTGCTGCACAATTTAATGTGGAATGGGAAAAGCTAAAGAGAACAAAAGCAAATGCTTCTCTGGGTGCCTCCATACTAACTTTCCAGATGACATGATAGCTTTTTTACCAACATGGTGTTTAGCAGTGGGTTAATAAAACCTGAGTTATGGCTTATTTTACAGAAGCCAAAAGGTGCCAAGAGCGCAGTACTCAACCACGGTTTTAATGAAATTTGAAACAGTAATCCAAACTGTATACCAGGTGTCATCTAATTTGTGTCCTGTACAAGTTACAGTCAGTAAACTGGGGCTGTATCACTTATTTATATTTATATATATATATATATATATATATATATATATATATATATATATATATATATATTTGGATAAATTTATAGTTTCGGTTTTGGATGGTCTCCACTCAGGGGTTTATTTGTTAGGGTGACCTGCTTAGCACGTTAGCTACTATGCCGACAATGGTGACAGGCTGATCTGGCTGAAGTGTATCTTCAAATTAGAAGTGGAATCTTTGGATGCACAAAGCAGTTTTTCCTGGCAGGCACAATAATATGGCGGTCTCATTTGCCCTCTTTGAAAGTCAAATGATCATTAAATTTCCAGGACAGAAATGCTTTTTATGGCGGTACACATATTCTGTTACTCTCCAACACTGTAAATAGGCTTGTAAGACAATAAAACCACTGCTAAACAATAAGGTAAGACTAAAACATAATACAGGACTAAAACATAAAACAGACTTAAAATTAAAAGACAAAAACATGTAAATGGTTATTAATATGACTTACATCTTTAAGAAAATAGTCAAAACAAACTAAGATGAAAGACTACAAGTATTTGAATCAGGTAAATTCAGTGCATTGCTTTTTTCTAAACTCTATTGTTTTTACAGTAAATCATAATTTTAAAGAGTGCACTGTTTTAGAAAAAGTTTGATCAATTAAAATTTTTGGCAGCAAAGTTTTTACAGCTTTTTTTGAGTTAATTTTTCTTTGTTTTGTACTTTTCTCACCGCAAGAGTTGCAATTTCATTCAGTTTAATCAATGAAAGTGAGTCAACAGATCCTGTACAGGGAACATTGTTACACATGGCCTTTTTGTCCTGCACATTTTGATTCACATTTACTGTTTTTTTGCTGAAAAAATGAATAAAATATGCTATATCTTTAGCACAGAACACCATTTTTGGTTTATTTTTTTCCTGCATGTCTTAATTAAATAATGAAATAAATAGTAATTGTGTGTTTAAAGTGCAGAAGTCACTATGTGTTATCAAAATACAACATTTGCTTTTTTTGCATACTTTTGCATACGTAATTATCACCACTGTTGTCTTGACTTTTATAAGTAGGATAATTTAATCTAATAATATGGGGCTCATGAACTGCCCGTTGATGAGTTAGACCAATCAGAAGCAACTAAACATCTATGTGTTGTGCACACAACAACACAACCACAACTAACTGGCAGTAAATTCTGGCCAATCCATTTTCCCCAGAATAGTAACTTTGGGAGAGAGGGCAAAAACATTCCTAATATTTAATGCAAGTTAATACAAAGAAATGTTATTCAGTACACTATTCAGTATAGTTCAATACAATACAGTTTTGTAGCCTTCCTCTTGGCTCAACCATCATAAAATGTTCACACAATGTAGTTTTTTTGGACCACAGTGATTTCTTACCAGAAAATACCATGCCTGGTGATTAACGTTCAGAGAATTGGGGATGTAAGCAACTTAAATCATAGTTGCGATATTCATGAGAAAAATTGTACAGCCCAATTTTATACTACTGTCCCAAAGTCTCACTGTGTTCAACAATGTAGAACCAGTTTACACAAATCTTAGTTATTAGTAGGAATTTGGTAAAAGTGAAGAAATGTAAGATGTCTACAACTTTATAAAATGATAAAGCTCTATAGCATCAAGAATTAACAGAATTACTTACTTAACTGAGAGAGAGAGAGAGTGAGAGACTTGTTGCAAAATATAAATATTCAAAATTATTACAGTATATGATTTAAGCAAATTTTTAAATATCAGAAAAAACATCCAGAAATACTTTTTGGTGTCCATAACATTTAAATCCAAGTTGTATGTATGTTACATTTTTTATATAAATTCGGATGCAAATAGTTGTGCACCTCTGGTCAAAATGCATTTATTGTTGATTTCCTAAGTAAGAAAAAATTAAATGGGAGGCAGATGTCTGCATACGGCTGTATATAATGTAATATAACAAGTGACTCCCACCTTTTGAATGCTGGTATGTGTCTGCAACTTTTTAAGGCACTCTTTCCAAAGACAAATAAACTCCTATGTTGTTTGGTTGTTGAGCTGAAGGAGAATACACTACTGCACAACTGTTAATTAAATTCTGATAGGAGTGGCATCTGTTTATGTTGCTGATTGCCGGGGTGGGCTTAGGGCATGTGTGTGATAAAGAGATCAGTGGTCGTTAAGGCAAGAGTCAGAAGTCTCAGTGTTTTCTGCCAGAGGTGTGAAATCAGTGTCCGTGTGTGAGAGAGTGACAGTCAACATCTACATTCTCTTCATACACAGACTTGGAATGATTCACACATTTGCTACACATTTGGAGGCTCCCGCATGCTTCCAGTGTCACTTTCAATTCACAAAAAAAAAAAAAAAAATCAACCTTATCCTCTTTTTCCGGTTTGTTGCAGAGGAAACTCATATGTCTACCAATTCCTGATCAATATTCTAATTTTAGTGTAACCATGCAAACTGATCCTCGTGCCAGCTCTACTGACTCTGTGCTTTTCAAGGGCAGTCTGAAGCACAGGGCCTTCCAACAGCAAGCATCCGGCTGAAATATCGCAAAGGCAGCTTCACATATGCAACTAAATCCACCTTAAAATCTCCCCTTTAAATAATACCATTGAATTCAGTGTACATGTTGCCTACAAGTAATAGAAACAGCTGAAGCTCCATGTCCCAGTGTTGTACTTTTAAAGGCATTTAGGAGGCAACAAGGAGACTAAAGTCACCAGCGATACATTCAGAAACTGTAGCGTTGATATCTTTAACTTGTTTAAATCTATTGCCAGATAAGTTACATTGCATACATGTCCAGTAGACACTGTAAAATATATCAACATGTACTTTCTATGTTACTACATCTCCTGTTACTGTGTAAAAGGTGCTGTAGGCTGTTGGATGCGCTATAATTTGAACCTCTTCAGTGTCTTGAAGGGGTAGTAGGACTGATATCATTTACAACCAAATACAGTATAAATAATAAAAACCTAATGCAATGAAGGCTTCTTACTTATCATTAAAGCACAGTTTTTGGTAGAGTATACTGGCATCGCCACGTTAAGACATAACTCTTCAAGCGAATGCTCTTTTGTTGAACACAGCAGGGGAGAAATGCCGTTCATGCTACCTAAACAGTCAGGATAGCCACCATAAGTCTGTGCATCTCATAGCAGTAGAAGGAACCAGTAGCAGGTTGCTCCATAGCCACCCTTAAGGTCAGCCGTCCTGGAGTCCCTGGGGTGTGCTCCTCTCCCTTCCTCTGCGGAGTTCCCTCTGGCAGCAGAAGTTTCCATCTGTCAACCACTCCAGTAAATTACATGATGCTTCTTGGCCATGTGCACCCCCAATTCACTCTCAGTTGCTGCAGTTAAGACAGGTGTCAATCTTCACACTGCGGGGGTGGCAGCGAAAGCAGCGGCACTCTCTGTCGCTTTTCGCCTCCTCTGCCATCGACACCAAAGGGGGTGCTGTTGGTGTACACTGGAGTCTCAATGTTTGGTAAGCTGTACTGCTGGGAACTGCTCAAACGTTTCTTTATCCTTGTCCACAATCGTCTAGGCGTCCTTGCTGCAGCCTCTTGAGCCGTGGTTCACCCCAGGCTCTGCCAATGAGCCATGTTGCACTTTGATTTTGTGAAAGCATAATTTTTCTCTCTGTTATCCCACTTCTGACACCAAATGTGGCCTCATAATTTTAATTAAGACGGCACAGGAAGAGAATGCTCTTTTATTGAACAGGTCGTAAACAGCCACACAACCCCAGTCCATGTTAGAGCGCAGACCCAAGAAGTAACCCCACAGCCCAGCACAGTAATGCACATTTAACACATCAGCCCATATAACGTACATGACAACAACTTATTTACAGTGACTCTCTAATCAAAGCCATGGCGCTACTGGCTCCGCTGCCGTCCTGCTTTGCCACATGAGCCAGTAGTGCGTAGCTACAGTAATTATTCTCAGTAGTATTTTTAACAGTTAGCCAATATCAGAATGAATGAATTTTGAATGAATCATTTTCATTTGTAGCTTATTAAAAGAAGCTGTGTAAAAGCAAATAACAGTTTGAGTTTGTTTGTAGAAGATGACGTCTGAGACCACATTAAAGGTCAATCCTGCACTCAACATAGTTTTTGAATTTTGAAAAATGTATGGCACGTATAATGAAGATAAAGTAGTTCTGCGTTATTTCTAGGACACTATTAAAATTAGAAATTGTAATGACAGGCTGCTGTGGGTGAATGTTCCTGTGGAGTGAGATGCAAGCTACTGACTCTGACCTCCGTAGAGAAACACGCAGAAGACCACAGATATGGTTATTAGAGACTGTTTATTGGCACAGGAGCACCCACACTCCCTTCATCGCAATCCAGGATAACAGCAGCGGGTAGATTATACAGGCTACAACCCAGAGCTAAACACTGTGTGCATATCTGTCTATGTCTCAATTCACCCCCTCTTAATACGTCGTAGTGCGCATGCACTTAAACCACTGCACTTAAAGTAACTGTTACACAATGTAAGCATTCTGTGAAAGTCATATCTCTTTTATCCTGTATTCAGATGACGTCCATGAGTCCAACAATGTCAGATCGAGTGTTCCCTGCTATTAAATCCTAAGAAACACTGAAATGGGTGTTAAATGGGTGTCAAATTGTTATGCTGCTACTATTTTGTAATGAAAATCTTTCTGTTAAATTGGAAAATTAAATTAGGCAATGCAAAATAAGGCCTTTTAACTAGTCTCAGACCGTATCAGCTTGCAGTAGTATATTCAGCATAAGGAATTTCTTTAAGCCTGCAGGAGAACACCCCTCCTGGCTCCTCATGATGCCAAGATTGTGTAAAACTGCATCAAGGCACAGGAGGGGCTGGAGTGAGTAAATCAAAAATATTTTTTTTCCTTCTGCTTGATTCCATATGTTTATTTCACAGAATGGATTTCTTCATCGTTGTTGTAAAATGAAGAAAATAGTTCACATTCTTTTGAGTAGGTGTGTCAAAACATTTAACTGGTTGTGGATCTTAACCCGTTGATGCACAACCTGGGTCAAAAGTCACCCAACCGAGATTTTATTTTCTATAAATGAATTTAACCATTCAAGCTTCTTTGAATTCCTTAGATTACTTGTTTCTGGTCATAAAAATATTCTAAATTATTATTTTTTTTTTTTTACTTTTTTCAAATAAAAATCTTCTTTGTATCGCTACTGCATAACATAGCTTAAAATTAACCCTTATGTATTTACTATAGAATTTGATGGGAACTATTGATATTTGTAAACATTCACAGTCAAGATCATACCAAACTTTCTTTGTTCATAATGTAAATAAAATGTACATTAAAATAATTATTAAAGATTTAACAAGATTTTTGATGAACATTTAGAACATTTATATAATGAAATAAACTGATTTCAAAAGATATGCTAAAGAGATACTTTGTAATACATAAACTAACATAGGAAATGAAGACGGGTCAAGTTTGATCCATGTAGTGCATTAGAAGGGGTTTGCTTAGCTCATGCATCAAAAGGTTAAATAATAGAACAAAACAACAACAGCTCTAGACTGTTTAGACTAACGTTAGAGACTAAATGTTAATTAATATAAAAAATGTTTCTCAAGTAATTCATATATGTGAAATGATTTTAAAATAGTAAGTGCGGGTGGAGTGCTCCTGTGACCTTTTAGCACAGACTCTAAATTCACCATCCCCACGCCAGAACACACAGTACTGCCGATCTACGCACAGCATGCTCCGAACACATACAACATACACTAGGCCTTTTCAGCGCATGCACGCCTGAACAGATGCTTTCCAGTGAGAGAAGAGACGAAGAGAAAACTTAGCACAGGCTTGTGAAATGTACCCCCACCCATACCAGTGGTCTATAGAGTCAGGGACCACATGAATAACATACATCACCACAATTGTTGTACCAAAAAGTAAGTTAACTGAGAAATGTACTTTTTCTGTAAAATGTATTGTAATAATTTGTTTTTGTGGATTTAAATCAAGTAAAACAAATCAGTGTGTCACTTTCTGTCTGGAGGAGGTTATTCTGTTATTAGAAGTCTTGTTAGAGGACTGAGAGTTTGTAGACTTTCTAAATTTGTAGCTCAATATCATGATTCACCGCATCCTAGTGAGGAATTTGTAGCGGATATTTTTAAGCTGGTTATAGTTTCTCATATTATTGGCCGGTCTGTCAGAAACACAAGTTGCCTGTGCAAAGGTTATGCTTTGTGATTGAATGTTTCTACAATACTTCAGATTCTGCAAGTATGTAGAAATTATGCAAACATGCTGATTTCACAGTGGCATATTTATTAGAAGGTCTTCGCTTAGAAAATCAATAAAACATGCAATTTGGAGTGGGCTGTCTTACACACAGTGTGCATGTCATTCTGTCAGTATGTAGTAAGTGGATAAAAGTAGCTTCCAAAAATGTGTACAGCTTGTTACAAACAACAGCTTCCTTCCTGGACATTTGCTGACCATTTCATTTCCTATGTAGATGTGTCATATGACATTTCACATGCATTTTTTCAGTGGTGTGTGTGTGTGTATATATATATATATATATATATATATATATATACATTTTTGTCAAGTATAAGTACCCAAGGAATTTGGTTTGGCAACATACAAGGACATAGAAGGACATACAAGACATAGGTTCATTCATGCTTCAGGTGACAGATGAGTTGCTGGGAGCACTATTTTTAATGGTGCAAACAGGGAAATACAGCCCATGTGTGCTGATGTATGCACACTTGACAACAGCTGATATATGCAGACATGAAGACAGGGATTTGAAAAGTCACTGTGTACTTGCTGTGCAGTGACATTCTGGCTGATGCAGAAGAAGCACAAGGGTAGTGAAAAATGCAGAAGAATGGCAACAGCTGTGTGTAACTGAAAATGCAGACCAAAACAACTCTACAGATTGTCTGGTAACAGTGTAACCCCAAAACCTGACAGTAATTACTCTGAAGACTAGATTTGGTAGAAGGCACCAGAGTAACAGTCTAAGTGCTAGGCTTGGGTCTAAGCTATGCTCTGTGGTTAACTGTTAAGTTTTGAAAGCTTCACATTTAGTCTCACTGAAATTGTAGCCTCAATTGCATGGTGTCATTTAGTCTCATGAGGGCCCACTAGCCAAAACAGGAATATTGCTGTATAGTATTGCTCCTGTGTGCTTAATTGACATAGTAAGTCTGGCAAGCTCATGGATATACCAAGATTTATTAAGTGTGATAGTCACATGACTTTAGTTATATTAACTTAAAATTTGCCCAGCTGTTGATGTTATAGTAGTAGCTGTTTTCACCTAACGTACTGATGTCAATTAAATATATCATGGCGTTAGTAGTAGTTAGTAGCATGTGTAAATCCTCAGCTAGTAGTCAGACTGTAGTCTTTGTTTTTTGTGTTGGTGTGTGTTGTGCTGGTACTATCCAGCCAACAGTGTCCCATGGGAGGCGTCCTCTGACTATTGATGAAGGACTAGAGGATGACCAATACAAACTGTGCAGCAACAAATGAGCTGGAATCAAGGTAGAAGAGTCTATTGGAGTGGACAGTGAGTGGACACAGTGTTTAAAATCTTCTAAATAACAACTTTACAGATGAAGAACAAAACATTCTAAAAGTCAATGGAACCAGACTTTTTTCCCCAAGCTGTTTTGGCTCTTTTCAGATTGAGGTTTTATTCCAGCAGCAGAGAATTATGTCATAGTAGTAACTTACCTCATTCGGTTTTCCAGGTATGGATTCTATATGTACTTGGATTTTTCTTGTTGTGTCCTTTTAACTTTTGCTGTCCAAAAACCCCAAGTATCTCCAAATGAAGTTTTACAGTAGAGGACAAAAACTCTATTTACTTTCAGTGTAAGTTAATGGAAAGTTATTTTGTTGAAATCACTTTTGGAGCATTTTTATTGGTGAAAAAACAAAATAGGACAACTGTCGAGTTTAATTCATGTAGAAAACTTATAATGAAGATTCTTTGGAGAGAGACATACACATATACAATTTGTGTTCATAAGTAATTGCTTGTTTATCCTGAGATGCTATTATTCTGGGGTGCTGCTACAATCACTCCCACAGAAAAGGCTGGTGGTTTGAAAATCTGGCTCCTGGCTTATCACTCGCACTCACTTACCAGGCTGCACGTTCTCCACAAGGGGGTGTTATTTTCACTTAAGTAGCTTTTGCAGATTGTTCCAGGGGGATGACTGTGGTAGCGTGCTGCTGAGTGAGGTATGAACTGTCAGTGATAGGCATGTTGCCTACAAAAATACCTAGAAATACTGGAAGAGAGAGAGAAATGATGATGATGAAAGAGCTGTCAAAAGATCTGTGCTGCCCTCAATCCTCAGATCTGCTTTGCTGTATCCGGTATCTGCCTGACTGGCCAACCCTGCGTCCATATTTAATCTCCTATGCTCTTGTCTCTCTTGTGGCACCTTAAAAATAGAGTAGGCCTACCAATATTCCAACGCGTTGCTGGACCTCTGGCCAGGCAGGGAAGCCTCTAAGAGCCCCTCAAATCCAATGGCCCTCTTCCACAGCACATTGCGATTTGTCCCAGTGCCATGCAGGCATCAGCAGCCCATGGAAAACTCTGCTTCAGCAGCCTGGCTCTGGCAGGTTCCAGTGCAGTGTGTTGTAGTGATCTGAAGCCACTTTTATGCTTTCACTTAGTGTGAATTACCAGTTTATTAGGAACACTTAACTTTGTACCTACATCAATTAGACACTTCATTAGGTTTACAGTTACTGTCTGCAGCTCATCTGTTGCTGCACAGTTTACCTTCAAACCTGTTTCCCAAGTATGAATGGAAACAAAGACTCACTGAACAGACATGATTAAATCATTCACAAACATGATACCAACAACTGTTGGTGGTGTGTTAGGTAAGAATCACTTGCACAGTTACTTTAGGCACAGTAGTGTCAGAGCTAGACAGAGAATAGTCCACCAACCAAAGAATATCCAGCTAATAGTGAGCCTATAGTCAAAAAACGGTCATAGATGAAGGACTAGAGAAGAGTTATAACTAGGGGTGGGCGATATGGCCCTATAATAATATCACAATATTTTTTGGTATATTTGTGATAACGATACTCTTGGCGATATGACAAAACATTAAATAAAAAAAAAGAAAAATCAAAAATACACTACGGCAACAAAATGAAAATTAAATTTTATTATTGCATATGATATATGGCACACCCCTAACTGAGATATTTAAAAATACAAGAATTTTCATCAGATTGTAACAGAAATCAATGATCTAGAATGTCACGATACTAATTAATGCACTTAAAATATCTCCATATATCCAGGACTGAAGTAAAATGAATGATACTGGACTGGACTAGTAGATATATAATGGGAAATGAGGAAAGTGTGAATTTAGTAGTACTCTGTAGTACCCTGATGTGATAATTAGGGATGGGTGATATGGAACGATATTTCAGGGTACAATATCATTTGTGATATTCAAAAATGTTGGCGATATTATCGTGTACGATATGGCACACTCCTTGTTATAACCTTAAATACAATTTTCTGTTTCTTGATTTTGTGAATACTACTACTTGAACTGTCATTAGCAGATATGTTTACTGAATGGAATATTTTAAAACAAGAACTAAAAACTAGAAAAATGTGAAATAATCATAGAATATTGTTATATCAAGTTGAAGTTATTTAATATAATTCAAATATTTTGAATGTAATGCCAGCAAAGAAAGTTGTGATAAGAGCAACAAAAGACTGGTAAAGAAACCTGGGGGGCATCTCATAACTAATTACATGAATTAGCAATAGGTCTGTTACATAATAGGAGATAAAAAGACTATTCCAGAGAGTCTTTCGTAAGTAAAGATGGTGAGGGAACTCTGTGTATGACTGTGCAGGTAAGTAGTGCGACAATTTAGGAGTAACGTTTCTCAACCTAAAAGAGCAAAAAACTTGAGAATTTCATCATTCACATTGCATAATATCATTAAAAGCTTCTGCGACTCTGGAGAAATCTCTGTACGCAAGACAGAAGGCTGAAAACCAATATTGGATCTGTGGTCATCAGGCCCTCAGGCAGCGCTGCATTAAGAATAGAAATCACTACATGGGTGTCCCAGAACGGTCTGTGATCACAGATTGTCTCTGCATCCACAAACACAAGTTAAAATCCTACCAGGCAAAGAAAAAAAAATAATACAAATATAAAGCGATTTAGAAATGTTGCTGCCTTCTCTGAACTCAAGCTGATTTAAGATGGACTGAGGTGTAAAGGAAAAGGGTCCTGTTGTCCATCCAATCAAAATTTGAAATTCTTTTTGGAAGTCAAGGATTTGACTTATCAGCACACAGTTTAAAAGCCAGTATCTGTGTAGGTATTCAGTAGGGCTGTGTTATTGGCAAGAACCTGGTAATACCAGGTATCCTGATACAGCGGTCACGATTCAATATATTGTGATATACTGCTATATTGCAAGCAAAATAATTTATTGCGATTTTTCAAATCCTACTATTAAAACACACCACTATATGAACAGGTTTGCCAGTACTTACAATAGCATTGCGCCCTTGTGCTGCTTGTTAATGTTGGAGTGGAGCTGAAAATGGATTACAACACTACCATCTAGTGAGAGATTTAAACACGACACACAATGATTCACTGTCTGCCAGGAATCTGTGTATCAATACTGTAAGAATCAATACAGTATCACAAAACATATCCCGATATTCGATATTTTCTTGGCATGGGTGAATGATGTATATATGGGTTTTACAGTAACCTAAATTTTGCACTTCTTACAGCAGCATGACTCTGTTGTAAAAGAGTCTGAATGCTAAACAGACTGTCCTGCGGTCCAGACCGGTCACCCACTGAAAACATTTGGAACATTATGATAATATAACAAAGGAGACCCCAAACTGTTGGGCAGCTGAAATTTTATATCAGGCAAAAAGAAAAACATTTCACCTTCAAAACTACAGCAATTGTGTCCTCAGTTCCTAAACACTTACAGGAGGCTGTTTAAAGAAGAGGTGATGAACACTAGTAAATGTGAGCCTGTCCCAACTTTTTTTAAACATGTTGCTGGAATCAAATAAAAAAACATGCATATGTTTTTTAAAAAGTAATACAGTTTTGCAGTTTATAACATTTTATGTGGTTAAATTGTATTATTAAGCTGAATATGCAATAAGGTTTAAAGGACTTGCACATCATATTTTGTTATTATTTACATTCCGTTTTGGAAATGGTTGTATGTAGCTGAGATTTATAGGAGTATTTCACTTTTGCAGTGACACTGAGTGGACAAACAGTGCCTTGACCTTAAGCGCTGCAAGATGAATACTATGTGCTGTGACATAAATTAACTACAGTTAATTACCAAAGACCTAAAAAAAGATTTAAGGAGGGGGAATTCAATACCTCTTGGTTAGAGGATGACTAGTAAAGTATCTATACTATACAACAGTACCCCTATACCAGGGATGTACATGTGTAATGAAGGTTCTGGTCTGGAACTAAATCTGCATTATAGGGCAATTTGTTCTCAGCGCAGCTGTTTCGTAATGCCTGCAAGATTCTGGTCTAGTCTCAAGGTTTGGTTTGCGTCCAGGGTGGGCGGCTGCTTGCGCGGTGGGGTCAGTTTGCAGTTGGAGACCATCCATGATACAGCTATAGGGGGTCTCCGCTTGCCTCAACGGGGGGTTTGTGGATGTGACACCCCGTGGAGCTATCCGGCATGTCTAAAAACAGCTCTCTAAATAAACCATAATTCTCATGGTAATTGGTGCCCTTTACAGGGGGCAAAAAAATCCTAAAATAGCCGCTATGTGTTAAGTCCATGTGAGTACAGTGATATTTTTCTGTACAGGCTCATCTCGCAGTCTTTGTTGATCCCCCTAAAATAGAGAAGAACTCCAGATGTAGCCTACATTAGTAATGCAAATGCCTTAACCAGCACCAGTAAACACATGCATCCATTAGCTGTTGGGTATTAATGTTGAGAGATGATTTGCTGTGTTGCAGGGAGGAAGACCTCAAGAGCCCACATAAGGTCAGATTTGAGAGATTTAGGATGAAAGAGGACTGTATGATGAAGAGGAAGCATACCTCTGTGTTAGTTAGCATGTATGCTGAGGTAGCATGTTTAGTCTTTGTTTACAGCTGTGTGTTTGTATGAGTGAGCCTGCAGAGGGCAGCAGTGAGCTTTTATACCCTCAGCGTTCTACTCTACAGCTCTCACATTAAAAAGCCTTATATCAGTGTAATTGCAGATAATGTAATGGTGAGAGCTGAAGAGCTGAAGGACATGAGTGGAAATCCTCTCCTCTTTGTCGCAGTGCAGCTTTGCTCTGTCACAAGGATTTTACTACTGGGGGCGCACTGTGTACTCTCTCTCTCTCTCTTTCTCCCTCTCTCTCTCCCTCTCTCTCTCTCTCCCTCACACACACTCTCTTCTATCTTTCTCTTCCTCACACACTCCTCTCTCTCTCCCTCACACACACTCTCTCCTCTCCCTCTCTCCCTCACACACACTCTCCCCTATCTCTCTCTCCCACTCTCCCTCTTTCCCTCACACACACTCTCTCATATCTCTCTCTGTCTCTCTCTCTCTCTCTCTCTTTCTCTCCTCTCTCTCTCTCACACACACACACAATCTCTCTCTCCTTTCTTTCTCTCTCACCATTTTTCTCTTACTTTGTCCTCTCTCTTCCACAATCTCTCTCTCATTGTATGTTTTCTCTTTTGTTCTTTTATTCCATGTTTCTACTCCTTTCTATCCTCTCCCTCTCTTCCTAACTATCTCTCAACCACACCTTTCCATCAGTTCTTTTCTTTCTTTACTTTGTTTTCCCTCCCTCTGTCTTCATTATCTCTCTCTCTCTCTCTGTTTTTGCTCTCTATATATTTCTTTTTTCTTTCAACATTTTTACATCTTTCTGTTTTGTTCTCTGTATCAGCCTCTTCTCCCTCTCTTACTATCTTTGTGTACTTTTACTTTCTCTCTATCTCTCTCTGCCGTTGCCTTTCTCTTCTTTCTCTTTATCCTTTTTGTTCTCTGTCTCTTTTCACCCTTTCTTCCCTCTCTACTTTCTGCCTCTCCTCCTCTCTCTTTCTGCCTCTCTCTGCCTTTCTTTTTTCTGTCCATTATTTCACTCTCCATCCACTTTCTCTCTCTCTCTCCACTTCTATCATCTTTCTTTCTCTTTCCCCATCTCCCCCCTTTTTCTCCTCTTCTATTTTTGTTTCTATCCTCTTTCTTTCTTTCTTTCTTTCTTTCTTTGTCTTTATATACCCCCCATGTTTCTCTCTCTCTCTCTCTCTGTCTCTCTGTGTGCCCTCCAGCTGGTGTCAGGGATCGTAGCAGATTACAGGGCTCACCCAGCAGCACCTGACTCGCTCGCTCACTCTCTTCAGATTACCACTCTACCCCAGCGTGGCTTATCCTGGCCTGCCATTGCCTGGCATGGCCTGGTGTGACCACAGGCACCCTGGAGCCTGGGATTTTCATGTGCTGTTTTAACTTTTAGATATTAATATCTCCATGACAATTCACTCTATGGGATTATATCCCTGGCGGCACCTCAAAATAAACATCTCTTAGATCGTAATCGGCAATCATTTTTCATGTGTAATAGAAGCCTTGGTATTGGTTCATTCATTATGTTGATATATCATTTATCATTATAGCTATGGGTAACTAAAAGCAGTGTAACCTTGAGCGGCCCAGCAGTGGCACATAGTAGGGTTTGTCCCACGAGGGGGATATCGCCGTTCCTTGAAGTGTTATTATGCCACTAAATCTCCATGAAATTCGCTTCAATGAGACGGTCAGTTAATTGAGCTTTGGTGAAGGTCAAGTACTTAGTCTTTGTATCCATGACTGTTTCTCAAAACCCTGTCGGTGAGAACAGTCTATGAGAAACACTTGGACAGTCACTAAATATTAACAAGCAACCTTTTAAGCCTAACCAGGCTGCGTGGGGCTCCATAGCCGATAATAAAAAGTAGAGTATCACAATTAGCACCATCTAAAAGATTAACTACATTTCTTAGTGTAAAAGTCTATCTCTATGGCAGCTGCTGTCGATTTTACAGTTTTGCACTGGGTGTAATTGATGCAGTGCTGGAAGTTGCCCAGCGGTTATGAGTGATAATAAAAAAAAAAATCATTCTTCTTTAATAGCTTCTTCTTTAATAACAGTGGTTTTGAATTGTGCTGTGGCCTTAAGAAAATGGGTTAATTTTCGGGATGCACAATGATATTGGAATCATATCAGTATTTAATATTATCATATCGATAATAGTTAAAAACAAAACAAAACAAAAAAAAATTACAGTATTTAGGTGAAGAGGTGAATTCACAAAAACAGCCCAAAAACTACAACTTATTGCCACAGAGGTGATAAAATGCATCAGTCTGGACGATCAGCTGTGCTCTGTTGTGGCAAATATAGGGTTTTAATAGCTGCTCAAACATCTTGAGCCATGTTACACCAAACTCACTTTTTATTAGTTCTTAAATGTAGATCAGAATTACCATATCAGTGCGTCCCTGGTTAATTCAGCATTCAATATTTTTTCCACTCATTAAAACAAACATGGATTCTAAGCTTTCCATCAATACTACATTGGTGTTTGTAAGTGAAAGAAATATTTTATTATGACATTTTTGTCAATTCTTGGTCTTGCTGATACATAATACTCATCAAATATTAATTGAATAACTTGCAATGTAATTACGTTTTTGGTGATCTTTTTTTAACATGGTTAAAACACCACCATTTACTTTGGAATTCTTACCATATTACTAAGTCATTTTTAAATATAAATAATCAGTTTTGAAATATTATAAAATATACACTAGTTGTTTTTAGATGTTTTATTTTATGTTTTGTTATATTTATACTTGTTGATTTGAATATTACAAAATATTCTCTATGTTTGATGTTTTATGCAACATTTCAAGAATCATGTTAACAACGAATTGTTTAATGAACAATAACAAAATGTAATTATTTATTTATATATTTAGACATTTTTTGTCAAGTTTTATATTTTTTATACTATATCATTGTTTGCTGAAAGCTAATACAGATTTTTATTCTGTAAAGAATTTGTTCACATGTATTCGTGTGTATATATATATATATATATATATATATATATATATATATATATATATATATATATATATATATATATTTGTATGTATGTATTTTATCATTGTAACTTAATTCTTGATGTTTCCTCGCATAAACATGCTTCAATTGTTGTAACCAGTGGTCCATTGTGAGTGGAGTAAGCTTCATCCAATAAATGGTAACTGTTTTCCTTCAACCATTAACAACACATGTAGTATGTAACACTGGTCAGTGGTAAACATGTGTTCAGGCAAAACGTCCAGTAGGAACAACAGTGGGTCCAGGGGAATTTGCAGTACCAGAATTTTAAATGCCTCCTTAACATTTTTACAGAATGTCAGTGTTTTCAGGCTGTCACAAAAAAAACACATGTAACCAATGGAGTCCTGAAATACCACATTTTAACTTTCCAATCGAAATCTTTCCATAACCGGCTCCCAGTCTCCCTTGTGGCATCTGAAGCATGCATATGTTTTCCCAGATGTCATCATCCACTACTGTGCTGTTGTCTTTTGATATGTAAAATCTGACATTTCTTTATTGATATATTTTTATATTAGATTGACTAATTAATTAACGTATTAATGAATATGTCAGATAAACTCATGAACTTATCTGGCAAAAGCAAAATGCCTACACAGTACCAAACATTTGAGCAGCAATTCCAGTCTTCAGAACAGCGGTGTACATTTAACAGTATAGCAAAACAAAAATAACAACAATCAAACATTTGGGAAGTGTGAGCTCTTCTTCACGTCTCAGCTATATTTGCTGACCGGTTATTGACCTTGTGTGTGTGTGTGAAGGGTCTCATGACCTCAGGAGCTGATTCTGCAGTGCCATTGCTGTCAACCACACAATGACCAAAGTAATGGATTGATCTAAACAGCCATTCCAACATGGACACTATTTACTCCTACATTTCTTCCCCCTTCTCTACCTTCCACTCACATTCCTCCATCAATCCTGCTGTTCTCGGCCCTCTCCAGTGATGTTCTGGCTGAGACCATATCTACCATGAGCTTCTCACCACACACACACACACACACACACACACACACACACATGCATAAACGCACCTACTCCAGAGCCAGGGGGTGACAGAGGATCCCCATTCTTGGATTTCACCCTCTCATCATGACATCCATTAAAGTCCTGCTGGGTCCCAGGCCCCAGCGGGTAGACAGCACATTAGCGATCGGCCCATTGAGCTCAACAAGGCCCGCCTCTGAATTATTGATATCAACACAACTAATGAGGAAACACAATCCCCTCCACTGCTGACACATAGCGGGTCACACTCCTCCTCACCCCCCCACAGACACACCGACGACACTGCCGTCTTTCAGCGCACCTGCCCAACCTGCACCTATACGGAGCAAACAAAGTCCAGCTAGACTGAGGGACAGAAGTTCCACCTTATGTTCAAAGCTGCTACACTCAGTTATCAATAATGGTAGTGATTGGAAAAAGTTCTCAGATCTCGTCATGCTTCTCCGACCAATTCAAAATTCTTTCCTCACCCAGTGACTGCTATGAGGTCAGATAAGTTTTACAGAACAGTGGCAAAACACTCCATTCAATATAATGAGAAACTGTAGGGCACAGCAGTTTAGTGTGTGGTACTCATGTCAGATGAAACAGTGCTGCGCAAAAATCTGGAATATTTTTCCAAGATTCCCAAAATTCAGTCTGAAATGCTGGTGACATATTCTGCTTCTCACATTTCCAGTAACAAATTTGGACTGGTATATAAAACCTTGCTCCACCTTACCTGATGTCTGGATAAGGTGGACAGAAATCAAACAGACTGTTGTTTGCTGTGGAGAAATGCATTCTCACTGAAGATGAATAAGAATCCTTAAGAGAAATCTCTTGTGTTTTGTTTTTATTTAATCTGTGCAGTCAGTATGTGAAGAAACTGTGTTTAGTCTTTGATTGCTGGTCCTTTTGTAATAAATAAAATTTCTCCATCAATCCTCCATCTCTAGTAGGTACCAAAAAAAAGAAACATAGTATTTCACAGTGGCAAAGATGAAGCGCATGCCTCCTTGCTCACTGATCAGTTCCTATTGGCAGTGGTCACACTGCTTCACTCCCTGGCTGTTTCTTAGTTTCCATTTTTGTGTGTATTTGTGTTCTTGCCCAACGTCATCTTCCACTGTTTTGTTCTATAAAACCTTGCTCCACCTTTTCCAATGTCTGATTTAGGTGTTCTAGTGCAGCTTGCTGCTTTTCTCTCTTTAAGTAATGACTTTGTCAGCTATACATTCACAGTGTTGTGTCCTCACAGTTCTGAACTAAGGGTGAAGCTTAATATTCTCCTGTTTTGAAGAGGAATTCCAGAACTTTTGCAAACGTTACAAATAATTCATCCTTGAAATAAAAATCATTGAAATTTGAGTTTGAATAAGTGATTAAGGGTGGTATGTGAACTAGTTTGTTGCAGAGAAACATGATGAACCTGATGATGCTCACCCTGCCAAATATAACCACCAGTGAACCTACACATCTTTTTGAGATTTTTTTAATGTAATGTTGATCGTTCAATACAAACCTGAGAGAAAAAATATTTTTTCTTAGGGGACTAATTTTCTTTAATGTGCATCAAGCAGTGTAGTTTTAGGCATTTAATTTATTAACTTTCTGTGAGGGAGCTTTCATATGCTTTTAAACTTATCAGACGTCTGGTTCCTGTCACCACCACTGTGAGCACTTCTGCAAGTTTCTCTAGAACTGAGCATTTCAGACCAAACCTCTCTGAATGACTGTTTACATCGTAACCATTTAACCATGGAGATTTTTTTTAATTGTTGAAATTCCCCATTAAGCACTGTTTAGCTGATGAGGACAGTTTTGGTGGTTTGTTGGATCTTGTGTTTTTTTTTATTTTTTTATAATGTTTGAAACTTGTACTCTTGTACTTTGACTGTTATTTTGCTTGTTAGTGAAGGGTACACTTTCTGCAAAGTTTTTTTTATAACATTAGCATAAATTCTTTGTCATTTCCAACTTGACTAGTTTCAATCTTTCTCAGTAGTGCAGCCTTGTACCCTCTTTTCACAGTAGCCTGTGCGTTTCCAGTCTGTTTGGGTCCCAGAGTGTTGCATTTTTAAATTAGAAAAAAATCATTTTCAGCATTTTTTTTATATTATGTGGATTGTATTAAAAAAGAGATCCGATGAGTCACTTTCCATTCCTAAAATAGTTCAACTGGAAACTCGTTATGTAATGATTGCCAATAAAGATGGCATTCGTGGGAGGAGCATGGATAGGTTAGTTCTACTCGCGTTTGACTTCCACAAGTGACCAACTCTGACTGTGTGTTTAAGATATTTTGAAGTATTAATCCAGCTGCAGTCCGGCTATGACCTTTACCACATAGACTGTTTAATAGAATTGTTTTAATTTAATTATTAAGTAATCTATATGTCATGATTGTAATAATAATAAAGCTGGTAGAGTCACAGTAGTGGGTTTTTTGCTTCTTGTCACTTAAAGCTCTGGTCGCTCTTTGCCTGTGGGCTGTTCTGAACTCAAACAGACTGTTGGTTGCTGTGGTTGCACTGACACCAGGCATAAATCAGATGCATTCTCGCTGAAAATAAATATAAATCCTCGAGAGAAATCCCTTGTGTTTGATTTTATTTAATCCCTGTGTAGTGCATCACAGTCTGTGCAGTCAGTATGTGAAGAAAACAGTGCTCAGTCTTTGCGATTGCTGGTCTGTTTGTAATAAATGGATTTTCCTCCCGTCAATCCTCCATCTCTAGTAGGAACAAAAATGTAGGGACCGAAAAAAGGAATGTACTATTTCACAGTGATGAAGATGAAGCGCATGCCACCCTGCTCAGTGCTCATTTCCTACTGGCAATTGTCACAATGCTTCACTCCTTGGTTGTTCTTCGTGTTCTTGCCCAAAGTCATCATCTACTGTTGCGTTCTGATACTCATGAACAGGAGCACCTAGAACAATCAAAGTATTCTTGCTCCACCCAGAAAACCAAGGACGCATCCGTTGGTGACTCGTCCATGAGGATGAAACGAAATACAGAATGTTTACTGCGGCTGAGTATGTTGACCCACAGCTGTATGTCTCAAAGTTCTCTCTTGGCGATTAATGATTTGATTGGCTGCCGGCTCCGCCTCTGAGTCTAATCAGAATAGCCATTTCCTTGGTGTCCTCAGGGCTAATTACGACCATTATGGTGACGTGATAAAATAAGGTGAGAAATGGGCATTAAGGTTGCCAAATATTCACTCATTTAGTACAAATAACACCTAATAGGAAAGACTTCAGAACAAGGCTTCATTAAACAGTGCAGGTAGTCTCTCCTTCACCCCATCCCCGTCCCCACCCATTTCTTCTACTTTGCACCGTTTGCCTCACATGCTGCACTTTAAGCGATCAATTTATTAGAAATCCAAGTCTTCAATAACAGTGTAACAGTCTTATTTGCTTGTGAACCTACAAACAAACTGTGTCTTTATTTTAGCAAAGAATAACACAAGCAGTCATATCAGATTTTAACTAAACAGCTTCTTAACGCTGGTGAAATCAGCTGTGCTCGGAGTGGGCTATTGCGCAATAGTAAGTCTACAGTACTTCTCAAACTCCTGCATGCGTGCTCTCCATCCGTGTGTTCTTACAAGTTCATTCTTGCAAGGTAACTCCTCAAAAATATTCCTCCCAAGTTATCGTTCTTTCTATTCTTGGTGTTGAGAAACGCCTCTGATTTGCATAGTTTAACTTGGCCCAATTATGCCATGTCACCAGCTCCACCCACTTCACATTGCCAAGGTATGTGCTGCCTCCTGTTACTGAAAATTATCAGCTGTCATTGAAAATGAAGGCTCTCTGTCCACACTTGGTTACACTGTGATATTGGTGCTCTTGTCTTTGAATGCAGTGTCAATATCTCATAAAACTCCCTACTCACTCGTGTGTTACTTCATAAAATCTCTCAATAAGGTGCAGATCACTCCAATAAATTGGGTTACACTATAGGAAGCAACTAATTGTAGAAATAATCTTTGGTTGTAACTGGCACCGCTGCATTTTGAGTGATGGTTTCGACTAGTTGCTCCTCTGCAGCCAGTGCCAAAGCTACTGCTGACTTTGGCTTTGGTGGGGAGTCACTCGTGATTACAAGAGTTGAAAAGGGTAATCCTGGCTGCTTTGGCATGGCCTTTGAAAAAGCAGTGATAAAAAGCACTTGATAAAAACACAGAGCACGAGCGCACAGGGCTTTATTATAGGGCTTGTTTTCAGGAGGCGAGGTTCAGCCTCGTAACAATGCTGTTTACTCAGGTGATGGTGGTGTACAGTATGAGCAGTGTCCGAGATCAGATGACAGCGTGTGTGTGTGTGTGTGTGTGTGTATGTCCATAGACGTGTATTTTATGTGTGTGTGTATGTGTGTGTGGGTGTGTGTGTGTTTGTGTTTGTCTAGCTCTGGTATTATAGCATTAGTAGACTTAAAACACAAATAATACACACATGGCTTTGTTTCTCTCTTCCTCCCTCTCTCTCTCTCTCTCTCTCTCTCTCTCTCTCTCTCACACACACACACACACACAGTCTATCTTCTTTTTCTCTCAATGCCTCTCATCCTCTTTTCTGGCTGTGCACTGTACTGTCTGTATTTGTATAGCTGTTGTATTGTGTTAGAGAGAAACAAAGCCATAGAGATTTTGCTTGCATTAAGTCTACTCTCTCCATCACACTCTCAGTCTCTCTCTCATATCTCATATATGCATATGTGTGTGTGTGTATGTGTGTGTGTGTGTGTATATATATATATATATATATATATATATCGTCGCTGTCCAGTGAAACAAGTATCTGCAAAATTGCAGCTTTACAGTAAAGACCAAAAACTTTACTTTCAATGTAGGTCAATGGAACCAAAATACTTTCCAAGCTATTTTGAAGCACTTCCATTGGTCCATTCATCATTAATTTTTCACACAATGTAAACAACCATTGGCGGGTTCAAATGATGTGATATACATGATATACATATATATGAGAGAAAGACGTAGAGAGTGATGGAGAGAGTAGACTTAATGCAAGCAAACTTTCTATGGCTTTGTTTCTCTCTAACACAATACAACAGCTATGTTTTTGAGTTTTGGAGCATTTCTATTGGCCCTTTTATCATGAAACATTTTACATTTAGAGCAGCTGCCATGATGAAATGATATCGAACAAAACAAAAGATACATGTTTTTCTTTGGACAGTGATTTTATACATGTCATTTAAAGTAGTTTGCTGTGAAATGCTTTTACAGAGTCAGAATTGTTTGGCGTGCTATTACTGTTCCATAAACTCTAGTTTACGTCAGGTGATAATTACATTGATTTTATTTTGTTTACCTCTCTCTGTCACTCTTCTGTTATCTGTGGCTTCCTCTTTTGCTCTCTCCATTCTCTCTCCACAGAGAAAAGGCACATGTTAAACATTCTTTGGAAATGTCTGTTTCTACCAAACTCCTGTGTATGGGAAGGAATGTGATATGTTCAATCAGTATGCCAGTTAACAGTGAAGTTTACTGTGTTGATTGTAGTATGTCGCGAATATGCAACTTGGAACTACCAATAATTTCTCATCTACTCACTTATATAGCAACTACAGAGCCTGTAGCCTAAACTGAGCAGTCACTGAAGCAAGTCATAAGATCATAATCTGTTAATTACTCTCATAAGCTCTCACATTTTATCATAGCTATGTTGTATGTTAGTCTATGGCGTGTGTGCTGCATACCTGTAAGGTTGCATCTCAAGAATCTGAGTTGCTCTGATAATGTTAGTGTCTAGATATAAACTCAGCTGGCAGGTAAGTCACTGTTACTGAGGACTTTGGTGTTGTATTGCTAGTGATGGACGCTGATTATCAGAAATATTGAAGCTATTGCAGACAGTGGATGGCTAAGCAGCAGTTGGAGGCCCAAGAAAATAAGGAGTGTAAAAAAGAGTGTATTGTGGTGAGTAATGATTTGATTGGCTGCAGCAGCACTCACAGAGAACAAATCAAATAGGAAAACACTTAATAATTTGATCTGGTAATCGTGTGAGGGCTGCACCTCTGAGTCTGATCAGAATAGCCTTTTTCATAGACCATGATGGTTACCACTGGTTCCTATCACCACTACTATAAAGATTTCTGAGTCATTGAGTTTCTGTACAATGAACCGCTTCACATCGAGCCACTCTGAATGACACTGAATGAATTCAACCACTGAATTCTGTTAAGAATTTTGAAAAAGATTGGTGGAATTGCCCTTTAAGAGCATGCATATTTGTATAACCATGGTATTATATTTTCATGTGCATTTCTTCCTCCCTCTCTATGTATCTCTTTATGTCTCTCGTCCTCATGCTGGCTGTGCACTGTAGTGGGCTATTAAAGAGTGTCAGCTGGCCTCTTTAGTATTCCCTTCACTACTCACTGACTCACTGCACAAGCCGGAGACAAGGAAGAGGGAGAAAGAGCGAGAAGGATGAGAGAAACACTGAATAAAAGCCTGCGTTTCTCGATCTTGGGGCTCACGTGTGCATGTGGTCCCTGTGTATGTGTGTGCTTGAATGCGTGGGCGTGTGATATTATATTGCTTGGGGGATTAATTTTTTGACAGCTTTGTTGAGCCCTTTTCCTCTAAGTGCCAGTCTCTCGCCGGCAGCATGCGTTCTCTGGGTTTGAAAGGCGCCGTTGAGCTCTGGGTGTGCTGCGGCTGTGTGCTGCTGCCTGTTTTGAGTGAGGGAGGGTTTACACAGCAAAGTCACTCTATTTACAGAGCTTTATGAGCTCAGTTTCATCCAGAAAACAGCGAGTTTTAGATCGGCCACACTGAACCTGACACGGCTGCAGCTAATTTCAGTACCTACTTCTTATGCCTGTCCCTCTCTCTCTTCCTCTCTCACTCTGTTATTCTCTCTCTCTGTTTTTTTTCTTTTTTCTGTTTGTTTCTCTCTGTCTGTATATATCTATCCTTCTTTTATTCTTTATATTTCTTTCTCTCACTGATTCTGTTTCTCTCTCTCTCTGCCTTGGCTTCTCTCTTTATGTTTCCTGGTCTCTCTTCTCTCTTTCTCTCTCTCTCTCTTGCTGTCTCTTATTGATCCTGCTCTCTTTCTCTTCCTTTGTCTCTTTCTCTCCCCTGTCTTTCTCTATCTGTCTCTATTTATTTCTGTCTTTCTCTTATTGATTTTTTTTCTGTTGCTCTTTCTGTTAGTCTGTCTCTCTCCTATTTCTTTGTCCCTTTGCAGTGCTTGCTTCTCTCTTTTTCTCTCTCTCTCTCTTCTATTCTCTCTCTTTCTCTGTCCCCTCGCTCTGTTTGTTTCTTCCACCGTCTCTCCCTTTTATTCCTCCCAGTCTTTTCTCCTTGTCACTCCATGTCTCCTCATCCCTCTGTCAGTTTGAATTTAGTTTAATCTCTTCCCCCCCTTCTTCCGCTCCCTCCGCCCTGTCGCTTTCTATTCTGTCTCCTTTACCCCCCCCCACACCAAAACCCACCCGCACCACCACCTTCCTCGCTCCCCAAAACTCACCTATGAGGCGAAAGACGAGAGCGCATGAGGCGTAATCCCACGCACAAAGATCAGAACCTGTAGAAAGATGGAGACAGAGACAGGAGAAGTTAATCCCCTTACAAGTCCACTGTCACATGGAGTCAAGGAAGAGAGGGAGTGGGGGAGGAGGATGAAGGAGAAAGAGGGAGAGAGAGGGAAGGGGGTGTGTCGGTTGCCCTGACTGCCATAAACAGGCTGATGATGAAGCTGAGAAAGAGAGAGAGATAGAATGAGACTTGGGAGAGACAAAAAGCCAGAGAGGGAAAGAGAAATGGGAAAAGGGGAGAAGGACAGGGAGAAAGACAGAGAGTGAAGGAGAGATGGATGAGAGAGAGAGAGAGAGAGAGGGGGGACCATGGCATTCTGGGTCCAATGCTGCATGCTTTCCCACTCTGCAGAATGACAAGCGGCTGCTGCTTTCCTGATTGGCCACAACTGCCACCAATCAGGGCGCAGGCATGTAAGGTGCCTTTAGGTTATACCCAACCCCAAAAAACAAGGAGGTGGGAGGGAGGGAGAGAGAGAGAGAGCTAGAGGGAGAGAGATAGTGGGCGAGAGAGAGCTCTGAGCAGAGAGTGGAGCAGAGCAGGCACCGGCTTGACAGTGTTACTGAGGCATTTTTGTGCACGCTCTGAGATGAATGGTGCCGTTGAAGGGAAATAGCTCATCAGCTTGGCTTTGGAGGCGCATTGTCCGTCCTGCTTTATCTTCAGTGGATGGAAATCACTCACTGACCGGAGCTCAGCTTTTTCTTCTCCTGCCTCCTGCCCCCTGCAAAAGGTACCCCTCCCCCCTCTGACTGCCCTCAGTCTCACCTGAGTGGAGCAGAAGACCTGTAGCCCCCCCCCTTTCCTCCCCCTGCCCCCCTCCTTACTCCAAAGAATACCGCCGTTCACCTGGAGAGAGCAGTTGCAAGGGACGCACAATGGACTACAGCTATGCTCTCGCTCAGATAGTGCCGGCTGCTTGACTTGCTTCTGTTTTTTTGGGGGGGGGAGAGCAGAAGAGGAGCGGGAAGAAGAACTCGGTTTCCAGGAGCACCGTGAAGGAGAAGCTGTTCTGAAACCAGCATTAAGAAAACCAACTTTATCGGGATGATTCTGGGTAAGTTCCTTCTCCTCACCTCCACCAGTCTTCCTTGCAGGCTGGAAGGATTCTCTCGCATGGAACCTCGCATCGGTTGAACCTGTATCTCTCCATCACACGCGTTCCTTCCTTGTCTGAACAAATGACTGTAGAGTGTGTGATGGGGGTAGCAGAGTGCACGGCCCTCGTGCTGTTTTCTTTAGGGCGAATGCGTCCTGGCAGTAAAGGTCACAGTGCTGGCACTCAGTGGCTGGCTCTGGGACTTGTTTTACCTCTGGCCAGACTGACCACATTGGCTATGCTCCTGTACCTCTGCTTAAAACGCCATAGACTTAAGTTTCCTAATAGTTTATGACGTGGCATTCAGTCACTTGTAAACAGACTAAACAAGTGAGTTTAGAATTTTCTGAAATGTCATTATATCTTACGTCTGCTCCAGTAAATTATTCTTTTAATGTGCTGAAGTTTCCATCACTAGTAGGTTTATATATGTCAATGAAAGATCTAAGGGTTGATATGTTTGTAAGGGTTGATATGTTGATAAGTTAATGTAAGATAAGCGCCTATATATCGTTACTGACCAAATAGAAACGCATGTCTCCAAAATGCCAACTTTACAGGAGAGGGTAAAAACTTTACTTTTAATATATATCAATGGATCCAGATTTTTTTCTAAGTGAATTTGGAGCATTTCTATTGGTCCATTACCCTGAAATTTTCACATAATGTAAAAGGCAGATGTCGTGTTCAAATGTTGCATAAAATTAAAAAATCAGCAAAAATTGAGGAACATGTTTTTCTTTGGACAGCTATAATATGATAGTATGAAGTAAGTATACTTGATGTTAAAGTAAGGGTCTATTCATGATTAACTTCTATAAGTTCAGGGGCCTTTAAAAGAAAATATAGTTAAATAGTTCATAGTCTATTTGTAATACATTTTTAAACATAAGAATGCATATGTGATAAAATACTATATAAATAATACTACATAGAATACGTGTTTGTGTGTGTAATATATATATATATATATATATATATATATATATATATATATATATATATATATATATATATATATATATATATATATATTTGTGTGTGTGTGGTATATGTGTGCAATATATATTAATGTAAAGTAAGAATATTTATGTAAGTATATATGAAAAATTTTTTCAAGGTGTGTATATAAAGTTTTACAGTAAGTTAAAGGTCTGTCTAAGAAATCTAGGATAAATTAAGGTCAGGTTGTATATTTCTAATAAAATGCTGTAAGATACGTGTCTCTTTATATGAAATTACTGCAGTCTATGCATCTAGCATATGATGTGTTTCTATAAGGTAAGGGTCTATAAATGAAAATTACTTCCACAGTTATAGATCTGCATAATTAATGAATTACTATAAGGTTTGTTAAAGGTTTATATCTTTGAGAAAGTATTGTTTGGTGAGGATGTATGTATGATGTGTTATTTCAAAGTAAGGGTTTATACACAAGGCCTGTAGAAAGTGTATATATATTTATATATATATATATAAGCATAAGCCTTGAAGCAATTGCAGGGGTCTGGTGCTGAAGGTTGCAGCCAGTGTTTTGGTGGAGTTTCTCCACCGCTTGGAGGCTCCAGGCTGCAGCGTCAGAGCAGAGCTGCTGCTGATAGTCTTTCTGCAGAACCTCTGCGCTACAGCAACACAACTCAGTGTGCATTTTCATGAGCAGAATAAAGCCAGGCCTGTCATGAGACTGCTTGCATTGAGCTCGGTGAGACTATGGCCACTGCACCATGTAACATCTAGCATGCATTATAGGTGAACATATCCTGTACAAGGCCAACATCTTTAAGCAGTTCTAGGAATATGTAGGCTAGAATTCTTTTTTTGTGTGTGTGTGTTTTAAGTATTGCTTTGTAGGGTGCCGATGATCTGAGCACACTCTTGTGATACTGTGTGAATCCACCCTTCTTTAGTGTGTTGCTGTACAGGCCTGTGTGTGTGTATCCACCGGTTCAGGCCGCATTGTTTAACGCATGCCTGGACTAATTCAGCAGTGAAGCTGCTACTTTGCTCGCCGGCTTTTTCCTCAGGGCATGTTTTTCAGAAGGCTGAGCGTAATGATTATAGGGCATGCGACGTGAAGCCTGTGTGTATGTGATGACGAGACAGAGATTATTATACATTTAGCGAAGGCTTCTGTTTCACTTGCAGTAAAACAGTAGGGCAGTTTACTCTGTAATGGCCAGCCCAGGTGCCATGTTTACGTTTATGCATGTGTATGCGTAAGCCTGGAAGCTGTAGATGGCTTTCTCTGGTGTGTTAACATGTTCCGTCCACCCATCGTCCAAACATGCAAGAACTAGCATCTATGCTCATTATGCATGTTCAGAGAAACTCTGTGAGGTGAGTATGTAAACTTTGTTAGGTGGAGTGTGCGCAGCTACAGAGAAGCTGAGATCAGGCTCATTTAACACACAGCCGAGTGCAGTTTCACTCCACACGTCAGGAGAGGAGATGGTAGTGACTAGAGAGATGTGTTAATAGCATCATTAACCCTCTAATAACAGCTGTCCTCCTCCAGACTAATCACTCAGCGCTACATCTCATACCTCCATTTACTCCAGTGCATTTGTCTTTTAGTTCGTTCTGTACACTACGATTCTCAATTACATGTGCCTGCCGTACATGTTGTATATGCACAACTCCTACATAGGTAATAATTAACGGAGAAGTTCTGTAATATTCAGTTATTGATTTTCTGTTTTGGTCAGTGCTGTTAACTGTATTAATCTACTACTATGTAGATCTATGAAAACCAATAGAAGAAAAGTGCCTATATGTTGTTGTATTAATGTTGATGCACTCTTTACTTCAGTGCATTTACTTTAGTTTAATTCATTTCTATGCAGTGGTTTATGCACTATATTAAAAGTGCCATAGAATGCATTTATGTAGTATTTTACAGTTCTGTGGTATATACAATATAAAGTAAGGATATTTATGTAAGTATATATAAAAAAAAACTTCTGTTGGATAAGAGTCTGTAAATGTTATTTTGATACAGTTTCAAGGTGTGTATATAATGTTTTACAGCAAATTAAAGGTCTGTCTAAGAAATCTAGGATAAATTAAGGTCAGGTTGTATATTTCTAATAAAATGCTGTACGATATGTGTCTCTTTATATGATATTACTGCAGTCTATGCATCTAGCATATGATGTGTTTCTATAAGGTAAGGGTCTATAAATGAAAATTACTTCCACAGTTATAGATCTGCATAATTGATGAATTACTATAAGGTTTCTTAAAGGTTTATATCTTTGAGAAAGTATTGTTTGATGAAGATGTATGTATTATGTGTTATTACAAGGTAAGGGTTTATACACAAGGCCTATAGAAAGTGTATACATATATAAAAGCCTGTCTCTGTGATTTCCTTGTCAATGCACATCTCTTTTAGTGTAGTGCATTTGTGGTTTATGCACTATATTAAAAGTGCTGTAGAATGTATTTATGTAGTATTTTTACAGTTCTGAGATTCGGTACTAGAATAAAGTGAGCTGTTTTCCCTTTTTTGGTGAGCTCGTGAATAATTTTATGAGCTCTGCTCTGATTGGCTGGTTTGATAAACTCGTTCGTCACACTGTCTAGTTATACTTACGTTAGTTGATTGAAACTTGCAAGTAGCCACTGTCTATACTACATATGCACTTTTTCTGTTCCACCTTAAATGGCGCTGCAGTTACTTTCAGGTACAGGTACAAGCTGTAGCATTTAAGGTGGAGCGGAACATGTGATTAAGAAGCTGTTGAACAGGAAGTCAGTTTTAGCCTCATTTGAAGATCAGCATCAGAAATGCCTATTGATAGTTCAGTTCCTTGGAAAGGGTTAAAGGTGCCAAGGTTGCCTTCACAGCCTGGAGCAGTACATTTCTCCACACAGTCCACCCTTTAATTAATGTTGCTCTGTTGTTGTTGTTGTTGTAGTATGTAAATTCTGAAGTCAGGACAGTTATGTAACAGTTCAGGATTTTGGAATTGCCCCGTTTTACTGTCCTACAAATGTGTGATTTGTATTTAAAAAAAAAGGAACGTTAGTGTTCATTGAATGTCGGTTCTATGTTCTAAACTCTGCTTTTTCAACCATCAAATTCAAATCTTGAATACCTGTTGCATAGAAATGTACTCTACACTGAGAAGTTTGGTTTCAGGCCTTTTGGTTTTGTTTTATTTCACTCTAGCTTCTTGCAGTGTCATGTATAACTACAGCTTATTTAATCTATTGCATAGATAATAATGAAGGTCCTCTATTTTCATGCTGCAGCTGAAAGGTGATCTGGCTTCCTGCGTTGGTGTGGCCTTGTGTTTTTACAGACGCATGCACAATTAATGCTTTAGAGTTTGCGCCTGTGCAGGACAAAAGCCAGCCAGTACGCAATCTCTGTGTATTGTGTGGCAGAGCCGAGGTGCGTTTCTTTGTCGGAGCCGCTCGTCTCGGGCTCTCTGCCTTTGTGAGTTATGTTCTGCTATTTGCTTGATGATTTGGCACATTGATATTTCCTCAGAGGCTCTTGTCATTGCGATGACCTTTAGAATGCCGACGCAGTCACATCTCCTCCACTCTGAGCTGCTTCACACTCCGCTAAATACAGACCCCTCGCCCCCCCGCACACACACACACTGACTGACAGAGCACTGTATATATTACACACAGACACTCGAATGTTTCAGTCTGTAAAGCAGCGCTTCATCCTGAGAGCCGATGTCTTTAATACATGCCGTCTCTGTGTACTTTAAATGACCTTCAGCTAATTCTCCTCCTCCTCCTCACTGATATTCACAGCTGCTCTCTCCGTCACCCGCTTTATTTATCCCTCCTTTGTTTCTTTCTCCTTTCTCAATCTTTCTCTCTCCATCCCTCTTACTCCTCCTCTGTTGTGTCTGTTTCTTTCCTTCACCCCCTCTGGCTGTCCCTCCCTCTCTCCCTCCCTGTCTGTCACTTTTTCTTGCTCACTTTCTTATTCTCCCAGTTTTTTCTTTATTTTCTCCCTCTATCTTATGTTTGTCTTTCTTTCACCACTATGTCTGCCCCTTATTCTGTTTCCCTTCTCCCTATCTCTCTCACTCTCATCTCTCACCCTCTTCTTTTTTTGTATTTCTTTTATTCTCTTTGTTTCTCTTTCAACCTGTATCTGTTTTTCTATTCCCCCGCTATCTCTTTCTCTCCATTAATATTTCTCTATAGTTTCTTTTTTCTGTCTGCTGTTTTTTTCTCTTTCTCGTTTCTCCCGGTCAATATCTCTTCCCATTCTCCCTCTCTCTTTCTTTTTGTTCACCCCATTTTCTCTTTCTCTCTTGATGATAATAAAGGTGCTGAGTTAAATGGTAGGGATTATACCTGTTATTGCATTCTTTCTTGTTCTCTCTATCTGTCAGGAATGCACCAATTGAGAATTTTTTTGTCTACGTTGGTCGATTGTCTGACAGCAGAATTAGATACGTGTACCTGCCTCCCGTTATTTACCCCATAAAGCTGCAGCACAGATCTGCACAATTAATAACCCTCTCATTAAAAATTCATTAAAGGCAAAACAGTTTAATTCAGTTATATGTGATTTATTGATGTTTATGTCTGCATTCTGCAAGAATTAACATAAACAACATACTCTCTGTCTCTCCATCTCTCTCTCTCTCTCTCTCTCTGTCTGTCGGTCTCTTTCTCTGTCTTATTTTCTGTCTGTCTCGCCATCTCTCTTTCTCTCTCTCTCCATCTTTATTTACATCTTTCTCTCCATCTCTGATATTCTGTCTGTCTGTCTCTCTCTTTCTCTCTCTCTCTGGTTGTCTGTCTCTCTCTCTTTCTCTCTCTTTCTGGTTGTCTGTCTCTCTCTCTCTCTCTCTCTCTCTCTCTCTCTCTCTCTGATATTCTGTCTGTCTGTCTCTCTTTCTCCCTCTCTGTGGTTGTCTGTCTCTCTCTCCCTCCCCTCTCTCTTTGTCTGTCTGTCTCTCTCTTTCTCATTCTCTCTCTCTCTCTCTCTCTCTCTCTCTCTCTCTGTCTAGTTGTCTGTCTGTCTCTCTCTCTCTCTGTCTAGTTGTCTGTCTGTCTCTCTCTCTCTCTCTCTTTCTCTATCTCTCTCTCTGATTGTCTGTCTCTCTTTCTAATTGTCTCTCTCTTTCTCTCTCTGATTGTCTGTCTCTCTGTCTCTCTCTCTGTCTGATTGTCTGTCTGTCTCTCTCTCTCTCTGATTGTCTGTCTCTCTCTCTGATTGTCTGTCTCTCTGTCTGATTGTCTTTCTGTCTCTCTCTCTCTCTCTCTCTCTCTGATTGTCTGTCTCTCTCTCTGATTGTCTGTCTCTCTGTCTGATTGTCTTTCTGTCTCTCTCTCTCTCTGATTGTCTCTTTCGCTGTCTGATTGTGTGTCTTTCTGTCTGTCTGTGTCTCTCTCTCTCTCTATGATTGTCTGTCTCTGTCTGATTGTCTTTCTGTCTCTCTCTCTGATTGTCTCTCTTGCTGTCTGATTGTGTGTCTGTCTGTCTCTCTCTCTCTGATTGTCTCTCGCTGTCTGATTGTGTGTCTGTCTGTCTCTCTTTCTCTCTCACTTCATCTCTATCTACTTTGTTCTCTTCTCTCTATCTTCTCTGATATTCTGTCTGTCTGTCTCTCTTTCTCTCTCTCCCTGGTTGTCTCTCTCTCTTTCTCTCTGTCTCTCTCTCTCTCTTTGTCTGTCTGTCTTTCTGTCTGTCTGTCTGTCTGTCTGTCTGTCTGTCCGTCTGCATGTGTCTCACTCACTCACGCACACGGGCTGCTTGTGGAGTCTTGGCGTGTTGCTCTCCCTCACTGTTGTCATCAGAGCGTCTGAAACAGAGAGCGCGGCCTGGCCGCCTGCAGAGGGACCACTCAGTAACCTGAGCAGCACCTCCGTCACCACCGCCACTGACTGCTGTGGGCTTTCCATTGTAAACGACAGCCAAAAAATTTACGCACACACGCGCATACACACTCACCTAAGAGAGAGAGAGGGGGCGGGTCTTAAAGTGAAAGTTCAGCTAAACATCAAACACAGTTTTCTCCCGTAGCCCATATGTAGTTGATCAGTTAATAGATTTCTGGTGACGTTTGCTCTGGGTACTGTTTGTTGTGCTGTGGTGCTTGTAGGTAGTGAATAAGAAGTCTGTTATATGGGATTTTAAGGGGTTAAATAAACAAACATTACTCACTGCTGCCCTGTAAAGTTGTTGTAGTGTCTGTTAGAAGAGTCAAACGGGAGTTTGGCTCTAGTGAGATATAAGCTTCCATTAGTTCCACTAGCTTCCTTATCTCCAGTACAGGACTAACTAAAGCAAGCAGACTGACTGAACGTGCTTTGGCTGATTGACTGAATTTGTGGTATTAAGGTGGGAAAACTATATTTTTGTTGAAATTTAGCGGAGCCGCCACTTTAAGATGTGATATTACGCACCTGCAGCCTGCTGTGTTGCTGTGAATGGTGGGCCGGGTCAGTGATATGCTTGGTTAAGGAATGGAAGAACAGCTCCAGTATTTAGATATGAAGTCAGCTCCTTTGTCTGTCTGCTCCGGAGAGGCCCTTCATCGTTTGTGGCGTTTAGGCGCAGCGCCCAGGGTCATCTGATGTGTTGGCTGTCTCTCTGTCTATTTGTCTCTGGGATTTTATGTTCATTGCAGGCACATCTGTCTCTATAATGCCTCCGTTTCTCCTGCTGCCTGTCTGCTCCACTATCTATCACACCTCTCAACTCTCCCTCTCTGTATCTCTCTCTATTTTTCCTCTTTCTTCCTCTCACTGTATCCCTCTCTTTCTATTTGTATCTCTCTATTGCTGTATTTCTCTCTCTCTTTATCTTTCTTACTGTATCTCTCTCTCTCTACCTCTCTCTCACTGCGTATCTCTTTTTTCTCTGTTTCCCCTCTCACTGTATCCCTCACTTTCTTTCTGTGTATCTCTTTTTCTCTCTATTGCTGTATTTCTCTCTCTTTAACTTTCTCACTGTATTTCTCTCTGTCTCTCTTGAGCTCTCTCTACCTCTTTCTCACTGTGTATCTCTTTTTTCTTTGTTTCCCCCTATCACTGTATCCCTCACTTTTTTCTATCTGTATCTCTCTCTCTTTCTATCGCTGTATTTCTCTCTCTTTATCTTTCTCACTGTATTTCTCTCTCTCTGTATCTCTTTTTTCCTCTGTTTTTCACTGCATCCCTCACTTTTTTCTATTTGTATCTCTCTCTCTATTGCTGTATTTCTCTCTTTCTTTATCTTTCTTACTGTATCTCTCTCTCTCTCTACCTCTCTGTCACTGTGTATCTCTTTTCCTCTGTTTCTCCCTCTCACTGTATCCCTCACTTTTTTCTATCTGTATCTCTCTCTCTTTCTATCGCTGTATTTCTCTCTCTTTATCTTTCTCACTGTATTTCTCTCTCTCTCTGTATCTCTTTTTTCCTCTGTTTTTCACTGCATCCCTCACTTTCTTTCTATTTGTATCTCTCTCTCTATTGCTGTATTTCTCTCTCTCTTTATCTTTCTTATTGTATCTCTCTCTCTCTCTCTACCTCTCTCTCACTGTGTATCTCTTTTTTCCTCTGTTTCTCCCTCTCACTGTATCCCTCACCTTCTTTCTATCTGTATCTCTCTATCACTATATTTTTCTTTCTTTAACTTTCTCACTGTATTTCTCTCTTTCTCTGTGTATCTCTCTTTTTCTCCCTGTTTCTCCGTCACTGTATCCCTCACTCTTTTTCTGTCTGTATTTTTCTTTCACTGTATTTCTCTCTCTCTTTCCCTTCTTTTTGAATCTGTCTCAATGCCATCTCTCTCTCCTTTTCTCTCTCTCTGTATCCCTCACTTTCTTTCTATCTGTATCTCTCCATCGCTGCATTTTTCTCTATTTAACTTTCTCACTGTATTCCTCTCTCTGTGTATCTCTTTTTCTCCGTTTCTCCCTGTCACTGTATCCCTCACTCTTTTTCTATCTCTCTCTTTCACTGTATTTCTCTTTCTTTCCCTTCTCTTTGAATGTGTCTCAATGCCATCCCTTTCTCTCTCTCTTTTTTCTCTCTCTCTTTCTATTTATCTCTATCATGCTGTCTTTTTTCTTGCAAAATCTTCCGCTCTCATTCCTTCTCTGCTCCTCCATCTCTCATTACTCTGTCTCCCCGTATCTCTTCCCCTCCCCATCTCTCTCTCTCTCTCTCTCTCTCTCTCTCTTTCTGTGTAACAACAACTCACCTGTCCCTGGTGGTCAAACAAGCAAGAAACAAAAATGTGTTTGTTCAGTAAGCTCAGCAATTTTCTCTCTTTTTCTCCTCTCCTGTCTCCCCAACCCTCCCACTCCCATCTCCCCATGTGTTTGTAATAGAGTGGCACAGCAATTATGAACTGTGCTCACTAAACCCCACTAAGCCCAGCCTAGCTCTCTGCCTGACAGGGTTTTAGTCTGAAATCAACTTTTAACACAAACATGCTGTATTTTAACATTTTTTCCAAGTGGGAATGTTAAGCTGTAAAAATACTGAAGAGCGCTGCTCCTGTTACGCTCTTGTGTGGGGTGCGAACATCCTTACTGTCACATTCATATTAGAGGAACTAGGGCCGTGTAGTCGTTTCTGACATTGTGTGGGCCAGTTCTGCTAAACTCTCAGGCTTATTTCGTATGTACAGCTCCTCCAGCTTCTCCAGAAGGCTTTGCTAGGCCAGTGGAGAAACGTTATCTGTCTCTTTTCTCTTTTTGCATGATGTGTCTGTTTTTTTATGTGCACTTACTTCTCTTATTCATGTGTGTTGACTTGGTTTTGCAGGCAGCTCACTCAGGGCTGGTGTTAAGCTCCTGTTTTTGGGCTGGACGGATTGCTGCCGAGCGGCCACAGCACTGTCATTCCCTTCCATATAACCTGATATTATGGTCAGCTTAGTGGTTAGGCAAGAACTGCATGTTTGTGATCTATAATTGACCTGTGTTTTCAGTCAGTATGAATATAAATGTGCAGAGTGATAAAAAAAATCTAAAAAAAAAGAGAGTGAGAGAGAGACTAACTAAATACCAGATTAAATGTGTAGAATACAGAGCTTTCTTTAACAGCATCATTCACTATTTGACTCTATAGATCATCCATAGTAGTGCAGGCTGAAGCTTTAGTTTGAATAGAGCTTTCAGGCTGGCTTTACACGGTGAAACTTGCAACTAGTCACATATTATGAGTTGCCTGTAACATAATTTCCAGACAACTTAACAGTTGCATGCAGTTTTTTCATTTGTAATTGCCATTCTTGTATTTGTCTGTATCTGGGCCCATATCTGTCTCATATTTGTCTATCCACCTCTGGTGCTTTATCATGTATTTGAGTTTTTTCAGTGTGTGAATGTTAAAAATCAATGTTCAAGTAGGATAGGACTAGATATCTTGCTTATGCTGTCCTAGAAGCACAACAAGTTCTTTGTGCACTTCTTCGTTTGTTTTGTCTTCCTTTGGATACCAGAGGAATCTGAGCTCTGTGTAAAATTATGGGGTGAAACGAGAGAAGAAAGTCTAGCCATGTAAATCACGTTAACTGCATGCTAAAGAATGAAAATGGTAGCTCAAGCAGCCTTTTTAACAGCTGTTACCATCAGCTGGCTTATGATCACATTTGTTATTACGATCATATGATAATGAATTTTGATTGACTGTTTCATGAAATCAGTTTCACCTTAGTTTTACAAATTGATTGCAGGACACTTTGCATTATGCTGACTCGTGTACAATTTAGGTTTCAAGTATCTGAAACCTTTATGAATTTATTCAATTTTACACAGACTGAAGTATCGTTTACAAGCAAAACAATCATTAACAACACCATCAACTTTTGTTGACTGCGCTGGACAGCATTGGAAGTTGTGGAGGAGTAGGAGTTACCGACTGTGTGTGTATATATGATAATTGTGATAACTACAATCATTGGTAGGGACATACAGCCACTGTTGCTTCTGCTAGACGTACATGGGTACATATATTCTGAGATACTGTAGACAAGATGATATAACACCCTTATGCTACTTGTTGTTTTTTTTTTTTTTTGTAGAGTGGAAAGTCTAATATCTGAACACAAAATTAATCACGGTCACCATTCTTTGCATGTAAACTATTAATTACAAATAATGTGTTTTTGAGAATTAATTCTGAATAACAAAACATTATGTTGGGAAATTAATAATAACATATAACAGTGAATAGTGAGTTTCTTCTTCTATTTTTTAATAGACAGTGATGTTAGTTCAAGTTCAAGGTCACTTGTCAACAGCAATGTGTACTATAATCTAAGGGCAGATCACCCTTAGCAGTAAGCTAGACTGAGTGACCGTCTGTCTGGGTGTTGGGAGTTTGTCAATACTGGGTGTAACAGACACTAATGAATTGGCTGTAAGTGGAGCTCTGGGAGGAAGAATGTATTATACACTGTGCGAAGCTGGAAGTGCTTGCCGTAATGCAGTGTTGGTAGATAAAGCCGTCTGTACAGTAGTTTCCCCTCCACTCAATACAAACATACAAACACACGCTAGCAAGCTTAATCTGGCACATCTTAGGACATGGTGTCATACGTTTTTAAAAATCTGTTAAATATACATACAACCAATATGGTATCTCTTTTCAAGGGAAGGGGGAAAAATGCAGCATAGTATGAACTGAAGTTATCATCAAATATCTGGTTAGATGAATTAGTGCTTCAGTAGATGAAATCAGGTGTGCTGGTGAATTCAGTGGTGGGCAGTGTTAAGGTAAAGGTAAGGTTATTGTTACTGTAATTGTAAAGGTGATGACACGCATAATAGTAATGTATCTTAAATGTATGGCATTAAGAATTCTCGGAGTCTAACCCTAAACCTGACCTCGCTGACCTAGCATTCAAAAGGTATGTAGATAAATAAATAAATAAATAAATAAATAAATACAGAACCATTTGGTTTGTCTGGTTACTTTGGTTTCCTACATAGGCAGGACATTTCTGTGCTAAAAATGTACATAAACAAACACACATACACACACAACCTGAATATTGTGTCTGGTCTGCCTGCGTGAGTTCTCTAATGCTTTAAGTGTAGTGTGTGTGTGTGAGGCTGCCAGGTGTCTAATAGAGCAGCTCTTTCAGGCAAAGAGCCGCTTCCTCAGTGGGATCATATCACGCAGTACATTTACTGCAGGAGCATGACTCTGTATGTACACACGCACGCAGGTACATTGTCTGTAGGACTCTGCTTGTGTACAGGGTCAGGAATAAAGCTGTTTGCTTTTCTTTCTTTTTAATATAAAGTAGCTCAGTAAACAAGGGAATCATAGGAGGAAGGGTGCAGAGCAAATCATTGCTGACCGATCGCTCCCATCAGCTTGTTTAACTCCTCCTTTCAGGCTGGAGGGCCTTCAGTTTAAAAAGCATTAATACAACCAGACTCTGGAGATTATTCTTTGCCCATAATATGAGACTCATGAACAGTTGATGTACATTAGTGCTCCCACATTGCACCCGTTGCCCAGTACTATGTGTTTGGGAATAAATGTGTGTGTGTGTGAGCAACAGTGTAGAGCGTCCATCTGACTGCACAACTATGATATTTTTTTTCACAGTAATTGAACAATTACTGCCAGTAACTGCATTTTTCTGCCCCTCTAATGAAAAGCAGATTAACCATTCCACATATTTTACCAATTATTTTGTTTTATTTTGCACAACCTATTACATTATAAAGTCTAACTATGCTTTATATAGTGACCCTTTAATTTCAAATACAGGACACCAAACAATACCTCACCATGCTTATATTACATTTACATAAAAATCCACATACACTTTTACAGGTTTACTGCAAGGACTCACTCGTAAAATTCACTTGAAATACAGTTGACCGTCTGTTTAGTTGTAAAATCCTTTTGTTAGTTGTTGCACAACTGTAAAATTATAGTGGCAATAACCACACAATTCTAAATTCTTTGTTTTTTTTTGGCACAAAAGAAACATTATCAGTAACTGCACAACAGAAAACGTTCATGAATAATTGCACAACAAAATAAAATCAGTGACCACAATAGAACAACTTGTATCAGTAACTTCTCAACAGAATTTATCAGTAACTACCCAATCAAAAAAATGATCAGTAATTGTACAATAGTCAATTATTTTATTAGTAACTGCACAATAGAATTTTATATCAGTAACTGCACAACAGAATTTTTTTATTAATGACTGCACAATAGATTATCTTTATTAGTAACTGCACAATCAAAAAAAAGATCAATAACTGTACAACAGATTTGTTTTATCAATAACTGCATAATAATGTTTTATCAGTTACTACACAATCAAAAAAAAAGATCAGTAATTACACAATATTTTTTTTTATTGGTAACTGCACAATATTTTTTTATTGGTAACTGTACAATATTTTTTTTATTGGTAACTGCACAATATTTTTTTTTATTGGTAACTGTACAATATTTTTTTTATTAGTGACTGCACAATATATTTTTTTTATTGGTAACTGCACAATATTTTTTTTTATTGGTAACTGCACAATATTTTTTTTATTGGTAACTGCACAATAGAATTTTGTATCTATAACTGCACAATAGAAAATCTTGTCAGTAGCTACACAATCGAAAAGAAAGCTAAAAAAGATCAGTAACTGCACAACAGTGAAATTATTTTATGAATTAATGCAAAGTTATACCATTTTCCCATTGACTGCACAATAAATGTTATTGGCAGTGACTGTGCAGAAGTAATGTCGTCATTAATTGTACAAAAATAAAATTGTATTATCACCAACTACAAAATCGTAAACTTTTATCAGTGACTGCTCAACATTAGCATTTATTTTATCAGAGACTGCACTGTTATAAATTTACTGTCAGCTGTTAATTTGTACACAGCTGTGAACATGTATGCGAACCTACTTAACCAATAAAGCCTAATTCTGATTCTGATAACTTCCCGACACGTAGTGTCAGCATGGGCAGCCTGACCCTGTGAGTGACTCTGGGAGGATATTTCTGAAATGTGCCAACCCAGATGGAAGATAAATACGGACATCTGTCAGCAAACAGTTGATACATTTATCTCTATTCTCAGATCAAAGAGCTGAAAAGTCCGAAGGATTGGATGAGCTATGACAGTGGAGGCAGACAGAGAGGGAGAGAAAGTTGGAGAGATAGAGAGAGGAAGGTGAGAGAGTACAAGAATGGATCACATCCTCATAAAAAGGAAATTTGCTGAGGATATATGTTTTCCCTGATGGACAATTGGAATTCCAATGTGTCGTGCTGTCATTAAGATAAGGTTTCACAGAAAAGCTGGAGAAAATCAATTCTCCTTGAAACCATGCAAGGTCAGTGCACAGGGCCATGGAAGAAGAGGGGAGGAGGGGAGGAAGAAGAGCGGTAAAGATATGAGAGCTGTGAGGCGAGAGGATGGGAGAATTTCCCTTTAAGCCCACAGTGCTCAGAATATACCCGCATTCTGAGTCACTGGGGAGAGAGAGAGAGAGAGAGAGAGAGAGAGAGAGAGAGAGAGAGAGAGAGAGAGAGAGAGAGAGAGAGAGAGAGAGAGACTGCACCCGGGCACTGCCACATATACTGTTAATGAGGGAGAAAGAGAGAGAGAAAGAAAGAAAGAGCGAGAGAGCTGCCATGTCTGTCTCTTTGCTTCTGGGGCCGTGTCTTCATGTTGACCTCTCTATTACTGATTCTATTACTGTTTTCATCTGGTTGTGTCTCATGTCACACTGGGGGCAGCGATGACCAACAAACTTAGCAAGATAAAACTAGCTGTCTACCACAACGATTCAGTTAAGTGATTCAGTTCAGTCAGTGTTTCTTAGGAAATGATTAATTACATCCCTAATTTCACAGCTTTCACAGTATAATAGTAATCATTACTTAATTGTGAAGTTTTGTTTGGAGACAAAAAAAGACATCTCTCAACGGAAAACTGTCCGACCAGGTATCTAGGTAGGTACGGCCAAGTGAGTCACTTGTTAGGAATTCATAAGCTGAAAGCCTAATGTGCCAGATTAATCACTAACATAAAAATGAAGTTGATTTAACTGCTTGCATTTTCATTTAGGTGGGGCTGATTTTGTGAGGGGGGAAAAAGATTCCTGTGGGCTATTCCTCTGGTTTAGTCCTAGATACGTCATTAGTTCAATAAGTGCAAGTACAAGCCATAATCTAACCAGGTGTCAGTCAGTTATTAGAAATTAAAAACAATGCTAGTGCTACGCCAGTATTCCTCATTAAACAAGTCACTGTAAAACATTGACATGCTAGATGGAAATATATGGAAATTAGCATCATTATACTGGTAAGATGTTTGATATTTATAAAGTTAGTAATAGAAGTGTTTATTTACATCATGAAATCTCAAATTATCCATTCCAACTGGGTTCAAGAATTTTTGGTAGCACTTCCTAGGAATCCTGTATTCGTAATGCTTTGTAAGTACATTTATAAGGTGTATATAACATACACAATGTCTTGTAATGTCTGTCACAAATAGTTGTATTGACATGCATATACACTTTTTCATGTACACACTTTTAATGTCAGGTTAAATACCACATTACTATCTCCGACCATAAGAACAGTGTAAATATGAATGTTGTAATGCAGTATAACACACTTGTACAAGGTTGACAAGGTTGTCGTATGTTTTTTGCATCACAAAAGAGCTGGAAGTACATTCTGGACTAAGGAGATGATTCTGTATGGGGTAAGAAAAGATTATTCTTTTTAAATACCTTGTAACCTTTACATTTATATCATTTGGCAGATGCTCTTACCCAGAGTGACTTACAGTTTACCTGTTCACAGGGAGGCGAAGGTAATGTGGAATCGAACCCCTGTCTACAGCATGGAGGGCAGCGGTGCAACCCACTACACTATACTAATTAAAAATTAAGCAGAACTTTTATATGTAGAGTGAATTTGATAGAGTTTATTTATTCGCTGACTGGAAACTGTAATGCTAGGTTAGATGGCTACGGGTGCTAGACTGTTAGCAGCATAGAGAGCTAGCCAGTAGCTAACAACAGTAAACCACAGCTGCCTTGTTTAGGGATGTAGCTAGCGTTAACAATAGCTATGTGGCTTTGCTAACTTCTTCTTGCAAAGTTCTCTAACAGTTAGATGTAATTATCTAATTATCAATATCAATTATGAATACAATGTTCTCATTATCAGATATTATTTTACGTTATGGAATATACTTGTACTTTATGTTGTATAACACATATAATTGTAACTATTTAAGAGCAAGCTAATGTCAGCTAGTGCCTGCTAATAGCAACTAATGTCTGGCTTTATAAGGCTTTATGTAATTTATATACATACCGTATAACTCATAATTATGACTGTCTAAAAGCAATTACATAAGCTTACGCCTAGCATTGTAAGCCTTATGTAGGTCATGTAACATCTTCAAAATTCATTTGTAAAGCATTATGAAGACAGGATTGTAAAAAAAAAAGTGTTACTAGTTTTATTTAAAGCTATACTGTATACACAAATGTGACTGGAGGAACCAGCTGCCAAGTGATGTGATTCCATTCTGCCACTCTAGAAAGTGATTCAGTGCATAGTTTTAAATCTTCACCGTTACTCAAATAAATTAAACTTTAGTTGATTACTTCGGTGGTTAATTACTTATCTAAAACAAAACACTGAATATGCAAATGTGAGAGGATGGAAGTATTTATTCAGTGAAATGTAGACAGTATTAAATAATTATGGTGTTAGACAATAAATAATTGGTTCGGATAAAAATGAGCACAAACTTAATAATAATAACAATTAATATTATTGTAATAATTGACCATCGATCTTTCAGTTCCAAAATGCAGTTGAACCAGCCTGACCCTCCATGATACATTTCTACACCCCTAACAGCAACTGTTACTGAGTCCCAGCCAACAACCGACTAAAACTGTATTAATAACTCCGAGATGCCTTTTGACTGTTTTGTATGGCGTTAGCATGGTGTTAATTTTCCGGGCGTCTGGAGGGCAGGAGCAGTAATGAGAGAGTTATGCGGGCTGGGTTTAGACCTGCTCCTGAACGGCGTTGTGTTAGCGTTGCATGGCTGCCGATGTTGACAGTGCGTATTAACATTAAGCGCTTTTTGGAACGGGGCCGGAAAAGTTGTTGGCTAGCCGGTAGCCTTTTTCAGCATCAGCGTGGTGGACCTGTTCTGAGCGTCTGGTATGCACACCTGTCCCCCAGCACACCATCCCCCCCCAAACACTCCTGACTGAGGGCAGAGGATGTGAGAGACCGTGCTTAGACCTGTTCAAGCCCAGAGGGCGGCGTTCATGTGTGTAGGAGGTGAAAGAGGTGCTCCAGGCTGGCAGGGCTAGCCGGGTACAGTGGTGCACCAAAATTCTTCCAGTGTCTGCAGTGTTAAAGGAATACTTAGAAATAGCTTTTCTAACTTCATCTATACTGGAGCTGCTGCATCTGTAGCATGTGGTCGATTACTGTAGATAATACATCTGATGCAGTACTGTGTACAAATCGAAGACTATTGCGTCTCCAGCCTATTTAAGTTTCTTTACAATGGATCATTACGCATCACAACAATCTGAATGACTGTGTTTACATCTGAAAGACTGACTCATTCAGAAATTTTAAGTACAAATTATTTGTTTCTCAGCATTGAGAAACATGCAGAGAACAGATATCTCTTAATAACTCAAATATATTAAATATGTTTTCTGTACACACACAATCTTTATCACAGTCTATTGTTAAAATTCTTTACATAAGATAACTACTGCAGTAGTGGTTGCTACAGACGCAGCACACTAAAGATTTCAAACACCAGTGGGCATGTCTGGACATATTGGACAGTGTTTCAGCCACTGTGCTGAGACATAGCCATTATGTATGTATTCTATTAGCTGTTAACCTTTTGAATATTTCCCTCATCATGATCAGTGACCTTTATTAAATCACGTCGGACTGAATGTTAATGGAGCACAAGCGCAAAAGTTGTTGAAGCCACTTGGTTTTGTAGCGCTGATCCCCCGTGTGTTCTCTGTTCAGAAGCACCCAGGCTGGAGTTCAGCGAGCCTGCTGTAATGGCTGTTTCCCTTCTCTGACTGCAGGCTTTCATAAAGGCCCGGACCATCGGGCTCTCCTTGATGCGCTCCACGTGCTCATTGAGATGCGGACAGTGGCTGTTAACGCGTTTGGTGAAATCCACTACGAACAGCAACAAAGCGAATGCCTGAAAAAGAAATAAGCCATTTCCATAAAATTAGCTTAGCAAATGGAGCCGAGAAGCGGCCCTGCGGAGCAGAGACAAGAGCAGCTGGTGGAAAGAACATGCTCTGAGCCCACAAACACACTCTGTTTTCCACTGATCTCAGCAACAGGGTCTGTCAGAACTAGCGAGGAGGATGTTTACAGTGAAAGGAGGTGTATTCCATTTTGTTTCAAAGAATGTCATGCGTTGTTGTGTCGCACATTCCAAAAATGGCATGTACACTGAACAAAAAAAAAATGCTTTGAATTTAATCGATTCAAACGCGTGCATCAGTTTAATGACTTTTGGCGTGCATGGTTAATGTACACTAATTTTCCCCCATAGATTTAGATAGAGAGTCTTCACAGACCTCTCTTATCCAATGTATATAGTGGACTGGTAGGGTATAGTGGGGAGGTGGCAGGACCTGTATAATGTTCATGCGACAGACATCGAATGACATAACGTTAGTGTCTGAAGTTGTTTACTGCTGTCATAAATTCTGTTTGCTACAATAGTGTTCCCTATAGTGATCCAGGTTGTGGTAAATGGGGGGCCATGTTGGAGTGTTTTCCACCACTGTGCACAGGTGTAGCCCTACCAGATGCATTAGCAGCTAAACATTTAAAGGGCACTCCATCCAGACTAGGGAAACACATCTAATTGTAAAGGAACTTTGGAGTGAGCTGTTTACTCACTTCATACCAGCCGTGGTGTTTCTTTCCATCTTTTCTATTTGGGCTGTCTCTTTAACATATCTCTCCACCTGTCTAAGTATCTGTCTACCTGACTATCTGTCTTAACTGTCTCTCTGCCCCTCAAGCTATCCATTTATCTGATCTACATAGCTTTTTATATATATATATATATATATATATATATATATATATATATATATATATATATATATATATATATATATATATATATATATATATGGGTCGGACAATGAAACTGAAACACCTGGTTTTAGACCACAATAATCAATAATTTATTAGTTTGGTGTTGGGCCTCCTTTTGCGGCCAATACAGCGTCAATTAGTCTTGGGAATGACATACAATCCTGCACAGTGGTCAGAGGGATTTTAAGCCATTCTTCTTGCAGGATAGTGGTCAGGTCACCATGTGATGCTGGTGGAGGAAAACGTTTCCTGACTCGCTCCTCCAAAAGACCTCAAAGTGGCTCAATAATATTTAGATCTGGTGACTGTGCAGGCCATGGGAGATGTTCAACTTCACTTTCATGTTCATCAAACCAATCTTTCACCAGTCTTGCTGTGTGTATTGGTGCATTGTCATCCTGATACACAACACCACCTTCAGAATACAATGTTTGAACCATTGGATGCACATGGTCATCCAAAATGGTTTGGTCCTCCTTGACAGTGACGCGCCCATCTAGCACAAGTATTGGGCCAAGGGAATGCCATGATATGGCAGCCCAAACCATCACTGATCCACCCCCATGCTTCACTCTGGGCATGCAACAGTCTGGGTGGTACACTTCTTTGGGGCTTCTCCACACCATAACTCTCCCGGATGTGTGGAAAACAGTAAAGGTGGACTCTTCAGAGAACAATACATGTTTCACATTGTCCACAGCCCAAGATTTGTGCTCCTTGCACCATTGAAACCGATGTTTGTCATTGGCACAAGTGACCAAAGGTTTGGCTATAGTAGCCCGGCTGTGTATATTGACCCTGTGGAGCTCCTGACGGACAGTTCTGGTGGAAACAGGAGAGCTGAGGTGTACATTTAATTCTACCATGGTTTTATGTCAGGGTTAGCACCCAGACATCCCTTTCAGACAGCTTTCTCTTGCGTCAGTTAATCCTGTTGGATGTGGTTTGTCCTTCTTGGTGGTATGCTGACATTACCCTGGATATCGTGGTTCTTGATACATCACAAAGACTTGCTGTCTTGGTCACAGATGCGCCAGCAAGACGTGCATCAACAATTTGTCCTCTTTTGAACTCTGGTATGTCCCATAATGTTGTGTGCATTGCAATATTTTGAGCTAAACCCTGCTCTTACCTGCTAATTGAATATATTCTATATTCAATATATATATATATATATATATATATATATATATATATATATATATATATATATATATATATATGTGTGTGTGTGTGTGTTTTTTTGATTAATATTAGAAATATTATCTGCTGTGGACATTTAAATCAAGTAAATTCAGTGCATTATTTTTTCAGTCTAAGGGTTTAGCACTGCTCTTATGCTGCTGTTCTGTAATTTTCCATATACTGAAGTATTTCTTTGCTGGGTGATGGGAGTGATTTGGCTTTGCAGCACCCCAATAATCACAGCACAGACAGTGCCACACATCTTCATTAGAGGATTAGCTGTGGGAGATAGATCCTGTACCGTCTCTCACTCCTGTGCCTCCACCTCATCCTCTCTTTTCTCTCCTCCTGTCACTTTTACTTAGACTGTTCTTTCGCTTTGGACACACACAGACAAACACATTAGAACAAAGTTACAATGTGCAACGTGCAAACACACACGCATGCGCACACACACACACTTGTTTTTATAAAGCTTTAGTATGCAGGGTCATGCACACGCCCCATAGATTACATAACATTATATTGTATTATATATATATATATACAATCCTGTGCAAACGTGAGGGACCACTTCTTGTTTATGTAATGTCCAGTCTGAATGGCCATTAAGTAAAAGATATTATTGGTATATTTTTAAGAGATATTTTTGGGGAGATTAGAGAGAACATAATCCATTAGCTTCAGGAACAGGAAAGTAAAAAGAAAAACAAGTGAAAAACCGACTAAAAGATACTGGAAGCTTTCATCTTTGAGCAAGAGGAGAAAATCAGGATCCACTCTTGTCTCTCTTGTCTCTGTTCCTCCTTTCACTGTGAGAACACACCTCAGCGCTATGGGTCTGAAAGAATGTGCAGCTGTTCAGAAGCACATCACTGAGAAAAGGAGATTGACCACCCTGAGATTGAGTCTAGACCTCAACATCACTGAATATACATGTTGTTATGGTTTTTTTTTTCTAACACTGAAAAATCCAAGGGCGCTGTCTGTCTTTCGTACAAAGGGAGGCCATGTGGTACTTGAGTTATGGTTCTTTAAGGGTTCCTTAGTAAAGAAAATAGTTCTACAGAACCTTGAACACTGAAAGCCCCATTTGTCAAAGTCAAAGTGAACTTTGTCATTCAGACTTTACAACAGAGTGCATAGCTGAACGAGACTGCGTTTCTCCAAACTCCAATGTGCAGATATATAAAAACACAAGACATACAACAAACATGACAAAAAAATAACATCAGGACAGTGCAGTATATAGAGTGTGTGTGTGATAAATAGTGAGATATACACTAAATAGATAGATATACTTCAAAAAAGTGTTTTTTTGCAGACGTATTGCACTTATATATATATATATATATATATATATATATATATATATATATATATATATATATATATATATATATATATATATATATATATATATATATATTGCACAGTTCTGACAAAATACTGCACACTGTAACAATGTAAACATAAGACTGTAAATTTAAACATTTTAAGGTGTAAGAGTGCTCAGATTTAGAAAGAAACAATGAGTCTATTGCACAAAATTAGCAGCATTAAGTGGAGGACCACCTGAGTATGAATTAAGTATATGTTCAAGAGTTTAACAGATCTGATGAGTCTGCTCATCAGGAAGTGTTGAGCAGTCTGATGGCTTGTGGAAAGAAACTTTTGCTCAGCCTGGAAGTCCTGCACCGCATGCTGCGGTAGCGTTTTCCAGAGGGCCGCAGTCTGAACAGTCCGTGAGCTGGGTGGGTGGGATCTCTGACCATCTTGGTGGCTCTGCTGTGGCACCGTGATGGGTACAGATCTTGTACAAGTGGAAGTGTACAAGATCGTTTGCATAGTGAAACATTCTTCAGATTGATAGAAAATGTGCTTTACATTGTTCTATATAGCCCCAGAAAGGGTTTCTGTGGTAACAATGGAGAACCAATTTGAAGCATCAATTTGAAGAACGCATCCATAATGAAGAGAAACTTTTAATCATGCAAGGTGCTTATGGTTCTATATTGAATCATTTTCTTTACTAACAGGTCCTTGAAGAACTGTGTATAGTTCCAGTTTTCTGTTCACTGTTATCCTGCGATCAGGACTTGTGACAAAAGTTGTTTTGGAGATCACAAGACAAATAAGTTGTGATCTCAAGATAACAGTCCAGAAAATGATAAATACCTTGCAGCCTCTCTGGGCTCCTGGACTTTGGCTCAGTGCTGTAGCTTTTGTAAAAAGCACTTCACTTCTGTCAACCCTTGTTTTTCTCTGATTGTCCTACAAAGTCTGGACAGTTTTGTCCTGAAAATGTGGGAAAACGAGCCCACACACACATTCACGGCACACACAAGCACACGTCTGCTATGCAAGCTCTTCATTTGTTCCCTCAAGGTGCATCAGCAGCCCAGTAGGGACACAGACTCAAGACAGAACAAATTAAGGTCACAGCAGGCAGTGGACAGCTCGCAAAAAACCTGAGTTAGACTGAGCCGGACTGGCTCTCTACCGCCACCATAATCGCTCACCAGCCACGCACACCAGGACCCAACTCAGCCAAGGCCTTCTGCAGCCTCCGGGAGACCCTCGAGAGGCATTTATGTAATCCCCAAATCCCCCTAGTGGCTGAAATGACCCTTGTTCTTAGCCCCAAAGATGAAAGGTGATGAGCATGTCTTTGAATGTAAAGAACAGAGATGATGAATGACTCTATGATGCAGAGTGTTATTGCAGCTCCCAGGCTGGGCTTTGATATCAGAGAGAGAGAGAGAGAGAGAGAGAGGGAGAGGGAGAGGGAGAGGGAGAGGGAGAGAGAGGGAGAGGGAGAGGGAGAGGGAGAGGGAGAGGGAGAGAGAGAGAGAGAGAGAGAGAGAGTGTAAAGAAAGTCAGAGAAAAGAAGGGTAAAATAATGAAAAATAAGGATGGAGAAGGGAGAGAAACGGAGAGTGTGTGAGAGAGTGAGACAGAGAAATATAAAGAAAGCAAGAAAAAAGGGGAAAATGAATTAAAGAGGGAGAGAGGGAAGAGAGAACCAAAGGAAAGAAGGGAACAGAGGAAAAGCAAGAGATAATGCAAAGAGGCAGAAAGGTATAAAACAAAAAGAGATCAGAGAGTTAAGAGACAATAGATATACAAAAACGTCAGAATGAAAAGAAAAACAAAAGGGGAGATAGCGATATAAAGAAAGAGAGAGAAAGAATGAGCAAAAGAGTGCTATAAAAAGAGAGAAGATGGAATGGAGAGAGAAAAGAACTAGAGGGAAAAATAAATACAGAAAAGGAAAAGGGGGGAAAAAAGAGGAGAGAGAGAGAGAGAGAGAGGATGTGTCTGAATGGGGCTGGTGTGGAATGACTCATGGTGTATCTGTGCAGGGCTGCTTGCTGTATTAGTGTTTTGGAGTCTCTGTGCTGTTAATCTGCTTCATCTCTAAACTTTAAAACTCTATGTTCTTATTGTCCGTCAGGATCACAGCTTTAACGTCACTCCATTTTGAGGCTAACGTTCTTTTGACTTTGTCCTCGTCCTGCCACCGTCCACCCAGCCTTAGCACCTTCGGCGGAGGTGGACGGACCTCCCCTCAAGGGCAGTATCCAATTTTGCCTGAGTTTGCGCGGCTGGGTAATCCATAGCTGTGGGGAGGATGACCTTCACAGCATGCAGCCGCACATACTGCTGCCCTGAGCGAGAGAGAGAGAGAGAGAGAGAGAGAGAGAGAGAGAATATATTTCAGATAACAGGCCTGCAAAACAACCTATTTGGCTAATAATAGTAAACATTTATGTAGCTTGTACATGTATGCATCTCAGAGTGATTTACAAAAACAGAGTGAATAAAAACAAACACGTGTAAAAATGTTTTTAAAGATAATTAAGGAATGTATAAATAAAATATAAGAACAAAAATGAAAATGTATAAAATATATAAATGTTCATCTGTAAATAAATTAAAACAGCAAATATTAATAATGAATAAATAAACAAACTCCTTATTTAATTTCCATCCTTAGAAAACATTTAAAGCGAGCCCTGACTGTATGCCTTTAAACAGTGTACATTTCCAATACTATTGAAATATGACACATAAACCAAATAGAAATGTACTAGTAGGCCACCATTCTCACACTATGATGATGTCATATGGTTGCCGTTGACACAGTAATATGGAAAAGACGAGAATCAATAAAAGATTTTCTCTCGAGTAACATTGGAAAGGTTAAGTGGTAGATTAAGTTGAGGTATAAACTTCCACTTATCTGGGATTTTCCTTTCATTTAGTGTGTTGTGTGAGTACCACAATGTTATAAAGCCTGAGGTACATGGCAGAGGGAGCAACTCTGTCCCACAGAAACCACTTTTCTCACTGGAATTCAAGCCCTTTTCTCTGTTACAATGTGACATCATCATACACAATCCTTATTGCCCGCCTACCGGAAAGCTTAGCGCACACTCACACAACACAGCATGCTAAAACAGTAAATCTGATCTCTCCGAACATTCTGCTCCAGTGTAGCTTGCGAAGGTGAATCTACCGACTTGTTCTGCTGGACTTTCAGAATCAGACTCTGGCTCAAACTGATGCAGCAGAACCAGTACCATTGTAAGAATAGTCTCAGCGGTCTGCCGGCAGAACAAGTAGGAGGATGGTGCTTCTGGCAGTTGATCAGTCAAAGCTGAGCTGGTGAACTTATTGGGAGACGGGGTTAAAAATATAGGAGCTCTGACAGAGCATTTCAGACAGAGGCTGAAGCTTCAAATATTGGATATTTCTCTCTTCTTTGTTCAGTGGACGAATAGTATTGGACTCAGTTTTGATAGGGCTCCCTTTAACTCTACTTTTGTTTATTTAAATATTATTAATTTACACTTTCTGCCAATTGCATCACATGAACATTTCATGACTAACTCATAAACTGTCATAAATTTTAAAGACTTGTTAAGAAATGTCAGGTCCTGCTCTCTCAGTGTCACTGTTCTGTAGCTGACCTGCAGTGAGGATATGCTGTATAGCACAGCGTGCTCTCTGAAGTGTTCCCCTCACCCATCAGCGTCTGCAGGCGGGTTCGCTGCTCTGGAGCACAAACGTTTTGGGACGTTACTGACACAGGGAAAAGAGCGTATGCTTATCAAAGATTAATTCATTTCTGGGAGAGGAGATAGCGGCGGCGCACTGATGGCGGGAGTACATGCAGATTCAGCGTTTAACGAGGTCTCGGCTCACTTTGGGGGATTTCCGTCATCAGAACAGGACGGCATGCACACGTGCTGCCTTTACTTTCAGTTCACAAAACCACTGACCTCTCATTCGGACTCCTTTCAGATGTCTCTTTCTCTCTCTCTCTCCAGTCTCTGTGTCTTTCTCTTTTTCCTTCCCATTCCCATATTATTTTAAATGTACTATTCCCTTCATCTCATCAGCTTTATCTCTCCTCTTTCACCTTTTTCTCTTATTCTCTTTCTTGATTTTTATAGTTCTGTTATTTATCCTTTCCCTTACCCTACACTACCCTTGCTGTTGTTGATGTGCCATCCTTTTATTTTATTTTTCCCCTCTGATTCCTTTTACCCCTCTCTATCTCTTTCTTTCCCTCTGTTCTCATTCACCCCCTCCCTATTTTTGTCAGAAACAATCAGTGGATTTTCCAACTGACTGCCCAGTGCTGCCGCAGTCACAGACATGGGTAGGGGCGTAGAGGGAGAGGGGGGGAAGTAAGACAGAAAAAAACGAGAGAATAAGAGAGGGACAGAGGAACAAACGGAAGGAGTGAGGAGAAAGACGGACAGAAGCGAGAGCCGAAGCCCAGGGAGGAGGGCTGTGATGATTTGAAATCTGTTTTGGCGTCGCGTCATATCTGTCCCTCCCGGTGCCCCATGCTGAAATGACAGTGCTGCAGAATTGTGTTCTGTCACCGAGCGAGAGAACGTACTGCTCAATTCCGCCGTTTCTCTCGAAGCTTCTCTACCATTAGCCCAATTTCCATCTCTGGAAAAGCATGGAGGCAACTCGCGTTCTGACTGCAGTGCCTGTGAATAAACATGCTACGGTCCACTCGCTATCTGCCTTTTTTTTCTCCGGATGAAAACTGACGACACTAGTGCAGTTCAAAGCGGTACAAGAGTGCCAAGAAACATGAGATTGTGTGCCACTAGAGAGCCTCCTATAAACCTCCTTTTAATGGAACACGTCGTTGCTTGTTTCCTGTAAACTGGTACAACTTACAGTAGGGTTCAACAGTGGGGTGAAAATAGTTCTGTTGCTTTGCATTACTTTCTAATTTCATTTCAAATACATAGTTATTATAACAGTTTGAGTGAGAAATTTTGAGTTTTGAAGTATTTGGTAGAGTATGTTCCCTTCTCGTCTTAATGGCAGCATGCCCTCCAGCTGGCATGGACTCCATAAGCTTGTACAAAAGCCTCTGATCAGTAGATCAAAGTCATTTGAACCTGTGTTTCGATAAAAAGAATAAGACTTTTTCCATTTTTTTTAATCAAAAGCCTTCATAGTCAGTTTCTCATTAAGCTTGAACTTAAAGATTGTCATCTAGAAATGCAGAATTTCAAATATTTAATTATGTTAATAATCATAGCTTTTCTTTTTTTAAACATAAATTGTTTAATTTGAGCTTTTAACGAGCAATTTTACGTTTTCCAAAATAAAATTGAAAGAAATAGCAATTTTGACTGTATATTAAGGACATCTATGTATGGTATAGCAGAGAAATCCAAGATATTTGTAATTAGCATGCTTACCCACTAGCCTTGGCCCGTCTCATAAAACCACTTCACACCACAAGAAGCGAAAGTGCATCACTATAGCATTTAGTTGATTCAGTTCAACAACAGGTGATGACATGTTGAAGGTTCTGCTCCCGGTTAGAACATTTAAGGACAGGTAGCTAACAGAAGCGTAACTGTGAATGCGTCCACTGGCTGTCCGAACAGCGAACTCTCTCGCGGCCTGCAAACGCAGACTGAAGACCCATCTCTTTGTGAAGCACTTATAAGCACTGATCTACTGAAGCATTGGTATAAACTGTAATTGCACTTGATCTTGAGGAGCACTGGCTAAGTATTGCACTTCTACTGTATGTAGTCTTGTATTTATTCTCTTCTCTGTAGGTATTCCAGTCTTGCTAGGTATTGCTCTGTGTCTAACCTTATATTTTGTTGCCTTCTTTCTAGGTATCAGCACTGGCACTTGTTTATGGCAGTGTTTAAGTATAAGAGTAGTTTGGATTTAAACCCGTTTGTACTAGATATAGATACATACTCTGACTGAACACAGAACACTTATGTAAGTAGCTCTGGATAAGATCGTCTGCTAAATGCCATAAGTGTAAATGCAACAATGGCTAAGGCACTAGGAAAGTGTCAGCTGCAACTGCTCCCGAAAAAACCCAAAAAAACATTTGGCTGCAAACTACACAATAAAGAAGCGATATAAATAAAAGCAGAAGAAAAGTTAACACCAGCGTTTCGTTCCTCCGCTATAGAAATCTCTTGGCAAGTAAACGCTGATGGCAAACTCACAATGTTTGATCTGGCCGGGTAAACAAACAACTGTTAATGCTCACATTGAATAGGAGGGACTGTGCTTCTCCCTGTTTCCTACAACAGGGCTGATAATCATCCTGTTGCCCACCTCGAGACCACTCACAGAGACTTTTGAGATGTGGTGAGTAATGTGTGCATGCTTTCTTGCTGCACAGTGGCATCTCAAAATAGCAATGGGGTAGACAGAGGGGAGAGAGAGAGCGAGAGCGAGAGAGAGCAGTATCCCTGCTGGCTGGCTGAGAGGATGCAGACTGACATTCTTCTGGATCAGCAGCCGTCTTGCCCACATATGTCACTGGTGGCCAGAGGTGCGCATCGATATTCATTGAATTAGAAACTCTGACTTCTCCAATTTGTTCCACCCAGGCTGAGAAGGGTATTACTTAAAGGATAATTGTAGCAGATAAACTAGCCCCTCTCAGACGTGCTCATTGATTTGGATGAAGGAGATCTCGAAGAGAAATTAACATTGATAGATCTCCGAGCTTATTACAAACATACAGCTGCTTAAATAAGTCGTCAAGTCTGTGCCCCTGAATGTGATCTACAGCCGTTATGTTGAGACTAAGTGTGGCTGCGATGAATGCTTACCCTCTGACTTGTGTGCTATGCAACACCCATCATACAGATGGATCGATTTAATGGGCTGTATGTGATAACAAGCACGGCAACATGATGGCCATCTGCATAGCAGCAATGATATATGCATGGAGGAGCACACTGTTCTGGTGTTTGAATGCTGTTGACCTCAGTGTCCTTCACTGAAGATCATTGTATTCCCTTCATTTTGGTTTTAGAGAAATAGTCCTAGACAAGGGTGTTTGCAAGAAGATAGCATTAATCGGGCAGTTACATGATGTGGAAAAGTCTTCTTCAGTCTTCAGTTTTTTTCATGTTTTCTCCTCTTGATCCACATGAAATGCAAGGGCTCACTGATTTCACGGTTAGCTGAGTAGAGAGAGAGAGAGAGAGAGGCTGAGAGGAAAAAAAGCAGGCTGTTCAGTGCATTTGGCGCAGCGAGAAGACCCCTTCAGTTATCACCTATTAATCTCACATCAAGGGCGAAAGCAAGGCCGTTTTGAGAGAGGAGAAGGGGGAGGAGGAGGAGAGGAAGAACTCACACAAATGCATGCAGAGAAGAGCTTCCAAATGCGACCCAGTGCATCAAATGCCGAAAAAAGCCTACCACATAGATATTTTATAAACTTACGCACTGCTTCATTGTGTCTGCTGTAACGCAGACCAGCTGTCGACGCTCATTTCCTAAGCCATTCTACCATTTTTACCTCAACCTACCGTCCAAAACACAAAATGTCCTTTATGTCTCCTCCTTCATGTCTCCCTTATCCCTCCCTCCACTCTTCTGATTCTGAGAACATCAAAGTCACCGGAGCGTTGGAGATGTACCTGCAGGTACACACTGGCCTTCTGGGAGAACTCATCATAGGCTGTTTTCACACAGCTGGATGCCTGGGCTCGCTGGACTGATGTAGGTTGGCTGCATCGGGCGTATATGATATAGGAAGTATATGTTAATTGACCGGATTGGGCGGTATGAAGTTTGCCTGGGCTGAGTGAGATACAGTGAGTTGCTGGACTGGGTTGAGGAAAATGATCGTTGGGCTTGGCTGAGCTACAGTGTCTGGCTTAGGGTGTTGAGGACAGTGAATATTCAGACTGGGCTGACGTACAATGGCAGACCTGGGCTAGACAAATCTGAATTTAGGTAAGGTGATTGGGTCTTGTTGGACTAGAATAAACTGGCTTGTGAGGCAAGGCATTCTGGCTAGCTTTTACTGGGCTGTACTCTGGTAGATTGGTTTAAACTGAGGTGGATGGGGTACAGTAGTTGAATTGAGCTGAACTAGGGTATGTTGGTTGAATTGGGCTGGGTTGAACTGGGGTGCAGGGTCGATTAGACTGGGCTGGTGGTTTGATTTGGTTGGACTGAGGTTGGATTGAGCTGGACAGGAGTAGGATGGTCGAGTTGGACTGAACTGGCTCCTCTTGCTTCTCGAGATGTTTCTGCTTGGGCGGCTGGTACTGGTGCTGAGGGACACACTCAAATGACACATAGCTACTACTTAGTATTCCATTATCAATAAAGAGAGGGAGGGAGCAAAGGGAGGAAAAAAGAAGAGAAAGGGGAAAAGAGAGAGAGAGTGCACTATAAAGTGGATGGAACTAGAAAGGACAGAGATGGAGAGGAAGAGAGGGAGGGCTGATTTGGGATGCGCGGCACGTGTGGAGGCAGGATAACCATCTTTTCTGCAGCCCTCCTCCAGAGCGCTGTTTGCTCAATCATCATTTACTGCAGAGAGAGCGAGGGAACGAGAAAGAAGAAAGAACGAGAAAAAAGACGGGAACAGGGGTGGGGGGTTTCAGTGATGCAGCAGGGAGGAAGTGAAAGAGTTTGAACAAAAAGAACGAGGGGGAGAAATTGCTCCGGATACAGAGGCAGGCAGAGAGCAGTGCTGCAGAGCTGACGCAGAGAGCCAGATGCGTGTGCGTGAGTAAGGATCTGTGTAGCTAGTGGTAGAAGCTACAACCACACACTTATTCATCAGCGGAGCCGTCTGGCTCAATGTGTCTGCTGCGCTCCGCTGGGTCCAGGCTTCGTAACTGCAGCACTCTGCTCTTGGTTCACACCACACATCACTTCTCTGCTGGCTGGTTTAGTCTGTCTGCTCTCCAGCAGGAGTGTGTATGTGTGCACACTTGTTTCTTGCGCAGTGTTGTATAATAGTCCACAGCACACCATAACAGTGCACAAAAGATCACTCACCCCAGGAGACTCTTCCCACTGAAGCGGATTTGAGAGAAATCCAAGGATTCACCCTCCCTCCCCCAGCGAACATAGACACTCTTAAAATGTAGGTGCCAAAAGGGTTCTTTGGAGTAATACCCAAGAAGAACCACTCTTAGTTGCGTATAGGAACCCAGCTATGGGTGGCTCTGCAGTGTCTACATAACTCAGTCACTGAGAGTAAACCAGGTCATTCAGTGATTTGATGGCATGTGGTTTAAACTTACTCAGATTGTCTTTTATAGGATACCAGGGGTTGTGACGTCTATACACCTGTGATACTATATATATATATATATATATATATATATATATATATGGCTTTTCCATAATGAATTTTAATATTTTTAATGAAAAAATAATAAAACATTTTAACAAATCAGACTTCACATCTTTAATTGATGTGCAGAATGTGTTATATATAAGTTTTTATTAACTTACAGCAGAAATCAGCTAATTACGTAGTAAGTTAGAAGGTTATGGTCTGAAAAATCAAGAAGAATACATGAAAAAACTCTGTATTATTGGATGAATGACTAATAATCTAGAAAATTATTGGACATAATTGTAGATGTAGATGTCTGGGGTCTTGAGGCAGCGATCTGGTGGAAATAATGAACCGTATTTGGTATTGGATGTTCTAAGTTGTTCTGAACCTTTGGTGCACATGCCAGAAATTTCTGCTGTCAGCCAAATTCAGTAGACAGGACCTGCTTGAACCAGTCATCAGGACAATAGGCTAATTTGAATTCATTTAAGGAAGTTTGTCTGGTACTGTTTCAGATGCTGAACTGTGCTCTCACACTTCATAAGTACAACAATATAACATACATCACATTTCACTATAATCAAGTCAGTACTATCCTAATTACACCCAGTGTGGACATAATGTGCATGTATGAATCAGACAAATTCATTATAATGTATCTGTGCTTTCACAGCCGCACGTGGACACAAACACACACGTACCGGCTCCAGAAAATTCCTAATCCCTCAAACCTCCCACCCCCTCCAACCCCCTGTGAGCTCTTCCAAACTGTGAGGGAGTGTGTGTGTCTCCAGTACGCAGCAATTACTCAGATGATATCGGCTGCCAGTCAGCGGCTCACAGATGAAGCTCCGACTCTTTTACATGCTAATGGAACGCCACATTCAATCAGGCCTTTGTATGCGAGAGGGAGGGCAGTGCACTCATTAAAAAATAAATCATAATAACAATGAGGGAATCTGCATCACCTCACTGTAGACCCCACCCCCACTTCCTCTCACACTCAAACACTGGTGGAGAGGGGAGGGGAGAAATAAGTGTAAGAGTCGTCTGGACGTAAATTAAGCTCTTCAACTCTGCCCACAGCAAGTAAGGACCTGTCATTTAGACCTCTCATAACTACGTACTGCTCATGGTGGTTGCTGAGTAAGTCATAGTCACAGCAGTGGTAGTGATAGCAAGCCCGCCTTAAAGTGATAGTTCAGTGTAAAACTTAAATTGACACAGTTTTATTGTTTGTTCTTCAGTGTTGCACTGAGTTTACAAGGCTAATGTAGCTGATGTAGCTATTCCTATAAATTAGTTCCCAAACTCAGGTCAATACATTGATAAATCATAAACATTAGAACTAGGCCTAAAGTTTGTGCCATAAAAATCAAAACTTGGTCATAAGTGGGAAAAAAAAATTACCACTACGATGATGCTGACCCTCCTAGCACTATTGCTATGCCTTACTAAATATGATCTTTTGAATCTTGTCAAAGACAATCCATGTTTTATCTGAAACATATATTTTATATTGGATTGTTTACAGTGACCCCTTCAGTAAAGTGTTCTGGCATAGAGCTGCTGTTGCTGTTCATTCATAACAATTAGAATTTTATTAGATTCATGGCTAGCTTTTATAGTTGGCAATGTATTAAGGACCAGAAGACCCTAAGTGAGGGGTTTTATTACAAAATTGGACATGTTAGGCCTCCAGTTCAGCTCTTTAAGCCCTAACCTCTGTTTCTATTGTTAACAAATTATCTGCCAAGACTCGGTCCTGTTATAGTGTTTGGTTTCAAGGGTAGGTTTAGGATCAGGGTAAGCAGGGTAAGGTTTGGCTTTGGGGGTCTAAGGTTTTGGTTAGGGTTTGGGAGAATTAAGGTGAATTGAATAGATATTTAGTTAAATGCAATATGCGATTTGCTGCCCAAATCAAGAGTTACCAGAAAATTCACCCTTTTGGTTCCAACCAATTTCTATAATGTTTGAAATACTTATCAAACAAAATTATCATAGTTGTATAAAATTTTCCAACAATTAGACATAAATTTCCTTGTTTCTAGAAATCATTTGGGCCGTCTCCGAACAGGGAGAAACTGCATGACTAAACTGTCACCAACTTGGCTCAAACTGTCTCAAATCAAGTTGCCAGTTCATGTGTGGTGACCCCATACGTGGACACTTCTTCTTTAATATAGATCCTACAGACTTCAAATAGACCTGCTTATGAAGTTTCTGACATGGAAAGAAACCCTGCTATCTAAAATACTGGGCAGAAGTACGTCACTAGCTAAAACCAGAAGTAGGCGTCGTCTTGGAGTCTGAATTTTGTCTTTTGTTCATTGTTATAGAGTACCGTGGCATACAGAGTCAGAAACCGCATAGGCTTGACTTAGCTGTACCACACAATAAGTCTTCTTGAGGTTACTTAACAACCGAACCTGGTATGCAATTTGCAGTATGTTAATTAAAGGGGTATGAGCTACTATTACGCCTTAGCTATATTAGCCTTGTAGCCAAAAAAAGCACATTACTCGAATGTCTTCTATGCTGTTGTCTATGCTCAGAATAGGAAGAAAAATGATGGAAATTGGATTTTTAACCAGCAGCATCACTGAATAATAAGTTTAAGGGGTTAAAGCAAACGGTAAACAAAGAGATGGTGTTAACTCAGCACTCTGTCTCAGTGTGTCCTCTTCTCCACCACAGAGCCCCAGCTCCCTCATACAACCACCTGCCTTTTTTAAGCAGGCCACAAGTTCAGGCTGTAGAGCTTATGTAAGGAGCATGCCAGCATGCATTTATATGATGTGCGCATGCACTACTGTGATCATGCTCAGCTGCATGAATCAGTGTGTGCGTGTGTGTTTGTTGTTTTGTACAGTTTTAAGAGCCAAGAACCAAATCAGTGAAAAACGGAGCTATGAAAATGCTGTTTATGAAAAACTCATATGACAACAAAAGGTTTATTTTTAGTTACTGATGTTCCTGTTAAGGAACCATTGGGTTTCTGTATGGAGTTAAAACAGGAAAGCGTTTTTCTCTAAACTTATATAGCATATAATTGGCTAAAATTGAGTCCAGTGGTCTGGTGTCCACTGATTCCAGTGACTGCGCACTTTACATTACTCCAGCTGACACTTGCTGTTGTGCATAGTGGTCTTAGACTTGTGTTCAGCTGCTTGGCCATGGAAATCCATTTCATAAAGCTCTCGATACACTGTTCTTGTTCTAGAACTCTGAAGTCAGTGATGCAGCAGAGGATGATTTTCATGCACCATGTGCTTCAGTGCTACATGGGGTCCTGTGTATTTACGTGCTCTACCTCTTCATATTTTAGCTGTTGTTTCTCCTAGACAATTTCATTTCACAATAATAGCACTTGTTGACCAGGGCAGATTTATCAGGGCAAAAATGTCATAAGCCAATGTCATTGATCATTGAGCTCCATATTACAACACCTTCTACCACCAGTGTTGGTCTATGAGGATTGTATGGCTTTGTTTTTGATTTGATACACCCAATAAGGAGTGTTCACAAACTCTTAGCACTGAATTTTAGCCACTTATTCACACATAAACGTGTATGGAGGAGAAAAAGAAAAAGAAAGAGAAGCAGATTGCGTGTACACTGAAGAGTAAATTAGTATGTAACCCTCATGGGGAGGGGTGGAAGCGTTGGGTGGAGAGAAGAAGCATAAGGGAAGGTTTATTTATAGACTATCCTCTTCTGTTCTGTTAAGAGCTGGACTGTAATGGAAGTGAAATGAAAAGTCATGGCTCTCTCGCGCTAACTGTACTCCCCTCAGATATACAGGGTGACAGTGTTCGGTGTGAGCTGTGCAGAAGTGTAACGTTCAGTCAGGCAGGTCAGGATTCCCTCTCTGCTTCTGGAGTCTTTGTCTCGCTCCTGCTGTTTCACTGCACGTCGCCTTTGGGGCCTTCACTTTCAAAGAAGATGTGTTTCTAGTCTAACCTAGATCCTCTCTCTCTCGTGTCTCGCTCTCTGTCTCGCACGGTCTCGCACGCTCTCGCGCGCTCTCTCTCTCTGTGATGAGAGGAATGCTAAATCACAATAACAAACATTCACCCAGCATATGTCGCAAACGGAAGCGGTTTTGATGGTTGTAGGCATTTTTTTTTTTTTTTGCATTATGCAGAAGTGCAGACGTGCCTTTATTAATCTCTCTCTCGCACACGCACTATGCAAAATTGCCTTAATCTGTCTTTTTTATTTCTGTCTATGGTTTTAACATTAAGAGGAACTGCTTTTCTCTGCTACTTTGCTTCTCCCTCTCTCTCTCTCTTTCTCTCTCTCTCCCTTCTCTGTTTCTGTTATATCAGATAATCTATGTTTTATATAATTATGTGTAATGAATGCCTTGATGTTTGTCTGCAGGAAGAAAAGAGAGCACAATATTATGCTCAATCTTTGAGATGCTCTATAAAACTGGCCTGTCATCTGTGGTCATATAGCAAGGACAAGTGACATTCAAATGGCCCAGTGCACTTAGAGAGATTGGACCGGAGCTAATAGCACATACACACACACACACACACACACACACACACACACACACACACACACACACACACACACACACACACACACACACACACACACACGCACAGAGTGGGGTCTTTTGCAGAGAACTCGTTTGTCAAGCAGCTACATATTAATAAAAGACACACACACACACACACAGCCACTCTAGAGATATGAACTTCTCAGATGCGAACAGCACCTTTTCCATTATTCATATGCTATGCTTTCCCTTACGGTGACTTGACTTCGCTTGCTTTGCAGTTTTTTTCTTTTTTTCTTTTTTCTTTTCTTTTTTTTGTGCTTGCTGAAAAAGATGGGATGCACTGAATATTGACTTGATTCAAATTTGCACAGAATTTTCCAATGAATGCAATACACTATATGGACAATGGCAGTGGGGCACCTACACATTATTTTTTCAGAAATTTTTTATGACATCCCGTTCTAAATCTGTAGGCAGTAATATGGAGTTGGTCTCCTCTTTAACAGCTTTGGATTTTGGAAGGTGTCTGGGGATTTTTGCATGTTCCTCCAAAAGAGTATTTGCTGATGTTGGGCGAGAGGACCTGGCTTCTATTCCTCCCCAGGGGTGCCCAGTGAGGTTGAGGTCAAGGCTCTGTGCAGGCCAGTCAAGTTCTTCAACATCAAACTCACCCAATCATGCCATTATGGAGCATATAATAGTCCAAAATGTCCTGGTATGCTGAAACATTAAGATTTCCCTTCACTGGAACTAAAAGGCCTAAAAACAGCCCCATAGCATTATCCCTCCTAAACCAAACATTACAGTCAGCACATTGCAGTCTGACAGGTAATATATTTCTGGCATTCATCAAACCCAAATAGAGAAGTGTGATTCATCACTCAACAGAACACGTTCCCACTGGTCCAGAGTCCAGCGGTGGCATGTTTTGCGCTAATCCATCTGCTGCTTGGCGTCGTACTTGATGATGTAAGGCTTGCATGCAGCTGCCCGGCTATGTAAACCCATGCCATGAAGCTCCCAGTGCAGTTTTTGTGTGCTGCAGTTTAGTGTATTTTTCATCAGTGTATACTAATGTGTCCAAAAGTATCCGTACAGTCGTTCCAATAAATGAATCCAGCTCATTTAACCTCTTTTTTGTTTCACACAGAGAGCTTTTAGCTGTATTTCTAAATTGATCAGCACAATCAACATTCCCAGTCTAATTTATAATGCAACTGCAAAAGTTTTGTCAAGTGTTTTCATGATAATTTAGACTAATTGATCATTCATGCTTTTTTCTCTTCCCATATCTGATCCAGTTATTTTGGACTGAGTATCATATCAGTGTGCTCCTACTATAAACTGTATATTTTATACTGTACTATGTGTTAAACTTTATTCATGTAAAAAAGTTTTGAGAGATTTAAATCAAGTAAATGTAGTTGTACATCGCATACCCTTTTTTCAGTGGTCATTTCTTTTTCTTTTCTTTTTTTTAAACAAAAGCACAATGGGTGGATTTCCAGGAACTACCCATAAAGTAAGGTGAGGGTGGGATCATTTTACCTGGGGTGTTGTGTGGTGCCTTATCTGTGCAGGAATCTCATCTCCTTCTCAGATGAATTTGGCCTGGCCATTTTGGGCTGAGTGATAGGATTTCATACCTGAGGGCAGGAGGCTTTCAGAAGGCGGGTGGGAAAGAAAGGATGGCCATTGTTTGGTCTGGGCGTGTACCCCTGACTTTTAGAAGTTAGAGGAGAAAAATGGGTGGGGGTGGGTTGGGTTTTTTTTTTCGCGGGGGGTGGGGTTGGGGGAGTGATTGGGAAAAGAGCCTGAAGGCCTATTGCGGACAGGTAGAGGAAGGGGGGAAGGGGCGTGGCTCCGTTCCACAGTGACAATTAAAGATGGAATGTTTCTGTCTCTGTTGTGGGAGGCATTTCTCTACAGTTTTAAACTCAAGAGCTCAAAACAAGCAAGTGATCTAATGGCGTCAGACAATCTCTCTCCTTAAAAATGATCTAAAATAAGTCTGGAAATACACAAATTGATGATGAGTAGACACCAGGTGTCCACGGTAAAGACGCTTGCACGTGCAGAGATCGTTCTGGGTCACCGGCTGCTGATCTTTGGTCAGGTGAAGGATTTCAGCAAACTAAGTCTACAGAGAGCGAAGCTGTGTTAGTAATGGTGAGGAATGTCTGGGTGCCATGTCCAACTCGCATTCATACAGTGTGACAGTGGTGTCTAGCTGTCATAGCGAATGGAGGAGCAAGTGTAGAAAGTGTTAGATCACCAGCCACGCTGCCTTAACATCCACCAACCCCCCCTTATTCTTTCTCTACCTGCTCTCCTTCTTATTTTTCACTCTTTCCACCCCGTTTCTGCCTCTATCCGCAGCGGATTGTTCTCTTTTTCGCAGCCAGTAGAGCTCCATGAGCTTCGCAGCACCATCCTGTCTATCCCTCAGTGAGTCAACTGTGCCCCACAGCCAGGAACATGCAGTGGCTAAGAGTAGATAATCTTACCAGCCAAGCTGGCCCGCAGCCAAACACAGCTCATTTGCAACAAAGAGACGAAATGGTGAAAAAATGCAGGAAACTTTAGACGTGCAGAAGAAGGAGGAGGAGGAGACATGGAGGAGAAAGATGAACAAGGCATAATTAGAAGATCTGTAAACCATTGTCATGGCGTTTTAGCGTGTGTTTGTTCTACGGCCTCAGACAGCTACTCCGCCGCGCAATTACAACAATGTATTCATTGTCTTTGATACTGCAACCTTGTAGCAGGTATGTGGGTGTGTTCATGCCCTGAGGATGCCAATAAATCCATATTCAGTTTATAGACAGTTTTATGATACATGATACAGTCAGGCCATAAATATTTGGACGTTTAGAAGTAATTGTTATTTTTGTCACAGTACTCCAATTCAGCCAAATGAGCTTCAAAACTCATTGGAAGGCACCTCACAGTGCAGCTAGAGAACGACTTGAATAGTACTGCTGAAACAAGCCAACAAGCCGTGTTTCCTCTGGGATTGCTTTAGCAGCGGTGGCCGGACCACCCCCTGGAAATAAATGTGAAAAGGTACTAAAATTAAGAAATATCACACACGCTGGGGTGGCTGCCTCTATTAGAAACAAGGGTTTTGAATTATTGGTGGAGCGGTGTGTCCGGAGCGTGACAGCCGTTGTGTACATTTAGGGCTGGGCGCTAAAATGATAATGATAATTATCGCAAAATAACGTTTCCTCGATAGAACTATAAGACGTAGTCGATAGAAAGTCGATAGAAGTTCTGTCCATTTTTTAAGAGACAACACGAATAGCCAATGAGAATAGCGCCGCTCCAAACCAATCAGGTGGCTGAACTAGAGTTCCAGCCATTTCATGTTTGGTTAAAGCACACAGCGCAGAGTGTAGGCGTAGCGGCAGCTTAACCCGCGTGCTAGTAATTTGGTTACTGCAGGCGTCACAGTCGAGCAGTGAGAACAAAATAAGAGAAAATGACGACAGTTAATGTTACTACTACTGAACGAAACATGTTACACGTGTTAATAATCTTAAAATAATCTGCTAAAATAAGAACAACAAGTAAACAGGTGCTGTCTTGCTGCTGTGTTGACAAAGCACTTCGGATCAGTTCTACTGTTGTGATCGTTTCTGTGTAAAACAGTCCCACGACTTGCACGCAAGTGATTGTTTGTAGCTGCAGCTTGCGCTCTGGATAAATCCATTTATCAAAATTTTTACATTTTAATATCTTCACTTCTCACTTAAAGTATAAAGGCAATAGTGATTTGACTTTTATCGTGATATATATCGATATCGACTGATATGAAAAAAAATATCGTGATAAGATTTTTTCCCATATCGCCCAGCCCTACGTACATTGCAAATGTACTGTTATCTAACTAAGTTTATTCTACTTCTGTCTTTTCTCTCCTCTCGCCATCTTTCTTATTTCTCTGTCTCTCACTGTTGTCTGGTGCGTAGAGATAGAAAGACCTCGTCCTGTATCTGCTGTTGAAAAACCCTCTGCAGAGTTTGTAATTGTGATTTTTGTGTTTATGTATTAGAGTATTAATGTATTTGATGTTTCTGAGGTTTGTGAATCTGTGACAGTGGAAAAAAAGCAGTTGCAGAACAGTCCAGTAGTTCAGTGCTGATGTTGCAAACCAGTTAGCAAAATGTGTTCTCAGGTTTGTCTTGGCCCAGTATATGACTTGGTTTCCAGGCCCAGGTCTGTAAGGTAAGTTGACCTAATGGATGAGATCCAAATCTGGACCAGCTGCATTGTTGGTCAACAACATTCATGCCAAAATGGGGCTGCAAATACAGACACAAGGGCAAATTCGTAGGCAGCTGTGTGGCTTCTGGCTCTATTGTGGCCCACTTGCTTAACATCTGTCCAGTACTCAACCAACACTGTCTGCTATCTGGGAATGGAGTGACATGCAATCAGCTAGTTGCTACTATGTAGTTTCTGCAGTCTGCTTCTAACAATCCAAATAATCCCAAACACATTTAATGGTTGCAATTTGGATTATGGGTGGTCATTCCTTTATTTAGAGACCCAGCAGCTTTTTTTTTTTGTTTGCAAAAGTTCTTTTTCCTTTTTTCTGTGGCTTCCTGACAGTTTTCAGACCTAAAGTGTAGTCTTGAGTTGTCTTCTCACAGTGGAAGGATGGACAGAAACACACTAAGAGAGGAGCTTGTTTTTACCCATATCAGGAAAAGTCTATAATTTGGCATAAAAAGAATAACACAGAATCACGTTGCCCACCTCTGTGTTGCCCGCACATACTGCTATCTCTACATACCGTCTACACTGGGCAGCTGAAACACGTGTGGGCTTGCTTCTGCATTTGAGTACTAGCAGTGCTCCGTGGTGCATATTTCTCTGAATTGCGCTGCAGAGCGAGATGAAAGGATTTGGCCTTGCTGGATTTGTTGTGCTGTGCTCCATGTGTCTCTGCGCCCTGTCTAGTCATCTGTTGAGCTTGACCTCAATACTCTTACTGCTCTTACTGTTAACCTTGTCAATTTCCTAATGTCCATATCCGTCAATGAAAAAAGGGTTTCGTGCCTGTCTATAATATCACAGCGTCTACTGGAACTGGATTTGCTGTATGACTTGACTCGGTATTAAACTAAAAAAGGAATAGAGTTATTATTGTCAGGTTGCTATGCTATTTCAATGTGAATACATAACCACATTAAATGCACAACAGTTTCAACAGTTTTACATTCAGCAAGGACTTCTGACATTGTTCATCAGAAAATATCAACAACCTTAAACAAATTCACCTAATAATAAACTATTGAAAGCAAAGGTAGTATTATTGAATAACTCTTTCATTGTTTTAACTATGAGTGTGAATTTTCTATTTTCTATTAAAATTGCACCATGTTTTCAACATCTGTTGGAGAATGAATGCTAGATAAACGTTTAACTATTCTTATTACTGTAACAAAAAGACTTTTGGTCAAAGTTTCGTACGTGTTGTGTGAGGGTCAAACCCTGGTCACCAATGACAGAGCCCAGAAGGAGGTGTTTGAATCTTGCACACAAAGGCCAAGAAGTGGGTGTTAGCCACAAAAGGGGGTGTATAATGTTGCGGCCCCACCTCCAATGCCCTGCCTCCGCTTCTGCAGCGAGACTACTGTGACCCTTTGTCACTCATGGCTTTTTCTGGTGTGCAGGGTTCGGGGTCGACGTGGCACACCTGCCTATGTATTTTCTTTATAATGGAACCTGAAGAGAGCCATGACTGTTAGAGGGTGAGGCCTGGTGTCAGAAATGAGGAAAAGTAATACCACTACAACAATGCTGATTTCTGCAAGTGCCCTTATCTGATTCCAGGTGTATGTTAGCACAAAGCTATCGATAATTCACATGAACAGATTTACCGCAAACATCTGCAGGTTGCTTTATTGAAACAAGCATTACACAAATGAGCATATAGTTTACCTGTAACTTTACAGTAATTCCTTCAGTAAAGAGGGATTGCATAGAGCTGCTGTTATCTTTTCTAACAACTGACAGAAACCTAGTTAGACTACAGCTTATTTTCAAAGTCTAGGACTTCCAGAAGGCCTTCAGAGATTGTTCTCTCAGAGAACTGATCCAAACTTCAGAAATTAAAACGTGATTGGTAGATTCCATTGCCATATCCTAATTATCATAGCAGTTAGGCAATTAGTTCAGCTCCTGAAGTCCTAACCAATGGTCTCTTGGCTGTATCAACCCAGGTACCACAAAGAAAAACAATGTGATTGAATTATTATCCGTTGGTCATTTCAAGAGTGTAACCTGTTTGTTTCCAACCAATTAAAATGCTTGCAATGAGGATTATATGGAATAATTATAAATAATAAATAATAATAATTATGCAAATTAGAGATTTCTTTTTTCATATTAATCTTGGTTGAAGGATTCTTCACTGAGCTGTATCTCAGTACATATGTGACTAAGTCTCAATCATGAAAGAGTCTTATGCTGAGCTTACTTGCCTGAAGTGATTCAGTTCAAATTGTTTTGATGTTGGGTAATACTGCAGAATCCCCCCTTATGAACTTTATCCACAGTATTCAGGAAGGTCTGTTAGAATCAAGGGAACCCCCCAACTGTTGCTCCACAACAGGGTGCATTTCAGGCCTACCTCCTGCATCCCACGGTGCAGCCAAGAGCAGATTTATCAAAGGATTAGGAGATGTAGCCGTTCCTAGGCGTGATGCACGTGATCAAGGCTAGAGTGGGGGGCATACACAGGGAAACAGGGAAGTGGAAAGCCCCTGTAAACTTCTCCTAAACTTTTCCTTAGCTTCAAGCGGCTTCCTGTGTGCAGGTGGGTTTGGGATGAGACTGTTTAGGCCTGTACCTCAGGAGACAGGCTCAGCATTTTTTCCCCCACCAGAGAGACAGGCCGGTAATTAAAGTCTCACAGACTGGATTCACCTACTTACCAGATCAAGCCTAGGTCCTTTTAAGGGCTTCTGGGCTTCGCTCGTGTTATTATCTCTCCAGGGTGTCATTACGTACATACGATGTACTTTATTATTTCATCCCAGATGTGTTTGAGTGTTTTGCAGTCCTGACATCCTTTCTGAAAACAGGAAGTGTCTGTAAGTGTATGGCTGCTCAAACTTGGAGGAAGAACTGATTGTCTGCACATTATCATTGCCAAATATCCAATACATATGACTCTTGATATGAATTGAATCCATATTACTGAGCCAGGTTCAGCCAATCTTATTAATTAATAACACTGTCATACTACATATTCTCAGCCTTCTCAGAAAGTACTTATATTATTATACTTTGTATATATTTTTATTATTTCCATTTTGTTATCTTTATCTATTGGTGAATGGAGGAACAGCAAAGTAAGAATTTCATTGTACAGTGTAACTCTTTGTTCTGCTGTGCATATGACAATAAAAACTCTTGAATCTTGAATTGTCGCAATTTTATAGGAATATAATTTGAGCCAGTGCATTAGATTGATTTTTTTGAAGAAGAGGATTTTAACATTTCTCACAATTTCTGCCTAGTTAGAGTTACAATGTAAACAAAGCCTTTCAGAGTAGTTTAAGGTGAAATCTCCATTTGTGAAAATACTTGCTGCATCAGAGTTACGTACAATAGTGGTGATGGGAACCAGACGTCTGAAACTAAAAAGGCTGTAAAAGCTATGACATACAGCTATGACGAACGCAGCTGTCTGAGATATTGTTTAATGATAGGATTGTGATAAGAATTTAAACATTTTTTTTAAATCCTTTCATGCCTCAGAGGTGGCATCATCATCACCATTATACATAAAATTACATATAAACTCAGAAGACAGGTTCACTGGTCATTTTCAGTTGTAAATAAAATGGCTATGCTTGTGTTGTAGACTTGTGGTTCCTATGACCAACAGTGTAGAGAGTCAGTGGTGAATTTGATTACATGTCAGACATTGAATTATGTTTACTGGGTACCCCCCTCACCTATAGAGGTCCCAGCTGTCTGATATCTGTAGCATGCATGCAGTTCCTGAACAGCTATCCCACTGACAATACACAAACAGTGGGCAGTTCACCATCTGAAGCAACCACAGGTCTAGCGCCCTCTTGTAGACTGACTGCAGTATGACGAGTAGATCCACCCATGCTGATGTGTTTCAATGACAAAATAGCCTATTTGTGTTGTCTAAACTGTCTTTCCAGCTACAGTGCATTAGATTTCCCTCTGCTGACACTGGCACGTGTTTAATTTCCCCCAGAAAGAAGCATTCTTAAGAAGGTCTCCATCGTGGTTAACATGAGACACGTTGTTTCCTTACGTTGAAATGGCATGAACAACAAACCAAGGGCTGACTGGATATCCAGGAAGAGGTCCCCATTGCTTGTGCTGCTTTCTGGCTGCATTTTGCATTGCAAGTTCATTGAAGCCTTGGTATTGGGAGAAGGAGGCATATCTATAAGATGAGCTGACATGCCTGACTTTGATTTTCCTCTCTTGACAACACTTGGCAACCAATTTTACAACATTTTGGCGTAATTTTTAAGGGTGTAACAATGCATTGTGAAATTGTGATGCGAGGTTCATCCTGGGGAGTTGTTGCGACAAGGTTGCCCACTCTGCTCCGTGTTGAGTCTTCTGGAGAAAGATATTGTTCCCGGATTCAAACATTGGTGTTAAGTTCAAGGCATCTCATCTAAGCACTGCAGCAGTTTTCTTTAAAGCACCGGGAAGCTAGTAAATGAGATATATCAGTAGAATCAGCAGATTCAACAGGACTAAACCATCATTTAAATTCATCGTTATATGATTTACAAATGTGATTTAAAATGTTGATTCAATGTTTACACAACATTTAGATTTTTTACCATGTAGCGGTTAGGCAATCAGTTCAGCTCCGGAAGTCCTAACCAATGGTCTCTTGGATGCATTAACCCAGGTGCCACAAAGAAAAACAATGTGATTGAATCATTATTCAATGGTCATTTCAAGAGTGTAACCGCTTTTTTAAAATGCTTGCAACAAGGATAAAGATTATAATAAAGAATGATAAATAATAATAAATGTGCAAATGACAGATTTGAGTTTTTCATATTCATATACTGAACTGCAACAGTTTTCTTTGAAGCACTAAGAAGCTAGTAAATAAGATATCTTTACATTTTCCAACATATCCCATTTGTTTTTTAAAACGTTGCCTCGTTTTAATGGACTGAGCCTAGGTTTCACACAGACGACGGTCTGTGGCTGGATATTTTGGTAAATCCCATTCTCTAAAATGAGGTAATTGTTGACCATGTTAAGTGACAAAACCCACTCTGACAGAAGTGTGGCTTGCGAGCTTCAGTGCCCTCAAACTTTTGACAGGCAGTGTACTTGTGGGGGTTCGAGTGTGTGAGGAAACTGGAGGCTTGAGTCTGTTGGTAATGGATCTGCTCGATGTTCTGCAAGGATGTTCTTGCTAACTCTGCTTTCGTGGTGGTTAGGCTCATGTTTCGAGGGAGGAGGGGGCTGCTGCTAGCTGCGTTTCCATAGCCTGTTTATTTGTGTCCCTTCATTATTTGTCGTGGGCGGAATATGAGCGATGGGGATCCCCCTTTGACACAAGCTCATTTAACACGCCCTCGTTTGAGAGAGGGACCTAAACTCTGCCGGCGGATTTGGAGCTGACGCGCTGCTGGTCCTAAACATTTGTGCACAAACCATAGCGCGGTGTATAATTCAGAAGGCAGCAAATCAAGATAAAACAGTGAAATTACAGCGCTAGTTCATTGCGTTAGGGCTGCTATGATGGCACATTTTATGTAGCCATATAATTTGTGGTGACATTTTAAATCATAGGTCTGCGTACACACATTTTTTGTTGTTGTTTTTATCTCCTACGCTCAGTCTCTCTCTTTACACACCCACACACACACCACAGAGATAGTGCTGGCTGATATGTTGTCTGTAGCAGTACACCTGGTTTGGCCTCTGAATCTTTTTGAACATGGCGTTTGCATCAACTGCGCTTAATAATATTGCCTCTAGTGAACATCTAACATTGATTGGACCGTCTTAGCAAAGCACTGGTATATGTATTTAATATTATTAATAGTTTTAAAATATGGTATGACAAACAGTGTGATTAAAAGTAGAGCTTAATAAAGAGGTAATGAGCAGCCAGTTAATTAGCAGCTTCTGGGTTGATGAGGCTTAATAAGAGCCTGACAAGGGCATTATAATGTCCTCCTATAGTGAAGTCTCAACCCTGTCTACTTCCAGCATAATCCATCTTAAAGAATGAAGCATGATGCCAGTGCTTCTGGGCCTCGGAGCTTTAACATCCAGAGCAGACTGCTGGAAAAAATCTTTTTCTTCTCTTTCTGTAAAAGTTTTATTGAGCATAATAAATGGTAGTTAAGATTGAGTCATAGGAAAAGACTCGGCAAACAAATTCATTAAGCTGGTGATAAATTCAAAGGACACCTGCAGTAAACCTTTTTGTTATGTGTCAAGTTACATTAGCACCTCCTTGTGGAAAAAAAAAAACAAGCTTCTCCTTTGTGTCCTTAAATTTAAGAATGTTCGCTGTGTTTTTTTCCCATTTTTAGGTGCTGATATTCCTCTCTGGACATCTGGTTGCACTTTTTGTTCATGGGAAACGTGGAGATCAAGTAGAAGTATCGTTAATAATGTACTGCTGTCATGATTTCTGGCACTGACGCTGATCACAGCCAGTCATTTCAGTACTCTAATGTAATTACAGTGGGTTTAGATATTGTTCCTAAACCAAAGACAGCTGAGACCAAGTCTAGACAGCCATCTACCATCTAATCTTCTTAACTCAAGCGCTGCTAATTTGCAATGACTAGTTAGACCACTGGCTTTGAATATTAGCCGTCTGGTACAGACCTGGGCTGAAAAGGTCGTTGAAGAGCGAGGCTCAGAAAGAAGCAGGGAGCACTTTAAGGAAAACTCCAACATTTGGAAAATGTAATCTTTATCTGCTGTATCTGTAGCATATGGTCACTTGCCACAGACAATCATTCCCCTGTACTAAGAACAGAGAAACCATTCACTCAAAACACACTCATAATAGAAGCCAATGGGCAGATGGGAGTTCAGTTGTTCCGGTGACTGCCCATTGGCTTCTGAGTGATTCTGGGGGGGCTTCTGTTGTCATGAGCTGATGTGGAACACGATTTTTGGTGCTTCATCGTTTTCCATTCTGTTCTCTTGGCTGCTGATTGAGTTTGAGCCTCCTCCTTCCCACCGTTGCCGTAATGTAGCAACCAATGCATACACAGTTAAGCAAGAATCAGGTTTAAATACAGTGTTACAACAGCATTGTAAAAAAGCACTATACAAATAAACCTGAATTGAATTAAATCGGTTGAACTGTTACAAGGCATTGGTAGGCATGATACTCAGGATCTTCAAAGTCTGACAATGAATGATTGTAAGCAAATGACTTACAAGTGTCCCACTTCATCAAATGTATTTTAAAATAGGTGTAGCAGTTCTTACAACCCACTTTGTTAAATAATGAAATGAAATTTAGACAGTTTCTGTAGTCATTGATCTTGGACCACTCAGTTTAAACTCAGCAGTTTGGAATATAATTTTGTAAATATTTTTTTTTCCGTGAACTACTCAGTTTATATAGTATCAAGCTGTACTGGTGTGTATTGTATTGTATTGTGCTGTGTGCTTATCAAATTGTTGTATCTAAAATTCAAACTGGGACCACCCGCGAGACAAAATTGACAAAAACTCTTAATTACCTTAAAAAATGTGAATCCCTACCACCTGGTGACAAGGCGACATTAGACTCTGGTGCATCACTCTGGTGTAAAACTGATCAAGTTGAAGCTTGAATTTTGGGGCAGTTAAATAATCACTCATATGAATCAAAATTAGGTTAAAAGACTCCTTCCTAGTAATACTGTGGCATCAGCTAGAAGACATGAAGGGCCAATTGATAGTATTTTTTGGGGGCCTAATAAAAGAGCTCCTTCAACTGGAGCACTAACACCCAGTCAAACACATAACATCAACAAGCATTAAATTTAAAAACAACACACTGTAGTGGACAACATAGTGGTGAATCTTACAAGAACTCACTCTTTTTTGTATTTTTATAAATATATAGTTCACATCAGACTTTTGCATCTTGACTAGCATTTTAGCTTGTGGCTAGTGTTTCTGAGTGGGAGACGATTTCAACATAGTTTTTACTTCCAAACATATTAAAGATTTTGATTTACAGACACTTCTTACTTGCTAAATAAAAAAAACCCGAGATGCTAGTATACCAGTATTTATCAGTATATGACATGTGATCATCATGTGATCAATTGCATGAATTCCAGTTCAACAATCACAGCCAGCTTATCACTCATGAACATGTCACCTACTAATCATTCTTTAAAGAACTTCAGTAGTACTGAGATTAATAACCAGCTCATCAGTGATTTGTCAGGCTTCCTCAGAAACCGTGTGCGCATCCGATGATTAATTTTGTTGTGATTTAAAATATTTATTTCATTTTACTTTATTTAAGCATTCCCGACTCTTGAGATGATGTCCAGTGTCCTTGTACAACACTAGAGAAACATGTAAAGCATTGCTTTGGATTGCAGCTGATCTACCACAGATCCGAATACAGTGGGGTAAAGGCTTGTAAGTGTGTTGGGCCGCTGTGGTTGTTTATTCATGTCTGTAATTGGTATCAACCCGTCAGCTCATGTAAATGATCAAAACCGTTCTGTGTTTGTTTGTATTATTGAATGCTTCTGTGTTTTTTTGGTTTTTTTTAAATGGCCGTTGATAGTTTCTGGACCTGGCCCATATGGTCGAGCTAGCTCCGAGGACATGTGGATAAGGTTGGTTGTCTGACTATAGTGCAGAGGATTCATGCTAATTAAATGCACATGTTAAATGAGGAGTTCTCTCCACAGACCCGGCATGGCTTTCATGTGCCAGCGGTGAGGTAATAGGACGCCTGCATTAGTTTATCTGTTGTTGACCCAGACACTTTAAACAGAAGCACTGCAGTATAACTCAGTGCAGCAATGCAGCAACAACACTGTATGCACAATGTGCTCTTGAGGTGAGGGAAGCTAATGTGCAGCAGGTATAGTGGTGAAAATGAGAGAGAGAGAGAGAGAGAGAGACAGGAGTAAAGTATTTTATATATAAAATATATCAAAACCTCATAATTCATATCTATTTACCTCATTTAAAAAATGCCAGCCAGGCTTTGCACTGTGGGCTCATTTCTTTTCCAATGGACCAAAAGAAATGGTTCAACAAGGGCTCTAAATTTAAAGATGTTTTTCCCCCCTCATCCTGTCAGAGATATACATCTGACTGCTATGATATATTGTAGTACAGTGCAAAAGTCAGAGAGCACCATTCATTTATTTCATTTCTAGTCAGATTGGCCTTTGAGTACAAGACTCATTTTTGATGGACAGGAAAAAAAACAGAAAACATACATTACAGAGAAAATTACTGAAAGTTACTTAGACTTTGGTTGCATTATCTGCTTCACCGTGGTCTAAGTAGTCCCAAACCTATTTGGTGATGTTGGGATCTGAACTCCGAGATGGTCAGTTCATTGTTCTGAGAACACCAGAAGCTTATTGTGGTCTATCTCCTCTATTCAGTAGCAGCATGCTAATACTTTATCCAGTATATAAATTTATACTTTTAGGCTCCCTGTATGAAATTCCAACCAGACCTCACTAAGAGTTCTATAAAGCAGAGAGTGTCTGTTTAACGTCTGTTCAGTTCTTCCATGCCATGATGTTAGAGAGCCTGTGTTCATTGATGGGACCATGAGCTTAGAGGTGAATTGTAGATATAAACCTGCAGCAGCCTGCAAAAAACCTTCTGAAAAAGAAATTACAGTCTTGAAATGGTCTGTTAAAAATGACGGGCACTTGGGTTGACATTTATTTTATTTCTCAGTGAGCCTAATAATAAAACAGCGGTACAAAAGAAGATTCCGCTGAAGCCATAATTCTGAATGAGAACAGCTGTTTATTGGGCGAACCGGCAAAAAGGCACATGAAAAGCACTGGTCTCATGGGGGAGGTCACCATTACCCACAGGCTTCATGCTACCAGTGACAACCAGCAACATTAAACAGTGATACCTGTTCAAATGAAATGGTGCTGTTTTTTAACTGGGCTGTATACAAATGTCATTTTTGGGGCATATGTGTGTGTGTGTGTGTGTGTGTATGTATGTATGTGCATATACCTAATTACACTACATTGTTGTGTTTTCTCCTCCTTTATTGGCTTGGCAAGGTCATTTGAAGGTCCAGTGTTTTTCTGTATGATGCACTGAAGTTACTTGTTTTAAATGTGTATATAATTTCCACATAAAATAAATATAATGAATAATAGATATGAATTACAACAAGACATTAATCTCATGGATATTTCATTTATGTGGAAAGGATTCACTCATTGAAACCAAGTATTACTTTTGTCAGATCTCCTTAGCATAAATAAGTATATATATGTGTGTGTGTGTGTGTGTGTGAGATAATACACTGCAGTGCTGTTTTGTCTGGAGGTTGTTGTGGCCGGCATATATTGGCTTGGCAAGGTCAGGTGAAGGTTCCCTCCTGCCTCTCCGCAGACGGCCGCAGAATACAAAGCAGAGCTGTGCTGCCGGTCCGCTAATTGAACCTAAACTGGCTAAATGAATGAGCCATTTCTGCAGCTTTGGTCACAGCTGAGCACAAGATGGGTCCAGGCGCCGCAGCAGTGTGGCTGGGAGATCGGAGGTAGCCCAGTTGCTTTCTTTTTGTTAAATGTGGAAAATAAATCCTGAGGATTGTGATCAGCCAGGGTGGATTTCTTGGTTTTGGAGATTGGAATGTTTTTTGAAGTCGGCACAATCAGTCGGCATTTTGGAAACAAACTTTGTTTTAGTTGTGCGGCAAATAGGAGGGTATCCATAAAGTACAGTGCTGTACATTTTTCATAATCAAAACAGCAATTCAAGTTAAAAAAAATTCAACATCAAGAAAAAGAAACACACAGAAGGTTAATAACTACACAGAGTGTAATATGTTGCCTGTATTCACCGCATCTACATTTAGTGTATCCACACAGCTTTTATTCTATTCCAGAGTCATTCAGTGTTTCAGACAGGTGGGCATACTTTTCCACATCTCCAAAGTTCTGTCTCTAGAAGTTGGTTTTATTTTCTGCTCCTCATGATGCAAGTAATCCTAAATACATTCAGTGATGTTGTGTACACAGGCATTTTGATAGCTTGTGATGAGCGCTTCCTAGGATTTGCACCATTTATGGCAAAAGGACTCACGTGCTAAGAAAAAGGGTATACCTCATTGCTACCTTTTACTTTTATATGCTTTCGTTTGTTCCCATAAGTTGAAGGATGTCTGGAGGATGAAGTAGTTGCTTATATCTACTGCGTCAATAGCAGTCTTTGCTCTTCATAACATAAGAATCTAACATTTACATTTACGGCATTTAGCAGACATTCTTATCCAGAGCGACTTACATAAGTGCTTTAAGTATGTATCTCTGTCTAGAACAAAGAGGTTTAAATCCAAACTACTCTTGCACTCAAGTGCCAGTGCTGATACCTAGAAAGAAGACAATGAAATATAAAGTTAGACACTGTATAAATGCAATACCTAGCAAGACAGGTATAAACACAGAGAATAGAATAAATACAAGACTACAAACAGTATAAGTGCAATACAATGACAGTGTACCCAGAAGATAAAGAGTTATGCAGCTGTGCTTAAGCGCATTTATGAATCATACCAATACTTTAGTAGATTAGTGCTAACATACACTGTGAGTTTCCGTTTGCATCTTTCTCTCAAAATATTAACTGACGTTGATGTTGCACAGTCACTGCCCCCATTTTCTCTACCATGTCCTTTAAATTTTACTGGTCATCATAAGGATTCACATGACTGCTAATAACATATACCACAACATAGCTAGGTTTTTCCATCACACGCTTTAAGGACCAAGACTAGCATGTTTTGTATATTTGAGTCATGCGCTGCTACGTCTTTACTAACGGTCGCTGATGTGACTTCATTGAACAGCTCAACACGCTGGGAGGAGAACCCTGACTGAACTGTCATGAGGAGGGCCGTCCTTCTCTCCCAGCAAAGGGCAAGGCCCACTCCTGGGCGTGGATACTTATGTAGTTGCACCACTTGGGAGCCCATGCTGCAGCTTCCGTTGGTCAAGGCCAACTTTAGAAACGGCAGGCCATCTGTGAGGCCATGAAGATTAGATCAGATTCAAATGAAGAGCACCTTTTAGTACCAGCATCAATAAATGAAATCAAACGGGATTGTCTTGATTGTAATCTGTGAGCTGTGTTAGCCTTCCCTGAACAAATGTTCAGATTTCAGCTGATTTTGATTTTCACAATCGGCGATAATTGCGCCGAAATATTAAGTGCGGCAAGAGACGGCGCAAAACAACCCGGCAGCGTGCCTGAAATAACAGTGAATGGAAAAGATGGAGCGTCCTGTATTAAGACATGTTAAGAATAGCGCGGTGCGGAGCCTCAGCCTTTTATAATTAAACTGTCAGAAGAGACAGCCGTGTGTGCATTCAGTGGCAAAAAAATAATGATGATGAGCAAACGCTTCTTCCCTTGCTGATTGCTCCCTTAAATATGCACCAAATGTTCCCGCATACGCCGCTCATTTGATCAGTGAAGGAGGCGTCACCTGCCTACTGTAGTGCGCTGCTGTAGTAATTACACACTTCTCCCAGGCTCTGGATCATTCAGTTCACTACAGTGTTCCTCCTGTTTGGCTCGTTGGCTTCGAGATGTTCTCCTCTAATGATGTAAACATGCTGAGGATGTTCTCAAAAATCACCTTCTTACATCCAAACTCTTCAGAAATCGTTTACAAACTGTCAGCACAGCTGTGTTCGTTGGCGGACGGTACGAATTACATGCTGTGGTTTTGTTGAGGAGTGACACTGACATGGTTTGGAATAGAGGTCTGTGAGGCCTCTAATGATGATATACATGTCCAGCTCTTTGCAGTGATGCAGTTAAAGATGTACTTAACTAAATATGGCTAAAAAAACCTCTTCTTACATTCTATATATGTCTTATTGTGTCTCGCTCGCTTAATGAGAAATCCTGGGCTGGGGGTACTTACTTAATACAGTCATCAGTTACAAATGATTTGTTATTTCCTCTAAGAAATGTATTGGGATTACATTTTATATTACTTTCTGGTAAAAAGTAATCTCGCTAATAATCTCACTAATCAGCAAGTCTCAGTAAAATTTTTTTGCTTCAGTGTTACTTACCAAAATCCAAACAAATCTCAATTAATAAGAAAAAAATATTCCTTAAGTAGTCAAACACAGTAAACATCATTTAAAAGGCTCATCACTAACTCAGATTCTGAAGTTACAACAAGTTCTACTGTACGCAAACAGTCTCTAGAACAGTCGTGAAATGAAATCTGATTGAAGTAAGTGTAAAGTGCACTGAGCTGTTTGCAGAATAATAGTTAAGTGAGTTTGGACCTCTTTCTTCCTCAGCAACTCTTCCTCTTTATCCATCAGCGTGATTAGACTGCACTGCACAGATCTGATTCACAATCAAGGAACAAGAACAAGACAGAAAAAGGACAGAAAGTTAAATATCTACATATTGGGGAATTTCATTAATATTATTATTACTTTAAGAACACTGACTATCTGTGTGGTTCATCATAAAATAAGAAACATCAGGCCTGTTTAATTGGATTTAGCGCAGTGAATTAAACCAGTGTAGTTGTAGTTTTCTTTTTCATTGTTTTCTTCTTATTGTTATTCGACTTTCAATTCACATATGTGTTTGATAGCAGGTGATGATCTAAATGGGAAGTAAAGTTATTACTGAATGTACAGTGTTTTGCAGAAAGAAAAAGCATTGTTTCATCAAAGAAATTAAATGTAAATACAGTCAATATATAACTGTGTGGTTACTGATAATGTATATTGTCGCTGTCTAATTAAAAACATGTATCTATATTTTTGTCATTTGACCACGACAGTTGCTGTTTACATGATGTGAAAATTTCATGATAAATGGACCAATAGAAGCGCTCCAAAATAAAAAAAATTAAATAAAATAAATACACTTTTACAGGTTCCCATTGACTTACATTGAAAGTAAAGACTGTTTTCATTCTCTCCTGTAAAGTTGCCATTTTGGAGATGTTTGTTTTTGAACGATATGCAGTGTAAATAATTACCTATAAATAGAGATGGAGCGATCAGCATTTTTGAGGCAGATTCTGATCACCGATCACCTTTCAGCATGATTGGCTGATAGCCGATACCGATCGAGGTCGGGGCTATATGCCATGGCAGGGCTTCATGTAGTTATTAGCGTAAGCAAGTCATGAAACATGATCTAAACTGGTTTATTACCATTTTAACGAGCTCATGTGAAACAGTATAATATTTTAACTAAATTAACAGTAAATAAACAAAGTAAATCAAACAAAGACCCTTAATTTAAAACGAAAAAAGCTTCTAAAAGTTTAAAAACGTCCTGGATGAGTCTGTGCTACATACGGTAAAACACTGCCAGACGGACGACATGTTTTCTATCAACACATATTGTGATCGCAGCTAGCGTTTCATCCTCTTCCTGGATGAAAAGCTAGCTGTAAATAAACAAATTAGGCTAATTTTTTAACGCCATCGATCGGGTCTCGGGATCGCATATTATGATAAAAAATCGTCCGATACCGATACATAACTGATCGATCCTTCCATCTCTACCTATAAATAAATGCATACAAAGTTTTTGATTTAGTGAATTGAATGGACGATGGTCAATTGAATAGATATCATCAACTGTAGACTTATAGCCATTTCCATTGACCCCGATTTTCTCTGATATGAAAAGCTTTGGCCTGGTCTGAAAAGATTTAGCGAGCCACTGATTGCTGAAGGCGATGGCTGTTCTCCTGTATTTAATTGGGACAAATGTGTATCTGAACATGGGCACTCTGCTCCTTCTGCTCTGATCTAGCAGCCAAGTCACTACGCCCTGTATAAATTCAGACTAACAGAGGCTCTAAAAATCTAAAGATAAGAGCAAAGCAGTATGTGAATATAATCAGTATGAGGATTTTAATGATGTGCTTACTTTCAATCAGCTGCTTGTTATGATGCAGTTATTATCACTGCTGTTGGAACAAAAACTAGTTTTTTTTTATTTGTTTATTTTTATTTATTTAGTTATTTATTTTCCAACATTTGGAATCCTTTTTTCCCTTTAAAAGTGTGTGCAAGTTTAATGATGCACAAGCCTAATGAAATGGCCCAGAATTCCTTGAGAAACAATCTTGAGACACATCATATCATCATATTGCCATCCACTCTCTCTTTGGAGCAACGGCCTCACTGCCTTGGCTCTCCGAGCCTATAGCTGCAGCAGTCCGAGACTTCTTGAGGGGTGGTCAGTCAGGCCTCTGAGGGACCCTGCAGATGTGAGAGATGTTGGTGTTCCATTCTCTCTCTGGAGTTTGTAAAGGGTTTCTGCTTCTCACCTGGGGCCAGTCACATTCATCCCCATCCAAAAAGTCTCCCTATCTTCCTTCTCTGTTCTTCTGTTCTCTCATTCCTTTCTGTTATCTTCTCTCCGAGTCCTTTTTCTTCTTTGTTTCTGAGGCAGAGAGTGCATGCAAGGTTCGGGGGGGGTAGGTCTGGGACAAAGACAGCGCAGTCAGTGGTTTGGGAGTACAGCTCCCAGCTCCCTTCAGTACAAAACAGCCCGTGTATTCAAATAATGATTTGCCGTAATGTTGCTCCGGGGAGCAGGCTGCCTGAGCCCAGCGCTGCCGCTCCGCTCCCCTGGGTGACTCTCTCTGCACCTGAAGACACGATTGCACTCATTTCTGCACCACCTCGCCCAATTAAACCTCTGACCTCCCGCATCTGAACTGGTCAGCCAGCTAATGAGATGGAACTCAGATAGCTGCGCAAGTCCAGCTAACTTTTTCAGTACACGTGTACATTCTGTGGTAACACTGGGATTATTTTTTTCAGTACTTAGTCCTAAAATGGAATTCTATTGTTTCTGCATTTCACATCAGACTACTCTGAACGACTTTGTTTCCATCCCAAATATATTTTTAAATCAATTACTACTATATATTGTTAGCTAGTAATGAACTAGTAGTTTTATAATTAGTAGGAAGCTGTTATTATGAAGTATGTTGTGTCTCTGAGATGTCAATTAAAAATTTTTGCAAATTACAAATTATAATACATATATTTTTGCAGCATTTCTGTTTGTAATGAAATTTGCACTGAATGTAACGAGTAGCTGACTTTCTTATATGGTGCATAGAAAAATAAAAACAGAGGTTTAGATATAACAGTGAGGGAATATTATTTAGGAACTGAAACATGCAAAACTATACTGATAAATACCTTTAGGATTCAAAGGGAAACACCACCGATTTTCCTAAATGTCGTTTTATCTAAATGTTTGAGATGTGAACAGTCACTCAGAGGGATGTGATAGGAAATGCTCTGTTCTAGCGAGAATTCTCGTCAGAGTTGTTCACAGTTGTGCTGATGGGAACCAGACGTCTGAAGGATTGAATGCCTCCAAAAACTCTCTCATAGAAAGTTAATATAAATGGATATACATGGCTTGAGCTGATTTTTCCCATAAAAAAATTCTTCTTTCAGGTTTACCACAGTTTTTTCCCTAACCAACTTTACATATCATTGCTATCCAAATAAAAACAAGCATCTCCATTTTGGTCGATTTTTAGTTTTCTACATCATTTAAACATGACAGCTGCCGTTTACATTGTATGAAAATTTTATGGTGAATGGATAGAAATGCTCCATTAAAGCTTGGAAAAAAAGTCCATTGTTCCATTGACTTACATTAAAAATGAAGTTTTTGGCCTCTCCTGTAAAGTTGGCATTTTGTAGATGCTTATTTTTCATTGGACAGCGTCGATATAAAAATTTAGGTTTCAGTTGTGAATAAAATGGCTATATTTGTAAAATTGAGACCACTAGTTCCCACCACTACCGCTGTAAAGACAATCTCCACAGTTTTCTACAAGACACCGTTTCACATCAAATGCTTCAAATGCCTGTATAACTAAAAGGGTAATCACTGTGAAACTGGTATGTAAGGTATGTGATTTATTTATTCATAAACAATCCTCTAGTATTTTTTCTAACCTGAAGTCATGGCTCTGTGATGATCGCTCCTTGTCTCCAGTTGTTTTCATCTTCACCCCTTCACCTTTCTCCTTTCCTACACTACCCAAGCCCGGCGCAAGCGACAAATATGCCAACTAAGAAACAGGATTGCCAGACTGGAGTATTAGAGAGAAGCACGAACGTCTGATATTCCATTTATCAGGGCCGAACAGACCCGGAATTATTTCAGTTTGGTGAATCACTTTCCAGTGCCTTTGATCTTCCCATGCCCTTCTGTCTATTTATAAATCCCCAGCACCCCCACCCCCACCCCGACGCACTAAAGTACTGCGCCTCTGTTATTCACACCAAATAGCGGCTCCCAAATCCTCCTCCCGAGCCGCACTGAGCACTCCTTTCATACCAGCACCCGTGCACTTAAAAGAGTGATGCATCGCATTTACTTGATTCACATGAGTGAGGAAAATATACTACAGCAACATGATTACTAGAAATAAAGTACATCAAAGAAAGACAATTCTTTAACTCCTGCATGTCCAACAACTACATTTAGTGTGATACAAAAAAGCTTGTTCTAATTGGTCTGAAGTGATTCCACTTTATGTAGTTATTTTTTTGCATAATCATCAAAAGTTTGAACACCCAAGTCAAACAAGGTCACAATTCATTTTACATGACGTATAAATGAACTCTGTTAGGATTCACTGCTCTGTATAGAAATTAATTCAGAAAGCATCCTGAGCTGGTGCACTGTTTAGATCTTTATGAACTGCTATAGGCGGAGTAGGTGGATATATGTAAATTAGAGTTGGTCAAAGTGACAAATTTCAAAATGGCCTAGCTTTGCAACATAGTTTCCACATATAGACTATACCGTCACTGTCCAATGCAAAACATTATCTCCATTTTTGTCAATTAATATTTTTCTGCAGCAGCTGCCATTAACATTATGGGAAAAATTAATGATCGATGGACCAATAGAAATGCTTCAAAATAACTTGAGGATAAAGCCTGGTTTCATTGACTTGCATTGAAGGCGACTGTTTTTGTTATCTCCTGTAAAGCTGCCAACCTTTATTTAACCAGGAGGTCCCTTGAGATTGAAATCCCTTTTCCGAGAAGACCTGGTACTTGTTTTCATTGGACAGCGACGGTACATTTTACATATCAGCTCCTTTATTATCAAAGGAAGTCTTTTATTAGGATCCTTTAACATATTAGAACATATTAGGAAAAAATACAAAAAATATAGGCTCTGTAAAAGTATATTATCTTTTATTTTGTGTTAATTTTCCCCCTATATATATATATATATAATCAGAGTCAGAGTTAGCTTTATAATTCAAAAGCCTGAGGAGGGACAAGCCTGAGACATTGTATCTAAAAAAAACTGTTCTTTTCTGATGACTTGGCTACACTGTCAATTGTTTATCATTGGACACCGACTATATATGTATATATTTAAAGTGATAAAATAATACTAAAATCTTTCATCCATATGGTTTAATTGGTTTGCTGCATTCTACATTTGACTCATTACCAGGAATTAATATTAAGTGAATTCTTTTTGCGTTTATTTAATTACAATCATGACAAAATAACCTGTCAACACAGTTTTCGTTTACTTGTTAATGACTGTGCTGATGACACATTTTATTAATGTAGGAATTCTGTACACAACTAAGTAAACTCAATGCCTCTTATTGAGTGTGTGTATATATGTGCAGCCCCTCGCTCGCTAGCTGTATTTGTATATATCTCTTGCGGTCACTGGTGCTGTCCGTTCACAGAGGGCTGTTTAAGAGCCGCGATTACAGCCTCCGTGTGTGTTGCAAGATTCTTGGCATGTCACAAGCTTTTAACGACTTCTAAAGGCCCGGCTGTCCCCCAGACCGCTCTGTCTGTCATTCGCTCGTGCCCCTATCGGGTTGCTGGGGGCCAGTTAGGAGTTCAGATCATCCAGGGGCAAAACAACATAGCTGCCTTGCACTATGGGGGTTTGATGAGGCTGTTAAGACCACTGTATTATCATCAAGGCAGTTTGTCCGCTGAGAATCTAGCAGTGCTGCCGGAGTCTAATCAGCACCCTTGTTTGCGTTGATATAGAAAGCCTCTGATCTGAGACAGCTGTATTTATATATTTATTTTTTTATTTTTACATATCCCTCTTATATTAATTAAACCTAATCCACTTCATATGACTCCATGCTACCATGTGAGTGCTTTTTATGTCTGGCTGTGTGCATATATATATAATGTTCTATATATTGCCTTGTGACTACCGATGTGATTTACTGTATTTACCACCCTTGTGCTAATTAATCCACAATATTTAACCCTGTGTCATTGGGTGAGTGTTGTTTTATGTTTGGTCGTGTGGCCATGTGATTATATTAGGCTCATGGGACCAGACTTGTTATCGTTGGTGCGGAAAAGAGTACAAAAGTACAGTCTAAAATCACCCCCAAATTATTTTATTGTATGTATAATCAATAACACAAGCAAAACAAGCTGTCTAGCGAAATACTAATAACTGGCCTCATTGGGAAATTTGTCGCTCATCGGTTGTCCGTCCATCCATTCATCCATCCATCTCTCACTTTATCCTGCTAGTCAGGCTCACGGGTGGGCTGGAGCCAATCCCAGCGGGTAAAGGTGGGGTACACCATGGACAGGTGCTCATCGGTTATATGAGCTCATAGTTTATTTTCATTTACACTTTTTTGGCAGTAAACAAAAGAGACCTATGGCTGCAGAAAAGAGATCCATCAATACAGCCCAATAGTCAGACCCCTGGCCTAGCTCCAGTTCTGAAGAGACAGAGACGGCCACTGTCAGCATATGCCATCTCATATGTGGATGGATGAACATGGTAACATGGCTACTGGTAACAGTAGTAGACTATATCAGCTATGTCTCAGATATATATGGTTATATCAGACACCCATCACCTGATAGTATTATAAGTCCCCTAACAACCCATGCTTTAATCTCTGGGTCACCTCATGTTGTGCGAAGAGGTTTGTGGTGATGTTGTGGACTCACTTTTCCACTCTTTTTAATACAGTTCACAGTTTTGGTGATATAAGGTTTTGTTACGTCAGTGATGATATATAACAGCACGCACTGCGCGCTGAGTGTGATTTACTATGAGAGCCAGGTCCCGAAAGGGTGCTTTAATTTAATGAGGTAATTATACACTAGGTCAAGGAAGCAGCCGGGACCTGATTTATACACACTGGCGTGCTGTGACACACACACACACACACACACACACACACACACACACACACACACACACACACACACTATGACTGAGACTGCAAGGACAACTGTACACTCAACCTGCCCATCACACACGCGCACACACACACACTGCTCCCTCTCTGTCCCCTTTACCCTCCCAGTAGCTTTCACTTTTCTCAGTCCTCTACCTCTCTTTCTCTCTTTCACCACACATTTCTCTTTCTTTTCTCTTTTTGCCATTCTCTGTCTGTCCTTTCCTTCTCCCTTTCTCTTTTTATTGTCTGTCTCTTCCCCCTTCTCTCTCTCTCTCTCTCTCTCTCTCTATATATATATATATATATATATATATATATATATATATATATATATATATATATATATATATAATCTTCTCTCTCCTTTACTTTCACCTTCTCTGTTTTTCTCTCTCTTCTCTCCCTCTCTTTCTCTTGTTCTCCCATTCTCTCTCTCTCTCTCTCTCTCTTTCTCTCTCTCTCTCTCTTTCTTTTTTCTCTCTTTCTGTTTCACAGCTGGCGTCGGAACAGACTACAGAGGCTGGCGTCGTCTCTGTATCTGATTGGTCGAGCTGCACTCTCGGTGTGTGATGCCAGTGCCGCATTGCAATGACAAATGCAGCAGCAGTGACGCGTGGTGCAGTTCAGAGGGCACTGTGCTGTAGGCTGCGGTCAGAAGCTGCAGGGACTGTCCCTTAGCAGTCCGTGAAGAGGGCTTGTCTAAGGCTCAGTCTGCGTGCAGTGGGTGAATGTGAGGTCACATAAGTGCATGGGGGAGTCAGGACCACTAGAGCCTCACAGTACCATCACGGAACACCCATTCTCTTATGAGCAGATAAAAGCAGGCTATATAGTGCTGGTGAAGTTTTTAAACACTTTGTCGTTCACTATCTACTGTAGGTCTCTCTCTCTCTCTCTCTCTCTCTCTCTCACTCGCTCTCTCTATCTTAATTTTTTCTCTGTAAGCACTACTGCTATATTAGACGCTTGCATGCTTTAAAGTGAATTAATGATGAGGTCTGTCCAAGCTTGAGGCTTCCAGACACAGCAGAGGAAAAGCTGAGTCTGGCCTTAACCCCTTAAAGTGAAAACTTAACATTCATTTATTCATCTTAAGTTTGTATTAATAACTACTGAACATCACTCTGTTAATAATAAGTACGTTTTATTATGGGTGAGACACGTTTCATCATGCACTCCTCTCAAACCCTCTTCTCTTCTCTTCTCCTCTTCTCTTCTCTTCTCTTCTCTTCTCTTCTCTTCTTTCCTCTCCTCTCCTCTCCTCTCCTCTCCTCATTTACCCACAGTGACCGCAGCAGCAGCAGCAGCAGCAGCCCTGTTTTAAATCCAATCCAATGATGGCTCTCAGTGAGAACCAGTCTGAGAACTGTGCTGGAAAATCAGGAGAGGCAAGGAAAAACCTGACAAACAATCTTGAAAGAGAAGCAGAAAAGGGCCAAAAAATGTCTGAGATTAAGAAGGAGGCAGAGAGAAAGTAGGATAGAGTGGAGGGAGATAGAGAGAGAGAGAGAGAGACAGAGAAGGGAGAGAAGATTTAAGGCTGCAGGGAATTGGAAGGCGAGGAAAATCCAGCTGTGAAAATTAAGCAGCTTTAAGTAACTGCTTGCTAAAGCTGCATTCTGAAGAGTGGTTCCTTTCAGAGACTCATCCACAAGGTTGCACTGGTGGCAGGGGATAAGAGGAAAGCGAGTGAGAGAGGGAGGGAGGTAGAGAGGGAGATGACAGTGACAGTGGCTCAGGCTGTTTCATAACACACGACTTGCAGCGATGTGCCGAATTAATGTTGACAAAGGAGAGTTCATCAGAACTGCTACCGATTTCTGCCTCTTCATTACTCGTCTCCATGCACGCCTGCCCAGAATCGATGATGATGATGATGATAATGACGACGACTCTCGTTGGTTAAGAGTCACCTATAACTTTTTCTTTTCCTTCATTGCTTACAGGAAGCATCAACCGAACGGGGGCGGTCCCCACATTTCTGAGGACCCCCACAGTCATCCAGCCTCATTTGGACATGAAGCCCTTCCTGCAGTTTCCTATGGAGACACCACCGCCGCACAGCGTTGGCCTCTTTCACAATTTTAACACAGTGAGTAACTCTATCATGTGTGATTAAAAGAACTGTGTGGAAAGTAGTGGATTTAGCGCTGATTACAGTCTGTATTCAACATGGGGTTGCAACGTCCCAATATTTATTTCCATCCAGAGTTGTATTTATTTTGTATTGATGACGGACGAGTCAAGCCACTCTGTAAAGTAGGCACATCCCAAAGACTTCCAGTGGGGGTCAGAACCCTGTGGTGGCTGATTCATATGTGACTCCCCATGCTCAGTGAACCACTTATTTACAGCCTGAGCCCAGTGAATCTCGGCTTTGTCGTCCTTAACTACGGCCACGCCATTAGGAAAGAAAACATCCGCTGATGGGATAATCCAGTCACTCAGTATGTTCAGTTGGTCAGCTGACTTAATTTTATTGCCACATAACGTTGACCAGCAGATGCAACCCCAGATCATATGTCTGCCCCCAGAGTCAAGTACAGTGAGCATAATGCATGGTGGCTGCACCCATCTCTTAGGAATGGCATAAATCTGGACACATCAGTGTTAATGTTCTCTAACAAACTGAAGCTTTTCTTTCTACTTAGCTTCACAAACATGTGGACAGCTGTTTATTCTCAGCCCTGTAAGCACTCGTCATGCTCTTATTTTAACTGTAAGCCACAGCTGTGAGTTGTCCTGTTGTACTGTTGTTTTTGTATGATTGCATTTCTTCCACAGAGTTTACAGTTCACCACCATCCCCAGGTTTACTAATGCGCTGGACAGGACCCAATTCCAGTCATTTTGGCTTCTTCTCAGTTGTTTTCTTTGCTTGATTATCATTTAGCACTCAGATTTATGATATTAGTATTTTTTGATATTATATTTTTTAGATTCATATGGGTTTTAAAGACCCCCTCCTAAAGGGGGCAAACTTATCCGTTGGGCCCCAGTGTTGCACGTTGATGTTTGTATGTCTAAGGTCCTGATTGAATGCATATAATGTATAATCACATTATCTTACATCATATAACAAAACCATTCTCCCGATTTCAGATATATTGCCATGTGTCAGCTTTGGGTACATAGATTTATCAACCTAGCTAGATTCGACAGAGACTGTGTGGCTTAAATTATACTAACATGCCAGCCAGAGGTGCTTTCCTATCTCCAATATGTCCACTGCCACCTGCACCTTTTCAAATGTCTGAGGGGTGTTTGTCTGCTTTGGTCACTTTCATTGATTTTCACTGGGTCTGGAATAATAAAGCGTGAGTTATGGCTAATCATTTCGCTTCCACTGCTAGCTATTTCTCTCACTCAGCAGTCCAGCTCCGTGTCCACATGGTGCATTTTATCCCAGATTGCGCTCTGCAATGCAAATGAGGCTCCCAGTCAGCACAACGATAACGACAGCACGATCGTATGAGCAAAGCATGCCTAAAGGCTTCGGTACTGTATAGAAGCCAATTTTGATTTGTGATTCAGGGCTTGGCTTGGGTGTATGCTAGCACTTGTTGCCAGTGTAAAATATGGCAAAGCCCTTTGGCTGTGTCTAGAAGTGGAGCGTGAGAAAGCAAGAGAAAATACAGTCTTTATGTGCCAGCTCAACAAATCTCAACCAAGTGACTCGAAATTGCTCATTTTGCTTCCATGTCTTGTAAATTATATATGTAATAAGTAGCTAAATTAAGTTTTAATGTTGAAGAGGATATATGAGTAGGAAATTATGATTGTGTGAGTCTCTTTCAGTTATAGTTTTGGTCAAAGCTTATTTGGGACAGGCATTGGTAAATTGTTGAGGTTTAAACTTTGCAGAAGGTTGTAAATCTTTGCAGTAATGGCTCCACAGAGCCTCGGCCGTTGAGGCAGGGAAAGGAAGATGGGGGGAAATGTGCCTGCTGCCCAGCAGATGGGGGTGTTGGAGAGGCTGGGAGGACGCACTGACCTCCCTCTGTAGGACACACGCCACTGAAAAACCACACTGCAGTGCCTGCGCCATTGCCTAATGGAACACTGACATTTACAAGAATTCCCCCCACACAGGTAGTAATGACCGGGATTTTTACTGCGACGGGACAACACACCTGGACAGTGGCTCTAAGATTGCAGCACTTAGCGATCAGATAAGGCAGCTCGCACTCATTAGCATGTATTATGTGTCTCTGATGCCAATGCATGGTAGAGTTAACGCCTTGCTTGGTGCTGGATATATAAAATGCAAATGCTATCCATTTGTTCTAAGGCGTTCTGTCTTTATCCCATAGAAGTTGAGAATTATTACTTTCATTTTTCAATGGAATTACATAATCACACATTTCATTGAATAATGAATTACATTTACATGCAATTTACTTGATGTGTCATTAGAACTAACTCTGTTTCAATTTAAAACAGACTAAAATTAGAGAGAAAAAAACACAACAATAACTTTTCATCTCATTCAATTCATAATGAAATATCTCCTCATCTACAAACCCAATTTTAAAAAAGCTAATAAAACCAAAGATCTGCTTACAGAAATATATCTAAAAATATACAAAACATATTGCATATCGGCTCTGTCGTTGTATGAGATGAATATCATGCACATTGGTGTAAGCAGCATTAGTGCCAAGCCCATTTTGGAGTAACATATACTGCGCCTTTTCCGGATTATTGTACCCTCATGCCGCATTCTACACATGCTGCAACAGCATGGCTGCCTTATCAAAGAGTGCATGTACTAGTCTGAACTGTCTAATTGTGTTTTTAAACTTCAAATACATCAGAAAACGATCTACTGCATAGCTGAAGAATGGCAAAAACATCTGCTTTTAAAAACTGGATTGGTGTCAATTGGTGGAAAGGGAGAGCAATGTATTACAGTGTATCAATTACAGCGATGTATCAAATTTGTTTATATACATGTATATATGAATGCATATATCAGTCAAAGGTATAAGAACACCACTGGTCAAAAGTTTTAGTACCAGTCAAATGTTTTAGAAGTGTCCTGGAAATTTTGACTGGTAGTGTTCTAAAACGTTTGGCTGACAGTGTACTAAAACTTTTGACCGGTTGTGTATTTTTGTGTGTATGTGTGTGTGTGTATATATATATATATATATATATATATATATATATATATATATATATATATATACACAGTATATGTATGTGTGTTAGTTCTCATGCAGCTCCCAAATGCGGTTCTCATTTTAAGTTTTAAGAGTGCCTGAGAGAGCTGTATAGAAAGATAATTGTTCTTGATTAAGTTACTCTAAACATGTTTAATATATATGAATAAGAAGAATAATCTTATAAAATCTTGGCTACTACACTACATTGGCAGTTCACTTGTTTAAAAAAATGACCAAAATCAAACCTCATCCTGGCAATATCTCTCTCTCTCTCTCTCTCTCTCTCTCTTTCTCCCTCCCCTAAATCCTTACAAAATCTTGTTTTGTTTTTACCAACGACAACTGACTGTTAGGAGTTATACTCCATAAATATGAACTCTCTTACATAAAGTCATACGCAAATTATGGAAACAAATGTACTGTCTCCATTGGTACCTTGAAGACTCCAACCAGTGAGATCTTTGTTGAATCTGCATGATTTACCTAAAGTAATTCGTTTCTGTGTATTGGTCCAGGCTGCTTGGACATGGCAAAGGATGTGTAAACAGCTGAAGACAGCTGTTTCTCTATTTGGACTCCACTTGATGGAGCCCCTGCTCTGAAGAGAAACAGTCTAGAAGTTTATGGTGTTCCCGTGTAACTGTTACATGGGTCAGCTGAGTTACTGATATATAAAACCGAGGCACATTAACCCTGCTGGAGGTATTCTGGCCTGGAATCTGTCAGCGAAAGCCAAAGGAGTGGGGGAATTGGCTGCTTATGAAAACATGAAGTAATTAAGTCCTAGCCATATTTTATGTCCATGATAACAGCATTTGCCAAGCTAATCCACCTCACCTGGACGCGGATGTGGTAGTGCGTAGTAAAGGAGTCTGAGACAATTGACAGCCTTGCCCTGTATTCCTTCACGCACGAGATTTAATGTGACTTTAATGTGATTCGCCATCTACCTGCCTGTCTGAATGGATGTGCTCATAGGCACAGACGCGCCTGCATAATTTATCAGCGGCAGCTGGCTGTGGCGTGGAGGCTCACGAGTGCCTGGCACACGCTTGCTCATGCTGCAGAGTCAGGAATTTCCGTTCAAAGTCGTTGGAGCGGACAGGTTGTGTGCTGACTTGTTGCCGTTCACCTGCTGCATCCTGAAGGAATTTAGCCTCCTTCTTCTTTCTTCTCCTGCGGTGCCTCAGTTTTCCACAACACAGTTCAAAACCATATTGCAAGTCCATGTAGACCTGCGCAGGCTTTGAACCACTTCTGACTTGCCTCTAATGACCCTGCGTAGCTTTTTCCGTTTCATTTGGAAAGGATTTTGACAAATTTACGCAGTTTCCCCATATTTAGTGTCCAAAGTTTGCTTCTTTAGATTTGTATTGGAACTATGAAGGCAAACGTGGCTAATGTACTGGAGATTTATCCCCAGTTAGCATTGTGTATACTGCATGGCTAAGACATTACACATCTGCCTCAAACATATTGAGATGTTTAATAATCTCAAATAGTCTTGCTTCTGTGGTTTCTGACACTATAGAATATCAATGTGCTCAGACTAAAGCCTTGACCTTGTTTACATCTGGTCACCTGCATCTTGAGTATGAGGATTATACCTGGAGAAGGCCAAGCCACATAAAAATGCGAGTGTAAATGCAAGTCGCTTTAAAAGCAGAACCAAGTCTGATCGCTCGAAAGGAGGACCAGACATTGGAACCACATGTTATGGCTGTGTAAACATTGGGTGACATCATTGGGCGTAGGATTCATGTTTGTGAAGGGGATAGTCATAGAGAAGGCACATGGTTGAGGACTGAATGAAACTAAATGGCCAATAGCAGTAGGGACAGACACTACGGAGCAAAACAAACTGCAGACAATAAAGGCTGGATGGATGAACAGTAGGTAGTTGGTTGCCACATAATGAGTGGATTTGCAAGATGTCAAAATATTTTTGACTACCATTTCTATCATTGACTCATTTCTGACGGTTTTTGTTTTTACGACTGGCAGTTTCTTTATCGTTTTATCGTTTTATCATGTCAAAAAATGAAAACAAATCTTTCCTTCCAAACTTCTGGATGTTAATCTGCTGTGTTTAAACTTTAAAGAACTACAAAAACTCTAAAGTACTGCATATCTATTTTGGGTAAAAGTTTGGAGACGCCGATACTGTTCCAACACTGAAATGTCTAATAGGTTCCACTGTTTAGCGTTAGCAATTGCCTAAATGCCCAGGGCAAGGAAATTAAACATGGCAGCAGCGTTGAAAATCACTTGCCTAACTGATGTTCAGCCATATGGTACTTTTGAACAATCTGGTGTAAAATGGTATAACCCAGATGCGCGTTGAGTTGAACCTAGCCAATCGTGTTATTTGCTGCTTCTCAGTTGTGGCACAGGGTGTGATTCAGAATCTTGGTACTGTGGAATATTCAGCAAAGCTTTTCCTTATACATTAACAGCTTTATAATAAGAATGCATATATAGTGTAGGAAAAGAGATTTCTGCATTATTCACATTTATCAAGTCAAAAATTGGTTCGGGACCGTGTCAACTCTGTTCAGTGTGGTCAGCGTTAAAGGTCCATTTGCTCAGGTGGGCAAGTTGGAGGGGAGGAAGGAAAAGCTGTAAAGTAAACATGTGCTACAAACCCCAAAGTGCTGTTTAACTATCCAGAGTAAACTTAATGTATTAGTATTAAGGCAGACTAACTAATGTACACATTAATAGGTTAATAAAACATCATATATTTACCTAATTATTTAAAGAACCAACATTTCACTTTGATCTGCTGAATAGTTAGAACTTCAGTTTAGTTTAGTTAGACTGTTAGGCAGTACTTTGGAATTTGTAATTCATAGCTACTCAGTTATAATCTAGAACCTATTTGGCATTTCAGTGTTTTTTAACAACACAACTTATGTAGCCACACCTCCTACGTGTTCAAAATAATTCCTTACTGCTATGACTTTACAATCTCACACTCACATTGTTAATACTAAAGGCCTATAAAAGAAATGATTGCCTGAATCCATTGAGTTTCAACAGCAGTGATATAAAGAATGGACTGCAGAACACTACACATGTAAAAGCAGTGGTAAATGCCATCGTGATGTCTGAACTTTATACTTGTATTACCTTTGTTTACACTGTGTCAGAAACTGCGTAAGTAAGTCTATTTGAGATTATCAAACAACTTGACTTTGTTTGAGACGCATGTGCTGGTTTCGGCATGCAGCTGTTTACAGTGTCTACACTTGGGTTAGTATTACTTGCCAGGTATATCAGCCTGGTAGCCCCCAAAGTTCTTAGATTTAGCTGGTGTGCAGCATTTAGGACAAGGAGAGAACTCTTTAAAACATTTTATATATAAAGTGTGTGTATATAAATATATATATACTGCCACTTTAACCTGTGGTGATGCTATTAGATCATGGTGGTTCGTGATGTATTCACACATTCCTCTAATAGAGGCAGGACTGCAGCTGCATGAGAACCATTCATATTTGGGAGGCATTTAGTGTAAGTGTTTGAGTCACTACGGGGGATCAGGGGGAGGGGTGAAATCGACAAGCTGTTCAGAGCTGTGTGCTGATAGACACTGTGAAATAGAAGAGAAAGGGAGAGGGAGAAGAAAAAGCAGAGGAGAGTGCATGACATTTCCACTGCATCTGGACAGATTGAGTGAGTATGCATGTGCGTGTGTGTGTGTGTGTGTGTGTGTGTGTGAGAGCGTGTGTGCCTGAATAAGAGCGTGTGTAAAACAGAGAGATGGAAGGAAGTTGGTGATGGAAAGAGGAGATTAAAAGAACTGAGTGAATGAATAAGTGACAGAAAGGGCTTGGGGTGGGGAGGACAGATAAAAGGAAGGGGCAGAGCAAAAAGAAGAGAGAGAGAGAGAAAGAGAGACAGAGAGCGAAAGCATTAATGGCATGAGTTTGGCTTGCACTGAAGCAACAGGAGGAATGAGGGGAGAGAGAGAAAGAGAGAGGGAGAGATCAAAACAATGGGAAACATTTCAACATTACAGCTTTGTGAAGCAAGAGAATACAGTAGAAGGAGACAAAGAGGAGAAGATCTGGTGCAAGAAAAAAGAAGAAAAGAAGGACTAACTGAAGAGAAAGAGAAGATCTGACGGGAGAAGAAGAAGAAGAAGAAGAAGAAGAGATCAATCGCAAGAAAGAGAAGATCTAACATAAGAGAAGAAAAAAAGTGAAGGATTAACTGGAGAGAAAGAGAAGAGCTAACAGAGGAGAAGGAGAAGAGGAGGACTAACCGGCATAACTCTGATCTATAAACACGCCTGTGTGTGTGTGTGTGTGTGTGTGTGTGTGTGTGTGTGTGTGTGTGTGTGTGTGTGTGTGTGTGTGTGTGTGTGTGATCTGGACTTCTTAAGAAGGGGATGCTGAAGTGTGTGTGTGTGTGTGTGTGTGTGTGCGGTGTGTGTATGTGATCTGGACTTCTTAAGAAGGGGATGCTGAAGTGTGTGTGTGCGCACACGTGGGTGTGTAAAGAAGCGAGTATGGGAATCAGGTGGTGCAGTGGGACAACCAGGATCACTTCTGAATAAGCTGCACGCTCACACACCCCTTACTGCGTACACACACGCACACACGCACGCGTGCGCGGACGGGCGCTCTCGCAAGCAGACGGATGCAGCTGAAAGCTCCTAGCGGTGCTGAGGACGGTAAGGTGAGTGGCTCACATGGACGAGGAGCTGAGGCACAGAGAGGTAAAAACAAAGCAAAGCCCTTGCTGTTCGTCTCTCCAGGCACGGCAGGCTGGACACTATTCAAAGCAGTGTAGTCACTTCAAAGGCTGTTTTATCTGGCGTGGTGCAGGTTCTGTTGCTCTTGCCAGAATATTCCTAAGTGTGCACTGTGGCAGTACACGTTGAGCTCGTGGAACGAGGCATTGATGTTTGCAGAGAAATGATGAAAAGAGGTATCAGAGAGAACAGAGGGAGGGTAACGTTGGTTCTCTTGTGTCTGCTCTTGTGTCTGTGTGAGGTAAGCTCCTAAGTGTCCTCAGTATGTCTTCATTCTAAGACTTACTGTTCATTATTGAACAGTTTGTATGAGGTTAGGTGGTTGGCTCAGAGAAGCGCGCTGTTTGAGAATCGTTGGATTTTTAAAAAAAATAAAGTATTAACTTATGCAGTAACTTCATGTGACTTCAGTAACAGTGTAAAATAACTGGAATAAGTCATAGGAGTGAAGAATGGACGCAGTAGATGTCCCACAGAGTTGAAAGGGATACATGATGCCACTGTTACATCACCAGGACCAGCGCTTGGTCTTGTTTGGGATGGCGCTACTGTAGTAATGCAATTATAAAATGATATAAACCTTCAGAATATTTACAGTGTAAAAGCGAAACTTCTGGAGTGGATAGGGTTCTGTCATTGAACCATTGAACCTTGAAGTTCCATGAACCACAGTAGTCCTGTTTAAGTCCTACAGAGATACTGTACTCTATACTCTTGTACTTCGTTAGCCAGTCAAGCTACAGATTACACTAGATCTGATGAAAACTAAGGCTCCTTGTTAGCCAGATGGCTCTGCTTTTTAGGCTGTCAGTGCAGTGACGGCTGCTTAGTAGGTCACTGTGTTGATGCGTGTTCTGTAGGCCATGGTCATGCATCACAGCCATTGCAGAGGAAGAAAACAATGCAGATATTTATGTCTTTTTTTTACGCCGGCCTCCACGAACTCAGGATGACAGGCTTTGTTTTTGAAGACAGTGTTGTGATGAATGATTTCTTTCCCTCTAGATATCATCTGTATGCTATTATTGTCATTTTAGCCAAGAGTGCTTTTGTTGTGCTAGTGAGATCATATGATTGACTATGGCGTGATTCATCTCTGTCCTCCAAAGTGAATGAAACGGGCGTGCGAGATGTGGGAGTTTATGGCAGAAGGAGCGGCTCTGTACTCTGGGCTATTTTTGTTCGGATTCTCGAGGCGCAGAGGGGGCGACTCCCCAATTTTTTTTTTTTTTGGGGGCTGGAACTACATTCATCATGAGGGTGGTCTTCTTAAAGTGCTTTGAGTAGACTTTGAAAAGCTTCAGCGCCCTAAAACTAATCTGAAGCTAATGAGAAGCCTTTTCAAACCTCATCTCTCTCTTTCTTTTTTTTTTTCTTTTTCCTTCTGAAGCCTGTCGTCCATCTCCTGGCAGAGCTGGTTAGCGCTGACAGTTGTATCTGTTCTATTGATGCGCTCTGGCTTGAGGCGTTCTGATTACCCAGCTAACTGCCAGCTCCAGTTAATCCCTGGAAGACTCATGAAGGCAAAGCCATAGAACAACATCATTGTGGCTAATCCAGTGCCTGTCTGGCTGTTGCAGTGTTGTAGGACTTCGCACATGTGCGACACTGGGGTGGACACATGAGTTTGGGGGTCGCAGCCAAAAAGAGATAACAGCGGAGCTATCCCAGGAAGTCCGGCGCTAGGCCTGCAGATGGTGTATGTCTGCACTGTCACCCCCCACTCCTGCTCCATGCCTCAGCTCTCTGCGTATTTACTTCTAATAGAGAGTTGCCTGGTTACAATGCCTGTGCTGAGTTTCAAACTGTTTTTGTTTGACTTAGGAAATATTCATTTCACCGAGCCCCCCTCAAATTAGCCAGCCAAGGGAGGACGCTACACATGGGCCTGCTAAACCCTGTTGTTCTTAGAAGTTGAAATGAAAGGCATGACTATCATCTAAATTGGTTTTGAACTGTTAAAAAAAGGTATTCTGTGTAAATTAAGCAAGTGTTCTTTGGCCTACTACAGTGTTGTTTCAGCCTAACCGGTGCCTCTAAATTAAACGAGAAGAAGAATCCGGCGTATGTGTTATGCAGACCTGCTTAATATATAAACACAGGACTCAGAAATGATCAATATGACAAATCAAAATCATGATAATCAATCGAAATTACTTGCTATCTGAGCACATGCATGATTCTTTGCGTATAAAGCTCATGTCTTTTTTTTTTGAGCCAACCAGCTGAATTTATTCCAAGCCTGGGGTGATGGACACCTCCGCTGAAACAATTAGGGTGATGTCACTGGATACACCATTGCTACAGAATGTCTGACAAAACATTCAGCGCAGCGCTATCCTTCACAGGCTACTCTGTTGACTGCCAGGAGCAAACTCATCTCTGGGTGAAGCAATTGATGAGATTTTCAGTCTTTCTTCGCGAGATCTGTGCTGTAAAGAAGGCTTGGTTATATTTGATGGGCTCACTTTTTATTATATAGTGAATTTCAATCCTGATAATCAGTATGTTCTACTCCAAGATACTGACAAATTGGCTTTGGTGTGCATGCTAATTGTTAATTCCCTAATTATCTAACGTGTGGCCTGGTGGGTGGTCTGCTCAGAGTTATCAGTAAATGAGCTGGGTTGTCTTTGTTAATCAGCCAAGTCGTTGATACTGTGTGTAATGCTGTAAGGAGTATGCAGCCCGTGAGAAGTGGTGCCGACCTGGAGAGTCTCACGGTGGCCTGACCCTTTTCTCTCACCCGCCCGGCTGTACTCACCGATCTCTAACCCACAGACCAGTCAGACCAATCCATCAACGTGATTAATGACCCTGTCTGTCTCATGGATGCTGCTTGTGTGTACTGGGAGTTGAGTTTCACTCCTTTCTCTTTCCCTCTCTCTCTCTCTATTCCAGATGGATCCTGTTCAGAAGGCAGTGATCAACCACACCTTCGGAGTCCCATTGGTGAAGACCAAGCGGCCCATCATCTCCTGCAACGTCTGTCAGATTCGATTCAACTCGGAGGTGCGCTGTCTGTTTGATTCCCGTGCCTTGGCTACGCTGCCTGTCTGATGGCTCTCTGAACGCTCTGTTTGGTCTTGTTGGAGCGCGGCCTTTGTTTATTATTGCTGCGATTTCGAACAGAGTGTTTGTACATGGCGCTATCAGACTCGTGTTTCGCATGCATGAGGGGTGTTATGTTTGGGCTGCCGAGGCCTCTTTTTGATCCTGCTTTCCAGTCCAGAAGTAGAACACTGTAAAATCCACCTCCGTGCAGCTGTGCTATGTATCTGCACAACATTTGCTTGTTGCTGGGGAGGCTCAGAGCGTGTAATAGGATTTTTTCACCCCCTTCCTCTTGATTTCAAAGGGTTTTTTGAAATCCCTATCAACATGCAAAGTTGATTAAGATCTCATGGGGGGTGGACAGTAATTCTAGCTAAGTGCGTGTTTTTAAAGGGCCCGTATCACAGAAAAAACTAGAGCACAGTACCTAAACACTGATGAAATTTCAAATGTACCTGTTTTGAATTTATTCACATTTACATATATCTGCATAATTAGCACCGTCCTGTTCGGTCTTATGGATGCTGGGACGTTAACAGGCTGTTTAATTCTCAGACATAAAGAGAGAAAATAGTCCCAAACGAATGAAATATTAATGTTTTCTGTGCACAAAACCCGGAAGCTTATAAGCTGAAAGACCAAAAGATAAAATGCTGTAAGATTATAGTACACGGGACCTTTAAATCCTCCCAACTGTAGAAAGAGAACATACGACAAAAGAGATTCTCAGGACAGCGTAACACCCTATATTTGTCTTACTCTCAGAGGAGAGTCTGAAAACCGTTATCATTTCTGTGGATCGTGCATTGAATAGCATTGCAGTGGTTAGGCTTGTTAAGTAGAAACCGGAGCCTGGAATATTCTGGTGCTGAGTTCAGGTGGCAGCTGTGATAGGCAGTGCACGGAGCGCAGGGCTAGTTACAGAGCGAATCCTGGGAGTGCCCCGCAATCCTGGGCTATTTTTATGGCGCAGCACTGTAATCATGGGCAGAATGTGGTGTTCTTGGTGGAAGGGCTGTAATCTCAAGCTTCCACTCAGCAGCTGTATGGCCCACTTTAAGCTCAGACCACAGACACCGAGAGACGAGGGCTGAGGTGGAGAATTTTGGGTCTGCCTTTGGAGGCCTATAAAGTATCTGCCGGGCCAAAGTAGTAACGAATGATTTATGAGAACACTGCCAAGCTTACAATGGCTTTAAAAGTAAGCGTGTCTTTTTCCGCACTATTTACTTTAGGAGCTCGCTTTGCTAAATATAGACCTTTTTTGATGAGTAGTGATTATTTATCCTTGGAAGGTGAGTTGTGTACTTGGTCCACGCGGATAAAATATCAACACTCTTTTGTTTCTCGGCACTGCGGTTGATATCCTTGCAAAGCGTAAACGTAGTTAATGTGTGTTAATATCTTCCACCAATCCCAGATTAAAGAATAGTTAAAGGTTAATTGGCCTATTTCATGAATACTCGTTTAAGTATGGGTGGATAAATGCATAGTTTCAGGAAATAGTACAAATAATTGTGCACATTTTCAGAAAATAGTGCTTAAAACAGGCTACATTTTCTGCCAGTGGAATAAGATAATTTCACTAGATAAGAAATATTAACAAAAAAAAATAAAACAATAAATTATGAGTGATCTTGTGCCACAAATAAATGGAAATGGCACAACAAGTACAAGAGGTGGAAACCTTGCTAACGTTAGCAGTGGATGTTTCAATCCCCTGACAAATGAAAATGAAAACACAGCAGACCTTTGATCGTCTCCTGCTGTTTATGGAATGGCCATTCTTTTAGGGTCAGCCTGACCCCAGCATGGACACAACATGGACATTGCCTGTTTCCTCTTGGAACTGTAAACACTACCCATGAATGAGTTATATATTCCCGATTCCAGCAGTGTCTGAGGCATGCATAGATATAGGATGCATATGAGACAAATGACTTGAGTAATAATAAAGCTGAAGTTGGCTTCTAATACAGATTTCCCATTCCACCTTAAATGGTAACACTTACATTTAGACTCTCGCCCCATTTAAGCTTGAACAAAAAGCTGCTAAATGAGAAACTGAGTTTAGCCTGATACGTAGAAGTTACGATGACATAGCGGGTAGCGCAGCTGTCGCCTAGCAGCTGGAAGGGCCTGGGTTCAATTCCCTTGCTGTGTGGAGTTTGCATGTTCTTCCTGTGACTGCGTGGGGGTTTCCTCTGGGTTCTCTTGTTTCCACACATCTCTTAAAGATGTGCAGTCAGGTGAATTGGAGATGCTAAGGTGCCCCCTAGGTGTAAATGTACGTGAATGTATATGTCAGCGTGTCTGCCCTGCGATTGACTGGTGGCCTGTACGGGATGTCCTACCCTAAGAGCGCTGGGATAGCAGAATGGATTAATTGTTGTTGGGCAAAATAAAAATATTGTTTTTTATTTTGTAGATTTTTTTGTAGATTTTCTTTGGCTGTTTAAAATGATGAGTGAAAGAGCAATGGTAAAAATATTAACACAATAGCAAAATAATAAGCCGCTATTAACAGATATGAACCAAAAGTGGTTTTATTTGAAAGTGTATGCTGTGTATATCACACCAAGCACTACTAAAGTCAGGTTTCAGGTCTCATACAATCAAACTAAAATTAAGCAGCTGCAGAGACCATGGCCTCAGTAGCTGAATGGTAGTTTTTTTTATTATTGTTGTTAGAATTATTAGTAGTAGGAATAGTATCTCTAGAAGTATATATGCGTATGCTTTTGGACACCTTCTCTTGACTCTGCAGCAGATGTGGAAGTAGTAATAGAAAGTGAGCAGAAGCTTATTCTTTGGCAAATACAAAATTATAACAAATGTAAAGTCCAGTAAAAGCTGTAGCTGTAGTATGTAGTAGCTGTAGTATGTTGTCATGTATAGTTGCACAAAAGTGTGATTAATCTACTTCACTGTGCTTCTTTATACACAGTTATCTGAATAAGAGGATTCTGTTACAGGCACAGGTCTAATATAATATACTTCATTCTTGTGGAGATGATGTACACAATTGAATTCAATCTTTGTTTTCAATACATGCTTATTTTGCTTTTCTTTTTTTGGTCCACACGCTGTTGTAGTTATTGTAGCCGGGAATTCTGCACCGGCCCATGTTGTCTGAAAAAGCTCCCTGTTTATAGCCTGGCTCGTGACCTGCTAGCCAAACCAGTTTGACGCGTAGCACCCTCGTAAATATTGACACATGCCGAATAATAAAACGCTAAGCGCTTCACCCTGGTAGCCGACGTCTTTTTGACACCAGCAGCTGCCCTGGTTTGTAAAAGACCACCATATAATTTCAGCACCCTTGGCGTGCATGGTGCCCCCCTGCAGGCGTGCGTGCACAATAACAGCCCCGCACGTGGACGCTGCTGTCTTTGGGTATGTAGTCCTGCTTGGTCAGTATAGCGGACAGAGACAGATGGGTGGCTTATCAACAGAAGGCGAAGACACGGTGCAACAGCAAAGCGCCTGAAGTTGACATGGTGGAGACTGCGCAGCATTAGCCGTGCCAGAAACACCTCAGCTGCCTTTTGTTGCGCCACTTTCAGGGAAGATCGTGTTATAATTCCCTCCTGTCATTAATCGGCTGCACGGAGTGAACGCAGCAGTTTCCCACAGCAGCGCCGCCCGAAAGAGAGCGCCGCATTGATTCCCTTCAAAAATCTGTCCGCTCGCCCCAAGCCACCGTCATTTCATGCCTCGTTATGGATTCATATATTCCTAATCCTCTCTTTTCTGATAAGGGAGCATATTTACTGTGGGGAAGGAAAAAGCTGCAGATTGGCTGCCAGCATTTATCACGCGCTGCATTCATCAAGCCAGAGGCTGGGGGGCTTGGTTGGAGCTGTGTTGTTGTGCTGTCGCAAGGCTGCAGCCTCTAGTGTCCTCTCTGTGTCTCTTGCCCCCTCTCCCTCTCTCCCTCTCTCTCTCTTTTTCTTTCTCACGTGAGATGGAGGTATAACCTTGCCGCGCTGCAGGAGAGTGATGTCACTGCATTGTGCTGCTGTTTGCTGCAGGATGGGGTTGAATGCGTGTCCCAAACCCCCTCCACCTCCAACCCTCGGCTTTAGAGCCGCAGTCGCCCTCCCCTGTGGCTTACTGGCTGTCAGTCTCTGCGCCCATCACTCGGTGTCACAAGAGGAGCTTTACCCCACAGCAGGGTTTACCCCCAGCTCTAAAATGACTGTAGCCGCTGTTCCCCCTGCTGCCATCTTAGTCTATTGGCTGTATTTAGTGATCGCGTCTGTCGTCGCGTGCACACGTGGCGGAGCGAGGAGCAGTAATCCGTGCCTGCGGAATGGTACAGTACGGCTCCCCGCGAGAAGGTGTCCTCGTTTGACCTTGAGGAGAAAAGCCACTCGTCCACATCAGTTTGCTGAGCTGTGGCCATCTTTTAAATGCCTGCCGACTTGGTTGCATTTACATTTGGTTCTCTAAGGAATGTTTCAAAGCATGGCCTATATCTTGTTTGTTTTGACAAAGGAGTTCGACTTAGTATGAAAACGTTGTGAATGTTTCAAAACGTACCGTGCAGTCCATATATCGCCTCTGTCCAAGGACATCTGTCCATCTCCAAAATTGTGACTTTACTTTCAATGGAAGTCAATGGAACCAGATTCTTTTTCAAGTTCTGGAACGTTTCTATTGGTCCCTTCATCGCAAATTTCATGTGCAGTGTAAACGGCAGCCGGTGTGCTCAAACGATGTTGAAAAATAACAATGAGAAAATTTTTTTTTTTTTGTGTTTTTCTTTGGACAGCGAGAATGTGGAAAAGTCAGCTTGCTCTGAATTAGTTTTTGTGTTGTCTCCAAAACCAGTGCATTTGCATATCTCAACCTGTTCAGCCTACAGCTGTTTGGCCCCATTTACGCTGCAGTTACGAGGGGAATTTCAGTCCTGATTGCTTTTTTAATGAGGCACAATACAGGGCTGCATTCAGCACTTCTTTTTTTTAAAGAAGTCTTGTAGCCTCATTAAAAAAAAGTTCACAATGAAATACTTGTGACAAACGTGTCTTCTAATGTCTTCTGTAGTTGCGTAAATCAGCTGCAGAGGCTGCATTTATAGAGGACTTGGTTTGGATATGTTGTGTGTGCATCCTGTTTAATACGATGGGGATTAAATACAAGTCGCTGTTGATTGGGTGATTGAGAGAAAATGTACCTCAAAACTCAATGCACAACACAGTTTTAATGAAACATACTGTTCAACCTAGAAACCGTAGCAAGTTTATGACTTGATGTACCTTCGCAAATCAGAAACATAGTGTATTTCCATGTTGTTGCTGTCCGAAGAAAACTTTGTGTCATCTTATAAAATTTCTGTTGGTCTATTGGACATGGTGTAAAGGGCAGCTGGAATAGAAAATGCAGATACAGGATTTTGTTTCCACAGGGACAATATATCTTTTTCTTAAAGGCACTGAACCAAAAACAGCAGGTTTAATTCTAGAGGATAATAAATGGTCGAGAGGTGAACTAGGGTTTTAAGGTACAAGAAGGTCACCATTAGGACCAAAATACAGGGAAATGTAAGATAAGGGCCCCTTAAAGAACCATCTTTGTAAATCGGTGGCCAACTGTGACCATAAGAGTCAGGCTTTTTATTCAGACCACAAATGTTAAAACATGAGTTAAGAAACCCACATCAACAAAGCCCACCTTCCACAAGAATCCCTTTGAGATTATTGTAGTTTGTTAGCGCTAAGATAACAGCAGTTCTCTTTAATATTTTTGGCTATTTTAGATAAGACACTGACATAGTCATGTTTTATTTGACATATTTTATTTTATTTTTCTATATCATTTGAATGTATCTACTTCTATACCACAGAGAAAAGCAATTTTTGATTGCCCAATTTTCTGCTTGGCATTTCAAGGATTTAATACTTTTGTTTTCACCAAAAACCTAATGAAACAAGAGTAGTGTACCGAGTAAACCTACTCCTAAAATTACTGACATTTATTTTTTTGGTTCCGAGAAATCCCATTTAGCTTTCTCTGAAGGCCTTGGGGGTTTAAAGAACATTCAAAGAAGCTAGTGTAATGGAAACGTTCTGTTACAGTTCTTTCCTTCAAATAGTCTTTCATTGTAAAAAAAACTGGTCCACACTTTGAACCGGATCTGAACTGTTATTATTATTACTCCATGATGTGTGCTGTTTGGAAAAAGTGTTAGTTTTTCCGTTGTCATGTCCAATCAATTTTTAGTTAGTCACCATGGCATTTGTTTTACCTCTCCTTAGCCTTGACCCAGAAGTGTGTAAAACGTACTCCACACCTGGACCTGAGTATGTTATTTGTGGTTCGTTGGCAGGGGTTAAGAGAGAGCCTGTACTTCTGTTGGTGTCATTCAGAGCCATAGATCTTTTCCTAAGTCCTTCTTGATCCCAGAGATGTGGGCTTGCTAAGTAGTGACCCAGCTCCTCCTCAGTGACCTCTGTTCTGATCTCACAGCTTTAGACAGGCAACTTCTTAAAGTCCCCCAAGGGCTTTGATTACAGACCACCAGCTATATAAGGCTCTGTCATCACCAATTACAGCCCACAGTCAGGCCATCCTGTCCCCGCGATGTGTCTGTCTGCCGCTGCCATAGAGGTGGGCTTGGGTCAGCCCCTCTTCTGTTCTGAGCTCCAATTCTCCCAGCATCTGTGCTACCACACTGCCACATGTCGGTGTTTGCTCTGATCTTCAGCCCCAGTGCCATGTGTCTCTACACTGCCGTTAGCCTGTTAGCCACAACAGTCTGCTGTGTTGCTACAGAGACATGCCACTGAGAGAAAAATGTGCTTTGAATTCACCCGATTCAAATCAGCTCCACATGAATAAATTATATTGCATAAGTGCAATTATAGCTAGAAGGAATTAAAATCAAGTACAAAGCTATTAGTGATGTAATATATTTTATTCATATGCAACCAGTGTGCATTCTTAAACTTAAACTAAAAGACACCAGAACGTTCTCTGGAGTTCTGTTGTAAAGGAAGAAATACTTTTTCTTTTCTTTTTTTTTCTTTTTTTTAAATGAATGCTTCCTCTTTTTATAGTAGCGATAAAATACCTGCCTGTTTTGAAGGTTCCTCCGTTGAAACATGCGGTATTGTTTTTCTCCAAAAATATTAATGGACTATATTTGTATGATGGAAATATACCTCATTTACAAAGCCAGGTGTGAACTGGGATTATCTCTATGTATTTACAAAAGTGTATGTAAAGCTGTATTTTTTACAATGATGTTGTCTCAAAGCAGCTTTACAGAGTTTTGAAAACAGAAAGTTACAACATATATCCCGCAGTGAGCAAGCCAGAGGCAACAGTGGCAAGAACAAACTCCCTCAGACTGGAGGAAGAAACATTGGGAGGAACCAGACTCACAAGGGGAGACCCATCCTCCTCTGGTCAAACAGTATTTACAGTTTAATAAACTAAACACCAAAGAAAAGAGTCTCTGTTTGAAATCTGGATAGCAAAGCTTTAGAAGCTGCACAGGTAGAGGCAGTCTCTGACTGAGGCAGTCTCTGACTGAGGCAGTCTCTGACTGAGGCAGTCTATGACTGAGTATGTAAAGTGGGCGTGAGCTGAAACAGTCCCATCCTGTCTCAATGGTGGCAGATCTGGATGGCACAGTGGTGTAACAGAGGGTGTAGCAGTAGACACAGATGGACAGGAGAGCTGGCTGGTGATGGGTGGGGAGGAGGCCCTGACGGTCAGTCCTCCAACAGCGTTCAACAGACGATAGGACAGGCATTACCTCAGGAAGAGTAAAGAGGGAAAGTTAGTTGTTGTCTCCTTCAAGCCCAGCATTTACTAAAAAGGATGGTAAATTCCAAAACTACTCATTAATAATTACACCCCCAGAATTATATACAGCAACAGAGTAAGGGCAACAAACATGCTGGACCATGTGGAGAAACTGACCGTTCTGTGGACACCTTTCATACCCCAACTGTCAGTGGACATGGTTGTTTAGCAAGGCTGAAATTGACTTCCTGTTCACAAGCTTTAGCTCTCACATGTTAAAGAGATTCTGGACAACCTTCATTCAGAGTTGTTAGGGTGCTCTGCACATTTTACTCTGAACAGTTTCTCAAACCTTGAACAATATGGGGCAGCTCCACTTGGCGTTTAACACTGAACAGACTGAAGAGAGGAGCAGTTCCTCCAATGGCATAGAATTAGCATGGACTGAAGTGATGTGTCCCCATCAATATACAGCGATAATTGAATTGTCCTCATCAATAATTTGATCCCCTTTGAAAAAAAAAGACCCCAATTGGTCAATGTATCATTAACCCAGAGGTGCAGAAAGGGTCAAATCACGTTCTCAACTGGAGTCCTGCCTCGCAGTAACACATATGGCCAGTGTGATTGGCTGCTGTCATGTGAGACTCTGTAGCTATGTTTGGTTGTTAACTGCGCCAAAACTGGAAGAAAAGCTTTCCAATCATGTACGAGACTTACTGTCCAAAAAAAAAAAAAAAAAGTGAGTGAGGATGGCAGCCAAAAAGCTATTTTTCAAAGAAACGTGGAAGTCACAAGTCTAGTTCACTAATAAAATGAGTCCGTCAAAATACCATTAATGGTGATGCTCAGCTTTGGCGCACAGCCTACCACCAAAGTCAAGAGCAAATCTACGCCCTTGAGTTCCACCTTTTATTAGCGTCTCAAATCCAACAGTAACCTATGTGTAGCAGCCATGCTGTGTGATCTGATCACTGTTTCCTGACTGAGAAGTGCTCGTTTCATTCTAGGACCAAATCAGGGTGTAAATGGTCAAGTAAAATGTTTCTAAATCACATGCACAAGTGAGAAGAACCTTTGTAAAGTTTAAAAGCTGCCATGTAGTGTAAAGAGGTTCACCTTGGACTAAATGCTTAAAAGCGAATCAAGTACATTCAAAGCATGTTTTCTTCAGTGTGTACACTGCACTCTGTGGTCCAGACTTATGTTCCAGAGCCTGGCGTTCGTTCTCTCTGTGCCTTTCCATGCCTGCAGCAGCTGTCATCAGCTCTCAGCTCTTCTGGGAGAATGGCAGCAGATAATCCTGCCACTTAATAATCACCAGTACTATCCTGATAGTCTGTGTTCTCTAGTGGGCTACGTCTGGTGCCAATGTTTTGATCTGAAGCAGATGCGTGAAATATTTGGGTGACCGATGCATTGGTTGTGGATGAATGTAAAGATGTAATGTTGGATTTGTGTCAAATATTGATACTACAGCTGATAATGACTGATAGCTTGGACACTCATGAATGTGTAGCACTTGAATGGCTAATACATTAAAATTTTTAAAGATGTGGTCACTTTGACAAAACGAGCCCCTTGTGTCTACTGTAGCCTGATTTTACTAAAACGGTGTACATTTTAGTCTGTTGTTGTGATGAGATCAGTAATGCCATGGACTAAATAGTCATTTGTAATACTGATCTCATAACAGTGACAAACATACAGGGTATGATTTCCACCTTATTAGGGTATTAGCCATCATTCTGATGTATTGGTAAGCATTAGACTGGGTTTGTTGACTCATTAGACTGGGTTTAAATTGTTGTTGTATAATAAATTGATTGAAACAGTTGATTGTTGTATGTTCTACTGGCACAATGTGAGTGCTCCATTTCAAGGAATTGAATGTCCAGTAGCTGTCGATCACCTAAACATACAAATGCAGCTTAATGGTTATGGTATTATTTTGTCTTTTAAAACAAGTTAAATATTTGGTTACTGGTATGTGTATCGGTCATAACAGTTTGTTAATTACCAGTTATCGTAATCACCCCAGGAAGTTCATATCAGCACAGCCCTAGTTCCAAATGTTGTGGCAAACCACTTAGAGCAGTGTGCACCTCCTCCATAACAACCATGTAGACCTCAGGCAACAGTGCCTACGTCTGCATTTCTGGAAACATCCGCAGCGTGTCCCCGCCAGAGGTCAAGTCAGCCGTTTGATGGATGAGAGGAGTGTACCATCCCACACCACAGGAGTGGGATTATTCCTGGAGATTAAGGAGCACAATAGTCTGCCAATGTGTGTGCATCTATGCCTTGTTTTTTTTCCACTGACCACAACCGCCTCTTCGCCCTGTCCGCTGAGATGATTAAATATATATGTAGTACTTGCCGTGATGTCATTTTTAGACAAATGTGTCCTCCAAACCAAACAACTAGAGTGCAATATTTTTCTTTGATGATCTGATCTACCAACAGGACCAGGCCTTGAGGGTCTGAAGGCCTGCTACATTGTCCTGTAAAAGAAAACTACCAGTCTTCCTAAAAGCCTGCAATCAGAACAGCCAGTGAGAACGTTATGTTGCTCTGATTCCTGTGAGCAAATATTTGTTGCAGGGAGAAGCTGGACTAAACACAGTCCATCCAAGTGAAGGATGGTGAGCGAATGGAATGCAATTTAGATGTTTGTTCCTTAGTCTGGCTTCAATTCTGCATTCATGCCTCTCACAACTCTAGTAATGACATGGCTGTCCTTGCATGCTCTGTTGAGCTAGACGGGATGCCTCAGTCATGACCAGTCCCCACCAGTACCAGAGCCAGTGGTGTTCATATCATGCTGTTGTGCGCAGATTAGCTGCTAGTGTAATGTGCCGGCAGTCTGCTGGTCTGCAGTCCCCTGTGGATATAGAATGGCACTCGTGAGTCTGGCAGGCATTATTTAGATAGGGCTCATTATGCTCTACTGTGGCCAGGTTGGTGTACTGTGTCATTGTAGCATGACATCATGGCTGCTGCTGTTCTTTGCTGTGTAATGAATGGGCTGTTTTGTTAATGAGCATTTGTCTATTACCCCGAAGCCTCAACAACTAAACATAATATCAAAATTTCAGTATTTAGTGTATTTGCCGTTTGCTTTTATTATAGCTTTCATTCTTTACTGAAATAAATAAATTGTGGTCTCTGACTTCTGTACCAAGCTATATTATCGCTAAGACCACCTTACCCAACTATTCTAACTACTATGTATTCTTGTATTCATTGCATAGAACGTACTTACTATAAAACTACTATACAAGTTTGCAACTGAAGAGCCAATTCTAATTGTGCCCAGAAAATGATGAGCTACAATCTCCAGCTGTAAGACATACAAACAAGGGGTCTAATAAAGTGGTCTCACTCAGTGTAAACCGAAAGGGTCTTCATTGGGAACATCCTAGCAAAGCTTCTTTTCTTTTTTTTTCCAGAGTCAGGCAGAAGCCCACTACAAGGGGAACCGCCATGCCAGGAGAGTCAAAGGCATCGAGACCTCCAAGACTCGTCCACAAGAAAGTGACAAGCCTCCCCCTGGACCCACTTCCTCCCCCTCACCCCCGGGTGCCCAGCCGGCCAGCTCTGACACTGACTCCGGCAAGACAGGTCAGAACTTTACAGAGAGAACATCAAAACCCACAAAGAACCAGATTAAAATTAATTACATATATACTTAGTAGAACCGTTTCAGTGCCAAAGGTGGGGACTATGAGCAAATTTATCACCATCGTCACAAAATGCATTTCTGAATATATAGTTAGTATTTAAAGAATACTGGACAGCTCTCATTGTTATGAGAAACGCATAATTAGACCTGCTTAAATAGATTTAGTGCATTTTTGTTGAGCCAGACAGCTTAAATCCAATTTTTCAGCATATCAGTATTCGGTTTGAGCAGGGCAGAATTTCTGCAGTCTGAATGACAAAAAGCCCAGTTGATTTTGTTTCAGTTCTGATTTAGAATTGATTTCTGGAGAGTTCACCAGTCAGATATATCACCACTGTGATGCATTTAATCAAGATTTGCTTTTTCTGAGCATATTCTAAAAATAGTCTTTCAGAACACTGAGCAACTGTATACAGAGCATAATTAGGTCTGCTTAATTGAATTTAGTGCGTTTTTGTGCAGCTCAGCTGTGAGTTAGACAAGAAGCCACATGATATCTGACTATTAGAAAAACTGATTCAAGATGCACTGGTACATGGATTCAAATCTAGTTTGGATTTATATCAGATATCAGCTTAAATACAGAAAGTAGAGCATATTATAAAACATACATTTATTTTTACTGTGTGTTTTTACTGTGCAGTTTACAGTGCCTGCTTTCTTGAAATATTAAAACCAACTTATTAGCACTCTGATGACCAGGTCCACCTACTCTAATTAGTTCACTATTCTGTTTATGCTGTAGTTAATAGGAAGTGAAATGCTGTCGTGAAATTGTGATTTGTTTTATTAGTTCATTATTAATTGGCATGATTCCATTATGGCAATCTTTGTTAAAATGCGAGTAACTGTGATTTAAGTTTGTTGATACAAATCCGATTTGGTCACTTGTGATTTGAAGTCTAAAGAATAAGTCTTGCAAGTCAGATATAAGAAAACAGTTGTATTAGCCCTGGAGCGTAAACAAAGCCTTAGTGAATGTAGCGGTTCTTTTATGTCTGTTCCAATTTGTCAGACATCTATTGTGATACATACTGATGTACATCACACAGACTTTACCCATCTATACCCATCCATACTGCAGTCACTTCATCAGGGACTGACTCTCCATCTGGCAAGGCTGAAATATCCTCACTTATCCATGCCTGAATTCCATTATGCATGCAATTAAAACCATCCCAACAAAATAAGAAAGGAATGAGGGCACATTCCCTTTGTTGCTGCTAAGGATACAAGTATGTGAGCCATCTCAGACCACACTTGTTTAGCTCATTTTGAACTAACAGCAAAATAGCGCTACAACCCATCAGGAAATCTTGTCATACTATAATATATCTCCTCAAAGTGTGTGGTCTGACCTTTCTGTTTTGAGAGGAGCTGCTGTTACTTTCCCAGCACTGGGCTTTGAAAGGTCAAGTGCTGGCCCTGTCCGGCAGAGCCAGAGCAACACAGGGGAAATATCTTTTCAACCTAGCCCAGGAAATAGCACAGGCCTGCTAATAGTGTGGATAGAGCAGAGCAGCCTTCAGTTGTGGTTCTTGGCGGAGGCCTGGGCGAAGGCCTCAATCGAGGGTCTTGGTTTAGAAGCTGATCTCATGTAGTCGGTGTGACTTTGCGCTGTGCCACAGGGAGCATGGCACTTGTTTTACATCTTTATTAAGCGTGACCAGCTGAAGTGCTTATGGCACGGTGGGTGATATAAATGGGTATTAGAAAGCCATTTGTCTTTGAATCAAAATAAACTGTGGGATTGAGGGGGGCTGGCTGGTAGTGTCGAGTGTGGAAAACCGAGTGAAGGAGCAGAGAGTTCACTAGTCTGGGGGATTAGCTGGGAGAGAAAGCATGTGGAATAGCGGGACGGAAACATCACAGCTGATCTTTGTTTAATCAAAAGTGATTAAATGTTGGCAGATCGTTTCAGCCGGCAGGTTGAGAGAACAGGGTCGATAGCTGGATAAAGGTATCTCCTCTGCTTCTACTACAGCCTATCTTCAGCCATATCAAACCCAGCGTCTCTCTGGCAAAACCGTCTGTAAAACTGGCAATGGCCTCTTAAACTCTTTTAAATCTGCTGCATGTGGAGTTACAGAACTTTAGCCACAGTGAAAAGTATCAGTGTGTGGAATCAGAGCTTTCTGTGCGCTGCCATGTTTTCTTTTACTGCAAATAGGAGATGCACAAGGCAGCCGTAACTGATGTACTACGAGTTTGGATTGGTAAATGATTGCTGTTGACTGAGTGTATCAAATAAAGGCAACGACAAAGCTAATAAATTACGTTATTAGCGGAGGATGGCATATTAAATAGCAGAATTAGAAAAGATTTTTGTCTGTAGGATATAAAGGAAATTCCACTAACTTTTTAAAATTTCAAAATGAGAATTCAATTGTTAAGATGTAAGGCAGGGCATTATAAGCCAAAAATGGTAAATGTTATGATTTTAACCACTATGATAATGTTATCAACGTTACATATGACAGGTCAGGATATATTGGTATCTTTAATGGCTGTTTTGTACAGCCCTGGTTCCTGGTTCAGTCGTGGCCTGAAGGTTAGGGATCAGGTCTTTTGACCGGAAGGTCGCTGGTTCGATCCCCGGGACTGGCAGGCCACGACTGAGGTGCCCTTGAGCAACCTAACTCCAACTGCTCCCCGGGCACCGTGGATACCACTCCGGGCACATGTGCTCACTGCCCCCTAGTGTGTATGTTCACTAGTGTGTGTATATGGGGGTGTTTCACTGCACAAATGGGTTAAATGCGGAATGGGTTAAATGGCTAATTCTAGTTCTAAATTCTAAAAAAATTAAAAATTCTATCACAATCTGACAAATAACCCCTTAATTTTTTCAACTTGTGCAGAATTTTGGCTGAATTGGTGGAATTCCCCTCTAAAGGTTAATTACGCTTAAACTGTGGTCCAGTTTGGGAATTTCAGATTTTTAGATTTAGGAAAAATGTTGACTATGAGTAGTGTCTGTTACGTTCCTGTGTAATGACGCTGATTGTTGTCATTACATCATCAATCAACAAACCAATTAGTAGTCTATTGATCAACTAATAAAAAGATAACAGTGACCACCAACAACATCCCAAAAGTTTATATAATCTTTAAATGATGATGTGATTTTGGCATCATAGGCCTTGGTGGAGTTTGGTAGAGCTTTATGGACCTTGTTGCTAATAAGTGCATGAAGCAGAGGAACATGCAGGCCAGAAGCTGGAGGTGGGCTGGAGGTGGTCAGTATAAAAACCTAAATGTGAAATGCGCACCTCATCCAAGCCCAAATACGTTAAAGACATCCAACGAAACCTGACGTAAATAGCCGGGTCCTGTTGCTTTCGGATTTCACCTCCTTTCCTCCCCAGTTTTCTTTCTGCCTCCATCCTCCTCTTTCCATTCGCTCATCACCAGTGCTGGATGAAGCCATTAGGAAAGTGGGAAGCACCCAGAGCTGCATGACATTTTCCAAAGGTTGTGAGCAAGTGCTGGATTGCATTTTTCAGCTTCGCCCTGCTTGTTACTACAGATCGAAGCTTTGAGAGAATCCTGGGGCGAAAGACATTGATTAGGTTGCAGCAAGACATCTGTGCCGGGGCGACTTTAGTATACTTTTCAACCACATCATGTACAAATCCTGCCCTTCAAAGCAATCTCCAGAATCTGTGTTGTTCTTCCTGCCTGCATCCTGCTGGCGGTCCATCCTCTATAGAAGAGCACCGAGAGGGCAGGGTACAGGAGATAGCTTGTCCCTTGCTCAGGGATTTGCCTGCTCGTAGAACGTGGTCATCTATTCATGAAGGCCAGGAAGAATTCTAGCAGGAGGGAGCCAAAACAAGCCGGCCCATGATCTAAATGTGAAACCAGATACATGTGAAAGAATGCCTTTTTCCGTCCAAACCTCGATCCAGTGACCCTCCCCCTCATAACGCTCGCACACACAGACACTCGCGGAATTCCAGTGCATCGGCCGTTAGCTCATATCTCTCAGCGCTTTCTTTGTTTTGATGGCTTGCTGTAATACCAGTTTCACAGCACAGCTTCTATGAAGCTGACAGCCCCAAGGGAGCTAACAGCTGCAGTCCCATCTGGCTGCTTGAAGCTCTGTGTCCGGGGGTAGAACGGAACGGATTATATGTGCGTGGTGTGTCAAAACAGTTTCGGGGGGCATTATCTAGGGGTAATTTATTACCTAACACTCTCTCACTCTTAAAAAATAAATAAAAGGAAATTTTGAAGCATTGCCACAAAAGGGGGGTTTTCACTTTTGATCCAGTGTCTAGTGCAAGTGGTAATCTGTGTGTGTGCGTGCGTGTGTGTACAGTTGGGGTGGGAGGTCGAGTTGGAGGAAGAGTTCCCACGCTTCATGAGAACGGCGGCCATGCGATGCTGAACCGGACCTGCAGCTATCATTATTTATTGATGCTTTGCTTTCACACATCATTGGAGCCAGCTTCTTCCAGAAGGCGGAAAGACAATACCGCAGGTCCGAGGAGTCACCTTCTTAACCGGCGCGGGTGTAACGTTTCAGCCGCTGCCAGGACACCCAATCGAATTAATTTGTCTCCACACCGAGAGCTTGTTTCCTGGACAACGATTAAGCCCAGGCCTCTGAGGAGAAAGAGGCCGGGTCAGTCCTGGAGGACTTGAACAGGGGAGCTGGTGGTTTCACATGGATCTTCAGACTCTCTGTTTACTCCCGTTCGGTTTGACTCTTTCATGATCCCTCCCTACTTAATGAAGGGTTCCGCTGAAACCAGTACTTCTTAAAAGGGTCCCGCGGCCGGAGCCTTTCACGTCCAAATGCTAGCTTGGGCCGACACATCTGGCCTGCAGCTACAGCAGAAGCCTATTAGTGAGGAGAGACTGAATATAGAAACTGCTGTAGCAATACGGGACTCTGTGTCTTCACATCGACTAGCAAGAAATCCTTGTACCTCTGAAATGATATCATTATGTTTTTAATTTGAGCACACTAGCATAATATTTTGAGTCTTTTCTTCTGACCATGTCTATTGTCCATTTATGTCCACAAATGGAGTGCAACAGTGTACTGTTAATCGTGTAGATAGACTAATGAGATTGTGTTCCATGGAGGCCCATTTATCATAATGTTCACACAATTTACTGCAGCTGGCATTTTCAAACGGCGTTAAAAACTAAGTTATGAAGTTTTCTAATGACAGTGACGATAAGCTCCTAGGATCTCTTCCCTAAGCACCTCTAAATCTTCTCGACTGCTCCAGTCACTGCGCACCTCCTAAGCTGCAGTGGCAGGTTCTCCTCAGCACCCTGAGTCTATAAAGATGACAAGAAAGGTTTGGTAAACAGGAGAGTGCTGCTGGATGGGAGACGTGTGTCTGTGTATGAGTCACTGGTGGGAACAGGAGCCAAAGCGAGAGAGAGAGAGAGAGAGAGTGCAAGCAGTAGAGTGCAAGCAAACGCACCATGCTTTATTATTAATCAGCCGCAGTGCTCGTATTGGGCCTCGTGTTTCAGTCCTTTTTAATGATTAACGAGGGGAGGGGCATCCAGCAGATTCTGGTCCTCTCCCCTATCTGACCCCCCCTAACACACCTGTCACACGTACTCATAGGTTGTGCTGCTGCAGTTCTGTCTGCTGCTACTAAGCAACAGTAGAGAGTGTTGTGCCTCCAGTTGCACTCATTTGAAGAAAAGGTTCACTGAACAAATCAAGTGTGCAGGATTTTCCACTCTAACCCAGATATACAGTACTGAGTAAGGTTTAGGCAGTTTCAGGAAGCTTATATTTGCTCTTTATTTTTATTTTACTTTATTTTTTAAATATTCAAACAGTATTAATACAGTAAGTAGTGCTTTTACATACGTCAGTGCGTTTATTTAACCTTTCTAAGCTTCTCCTTGTGGAAACAACCCAGTATTATTAACAGTTCTCATCTAATACCTGCTTTGACTGCTCAGTACTTCATTAGGCTAAATCAAGATTGCTGCTGAAGGAACTGAACACATTCATACAATGTCTGGAGCGTCCAGGAGAAATCTGGAACTACACTTTGTTTTTCCAAACTGGTGCACAAGCTATTATCTGCTTCTATAAAAAAAGAAAATTATGCTACTCTGCATTGTACTTATGCTTATTTATATCTAATCCAATGATATTTGGTGTTCTTACAGATGAAAATACACTTATTGCTAAGATAAACAGCTTAAACAATGAGCTGAGATGCCTAAGACTATGGCATAGTATTTGAAGTTTGCTTCTTTAGTTTTGTACTGGAGTTTTTATGTTAAAATATATTAAAAAATATATATAAAAGAAAGTAAAAAAAAAAAAAAGAGAATTAACCGTAAAAGTATGTTTTGTCAGTGATGGTAAAAATAACAGTAATTAAATTTCTTAGGAATACTGCCTTTTACTGTAATTCAACAGTTTTAGTAGTTCAGTAGTTATTCTGTCATGCATCATTTACCATAATAATAATAACAGTATCAACCATTAACATAAACCCAAACGCCTGTGAAATAAAGATTAGCATTTTGTTTTTGTAGGAATTTACATTCTAATTTTGTAAATTAGCAGATATATAGTATATCACTGCTGTCAGAACAAAATCTAAGATACTTTCTTTTAAAGCAAGTCAGTGGAACTATGGAGCTTTAAGTCTGCCTGGGGGGTTCTCTGGTACTAGATTCTCCTAATCTATCGACACTTTACTCAGACTGCTTGTTAGATTTCTAACACATATAGCATGAAGACATTAATGTAAGTTGAATACGCCCGTGACCATTGATAGTTGCTGAATGAATGTGTGGCTAATTATCTTTCCATGTAACTTGATTGCTAATGTTAGTGATGGCTGATGGATTTGCACTCACAATTTTCACCAAAAATGTTCCTCTCCACTTCATACAGTTACTAACACTTTTTGGCAAGAGATTTATTACTTTCATGATTGCAGTTCTAGTGCACATGACGCACTGATGGTGCTCAGAGTGTAGATGTTATAAAGACTTTGCTGAAGTGAAGTGCTGGTATGGTGGTACAGTGTTACAATACATGAACTGATGTGAAAAGTGGATGATCCTAACATTATGCAAAGATTGTATATTTGGCGGCTTATTTTGAGTATTTCTGAATAATAGGAAGGCAATATATATTATATTTACTGCCTTAGTTATACATGCTTCATTTAAATACATAACCTTTTTTTTACAACTCCACTGAAAAGCCAAAGATTACCTTAGAAGTAGTCAGTCAGTTTCTTCTTTAGTTTTGTGCTGGAGCTGAATTTTATAAAAAAATATGTTACATGAAAATATTTCTGACACAGTTTTGAAATATTTTCTAGCAACATTAACCTTGTGGCTCCACTGTGCAACTATGGATGTAAACTCCAAACATTTTCAGGTCAGTCCTTCCTTCAATATTGAGTATTTGATAAAACTAAGTCTTGATTTAATATTTATATTTTCATAGCTAACACATGTACACAGTGCATTATAGAAGTAGGCTATATTAAAATTGCTGCAGCTAATGTAGATAGGCTATTGTTTGGCTAACACTACAGTATAGTTACATTATTGTGGTACGTACATAGTATGTCAAATTCTGAATTTATTTTTCTTGGGTTACTTTTTTAAATGAACACTTTGTAACGTCTTGAGTTGTTTTCAAGTTTATGCTGTTGTGTGTAAAGTGACTCTCTTGGATTTAAAGTATATTTACTGATAATCTGGTCAGTCACCACAAAATAATCATTGCACACTTTCATTTTAATTGTGGGTAGTTTAACTGTGTTTTGCTGACAGGTTAACAGTAGACAGAACCCTGCCAATGTCAAACACACTTATAAGTATACTACAGTGGGCCAGTGGCAGTTAGGGGACGGACTCAGAACAAATGATGCGTTGATTAGGAGTTCTGTTCCGCGAGGGAGGAACACACTGCACCACACTAAATCAAACCACTGAGTTGTTTTGCCCAGAAAGACATTGACGTCATTTTCTTTGGAAGCATATTGCTGGCTTAAGTCTTTTCACATCACATCAAATCACTCTGAATTATATTGTATGCGTCTTAATAACCAAATAACGCATACATTTCCGGAAACCAGTGGAATCAGCCTTTAAAGTGCCTCAATAATGTTGACGTTTGAGCTGCCTGCTAACTCCTGATAACACTCACTGCCACAAGTAATGCATAAAGTCCATTTGTTGCCACCTCTATGGTACTGGTGTAGCCTAAATAGAGCCCAATGTGTTCGAATAATCTGAAGTAGGAGTCAGAATATGAGGCTTATTTCTTTTAATACTAATCAAGTAAATTATGCACTGGTCAGCTGTGCTTGCTCAGACTGTAACAGGACTCCACTGAACAATACATATGGCATTGAATTTATTTCCATCCATCCATCCATTATCTGCCGCTTAATCACGCTAGTCAGGGTCACGAGGGGCCTGGAGCCAATCCCAGCGTCATCGGGCGAAGGCAGGGTACACCATGGACAGTTCGCCAGTCCATCGCATGGCCAACACTCACTCATGCACTCATACTTATAGGCAAATTAGAGTTACCAATCAACCTATCATGCATGTCTTTGGACATGTGGTAGGAAACCAGAGTACCCGGAGGAAACCCACTCAAGCACAGGGAGAACATGCACACTCCACACAGAACGGCCCGGACCGGGAATCGAACCTGAATCATCTTGCTGTGAGGCGACAGGGCTAACCACTACACCAAGTTTCAAGATTCAAGAGTTTTATTGTCATATGCACAGCAGAAACAGACAGTTACACTGTACAATGAAATTCTTACTTTGCTGCTTCTCCATTCACCAATAGATAAAGATAACAAAAAAAAGAAATAGTAAAAAATATATACAAAATATATAAAGTATAACAATATAAGTTGAAGTCAATAAAATAAAAGTAAACTTTTTTTGTTTTTTATAATAAAAATAAAATAAATAAAATAAAAAATGTTTACACCATGCCACCTTGAATTTATTTATTTTAACATTAATATTATATATTGCATCAACACAACTTTGTCTTTCAGTTGGCCTACTTTCATTCATGTGGACATTGTGTACACTTTTAATTTGAGTACAGGAGAAAATGTAGGCGTATGAAAGTTCACTGCCTGGGGGATTTGAGGTTCCTGTTTAATTGCCTTATTTGTGTGATGTGCGTAGTTAAAGCACAATAATTCCTCTCTCTCTCTCGAATTACATAGCATGCCCACTTTTGGTTCCCAGGGCCTGGTTAAAGCATTTTGCCATTAGAAAATAAATTTTAGGGTTGCTTTCACCCCCTGAACCTCTTAAAATATTTATGCTACGGTTCGGTTGGCTTGTGTTTGGATAGCGCCTCTGTTACTGATAGATTATGCAAGCCTTGTCTCATTTCAGTGTGAAATATGTTCACTGTGGGAAAGTGGATGGTCCGGTCATGCTGTGAAGTATGCAGGACAGAGTGAAGTACAGCCAGAAGGGCACCTGGTGTAGTGTGCATGCGAGGGATCGAGATGATGGTGGTAAATTGCAGCGGTTGAGCAATACCAGGATCATGAGACCCCCCCCTATTACATTTACTCCACCCCCCTCTCCCTCTTGTGGAGTTTAACCCAAACCACATGCGCACTGCAGGTTCCGCAGTATCTCACCACCCACTCACGCTAATGCTGGTTTCCAACAGAGACCTGATGTTGTGCTTAGAGAGCGTGTTTTGGGGCGTGTAATGAGTATAAGCAGCGCTGGGAGTATTAGGTTGGGGTGGAAACCAATATGCCTCACTTTGTAAAGAGAATTCTATCAAGGCTGCTACATTTCTGCCTAATGAAATAGTTCTTCGCAGTGGTGGTGATCAGACGTCTGAAGGGTTGAATGCCTTTAAAAGCCACCTCACAGAAAGTTCTTAGACTAAATGGTCTGAGACTGTTGTTTTACGATAGACTTGAGTTTGTTTGTTTTTTTTGCTTTTTTTTTAAATACTTGGCGTTAAGGTAAGGAATACAAATACATGTATTCCCTGCCTGTAAGGAAAGACCAAACTGACCATTACATTATTTCAGTGTAATCTTAGAAGACATGTAGGTTCACAGAAATGCCCAAATGTACCAGTGTTTAATATTTTATTTTATTTCATTTTTTATTAACAATCGTATTCAAAACCATGTAGTGGAGCTCTGTGCGTGACTGACTTTTAATCCCATTCCTGCCCACTCCCGCGAGAATTCATTACACTCCCGGCAAAAGTCAGCAATGTTAGTCCCACCCCCACCCCCACCCGCGGCCCTGTCCGAGGGTAACTGATATCCAATATTTGACTATTCAATCTATTCACAATTTTTTTTTGTCTTGGAATAATCATGGAAATGAAAGTCAGATGTCAGACTTGCCTGTAGTCTCCTCTCCTCCTAGCGCTTTCCACAGCTAAGACCATCTAAATGCTCTTCCATTTCTGTATCACAGTTCATGTGTTGTTTACCTGACTGGTTGCTTCACAGCCAATTAGAATGAATTTATTACTCTTATTGATAATTTAGCTGTCTTATTGTGTGATTTTTACATTTTATATAGGCCATTTATTAAAATTTATTAATTTGCAGGATTTCACTACATAGGCATGTTGTCCCACTCCCACACACTCGGGATCAGATAACTGCCTGCTCCCACACATGACATTGAAACTTAATCCCACTTTGCAAGATATTGTGTTGGAATTTATGAATGCGGACCTCTATGGAAGACCATAGAAGACTAAATTTTCCTCGCTGTTTTTAGGTAGTATATAAACAGTATACCGTTTTACATATTGCAAATACACCTGATTATCATACAACAGTTTAGCCCCGCCCAATAACATCTTTATATGCTTTTTGAATTAGCTTGAATACAGAGCACCCAATCACAACTTATTTAATGTACATATATCTGGCTTAAAGGCAAAAATGATAAAAACATCCTGCCTCAATTTAAGAGGCTGGAAACTGGTCTTGTAAATATGTATTATGTAAGACATTAATGACTTCAGTTTGATATATGCTGTCACATGTGTGTATGTTGAGTACTTTATAATGGCTTTGCATGTGAATCGTAAGATTTTATAGCCGTGTGTTATGTGCGCATGCAAATATTTCCATAGATTAAAGTCTGCAGTGTGATAATAGCACGCAGCGCTGGAAGCATAGATAGAGTCATTACCCCTCCCTTTGTGTGTAATGGGTCACGAGGGTCGTTTGCTTGAACATCCTGTACCTCCCTGCCGAGGCATTCCCCTTTACACTGCACTTTCATCCAGCTGATCTTCATGAGCCTCTGAAAGCCGGTCAGCCTGGAAGACGTACAGGCCCACATCTGCTCTGCAAGATGAAAAAAAAAAACGAGAGAGAGAGAGAAAGAAATAGAGCAAGAGATTTGGAGTTAGGAAACTGGGCATTGGGGGCTTCCAGCGTGAGGGAAGAAAATGCTGTAATATCGCGCTTCCACCTGTCACGACAAACCTAAAGAAGATTACTGCGTTCACCGGAATATTTCTGATCCAAAAAATGTTCTGCATGGTGCAGCGTAACGTTGCGCCAGGGAATAAAAGTCAGAATCTGTGTGTGAGTATGAATTTGTGTAAGAGCTCATGCACAAGATGGCTGTAAGTGGTAAAAGCGCATGTAATTCTTGAAGTGAAACAGAGTGTTTGAAGTCAGTGTTTACATTCCTCGCCCACACTGTTACCGTCAAGAGCATAATCTGGGACTGAACTTGACTTCGGTTAAGAAGATTTCTTTCTGTTTTTTACTGGAGGTGACAGGCGGAACTTTGCAACACTTCCCCCACCCATATTTAGGGGGTCTTTGCTGCACTCCACCCAGAATCTTGCCAAATGCCAAAGACATTACTCATAGGGATTGCCTTATTAGAAACAGGCATAAGTACTGTATCCTCATGACCTGTGTTTTTGTACATTTCCAGGACAGGAATGTATAAAGCATTGCAGGAAAACCTGGGGTAGTAACGAGAACTTACTTTCTTTTTTTAAAAGAAAGTGTTAGTTTTAACAAATAATGCATGCATTGCACATCAGTACTTTAGCCAGGCCAAAAAAATCACATTCTAATATTTTGTTCTTTGAACAACCACATGCAACATATATTGCCATCCAGAGTGGCATGGGTTATAAAGTTCTTATAAAGGTATAAAGTTCTTATACCAACGGCCAGAGAATCAAACCAATTTGGAATGTCTTCTTTAGCACATCCCAAAGACTTTCAGCAGGGTTACAGTCAGGACCCTGTGGTGTCCATGTGTGAAAATGATTCCTCATGCTCGCTTTACTACTTTTACAATCTCAGCCTGAAGCCATTGATGTCATTTAGTACATTCAGATGAGCAGCTGATTTTATTGCTACATAATGTTACTGAGCCTCGACTTGACCAGCTGAAGGAACCCCAGACCATATCACTGCCTCCAAAGGCTTGTACAGTGGGAACTAGGCACGCACTGTAGTACACTTCTTACCTGGTGCACTTACCTGGAATAGAGTAAACCTGGACACATCAGACCACACAACCTTTTTTCATTGCTCCACAGTCCAATCAAAATGGAGCGTTATTTTCCACGATTAGCCTCACTAACAAGTGGTTTTTGTGTGGCCACACTGCTGTTTAGTATCAGTCCTATGAGTTCTTGTCATGTGGAAATGCTCTCACTTTCACTTTAAAACAGCCATGAGATCTACTGTGTATTTATTATTATTGCACCAAGCCTTTAAGTGATGACATTTTTTTACCGACCACATTTTTCTTCCACAAATTTGATGCTTCTCCACAATCCTTCCAGGCTTTAATACAGCCTTGGACAGTTCTTAACCCAGTTCAGCCATTTCAGCTTCTCCTGTGGTCTTTGTTTTCTTTGCTTGATGCCAATAATTTGACTCTTCTGAAACACAGTAACATCTTTTCCATGACCATGTGATGCTCCATCTGGCGTGGTTGTAAAAGAAATCAGAAGCTACTCACTCGCATCCGTTAGGGTTAACATAACTGTTGCCAGCTGAAACATATTAATCACAGCAATAATTATCCAATCAAAGCCTCTTAAGTATTTGCTTATTTAAATCCAAATGGCGACTTGGCCAGGCAGTGTACAATACTTATGGGACAGTAAAAGACCGCTCTTCATTTATTTAATTTCCAGTCATTAAGTGGCCATTAAGTATGAGTTATTTAGAAGATATTTCTGAGAAGATATGAGATAATATACTTTGTGTAAGGAAAGGGGAAATAAATCAAAATAGGAATTTCCAAAACTGGAATTCAATACATGATTAAAAGATACAGTGAAACTGGAACATCTGCATGATACCTGGTAGACCACCCAAAACTGATAAAAAGGACTCAACCCTTTCATCATTGAGAGATCATAACTAAATTTGTTTGGCATCACTTGGGTTGTGAGAAGCAGAAAATGCAAAACGTTTGACTGGTAGTGTATCTAAAACGTTTGACTGGTAGTGATCTAACACGTTTGACTAGTTATGTACTAGAACATTTGGCTGGTAGTGTACTAAAACATTTGACTGGTAGTGTATCTAAAACGTTTGACTGGTAGTGTATCTAAAACGTTTGACTGGTAGTGTACTAAAACATTTGACTGGTAGTGTATCTAAAACGTTTGACTGGTAGTGATCTAAAACGTTTGACTGGTAGTGATCTAAAACGTTTGACTGGTAGTGTACTAAAACGTTTGACTGGTAGTGTACTAAAACATTTGGCTGGTAGTGTATCTAAAACGTTTGACTGGTAGTGTATCTAAAACGTTTGGCTGGTAGTGTACTAAAACATTTGGCTGGTAGTGTACTAAAACGTTTGACTGGTAGTGTATCTAAAACGTTTGGCTGGTAGTGTACTAAAACGTTTGACTGGTAGTGTACTAAAACGTTTGACTGGTAGTGTACTAAAACGTTTGACTGGTAGTGTATCTAAAACGTTTGACTGGTAGTGTACTAAAACGTTTGGCTGGTAGTGTATCTAAAACGTTTGGCTGGTAGTGTACTAAAACGTTTGACTGGTAGTGTATTAAAACGTTTGACTGGTAGTGTATTAAAACGTTTGACTGGTAGTGTACTAAAACATTTGACTGGTAGTGTATTAAAACGTTCGACTGGTAGTGTACTAAAACGTTTGACTGGTAGTGTATTAAAACGTTCGACTGGTAGTGTACTAAAACGTTTGACTGGTAGTGTATTAAAACGTTCGACTGGTAGTGTACTAAAACATTTGACTGGTAGTGTACTAAAACGTTTGACTGGTAGTGATCTAAAACGTTTGTCTGGTAGTGTATCTAAAATATTTGGCTGGTAGTGTACTAAAGCGTTTGACTGGTAGTGTACTAAAACGTTTGACTGGTAGTGTATTAAAATGTTCGACTGGTAGTGTACTAAAACGTTTGACTGGTAGTGTACTAAAACGTTTGACTGGTAGTGTACTAAAACGTTTGACTGGTAGTGTACTAAAACTTTTGACTGGTAGTGTATTAAAACGTTTGGCTGGTAGTGTACTAAAACGTTTGACTGGTAGTGTACTAAAACGTTTGTCTGGTAGTGTATCTAAAACGTTTGACTGGTAGTGTATTAAAACGTTCGACTGGTAGTGTACTAAAACTTTTGACTGGTAGTGTAATAGAACGTTCGACTGGTAGTGTACTAAAACTTTTGACTGGTAGTGTAATAGAACGTTTGACTGGTAGTGTACTAAAACATTTGACTGGTAGTGTACTAAAACGTTTGACTGGTAGTGTATCTAAAACGTTTGACTGGTAGTGTACTAAAACGTTTGACTGGTAGTGTATCTAAAACGTTTGACTGGTAGTGTACTAAAATGTTTGTCTGGTAGTGTACTAAAACTTTTGACTGGTAGTGTATCTAAAACGTTTGACTGGTAGTGATCTAAAACTTTGACTGGTAGTGTACTAAAACGTTTGGCTGGTAGTGTATCTAAAACGTTTGACTGGTAGTGTATCTAAAACGTTTGGCTGGTAGTGTATCTAAAACGTTTGGCTGGTAGTGTATCTAAAACGTTTGACTGGTAGTGTACTAAAACGTTTGGCTGGTAGTGTAGTAAAACGTTTGGCTGGTAGTGTATCTAAAACGTTTGGCTGGTAGTGATCTAAAACGTTTGGCTGGTAGTGTACTAAAACGTTTGACTGGTAGTGTATCTAAAGCGTTTGACTGGTAGTGTACTAAAACGTTTGGCTGGTAGTGTACTAAAACGTTTGACTGGTAGTGTATCTAAAACGTTTGTCTGGTAGTGTACTAAAACGTTTGGCTGGTAGTGTACTAAAACGTTTGACTGGTAGTGTATCTAAAACGTCTGGTAGTGTATTAAAACGTTTGGCTGGTAGTGTACTAAAACGTTTGGCTGGTAGTGTACTAAAACGTTTGTCTGGTAGTGTATTAAAACGTTTGGCTGGTAGTGTACTAAAACGTTTGGCTGGTAGTGTATCTAAAATGTTTGTCTGGTAGTGTATTAAAACGTTTGTCTGGTAGTGTATCTAAAACGTTTGTCTGGTAGTGTACTAAAACGTTTGACTGGTAGTGTATCTAAAACGTTTGACTGGTAGTGTATCTAAAACGTTTGTCTGGTAGTGTACTAAAACGTTTGACTGGTAGTGTATCTAAAACGTTTGGCTGGTAGTGTATTAAAACATTTTACCGGTAGTGTATGGTATATAATATTAGATATTTGTTAAGGCTTTTGTGTGATATTTTACTTTTTTCTAACACAAATGAATGAAAATATGTATGTATTGTATTTAACGGTTGTTTTAACTGCAAATAAGGGAAATTAAGTTTGTGTGTGTTCTGTTTCACTCTGTCAGCCAAAAACAACAGAGGAAAGGAAGTAAAAAAGCATTTGCCTGTTTCTCATTTCATAGCTCCAGGACATTGTTTGGTCCAGACCTCAACTGTCTGAGCTTAGCATCAGAACCCAGCGAACAGTCCCTTTCATTGTCGCTGCACTAATTAAAGTAGCATTTTGGAATTTGGAGCCTCAAACGCCAAATACTAAAAGTGCTTTTTAATGTAGATTTTAAGTGTTGTACTTTATAGGTTGGTATTTTTGAACAGCAGTTTTGTTATGCACCATAAACTCTGTGGTGTGCACTACTTGGCACATGTTCAGGGTCAGCTCGGTCTGAGGTTTCTTATAAAAAAAAAAAGTAAAAACACTTAAGACTTGAAACACATTCCAGTCCCATGCTTTATTGTCAGGAATGCAAAAAAACAAAACTGTAATTGCTGTTATAGTGAAAATGCACCATTTGATATAATTGTGGTGGTGTGTTGTTTTGTAGATGAGACGCAGCCTGGCCCTCAGTTGAACCGATCTGTGTCGGCCCAGGGTCCTGTGCCTGCGTCGGCTTCTCCTACCCCAGACTCCCCTGGCCCCTCTGCTGGAGTCCTTCTCCAAAGCCCTGCCACCCCTCTGCCCCCACCTCCTAGCACCTCCTCCCCTGGCTGTGGCTCCACCAACCCAGAACAGACAGGCTCCGGAGCCCCGGCAGCATCCACGGCCCCCTCCGGCAACCCCGAAACAGAGGAGGACAAAGCCAAGAAGCTGCTGTACTGCTCACTGTGCAAAGTGGCCGTCAACTCTCTCTCCCAGCTGGAGGCTCACAACAAAGGTATGCTTTCCCACACATCTCATCTGCAACCCTAGAGGGACCAGAGGTGTTCTTTAGAACAAAGCAACAGAGGAACAAAGTTTGGTTCCCTGAAGAACCTCCCAGTGGAGCAACCCAACTCAATCCTGTTCTCCAACAGACACCAGACATGAAGTTGATTATTCCATTTGTTCCTCAATACCAGAGTGTGACTGTTGAAAAAGTCCAGTGCACACTTTTCTACAATTACTGAGTTCTAGAAGGTGTCCCTGCCTTCACACTGTTCTATTCTGCTCCAGAATGCTGTGCCCCGTTCAAACAGTTCTTGAATATCGTCTGCCATTGGCCCCTATTGGCACTGTCTTGGAATGTTCTCCATTTGCACTGTTCTAGATTGATCTGCCCCCGTTAAACTGTTCTAGAATGCTTTGCTCCCATCATCACTGTTTCAGAATGTTATTTTACTGTTTTCCTTCCTTCACACTGTTCTGAGTCTCTCTCACACAAAATGTTCTCCTAATTTGCATGACTCTAGATAATTCTCTCACATTCACTATGTTCTAGAATGTTATGCCCCTATTTGCATTGTTCAAGAAAGTTCAGCTCCATTTGGACAGTCCTCATCCATACTGTTCTACAATGTTCTCCCTCATACATATTCATAGTGTTCAACTAATTCGACTGTTCTAGAATATTCTCCTCCTTCGCTCAGTTCTACATAAGGCATAAGGTTATGCCCCATTCTTAGTGTCCCAGAAAATGCTTCTCTATTTGTATTGTTCTAGAGTGCTCTACCATTCTCACTTTTATTACTATAGTGTTATTCCCTGATTTGTCTTCTTCTAGAATGTTCCCCTCAATTCATACTGTGTTGATGTGTTCTCCTGATTTGCACAAATCTAGAATATTCTCACTAATTCACAATTGTTATAGTGTGTTACGAGGCTACTTCATTATACATTATATGGCACTGGATCACAACACAAGTTAGGAATTATACCGGTCTGGACCTTGGCCTGAATAAATTTCCTCTAACTGGACCTTCTAATGAAATACCCCTGCCTTACAGTAATTTATCCCAGGAATGTGCAAATGAGAGAACATTCTAAAACAATGTTATTCTTACTGTTCTATTTGAAATGTTCTCCCCGTCCCTGCTGTTCTAGAATACTTGAAACCGCAAACAGGCTGCTGCCAAAACTAGACTATTAGTGTTGTTGGTGTCAGTGTGCAAAGGCCTGAAAGCTCAATGCTTTAAGTGTAAAGAGCCTATGAAGAGGTCTATACCACATTAATCTATACTTTATTTAAAAGGTCGAGAACCTCTTCAATGTGAAGTTGTTAGTAGGTATTTTTAAACCCGACACATGCTTTATGCTTGACTCACTGCAGACACTGTGGCTGGTCTCCCTGGTCCTACCTGTGTTTGTGTTCTGATGATTTACAGTGCAAAAGTCATTTTAAGTTGCAGTCGTTGAGTGTTCTCCAAGTTAGCAAACTCAACACAGGTGTTTGGTTACTTAAACGGAGGACTTTCCGTCTCAGCTGCCCAACAAATGACGGAACAAAACCAAGGTGTGCTGTAAGATAATGCTTCTGCTTTACTGCCAGAATTGTTGCTAGACGTCAGCCCAGTGCTGCATACCTGCAGGAGGCCGTGCTGCTAAATGCATAATTATTTAAAGAAATCACCTGCTGAAAAATGCATGATTTAGCTTGTACCTTGAGGTGCAGAAATATGCTGTGCCTAGCTTAAGGCACCACACTTGACTGAGTTGGATGAGCAAACTAGCAATTATGGTCAGTGCAGAGCGCCTGTTTAAATGTCTAAAATCAGATGGCTGCCGTGTCTCTGTGCGAGAGCTTTCACTCACTTTTCTGTGATTTACACATGACTAGACTCTTTTACAATGCCCTGGAGAAACAAAGGCAAAAACAGACAGCCTTAATGCGGAAGAGTTTTATATTTTACTGCATCCCTATACAGATTTTATTTATTACTGTATTTGTTTTTTTCTTTGAGGTGGTTTTCTGTGAGCAGGCTCTGTAGAGTCCATATTCCATTCCTGTACTTTATGTTTTCCCTTTGGTGCAGTTTGGCCTGTTTCCTTTAGTACACTAAATACAGTATTCCCTTTAGTACAGTATACTTAGTGTTCATTTCTGTAAAGTCTGTTCAGTATTCCCTTCAGTACACTATACTCAGTATTGACTTTAGTATAGTATATGCTATATTCCCTTTAGTACAGCATACTTAGTGTTCATTTCAGTAAAGTCTGTTCAGTATTCCCTTCAGTACACTATACTCAGTATTGACTTTAGTATAGTATATGCTATATTCCCTTTAGTACAGTATACTTAGTGTTCATTTCAGTAAAGTCTGTTCAGTATTCCCTTCAGTACACTATACTCAGTATTGACTTTAGTATAGTATATGCTATATTCCCTTTAGTACAGTATACTTAGTGTTCATTTCAGTAAAGTCTGTTCAGTATTCCCTTCAGTACACTATACTCAGTATTGACTTTAGTGTAGTATATGCTGTATTCCCTTTAGTACAGTATACTTAGTGTTCATTTCAGTAAAGTCTGTTCAGTATTCCCTTCAGTACACTATACTCAGTATTGACTTTAGTGTAGTATATGCTGTATTCCCTTCAGTACACTATACTCAGTATTGACTTTAGTGTAGCAATGCTGTATTTCCTTCAGTACACTATACTCAGTATTAACTTTAGTGTAGTATATGCTGTATTCCCTTCAGTACAGTATACTCAGTATTGACTTTAGTGTAGTATATGCTGTATTCCCTTCAGTACAGTATACTCAGTATTGACTTTAGTGTAGCAATGCTGTATTCCCTTCAGTACAGTATACTCAGTAATGACTTTAGTGTAGTATGTGTTGTATTCCCTTCAGTACAGTATGCTCAGTAATGCCTTTAGTGTAGTATGTGTTGTATTCCCTTCAGTACAGTATGCTCAGTAATGCCTTTAGTGTAGCAATGCTCTATTCCCTTCAGTACAGTATGCTCAGTATTGACTTTAGTGTAGTATGTGTTGTATTCCCTTCAGTACAGTATGCTCAGTATTGACATTAGTGTAGTATGTGTTGTATTCCCTTCAGTACAGTATGCTCAGTATTGACTTTAGTGTAGTATATGCTGTATTCCCTTTAGTACACTATACTCAGTATTGACTTTAGTGTAGCAATGCTGTATTCCCTTCAGTACAGTATGCTCAGTATTGACTTTAGTGTAGTATGTGTTGTATTCCCTTCAGTACAGTATGCTCAGTATTGACATTAGTGTAGTATGTGTTGTATTCCCTTCAGTACAGTATGCTCAGTATTGACTTTAGTGTAGTATATGCTGTATTTACAGTATTTACTGTATTCCCTTTAGTGCAGTATGCTCAGTATTTAGTATTTAAGTAAATACTTTTCAGTTGCATTCAGTGCAGTAGGCTGAGTGTTTTTTGTAGTCTCGTGTACTTTCACCATTCCCTTTAGTACAGGTTTTTTTATTTACATTATATTCAGTATTTCTTTAGTGCAGTATACTAAGCATTCACATTTCAGTATTCCTTTTTTTGGCTTTAGTAGACTATATTCAGCATTTACTTCAGTACAGTAAGTTCAGTATGTTTAGTTCTCCATTCAGTGCAGTAGGCTCAGTATTCCCTTTAGTCCTGTGTATTCAGTATTCTTTTTTTATTGCATTATATTCAGTATTCCCTTAAGCTTTGTATGTTACACTCAAGCCCAGTACAAAACATTAAGATTTTCCCCAAATACTGTTTTGTATGTCCCAAGTATTGTTTTAGTACAGTATACACATTACTATATTTACTACAGTATATTCTGTTTTCCTTTTAATAATCTATTCTCAATATTCTTATTAGTACAATACATTAGGAATTCCTTTTAGTACAATATACTCTATATTTATTTTAGTATAATCAGTAGTTATTTTAGTACAGTATACTTTAGCTATGTATAGTCCATATTTATCACATAGCTTTAGTTTAATATATAATTCCTTTAGTATTTCAGTATACTCAATATCACATGCACACTCACTATTCTGTTTAGTAGAGTATACATGATTACCTTTAGTACATTATACTAAATGTTCAAATGTTTTCAAGGGTGTAACAGTGCTCGTTTTAATATAGAAAGCACACATACACCGTTTCTGACTTCTCAAAACAGAATGTAGCACATGGCTTTGTTCTTTGATCTGTTTTGGGTCTCTTCATTTGGTGGGTCAGCAGGCTGCCTTTATCAGGACCACATTGATGTCATTTAGAGTACCCTGAAAATAGATCGGCTGTTTGGTTAAGTTGATTAGTGCAGAAAACAGGCCAAGCTTGTTAATTTGTCTAGGCAGGCTTGTAAATCACTGGTACACTTTCCAGATGATATTAATGACCTGGATCTGTATTAACTGTTGATTGTGTTTTATGACACAGATGATTCCTTGTATTTTTGTAACTAAGGGCGAGTTCACATTCTTACTTTCATGTTTACACATCAAGAGTGACAATGTCTGTGCGCTAAAGCAGATGGTTTTTAATTCAGACACTGAAGTCTGAAGGTTCGGGGGGTGGTTAATAATCCTTTCTTAAGCACACAGTCTGGAAGTCATATAGCCAAACAAATCCTGAAATATTTCTGAGGGCCAGAAATAAAAGCACATGTGCAGACGTGGAGCCGTACAGTGGAAGTGGCTGGAGAAACGAAGCTGGAAGGGCTGCATGTTTGCTCATAAAGACAGCTCTGCTGTGCTGGTTTCCTCAGTCTGTTGGCCAAACTGGTGTGTCAATACTTGTGTAATCTGTTTGTTTATGCCTCAGCTTGTATTTACAGATCAGGTCCAGACAGAGCGGACTCTTATTGTCTGTCCGAATTAGAACCAAGATGGAGACAAACATTGCAAAAGTGCATTTTTGGCCAGCGAGCCGCTCCGTCGCTGCCCTCTCCTCCCCCCGCACTCTTCCCCTCTCCGTAACCCAAAGTCTACACACTGGGGGCGCAAGGCGAATTCTCGGTCAAAGGGAGATGATGGCTGCTTTCAATTTGAGCGAGGAAGGGTGTGGAAAATACTGGAATTGTTTTTTTCAGCCAAGCCAAAACATGCAACTCTAATAGAACTGAGCTGGCAGGGCCATAATGTTTTTATATGAGTCATGAAAAACATTGATGGTTTTAGTTTCCAAGCATGTGGCTAGTGTGTGTTCTCCATCCTAAAGCCTTAGCCATGTTTTCGTCCTCACAGGCCAGGAACATGACACTCAAACATTTAAACAGAAACACGTGTTAGACTTCATCAAGCCCAGCAATGAAAATTGACTAAGTTCATGTTTGGCAAAACATTGAGTCTGCGAAACCTGAAGAATGCAGTTGTGCAAAGGCAGCGCAATAATGCGGTCTGAACTCTACTGCCCTTATTGCTCGAGTCAAAATTCAACAATAGCTGATTTATGAACAAACTAACGCATTGCTAGAACACAGCGAGTATCTTTATCAGGCCTTCCCGGGGTTGCCAGATTTGATTCGCAAGGAAAGTACGTGCGTGTGTGTGCTGCTAGCAAAATGACAAGGAAACAGAAAGCACAGAAGAAAGATTTTCCACTATATCTCCATCCATGTCACTGTTTCCAGCCAACTTTATTACAGTGCCTGTGAACAGTGTGTGGTATGTAGATTGCTGACTGAGCCCCCTAGTGCCCGAGGCAGGCCATTACTGTTCACACATGTGTTCATTTGAAGGAAAAACCTTGTAAAATGCCTAAATGAGTCCCTGTCTTCTCCTTGAGCTTCAACAGTACAGAGAGAAGGCGTTCTAGACCATCACTCTTTCTGATAGAGCAGATGGTTTTAGTCTGAGTCATAACGGAATTGAGTGTTGCCTGAATATAGCCCCCGGTGCTATTCCTCTAATGTATCTTCCTTTTGGTTAGGTGAAGCGTGTGATTTATTAAGTGCCTGCATAGCACCTGTCTTATGGTTTGTTTGTTTTTTTTTGTAAAGCATCATTTGTGGGTTTTAATTTACTGTAATGTTATTTCAGCATTGACTTTGGTAACTGCTTACTGGAGTGCAGCATTCATAAGGCTACACAACACCTACATAAACTATTTTTATGTCAACTGCTATACACCTTCAATAAGTGTCTTCACTTATTTATAGAATTTATAACAAGTAACACATAATTTACATTATTGTTTAGAATTGCTTACATACGTTTATCAGCCTCATTTGTTAGAAAATGCTCAAGTAGTGGATATGAAGCCTTCCAAATGCTGCCCTTCAGAAAAGTGTATCTAACTAACTTAAGTGGCTGTTTATTGTGTTTAGTATTTGAGAATTAGCCGTTCTTGTGTGTATGATTACTGTTCGACTGTGCAGAGGGATACACTTTTTGTTTGTTTGAATGTGTTTTGATGTGATCACACTGAGTTAAGGCCATCTTTTTTATGAGAGGCAATAAAGTACATTTGGTTTGATTTATTTCATTTCATTTCAGGCACCAAACACAAAACCATTCTGGAGGCCCGAAGTGGGCTGGGCCCCATTAAGGCTTACCCCCGTCTGGGCCCCAAGCCCAGTGGAGAACAGGGGAGTGGGGCGACAGACCCCAACACTCAGGAACGCACCTTCCACTGTGAGATCTGCAATGTGCGGGTCAATTCGGAACTGCAGCTCAAACAGGTGATATGTCAAATTAGTCAAACATGCTTTTCTCCAAAAGTAAATAAACTAAGAATACGAAATGTGTGGTGATGTAACAGGTTTTGTTCTTCATATATATCAGCACATCACTTCTTTCATTGTAAGTTGATTTTTGAAAAGAGAACGACATTCATTTTTTGTGTAACGGTCAAATCTGTGGAACTGCTATGAGTTTGTTTTGAAAGAACTTTTCAAAACAAAGAACGTGAAAGAACGTTTTTGGCCTTATGCAGAGCCATGAATGATTAGACAATAAAGCACAGTTGCGTCATAACAGTCATTTCTTGAGGATTTTTCTGCTGACTGCCTGAGTTTAACTAGCCTGTTTGTGTGTCTGCAGCACATATCAAGTCGAAGGCACCGGGACGGAGTGGCAGGAAAGCCCAATCCACTCCTGAGCCGACACAAAAAGCACAGGGGAGCAGACCTCACGGTAAGCTCTCTTTTCTGCATGGATGCACATAATCATATTGGATTACTCCTTGATGAAAATCAAATTTACCCCAAATATAGTCAATCATTTAAGAGGTTTGTGGCATACAAAATTTGCTCTTTTCGTTTTGGAATGAAGCCACACGTGTTTTATCTTTGTATACAATGCCTGTTAACATTGTGCAAACTGGAGGTATCAAGTGATCTCAAGTTTCAAGTTTATTTGTCATTTGCACATCATGTCAGGACATAACATGCATTGAAAGGCTTGAAGTGAGGCTCAGATACAACTCTACAGCAGAGCAGCATTATAAATGTAAAACAGTGCAGACATACAATAAATAGACAATATTAAAGTAAAAATAAGCTAGAAAATATACATATAGTTATAACTGAAATATATAGAGGACTATACAAAACATACACAAGATATATACATAGAATATACAGGAGGACATCTGTAAAAAAAAATGTGCATAGCAGGTTATCTAAGTAGATATATCTATTTAAAGTGACTTAGTGATATTGTCCAAAGCAGCGATATCAGAATAAATAATATAATAGTGTAACATAATGTAATATAGCAGGGGTCGAGTGAACGGCATTGGGGTCCTTCAGCCTTACAGTTTGTTCAGGAGTCTGACAGCCTGTGGGTAGAAGCTGTTCAGTACCGGGTTGTTCTGGCCTGGATGCTGCGGAATCTCCTGCCTGATGGCAGTATGGTGAACAGGCCGTGTGCTGGGTGACCTCTGTCTAACCTGATCTTCTGGATTTTCCTCAGGCTGCGGGTCTGATAGATGTCCTGTAAGGCTGGTAGTTTGTTGCCTATGATGTATTCTGCTGTCCTCACCACTCCTTTTAGGGCTTTGCGGTCGCAGGCAGTGCAGCTGCCGTACCAGACAGTGATGCAGCCCGTTAGGATGCTCTCTATAGTGCATCTATAGACATCTGACACTGTATGACAGAAGAATGAAAATAAGGTCATTAAGGCCTTCAGGCTGCTACTGTTTTAGCTACATGACATGCTTCTGTACATTTTTATAGATAACTGTATGTCAGAATCCACATACGCCTATTTGAGATTACTTAACAGCTCAACAGGGTTCGTGGCCAGCCTGTAATGATTTAGCAGTTTTTTTACAGCACTAAATTATGAAGCGCAGGTTTGCATGTTTGTAGCTTCAGGGAGAACTGGAAGAAGCAAACTCCAGACGTCTTGAATGATTGACGATATTTGGGATAAGAAGAGATTTCAGTTAATAAGATTTCTGACTTGTTTGTGGCCCAACCAAACATTTTAGCTACACTTTCTGAAACAGCACTCTGTCCATTGTCCGGTCAACTAGTCATAATATAATAAGTGTAGGTAGTGTTTTTATGCTTATTAATAGAAATTGTTTTATATCAGAGTATTTATTTGTAAATACTGTTTAACAGTCTGTTGAATAATCTAATTAACTGTTAGAGTAGCCATTAAATGTAGTGTCCGGTGTTGATTTTTCACTAATCAGATGCATTGATGGGAAAGACCAAGCAAACAGTTAAGTCAGGCTAATCGATCAGGACACGTCAGCTTCGGTTCCTTCAGCTCTGCTCTGTGGCTCAATGTGTTACTATCTGCCTTTCTTTCAGGATCTCACCAAAGCGCTGGGCGCTGGTCTCCTGCCCAGTCCTCTGGCTGTTGCCGCGGCAATGGCGGCCGCCGCTTCCTCCAATCCGCTGGCTCTCCGGGCTGCAGCTCCCGCCCCCCACCCGCATCATCATCTCCTGCAGGGCCCGCCCCTTAGCCATGCTATCTTGAGACCGGCCCCCGGGCCCATCCGCACCTCACACGGGCCAATCCTCTTCTCCCCCTACTGACACGCCCCCCCTCCTCCACCTACAGCCAGTCAGGAGCAGCACCTCCAAAAAGCACACTGTGAAGAAATCAAGAAAAATAGAATATTAAAAAATAATAGTAAACCACAGAGTCAACTCATCCATCTACTATTCAATTCTTAAAATAAAAAAAAAACAAGCTAGAGTGAGAGGAATTTGAGAGAAGGGAAAAGAAGACTGGACAGGAGTTCTATCCCTCTTCTATCCCCTTTCCCTGCCCCTCCATCTTGGGAGGGAACTGACCGGCAGATGAATTAGCAAACGGTGAAATATGGTAAATAGTACTTACATCAGCTCTGCTGTGCATTAACCTCCCAACTTCCTTTCTCTTCACACATACACTGTGAGACAGAAGCAGTCATGTAGGAACTGGTGATTTCTGTACGTTTATACAGACTTTAGCATACACATACATAAAAGACTACTGCACACTCTTTGTGTATGTACTGTGGGCCACAGTACATGTAGGAATCCCCTCTGTTTCATTCTGGCCCGGTGTGTCCTCAGCCCTATGCACCTTGAAGAAAAAAATAAAATAAGCGAAAAATGAACCCCCCAGTCTGTTAGTAGGATAGCTGCTTCAAGTGGTTTCTGCTTTAATGAGCTCATGCCCTATGAAGCTCTGGCCTCTGGGATATTGTTAGCATGCTAGTATCTTTCCAGTGTGGAGAAGTTCCTCCTGCATAGTGCACTCGCATCCATCCCTGAGAGGCACTAGCATTGTGCTGGGTCATAGCAGGACACAGGAGAAGAAGACACTGGATCAAATGAGAGGAATCCCAATGCTAGTATAAAGCTGGATGGTGGAAACATCTACTTAGAGCATGAAGTACCATAATTCTGATTCAAAACAGACTATAATCTATCAACCTTCATCCCAGTCAGTCCCGCTCCTCCGGAGGTGGAGGGTGCAGAGAAGATTCTTCAGTTCTCCGTATCTCTGTTGCCCGTCACTCTATGCTTTATGAGCTGATGGTCTGTTGGATGGCTGAGATCAGTCCTGCACATCTACTTTTACGGTTCCCTGTAGAAGACCACTAGATATCTGTTAATTCCATCACGTAGTGTAGTCCAGATCCTCCAAGCTGGTTGATATTAGTAGCAAATCATATCTGAAATATGTTACCTAGAAGATGGCGTAGCTCTTAGTAGACTTGCAGTGGCGTTGGACTGGGTGGTGGGCTTCTAAATGTGACAGGCAATACAAGCACATGTTTGGACTCTCACAGGCTCCTCTGGCCATCTCTCTATCTCTCTCCCCCCACATTAATGAGTGTGAAACAATTATGCAACCTCAACAAAGAATCAAATCAACAAGGCCAGCAATATGAACCCAGCTTTTCTGCTCCCAGCCTCCAACCTGAGGTGGACACTTCAATAAGAGGAGGGGGGGAGGGAGGGGTGAAAAAGAGGAGAATGCTAGCAAAGGAGAAAATGGGCGATTAGAAGATAACCAGAGAACGTCACAAATGGACAAGGACAAGATTGTGCAATCTCCCGTTCTTTGGTCTGAACTTCCCGTCTTGAATCTAAAGCCATGCAATGCATATAATTTTTATTGTTTTACTATGATGGATTTAATGTTCTAGGTTTTTTTTTGGTTCATTTTCATAGAACACTGTTTTGTTGATTGCATAGTCAAGTGAAGATTCTGAGGACAACAACAACAACAAAAAATAATTAAAAAGGAAAAAAAAATATTTTTCTAATGTAGGTAGAAGACCTGCAGGAGGGAGGGAATTCGGGTGGTGAGGTGGGGGAGGGGTGTGTGTGTGGCCTACTCACTGTAGATAATAATGTACCTGGGCGAACTGAAGTATGGAGACAAAGGAAAACAATGGCCCACTATGTTGGATGCATTTCTCACAAAGTACTGCTGGAGATACACAATGCCCTTCCATTGACAAGCAATGCGCTAACATGTCTTACTGTTTGTTTGGATATTGCAATGCAATAAGTAATTGAATTATGTGACTTGTTCTAGATGAGCATAAACCAAATGTACAGGGTTCTGTAAAATGGTCGTGTGTGCCTGCTAACAGGCATCCGTGTTCGTCCACAGAGATGCTAGCCTTTTCAGTAGCAGCGGGCGGGGGCTGTGAGGGGCAATCGCTGGCCCTTCATATTAAAGGGCCTTATGACTCTCTGATAGGGACGCAGCAAAATCTGAGCGAAAAACAATATATAGTCAGCCATACCCTCTGCATATGTAGCTTAGTTTCAACGTTTGTTGCTTTTTTTGTGTTTGTGTAGACAGCAGGTTTAGTATAGCATCATGACAATGCCATTACTCGATGCTAACAGAGGTTAGCGTCCACCATTGTGCTTTGATTGAACTGACCTCTATTTGAAGATGTATTTTATTATTATTATTATTATTATTATTTTCTCTCATTAGTTAGTGAGGCACTAGCAAGGGTGCTATAGTTCTCGTCAGTGTGTATCTTCTAGTGTTGTGTGTGTGTGTATAGAACTCAGAGTCAGACAGACTTGTCCGCAAGTGGGCCCTGGTGCGCTCACAAGCCTTCTGTTTCCGGCTAAAATGGCTACAGCTGATTCAGGATCTGCAGTTAAAGTAGCCGTGCGGGGCCCGAGAACAGAAAAAAACGGGGCATCAGATGTGCTCCATCAGGCCGTGAATAAAAACCCCACAACGTGACAGTGATCCACCTCCTCACACAAGCATGACACGGACACACTTAGCTCCATCCGTAAAACTCTGTAAAGAATACGTTCTTCTCGTAACCATCCCCTCAGAAGCATCGTCGATGTACATAAATGTCTGGAGTTCTTTGGTAGATCCATCCAACCTTTTCAGGGCAGGTGTAACGTTAGTGATGAAGTGTGTTTTAGCCGTAGCCTTATTCCACCCTAAGCCTCTCCAGGAGCCGAGAAAAGGGAATATACACGGAGAAGCTTTGGTCAAACCTCGTCTTGCCAATAAAAGTTATTTTTGAATTTAATCGTAAAGAGGGGCAAAGAGTATGTATGACGAAACGTAGCAATATTTAACTCATACCGGCTACTCTTGTTTATTGCAATAAGGAGTTCAACCAATAAATGCGTATGTGAGTAAAATATTATAGATGTAATTTAAATGAAACACAGAACTTTATGGAAATATTATTGGTATCAAGAGAAACTTGGAGTTACCACAGAAAAAAAATAATGTCTATAAATCAATAAAGAATATTAAACCTCATTCTTTGGGCTATCATTTGATTTATTATCTGTTCAGAAAATAGAATTATCACTAATAAAATTGTAGTAGACATGTCTCTGAGGGTCTTGGGTTGTCCCAAGGGTGTTAAATGATGCTGTTTGGAAACACTTGACAATTATTATTATTTTGTTATTTTATATTGTCACTGTCCAAAAAAAAAGTATCTTTTTTTCAGTTTAGATTCTTTTTCAGCAGTTGTCTTTTATATTGTGTTAGAAATTCATGATGAATGGACCAATGAAAATGCTTCAAATTAACTCAAATTTAAGGTAAAGAACAGGCAACTCTCCTGTAAAGTGACCATTTATTTCAATTTGATTTTGGACATCAACGATATACAATAATAACTCACACTTATGATGACTTAAATATGACATTTTGCCATTAGCTGTTTTTAGATGTCCTGTTGCATATTTCAAGAATTCTGTGAAAACATGAATAAAATGATAAATCATATATTTACATACATTTCTGTCAAGTTATCTGTCCTGAGATTTGATCTCCTCTTAAAATATGATATATCATTTTCTACCTCTCCATCCATCAATGTCCTTTACAGCTTCCTAGTGTCCTAATAATTGTTGGATATCTGTGAAAGTGCACATTACCCCGTATCGTTCATTCCAGACTTTTGAATGGAAATATACACAAGTGTGTAAAAGTCAGAGACCATCCTTCATGTCTTTAATTTCCAGTCAAAACAGCTATTAAGTACAAGTTACTCGTTCATTCAGGAGATATTTCTGATTAGATTAGATTAAGGATAAACTGGTATAATCACACAATGATTAAAATATACAGCAAAAGTGGGGTTTATAATGACAACCAAATGCCTGGTAGACCCCCAAAACTGTTCCAATCAGACAAACAGTAAATCTTCCATCTTTGAGAGAGAGAGAAGAACATCAAGCTTCACTCTTGCTTTAGATCTGAAAGCCTCAATGGGTGTTTCTGTGCATCCATTCACTGTGAGAGGACACCTCAGTGCTATGGGTCTGAAAGGATTTGTAGCTGTGAAGAAGATCCTCAGAGATAAAAGGAAACAGACAAAGAAGCTCTGAGGTTGTCAGACATGTTCTCATTACAAAGTACTGACGTTCCAGAGTCCAGATCTCAACACGCCTCAATGTTTGAGATTTCATTAATAGTGAAAGACAGAAAATGCAAAAAATGAAAAACTTCTGAGACCGAACTTTGGAGGTGTGGAAAAATATCACTACAGATTTCTTAAAATAACTGAAATTTCAGACTCCTGAAAAAATGGAAGTTATGATGAAGGCAAAGGATTAAAACACTGAACACTGAAAACGTATTATATTTATCGATTTATTTGTTGAGGCCTTTTGTTAAATATATCCTTTTTAGCTTTTTTCCTGACGTTAATACTTACCTAATAGCAGCCAAAGGTTGATAAGGAATAATCACTCATTTCCCCCACAATCACAAATGTTCTGCTTAACTGAGCTTAACTGATTCTTCTAAATTTTAATAAAGTCATAGTTCATCATGGCTCTGCCAGGCCCTGCTGAAATGTATTGCAGTTCTTCATACGTCCACTAGAGCACAGTATACTCACATGGCAGTAACTATCAATATGCACTGCCTAAGGTCCACCACTAGATGGAGCCTCTATACCTCCTGCTCAGGAAAAAAAGTCAAACGTCCATGTGGTCTAATGTAGTCTCCTCGTGCTCTACTGCAGACTTCAAATCCCAGAAAAGCTTTGTTTGTTTTAGGTGCTCTGCTCACAGGGAAGTTAACATCAGGCTATCAAACACTGTCATTGTATTATAAGCTTAACAGCTTTTATGGTCTTGTTTTGTCAGGACATTGTAAACCTAATTGCTGGATTACTGGACATTATTATCGAGATCGTAAACAATATCATGACATTACACTGACCTGATGAGATCAGATATGATTTATGCTAATCTTTAGCTGCATCTGCATGCTTGAGTTGAGGAGCATGTACAGTGTGTTTTTAAGATTTAGCACTTCTGATCAGTATTAAAGCTTAAGGAATGTGGCATCAACCATGTTAAGTATTTCATATATAAGAATCTATTTTTTACTCTTATTTCTTTTCTCTGAAGGTCATGCTCAGATGTTTGATCTGTACAGAGGCTCCTGAAAGAACATGGATTAAAGGGCAGGGATAATTATTATCTCAGGATATTTATAATCTTAAGATTATTTTCTTGAGATAATTTGTGGACTTTCCGGTCTTTTCTCTAAACACTATGCAAGCTTTCATCTTTAGTTATTCAGTCGTCCAGAAGATATATCCTTAGATATATCAGTATAACCCAGTAACCCAGCCCTGCACAAAAACACAGTCACCTCTGCTCAAGAAAGAAACTTAATTAGCAGATTAGTTGGACCAGATGTGTTGGGAGTCGGGCAAACACTAAAATGTGCAGGTCAGGAAGGAGCATCCTCCAGGACTAGGGTTGGGACCTACTAGTATAACTACTGAACCTTCCTCTGAACAAGTGTTTTAATAGAAGGTTTTAAAAAATGATGTTCTGATATAATATAAAGTGGGATGGTGAATTCTGAAACAATTATTAAAATAAAGTTCTGTATAGTGGTCAGGTTCCATTCGAATTATTCCAAACACAGATACACAGCTTACAGTACCTCCCTGCCAAGAAAATTATCCCAAGCAAGTTATCAAAAAACACTTGTGGTCAGTATGCAAAATACCCTGTGGTATTTGCTTGGTTCTATGTTGGCTCTAGCACTGGCCAGCTGCTGATGCTAGCTTTAATAGCAACAAAATGTTTGGTTGTATAGTTTTCTGCTACAGCTGTAATGTTTTTAGAGGTATCTTAGTGTACCCCGTTACAGTTGGTTGCAAGACAATGAAAGACCAACAACATGCTACTGCGCCACCCTGAGGCAAACCAGTGCTGCATCTCCTCTTGGTTAAGAATACCAAAGACATAGGCTTGCAGACTGTGGGTGAAACAGCTAAACAATGACAGCATAGCGTCATAATAAGGTAACTTTTTTTAAGACATCCCCCACAATTTCGATTTAGAGACAAGGCAAAGCAAATAAGAGATTCAGAAAATTTGTATAAATATTATAAAAGATTCTACTTTTCCTATTGTTACAGTTGTTTGTGAAAATTTAAATGCTGGTCAAGTGATATGTTTAGTTAATCTTCTAGGTGAAAATAAGTTCTCTACAGAGAACATGCCATAATAGATATTTTGGTTCCATATAGAACCTTTTTTTTTAAGATTCTTTAAGCTGCAGTTGGTATGCAAAGGTTGTATCAAAGGGAATCACCTGCAGAAGTTAAGTGATCCTCTACAGCAAAGAAACATAAATTCTTGCAGATTTTTTTGCAGAAGTTTAGCATATTGCAGAAAAAATTAGATATAAAATAAACCTTTTTTTACATTCCTCATACAGAGCATATTAACATTGGAGTGATATTTATTTGCTTTGTTTTTCCACACTTTGTGCTTGTACTCTTTAAGTAACATATGTTTCAATTGTAAAGATTTGCTTGATTTTGGTAAAAAACAACAATAATTTGGTCAGTGTTGCTGTAAGGACGTATACAGGCAAGAAAGACATAATTAAAGCAAATAAATGACTTCTGTAAGTGATCATCATCAATTCTTAAATTTCTTAAATTTCTTTTTTTGTTTTAACATATTGCAGACAAAGATGTAATATGAAATGTGCCATTTTGACATAAGATATTTAATTTGCTTTGATTTTCCACACTTTTGCACTCACACTCTTTCAATTAAAGCTTATGCGTCTCAAAGTTTTGCTTGGCCTGGTAAAAAAAAAAAAGATTTTGGGCATATTTGAAGCAATTAAATGACATTAATAGCTCAACAACAAAAAAAAAAACAATACCAATTAACAAAAATAACTATTTAACAATGTATTGATGTAACATAACATGCTTAATAAATTACATTAATTCACAACATTTATATCTGAAAGTGTGTTATGATGCTACTAAATCTTTCTTTGTGATTTAATGTTAACATCTTCCAAAATCCAGGACCGACACCTGTGCCTGTAGCTGCTGAAACACAAATATATAGATGAGGTAGTGTGAACTATATTTCAGGGGGAAGAGTGTACTGTGCTAATGTGGCACTGTGCTACAGGTGTGAGTGTGTGCTTTCCTTTAACGGCTAGAATCCAATCAACTTTACACTTGGGTGAATTTTCGCTCCTTTGGTAAACGAGGCCTTAGTCTATCACCGGGGGTAATTGGTTGGAGATGATGCTACTCATCCGTGCAGCTGGCAACACATTGGTAAATAGCCTCATTCTTTCACGCCTGACCTCTGATCCCATCGTTTTCACTGGTCACTGTACTAGAAAAACTAGGCCAAGGTAAAGTCATGTTTCTGTGCTTTTCATCGGACCGGGCGGATGTCTAAATGATTAATGCTTCCACATGGTGGGCTGCAATTCTAAAGCTGAACCTCAGCTGACTCATGTGCATTTATACAACTCTGCACTGTGACTTTCACCACATGCTGGCGCTTCAGATGCACTAGGGGGCACTGCACCATCTGCATAGCCTACTGCTCATATATAGTACAGTGCAAAAGCTCAGGCACCTGAAGAAATCCCAATTTAAAACCCTGTATTTATCTAAGCTCAGTTTCCCAAACGCATATTAATGTTACAATCATCTTAACTGGTGGAGACAGTGTTCAGTGTGATGCTCACTCTACCATTTAAGAATTATCTCTGTGCTGAGGTGCTTTTGGGAAACCCAGCTCTTATGTTAAATACACGCCTGGTATTAATTGTAGTTATTACCCACTACCTGTTGAATAATAAGTGCTTCATTATGTTAAAGCGGCCTATTATTCTCATTTTCAAAGTTTATACTTTTGGAGTCTACTAGAACATGTAAATGAATGTGAATATGTCCAAGACACTGTTAGAGCCCCGCCTCCTTATGAGCCCAGTTTGCTCTGATTGGTCAGCTCGCTCCCTCTGTTCTGATTGCTGTTGGAGCAGTTGATGGCAGTAGCCGCACCCTGGAGTTCCAACTAAGCATTTCAGGCAGGTAAGAAAAGTAGTTTATGTGGTTTTGGCTTTATAACTCTGCAGACCGTTTATATGCAAAACAGGAAAATCAGAAAAGCATCACAGGTCCCCTTTAAATCAGTTGTGCTGGTGATGGACATTTATGAATCTAACAATGTCTGAGAGTGTCTTTACTGGAAAATATATAATATTTAGTATCCAGTATACAGAACACATGAAATTTGAACTCTTTGAACCACTGTATATATATATATATATATATATATATATATATATATATATATATATATATATATATATATATATATATATATAAATTATACTTATAACATATATTGCATACATTTTATACACCAGCTCAGTGGTATACACTTAAATAATGTTTGTGTTTCAGAAATAACTTTACTGAAACACAGGACTTGTTAAGCGTTTGGTTGAAATGCTTTGGTTGTTAAGCGTTTGTATTATCCCAATGATAATAAACATTTCGCAAAATTTCATCAGTCTAATCCCTGTGTCCAATATACTGGACAGTGAAATCCACTGAAATCACATTATTATCCCCAAAATTCAAAGATCACCATCTACTGCCATTCCTAAATCTATTTTTTATTTATAGATTTTTTTAATTAAATTATCAAAAGCATCATTTATTACATACGTCCAGATTACTGGATATTTTACTTTATGAGTTTATATCTTTCTGTAGAAATACGTATCTATTATTTCCTCTTGTACCTTTTACAAGAGGGACCTTCTAGAAAGACATACACACTAAAACTGAAATAAGTTTCTGAAATAAATACAGGACCAGACACAGGGTTTGGTACTGGAAGCAGGGGGTGTCTATCTTTCTAGCTGCCATATTTGTTTTGTTTTGTTTAACTTTATATTAAAATGATCAACTGATACAAAGAGAGTTCAGTGATGTATATACTTCGCTAGACTTACAATACCTGGGATAAAAAAGTCCAGTATACTGGACATATGGAACGAGGAGGCTGAAGAACCTTTCACTGAATGGTCCTTTAAAGAAAATGGAAGCAGTGAAGATGAAAAACCTTTTTCGTTCAACAAGTTCAAAGAATCATCCTATAGTATAAAAGGTTCAATTGATTGGGAACTTTTACATTCTGCGAAGGTTCCTTCAACATTTTCAAAGTTACCCAACACAAATGTCTTTATCAGCCAAGGTTCTTTCATCAACCAAAAGGTGCACCATCACACAGAGAACCCTTTGTGGGACCTTTTTAAGAATGAACTTCAAAAAATTGACTAAAACTTAAATATGAACATACTTCTCAGTCCGTGTTCCAATATGCTCTACCCCTGCACAGCAATAGATTAGTCCATATTGGTGTCAATATGAGTCCTACAGTTCTGGATATGAACCCTTGTGGGTGTACGCCTTCTAAAAAGCTTCTGATGGAGGGATGAAATGAGAGCAGTCCCTTGTTGAGATTGGAGTATTATTAGAACTATAGTGCTCTCTCCCTCAGACACTTGAGAGAAAAAGAGGCTAGAGGAAGTCACTTAGAGAGGAGAAGAGATAGGATTGGAGTAGAAACTGAAAAAAGAATGTGTCAGCAGCTCCTCTCAGGAAGTGGAAAGCATCTGAGAATGAAAGGTTCAGCCTTCACCCTCACAAACTATACAACTTCATCAGCTGCCAGATGCATGTAAGCTTTCATTTTTAATTTTAATGCTCAACCAATACATACATAGTAAAGATCCGACTCTGATATCTACGGATGCAAATATGATCTGACAAGCGTGGGACAATAAGTTTTGTGAGCTCATAGAATTTTTCATATTTATACATAAATATGACCTAAAGTGTTACATGCAGGGGCTGTTTGTGTGTTTTGCTTCCCCACACCTTTCTAAATTCATTGGTTGAGATGGGGCATCTTTGTTTACTTTGTGTTAGAACTTCCGGTGCCACAGTGGATACTAAATACAAGCAAAACAACAACAAACATATAAAATGACTATCATAATATGTTCAGTTTGAGGGAGTCACAATAATTGGAAGTAGAGGAAAACATGGCTTGAACAACGGTGTTACGAACACAGCACATAAAGATTAGAGTGTAGGGGGGCCGCCTACCAAAGAACAGTACCTGCATCTAAGGCTGAAGGTGTTATATTTTAAAACATCCACCCAAACCTCTGTATGTCTGCTCTTACCATTCTGTGGAGGAGAACCAGCACCAGAGCATCCTTATCCAGAGAAATAGTTCAGTTATGAAGTTCTGAGGAAGCAGATGAGTTGGGTGCTTGTGAGGCTAGGGTAGCTGGCTTAACTTGGGTTTAACCAGCTTTCAGAAATATAAACTCACCGTCTTTACATAGGAGTACACGGGCCACCTTCCCACTATACAGTTACTGATACACTTCACTACTTGTATAGTTTTTCATTGCCGAACCGTCTACACCTTCCAAGAGTACAACATAATTAAAAATGTCGACATAAGTATCATCAGACCACCTTTTCATATCATCCACCCACTGTGTTATTAACCTTGAATGAGAAAGTTATGTCCCATTGAAACTTCTTACTGTCTCTCTGGTCTCCTCCCATGTAACTGTATTCATTTTGGTTAGCTGACCGGAAGTTCTAACACAAAGGTGGAACAAACACACACTTGAAAGTGGGTGTGGTGAAATACGGGGGGAGACACACTTTTAGGTTGCGGCCTACCTCTAGATAGGCTGTAACATAAAGCATAATCAGATTTTCACGCTAGTGCTAAAGGCAGATAAAGAGGACCCAATATAAACATATGAGGTAAAGAATAATATAGTTGATCATTTATTTACTGAGAAAAATGATCCCATACTACACATCTGTGGGTGGCAAAAGCATGTGAATCTCTAGGGTAAGCAGTTACATTATGGAAGAATTCTGTTTCAAGAATTCTGAATTACACAGGAATGTCAGTCTGTGAACTGAATCTGGAAGAAGGTGGGTCGTGCAGACAACTCTAAAAAAAAGTTGTTCTACCAAAGAACAGTAAAGAGGGTTAATGTTTTGCACAGCAAGCATTTCACATGAGGAAACCCACCAACATCCCAGAGTTAAAGTTGTTCTGTACAGAAGAACAAGCTAAGATTCCTCCAAGCTGATGTGCAGGACTGAGTAACAGCTACTGTAAATATTTACCTGCAGTTATAGCTGCAGTGGAAAGAGTAGACCGTTTCAAGCAACTCACGTCATGGTCCTGCCACATCAACTCCCTGGCGAAGAAGCCCATCAGCGTCCCTACCACCTCAGATGCTCAGATGCCTAAGGGACTTTAGACTGCTCTTAAAAGTGCTGCGGAACTTCTACTCCTGCACCATTAAAATAATCCCTACGGGGAGCATCATGGCCTGACTTGGTTTGGGAACAGCACCAAGCAGGAAGACGGGCTCTACAGAGAGTGATGTATTTAGTGGAGCACATAATTCAGATAGAGCTTTCTGACCTGCTGACGATCTACTACAAACAGTGCTGGACCAGGGCAAGAAAGATTGTGAAGAAGCCCGGCCATCCCATCAATGGACTTAATCAGGGAAATGCCTTTGCTCCCTAAAGGATGAACACAGAAAGGATGAGGAGGAGCTTCTTTCTGCAGGCCATTCGGGCTCTGAACCAAGGCAGAAACTAGGACCACCTCTCACCCATACATCTCACACAGGACTAACTAAATATTAACCACTGATAATTATTAAATATCTGCTGCTCAACTGCACAGGGGGCACATACGCTTTGCACAATTTGCACTCTTTATTCTTCATTCTGAAAGAGCTGCGTCAGTCTATCACTGATGGCCAACTAAGCTATTAGACATGGCAATGCTATCCCTGAAACAGTGTTAATATCTGAATGAGGGTGTTGGTTGAGCCTGAGTAGTGATACCAGCATTCTGTTAAGTGGCTTGTTTATCATAGTTAGTTGTTGCACTCGGTTAACTTTTGGGACCTCAGTGGTTTTTACTGATTATTTGGGCTGGTCCGAGTCCAGATTAAAACCTTATAGAGAATATTTTTTATCTCATATTAAACAAAAACTAACTTGGCTATGTTTTTCAACTGCTTCAAGTGTTCAGTGTTGAGTGGAACAAAATTGATTCTTCATTCTGTAAAAAATGCAAGTTTAAACCTGCAAGTTTACACACAACACTTCAATATTTAAACCATTCAACCATTCACCACTTCACTTCACCAACCGATACAGCACAGATACAGACAATGTCTCTTCAACACAGCTCTGCATTCCATAATGTTATTATTTTTCACATCAATCACACATACTGTCTACAGCAAGGGGTGCACATACCAAATAAAAACCATGAGATGGTGTGAAAGGTGGTGTGGATCTTAATGGAAGGACCTGCTTTTTTTCTTTCTAACCTCTGGCCCCTAAAATGTCTCTCAGTTTCTGTGTCAATATTGATCCAATGCATTCAATTAATGCATCCCTACAACATACAAACTAGCCATGAATTTGCTGATGAAGTGTAATGCAGATGTTTTGATACTATGAAACTGCATCAGTATTGGCAGATGATCAAGCATCAGTATTGGCAGAGAATGGCGAGAAGGATTGTTTCCTCTCACATCAAACTCTGTCAACCACAATAAAGAATAAACATGACATCCCAAATTCAATCATGTCATGATAATTCATTTACTCTGAGATTAAATGATAATTGCCATCCATTCAAATAACTGCCGGGAAAATCAATACCTCATTGTGTGTTGTTGTGAGTCATGTTGGCTTTGTTTTGTTTTTATTCATTGTTATTATGACAGATGCAGTGCTCAATAAAACTGAATTCAGGTCATGGTCAGAAACATGTGGTACCATATGTGGCATTTGCATTTAAAGCATAAATGTATAACACACACAAAACAAACACTAACACACCATCACCACGTCAGTGTCTCTGCAGTGCTGGGAATGATCCACCACCCAGGAACAGGGTAATAAGGGGCTAACAAAGTATACAGAGAAACAGATGGACTACAGTAGGTAAGTGTCAGAGGTGTCAAGTACAAATACTTTGTTACCTTAGTTAAGTAGAGATTTTGGTTGTTTATACTTTACTGCATTAATATTTTTCAGATGTCTTTTTACTTCTACTCCATTTACACTCCATTATCAGTACTTTCTACTTCTTACATTTACACTCCATTATCAGTACTTTCTACTTCTTACATTTACACTCCATTATCTGTACTTTCTACTCCTTACATTTACACTCCATTATCAGTACTTTCTACTTCTTACATTTACACTCCATTATCTGTACTTTCTACTCCTTACATTTACACTCCATTATCTGTACTTTCTACTTCTTACATTTACACTCCATTATCTGTACTCTCTACTCCTTACATTTACACTCCATTATCTGTACTTTCTACTCCTTACATTTACACTCCATTATCTGTACTTTCTACTCCTTACATTTACACTCCATTATCAGTACTTTCTACTCCTTACATTTACACTCCATTATCTGTACTTTCTACTTCTTACATTTACACTCCATTATCTGTACTTTCTACTCCTTACATTTACACACCATTATCAGTACTTTGTACTCCTTACATTTACACTCCATTATCTGTACTTTCTACTCCTTACATTTTAAACATCCTATTGCATTTCAGCTTATTTTCATTCACATACATTTACATTCCAGTAAAGATTATTGATAACATGTCTTTGAAGTTTGACTTTTTGCACCATTACAACACTAATAGTCAACTAGTCATCATATCTTCTGCTCCATGAAATGCATGTTAATTCTCAGTAGTACACGGATATGCTTCTTTAATATATTTACATTGTACTAAAATACATTTATTTTCAATGGGCATATATATGGCTGAAACAGGAAGCCTAGTGCATCCCAAATTTATCAACATCAACATTGTAATATAACATTATAGTCTTTATGGCTTTTAGAAGAATGACGAGGTGGGCTAGAGCACTATAGACCCCTATGGTGCATTTTCTTTGCTTTAAATTACTTTTACTTTTATACTGTAAGTAGTTTTGCAGTAATTTTACACTTTTACTGGAGTAAAAAGCTTGAGTTGAGACTTCAACTTCTACAGAAGTATTTTAAGCCATAGTATATATACTTCTACCTGAGTAATGAATATGAATACTTTTGACACCTTTGGTAAGTGTAGAACTACAAAGTGTTCCTATATAGTAAGTGGAGGTAATAAAATGGAGAATAAGTGGAGATATATGGAGGTGGTTTTATGTATATTAAACACATTTTGGTATCTAATAAAAGTAGCCAAATGTGTCTAGAAGTGGACCTTCACTGTTACATCATTACAGGAGAACATATTAAAAGATTTCATATGAGGTTTTCAGACCACATCATATGTCTGTAAATAATAATGACACAGGAACAGAAGATCCAGCTTGATGTTTAGATTGAGTTCTCTCACTCTTTCAACTCGCTTCATCATCATCAGATTAATATCAGACTAAAATATTCTTCTGCATATTGCATGCAATTACAAATTGTCACCAGAGAGGTCTCCAAACCCCCAAAACTGACATAGTGTAGCAACTGTTGGAGTGGAACCAAATCATTTAACAAGTACTCATCATATCAGTATTAGTAGTGATAAAATTATTTCCTACAGCATTTATTAGGGTCTTATAGCAAGCAATCAGGCTATAGCCCCCCTTCCCTACACATACTTTCATTTTCAGTGGAATTTAATCTCAAAAGATTTTATTCTAAATAATTCCAGACCATTTCAGTCTGTTAATGCATTGTGACTGCTGTTCACAAGAGAAATGTAAAAATTTTTTTTTGCTGCAACAGTGACTAAATTCAGTCTTCTGTGGCATCAATCCAAAGAACACTTTATCTCTGCCATCGGTAACTTCAGCAGTGGGATTAAAGCAACTCTACTCTGTAGCCTTCGGTGTCTCCACAGGTCGGCCATCCCTGAGTGAGCGTACAGAATAGTGGGTGACCAGCGAAGGAAAGTAATTTTCATTGTCTGTGCAAATCAACCTCTGTGGCTGTTTTGAATCACAAAAATAGCTTAAGGCTTCAGGCTTCAAAGGAAAATGAACCATCCTGATAATTGGAGAGGGGGTAATTTGTCAAATAATAGACATACAAAGGTGCTTCAGGATCACATGCCAAATGAATTAATGTCCCAGACTCCAAGTTGTGTTCTGCCGCAAGTGGCCATTGTTTGTGGGTCGTCTAGATAAACAAACAAATGCAACAGCCTCTAAAGACCCAGGAGAGGTTTCATCCTGAAATCTCTGCACAGCAGTAGCTATTTTGTATCATAATGAGGTGATAAATGGGAAAACGCAGCTCTGTTTTCTTCAACACCTCCTCATCACGCATGCATGCACAGACAAAGAGGTACGTTTGCTTTTCTCTGTGTTTATGAGAGTATCAGCACATCACAGTGAGGCATCTTCCCGCTGAGAGCATGCACATCTCCATATGTGTCTAATAGGAGAATGAAAAGAATGAATCCCACTCAGTATCCCCAGGTTCCTCTGGCTAAACAATACAAGCTGGCAGGTTCAGGTGTGGGTTCCTCTCACTGATAATTAGACCAATCTCTTCACATGCTGTGGTCCATAAGAGGCCTCACAGTGGGACGCCAACAGTTGGTGCCCTTTTCCATCCCATATTCTCAGAAGTGTCAGCCCCATAATATTCCAATATGCAGTCAAATAATGTCCTGTAGTACAACATGATTTTCTTGGCTGCCAGAAAAGTAATAATTGTACACAGTGAAAAATGGGCTATTTTTTTTTTTAAACAAAACTAAAGCAACAATTTACAGCATTTCCAAGCTCAAAAACCCTTCCACGCTTTACCTTCATAAAAATAAAGCCTTCTAATTTAAGTTATCATAATTTAGTTAATGACTTATAGGTGTTTTTGTTCATAAGCCCTTTTCCTGGACAGCTGCATACGTACATTGTAAATACATACAAACAGAATGTTGCTGTAAAGCGTTTTTTGAGAGTGACATAGAGCGATAGCAGGCGAGAAGACCCTGTCTTACCAGAACCTTGTCCAGTTTGCTAACAGATGACGGATTGAGATGATGGTCCTTTCCAATGTGCCTGTTTAAAATTGACAAAATGAGTCCACTTTCGGGATATTTTGGGGGTCTTTGGGGGTCCCAGGTTTCCAATGCCCATTGATTTATTGCAGCCAAAAAAACAAGAACACTAAACAACAGTCGTATTTCTTGATTTTGTGAAAAATAACACGTTTTCTGACTTTTAATAATCACAAATTCCGCTATATTCATGTGTTTGACATTTCATATTAGCTGGTGCTTAGCCTTTAAGATACCCCAGTACAGACATGATCTGAGAAGGTCTGAGAATGGTCTGAATTTGACTAGACACTGGCCTGCCTCCATGTTCCATCTGACCCATGTGACCCATCTGGCCAAGTCGTTATCTTCTGGGTTTGGGGCAGATTTTTTTTAGAGCTTCCTAACGTAAAACTACGGTTCTGCTGAGTCATAAACTTTATGTCTAAAAGACCTTTAACAGGTGGGCATGTTATAAGTTGGCATTGTATGTCAGTGAATTGTTAATAGTTGGCATCTATTTAATTTCAGTGCTGCATAACATCTACTTGACGGCATGGTGGTGTAGTGGTTATCAAAATGATCCAGGTTGGATGCCCGGTCCAGCCAGTTCTGTGTGGAGTTTGCATGTTCTCCATGTGCTTGAGTGGGTTTCCTCCAGGTACTCCGGTTTCCTCCCACAGTCCAAAAGACATGCATGTTAGGTTGCATTATCTGTAGGTGCAATTGACTGGTGACTTGTCCGTGGTTTACCCTGCCTTCACCCGATGATGCTGGGATTGGCTCCAGCCCCCCGTTACCTCATCTAGCTGGATAAAATGGAAGATAATGGATGGACGATGATGATGATGATGATGATGGATAACAAAATATATATATAATAAAAAAATAGCCAAAGCTGATTCAATAAAGTGAAAAACATACTACATAGAGCTTCACCTTTTTTAAATGTTATTTTTATTTTTCTACTGCCCCCTAAGCATTCACCACTGTACACCTAAAACTAAAAACATTGCCACACATTTACATTCAATCAAATAGAGGAAAGTTAGCATGGCTTCGTCACCTGAACCTGAACAGTTTCAGGCCTCTTGGTACATTTTTTGTTTAAATATATGTATGGATAATATAAATGAGAAGGTTGATGAATGTATGGATGTGGGTGTGTATCAATGGATGAAAGGGTAAATATACATAAGGAGGGGTGGATGAATTTGCTTTTCTAACCACAAGGTCAGTATGGCTTTAACTGTAATATTCAGAGTGTACATGTGTCAAGGTTGTTTCACAGAAAGCTAAAGGAAGTGATTCAACATTTGTGCAGTCTAGTTTCTGAAATGAGAACTTATATTTAATATTTTCGTGAAGAGATTATCAATCATTATCCTTCAACCACAAGACGGCACAGACAGCACAAAACAAAAAAATATATATATAAATAGAATAGTCATACCTGTTAGTTTTGGTTTCGTTTTGAGACCTCATTACCAAAGACAAGTCTACAACCTTAGATTATAATAAATATACAAATTATTCATTGAAATTCTGAATTTAGTCACTGTTGCAGCAAAAAGCATTTTACATTTCTTTTGTGAACCTCAGTCATAATTAATTCACAGACAGAAATGGTCTGGAATTACTTAGAATAAAATCTTTTGAGATTAAATTCCACTGAAAATGAAAGTATGTGTGGGGAAGAGGGGGTCATAACATGATTACTTGCTATAAGACCCTAATAAATGCTGTAGGAAATAATTTTATCCCTACTAATACTGATATGATGAGTACTTGTTAAATGATTTGTTTCCACTCCCACAGTTGCATAAAGTGTTCTCTGTTTTCACACTGAAATTCTTTAGTTTGCAGGGTTTTTTAATTCGAAGGGAGGGTCTAGGTTCCTCTGTGTGGTGGAGTGATAAACAGCCTTACCAGTAAATAGTAGGAGTTAAAAACTAGTCTAAAACTGCTTTTCCCTTTTGTATGCTGTTAGGCCTTAAGTAAAGCTGACTTATGGAACTCATCCAAGTTTCATATGAGAACACCATACGTTGCAATAGTGTCTGAAGTGCCTCAAGAACCAATGACAAGAGAATGAGGAAGGAGGTGAAAGCAGCAAGCTGCTGTAAAGTGCCGGTAACCAGGAGGGACTTCCCTAGTCCCCAGGAAAGAGTATGTTTTCTCAAAGATTTGTGGCATGCTGGACCAAGAGGTGGGCACCCCTCCCCCACATGCAGGTTAACTGTAGTAAAAGCCAGTCTGCAGCCGTTGTTTAAATTATGTCCTCCACAGCATCCACCATGCCCAATGCCACTAACAGCACCCAACATGACTCGGCGGTAAAAGGCACCCTGAACCACGGCAAAACATCTATCTGCCTATGATAAGAAGTTATAACAGTACAGGAAGTTGGCCAGCTGATCTGTGGTGGTTGCAGATAGTAGCAGCAAGGTGAGTGGATCAAGCAAAGGTGGCACAGTTAGCCTTGGTGCTGGTATTTCAGTAACTAGGCGCAGCCTGGGGAGGCAGTTTGGTGAGAGTGTGTGGCCCACGCGTATGAAAGAGAAACTCAATTGGAGAGAGTGCCAACCAAGGGGAGCTTGGCATCCTCGTCACCAATATGAAGATTATGATAGAGGATCACTTTTGGGAGAGTTTTTGAGGGTAGGCTGTGACAGCTTCACATCAGGGCTGGACTGGGACAAAAGATCGACTCTGGCCTTTTTGGCTTGTGTTCTCTGAAGGAATGTATTTTATCATCATATAAAATCATATAAAAAATAATGATTCACTTTACAGTGAATAATTACTTTAGAAGTCTATTCAATAATTTACAAATACGTAAATTTACACATAGTGTATTTCCAGCACTTTTGCCTGCTCATCTCTAATATTCTAATTTTAATTCAATTCTAATTTTTCAGATTAAAAGGTGCTCCCTCCTTTAAAACGCTATAACATACATTTGTGTCAGGCTAAAAGGGCAGCTTTGTGAACTCATGCAACGCATCAGCATTTGATTTGTCATACTCTTATTCAATGCGGGCATATCTTTTGCTAATAATACTTTTATACACTTACTTTAGTAAAGCTTAAATTGCAATGCTTCTGCTTGGGTTATCATTGGGTTATCATTCAGCAGTTGCTACAAATTTAAACTACTATGCAGCCTTTCAACACACCTTTAACCTGAATATCTAAAACGCTACTTGCTGCTCATCCAACACTTCTCAGCATTGACTGTTTGCTATTTTATCAGAAGAAGGTGTCGTATGTGGCTGCCAGAATTACTACTCTGTACTACTCTGTTCCTGCAACTCTGGCTGCTCCTCCGCCTGCCCGCAGCTGCTGTCTTCACCTACAACCTGCTGTTGCTGGAGCACTACAGCGGCACTCTTTATCTACACTCTTCAATGTCCTTGCATGTAACTTCTCCGCACCCCTTTTCTTTCGCTTTCAGCCCTGCTTCGCATTACATATGTACAAGCAGTGAGGCCAGTGACGTTCCATTAGTATTTACTCATGAAGCCAGCTCACCTGAATGTGGCTTAACAGCAAGCGGAAGAAATTAAGGCATTTTTCAGAGAATATGCAGGCTATGTGGGTGGGCATACTGAGGATGTGGAGAAAAGTAGGATATGGCCACCGAGGAGACAATTTCCTCTACTGTCAGATGGGCAACACCCAACAGCACATAGTGCCCTTCCAGGAGTTGCCGGCCTGAGTTGAAAACTGGCTCAGCAATACAACTTGCAAACCCTGGACTGATGGAGGACATGTTCCAGTTGACATACAAGGTGAAGATGGTGCAGCTCCCATATAGGGGCAGCACACTGAAGAGAACCATCAATTGAGACAAGCCAACATGCCAGACTGGGGACAAGTTAGCACTGAGCTCAGTAAAGTATTTTCCCTTATGTTCCAGAGGAATAGCACAGTAGACTTAGTTTAAGTGTGCAGGAGAGGCTGCACACCCTCATATATGAGTTCAAGCAGCTCTTTGCTGCCCAGGACAGAGAGGTGGTGCAGCTCAAAATAGTCACTGGGGATACCACCCCACTATACCAGCACTGGGTGGGACCTCTTGGGTTTGGCATCATACTATTGCTGTTTCATTAAAGTCTTTGCCAGCATTGCACATCTTTTCCCTGACAGGGAGTAGTCACTGCCACTCTTTGACAGGTTGAAAAAGCACCCCTTTTCTCACATTTTCAGAAGCTCATATATATATGACTGACAATGTCATGCGCAGTCACATGACTGTTAATTGGATTTTTTAAGTAATTGATTTTGAATGTAATGTGTTGTGCATTGCCATAATGAGGTGAGAGATTGCAATATTCATGGAACTGACACAGCAAATTGCTGACACACATCATTACCCTGCTCACTTGTTTTGGGCGAAATTTATACAAATGAGCTTAAGTGGAAACCAATCAGATTGTGGAGTGGTAGCCAATTGTGTCACACCCACGTGATGAGGTTTAACACTGAAATGTACACTGAGTGGTTGGAAAAAACTCACGAGAGGTGTCTGTAACTTACAATAGGCGTCTATAACTTTTCTCTTTTTTGTGCCTCAACCTGTATGTGTTTGAACTATAGTTTAAAACACACAGACACACACACACATATATATATATATATATATATATATATATATATATATACACTACCGCTCAAAAGTTTAGATCACTTTAGAATTTCATTTCATGCAATTTTCATGCAATTTACAAACAATATTGTCCATTTCACAATTAATGCAAGTGTATCAGATGATTTTAAAGAATAAAAATGTTTGTATTAAAGTCTATTTTTGTATAGAGGCCTATTTTGCATATAGTTCTATTATCAGCAATTCTCAGTCCTCTGTCTAAATCTCCTGGTACGGGCGTCAATCCAAGTTAAGGATGTTATTGGACTAATTGGTTGTTAGGACACTCTTGCTCAATTGTCATGCACAGCTGAAAAACATGCTACTAATAAGTGAGCATAAAAGGGAGAACAACATTCTAGGTTAGTTTAGTATCTGAAGCATCAGCAGTTGATGGCTTGCTGACCGACTCAAAATGACCAGAAAGAACTTTCTTTAGAGACCAGTCAGTCCATTTTTGTGTTAAGGAAGGAAGATACTCCATTGAAAACAAAAACATTTCACTGTGATCCTAAACTTTTGAGTGGTAGTGTGTGTATATATATATATATATATATGGGGTTGCTGCAGAACCCTCTTCACCCTCAACTGCCCTTGATCTGGATGTTTAATCCTCTCTAGTGGTCGAAAGGTTGTAATATATGGTGTATTAGGCATGAACCAAAACCCAGATGCCACATGTTGTTGCATCTGGACCGCCATATAGGGATCAGGTAGGAATCCCCAGTCCTTGGGGCCCTTCAGATTACAGCCCCCCAGGACCCAGTTAGTGCTCCCCAGCTGTGCAGGGAACACACCCGAGGTTTCGCAGCACTGCAGAAATAAAAAGATGTGTGTATAGTTTTACTGCCATGTCTACTTACCATGTAACTGAAACTCTACATAAGTATATATCAGTTTTTGGCTCTAAACTAAATCCTTTGACAGCTCTTCCAAGCAAACACTACCACTTGCTATAGAGCGACAGGGAAGAAATCACTGCACGTTTCCTGGTAAGAGGCTGACAAACACTACAAATTTAATTTGCTTTGATTTAATTACGTTACATGGTTGACACAGAACTAGATAAATGTGACCACGTGACAGTTTGACGGGCAGTCTAGTTATCTCTGTCTTTCCTCTCAGCTCTTCATGTCTTCCTCTTTCTCTGCTTCAGTAAATTAAATGAACATATGCACACACATATTAAAATCAGGTTTGTGAGTCGAAACAGAAGAAGCTTCATATGTTGTTTCATTGCCATTGTTATACACATAACCTTAAAGATCCACATTAAGATCCTTAAATTCTTGTGTTTACCGCAGATCACATGGTAGTTTTATGTCAATCTAATTCACCCACAAATATGCTGTTCATAGCAACTGTTGCAGGGTTAGACAAACTGTATGGAACCACATGACTGAGAAGTGATTCTGATCCATGTGATAACGTTCATACCAAGGATGTCCCGGCCTAAGGCATTTAAAGACTGCAAGTTTCACACAAATCTTTAACAGTAGCAGTGATATTTGCTGTATCAGGATTTATGTGTAGGAACATATAATACTAGTTACAATTAACATTGACTTTACAGGAAGAGCAGACCCAACCGCTAAATGTCCTCAAGAGAACTTTTATTTGTGATTATCTGTGTAAAAGAGATAGCCATCTTGTCGCTACGTAGAGGAAATGTTTTTGTTGGGCTGTTGCAGGTCAGTCATACACAGGCTTTAATGCTGAAGAGACTGAATATTGGTGCAGTGGTGGGTTTTCTGCAGTGGAGTAGAGTGCACTTACAAATTGTTCCTTTAACGCTAAAATTATCCTTTGTTTTACATGATTTACGCTTTTAAATTCTTAAGGAATATTTAGATTAAAAATAGATGGTAAAAGATGCTGCTACAGTCAAAAATAAGGGTTATTAAACTATTATATTTTAAAATAAGATTTGCACATATTCAGATATTTGAAATTTTGAGGATTTTTTTTATACCAGAACAAAAATGGCTCATTTATAGAACAATGTGCAAAATTCAGAGAACACTGTTTATTTATTTTTGTTTCCAGTCAAAGAATCCCTTTTCATTTATTACAGCTTCCACTCTTTTTATAAGACATATTCTCAGTTTTCTTAAAGAAATCTGCAGAGACATTTTCCACAGGTCAGTCTTGGAAGCTGGTTGCATTTTCTGATTGTTGCAGTTGAGTTGTGTTCTCACAAGCTTAAAATGAGCATGATTTTTTCTTTTAGATCTGAGGCACGAGTGAGGTCTGATTCCTTCTGATTCCATTTGTACAGCAATACTGTATTTAATATTTCAATTAAAAGCCTGCATGCACAAACACAAGTCGGGATCGGATGATTGGATTACTTTGTATCAAGCTTTTAGAGATGTAAGGTCAAGTGAAAAAATGGAATGATCAACCTAATTCACTCTCAGTGCATAGTGATATGCCAGATGAGATTATCATCCGCCACTAAAAGACTAATTGATAATTTAACTCGGTTAATGAGGCAAGCGGAAAGCCGATTGAGAGTACATTCGTTTCTGTCTGTTTGCACAGACAGGTTAATGAGAGCTTTCCATTGTGCTGACATGTAGAGATGCTTCGCTTATATATGACAGAATTGGAGAGAGTCAAATGGTAACGTGACATTATCAAGGTATAATGCTTTAGTCATCATGCAAAGTGCAATGCGCATTGATATGCAAACAAACTACACTTTAGTAATAAAGTACATCTGCTAGTCTATGTCCAGAATAACCCAGCAACTCAAAGACAGCAGGTGGAAGGTCATCATGCATTTAACCAACTTAAAATCAGCATACAGTGGCAAGAAAAAGTATGTGAACCCTTTAAAATGATCTGGTTTTCTGCATTAATTGGTCATAAAATGTGATCTGATCTACATCAGATCTACAAGTCCCAAGTGTAGACAAACTCAGTGTGCTTAACCTAATACCACACAAACAATTGTAATATTTCATGTCTGTATTGAACACATGCATTAAACATTTACAGTGCTGGTGGAAAGAGTAAATGACCCTTATGCTAATGACTTCAACAAAAGCTTGAGTAAGGAGTCCAAACCCGGAGTCCAATCTGTGAAAGAGAGTGGAGCTAGGTGTAGAGCTACTTTGACTATAAACTTTATGAGTTTGCTATTCACAAGAAGCATTTGCTGATGTGGACCATGCTTCAACAAAAAAAGATCTCTGAAGACCTACGATCAAGAATTGTTGATTTGCATAAAACTGGAAAGGGTTACAAAATAATCTCCAAGACTTTAGGTAATAACCAGTCCACAGTTAGGCAAACTGTCTTCAAATGGAGACGATACAGTACTGTGGCTGGTCTCCCCAGAAGTGAGGGCTCTGTCAAGTTAATTCCCTAGAACCCTAGAGAAACAGCTAAAGGCCTAAGGGAATCTTTGGAACTGGTTAACACCTATGTTCATGAGTCTACCATACGCAAATCACTGAACAGGCATGGAGGAAGCCGCTGCTTTCCATAAAAAAACATCACTGCATGCCTGAAGTTTGTCAAAGAGTACCTCAACACTTTACAAAGCTACTGGGAAAATGTTTTTGTGGTCTGATGAAACCAAGAATGAATTATTTGGGAAGAACACGCAGCACTACGTATGACTTGGAAAGGGCACTGTATACCAACATGAAAACATAATCCCTACGGTGAAGTATGGTGGTGGGAGCATCATGATCTGGGGCTGATTTGCTGCCTTGGGGCCTGGACCGCTTGCCATCATCGAGGGGAAAATTAATTCTCAAGTTTATCAAGGTATTCTACAGAATAATGTCAGGGTGGGTGTACGCCAGCTGAAGCTCAGTAGAAGTTGGGTGTTGCAGCAGGACAATGACCAAAAACATTGAAGTAAATCTACAGAATGACTTCAGAAAAAGAAAATCTGCCTTTTAGATGGTCCAGTCAGAGTCCAGACCTAAATCCAATAGAGATGCTGTGGAATGACCTCAAGAGAGCTGTTCACACCAGAAATCATAAGAATATGGCTGAGCTGAAGCAGTTCTATAAGAAAGAATAATTTCAAATTCCTCCTGAACAACCTAACATGCATTGTGAGAGGAAACCGGAGTACCCAGAGGAAACCCACTCAAGCACAGGGAGTGGCACATCAGGGAATCAAACCTGTATTGTCTTGCTGTGAGGTCACAGTGCTAACCACAACACCACCGTGCCACTGTGTTTAAGTATATGCCTGTTTAATTTGAAATTAGTATGAACGGTCAGGTGGCACAACCAGTAAGCCAAATGGCACAACCAGCGCAGTACAGTTTAAAAAATAGACAGCTAAAAGCTTTAATAATACAAACATTAATATATTTGTTATTAATAATAATAAATATTTAAGATATAAAATGAACACAGATATACCTGAATATATATATATATATATATATATATATATATATATATATATATATATATATATATATATATATATATATATTCATATTAAAATATGTGCATCTTGTTATTTTAATAACACTTAATAAATGTTTTCATTTTAAAAAACCTTATTTGTCATTGACCCAGTTATAACTGGCACAGAGGTAGTTGTGTATAATTAGTAACAGAGTGTCATATTCGCACACAGGAGATTTTATTACTAATGGTAAGAAGATGTAGAGGATGTAGAGCTTTTGATTCTGGTACAGGGTTTTGCAGTATGAGGGGTTCGCCCAGTAGAAAAGCCGTTTTGTAAGAGCAGCTCTTATTCTGGAGCAGTCTCACGGCGGCCACTTCTTACCTTTAAAGCAAATGGACATCCTTAAAGAGAGAATTTAAAAGCAAAGCTTTAGGAGGAGCCTTCACTTGTGCTCTGTCAGAAGTCATTAAGCACCGTCTCCAAACCGCCTCTGAAGCAATAACCATGACCATTTGGGTGTAATGGAACCAGAGTGGAGAGAGCTACATGAATAATGTGTTTAATAGACTTCAATTTCTTTTGTCTTCCTCCAAAAAGGAAACAAAAGAGAAAAATGTCAGGGACAATGAGCAAGGCAGAGCTAGATTATTGCTCCTGAAATTACCTTTACACCCGTGGCCTTTGCCCCCGGAGAGGAAGTGGGCTGCTGTGGTGATACATCACATACCATAGAGCTGGAAGGCCTGCTGCTTATGCACAAGTCAGGCTGCGGCACATGTGGATGCATATACTCATCCCTCTTAAAGACACATTAAACCCCCAGGTTTGCATTAAAAAATCACTTGATCATTAGATATTTGAGCTGTAGGCCGTTTCCTTGGCTTTTCTTCCTCAGCTTCCTGCAGCATTCTTCACAGCTTTTTTCTAAATTCTATTCTCAGTTAACAGTATTCTAACTAGCTAGTACTAGCTAGCCATCAAAACACATAACAAACACTTCTAATTTGTATTGCATTGCAGACAGTATGAATACAAGATCCATTTTGTTTTATGAAATCTCTGTCTCTGAAATCTTTGTATTTACTTCCTTTAGGAATGTTACAGTCCTAATTAGGATGTCAGATGCCCCCAAATCTATGTCCTCCAACCAGGGGGTAATTTTGTTGAATTTTTAACAGTTTCAATAGCTACATGCAATGTATCATGCATCAGTATGCAGTTGCTAGATACAGTATATGATCTATGCATAGTCAGATGCTATTGATGTCAAATAGCGTGCAACTGCACCATTATAACAGATCCACACAGAGGAAGGAGAAAAGGAGAAACAAGAAAAAAAACATAATGAGGTAAAGATTGCTCCCTCCGCTGCAATCAGCAAACGCATAATGCAGTCAGAAGAGTTAAATCTTCTCCAATCTCGCGGTCTGCTATTGCTTGGCCCATCCTGATCCCTGTCATGTTGCAATTTCCCTTAAACATTTCAGGTAAATGCGGAGAAAAGCACTGTCAGAGAGAGGTCGGGGGGACCAACAGGACTCATATAAAGAGGAAAAATTTCAACCGTGTAATAGAGCCGCACAGTTTGGAAGCCCCATCAGACAAGATGCATTCGAAAGAGCATCTCAAATCCGTCCCGCTCTTTACAAAACATCACCATTTCTGCCTGAAGTGCAGAGAAACTTTTCTATATGACTTCCTGGACATCCTGGACATCCTTAGGAAATTGATCTGAAAGGGGGGGGGGCAGCAACAATATTGGAGATGCACCCAACGACTTTTGATTTGGGGAATTATCTAAAAAACTGCTGTATGAGAGCTTTAAGAATTCCAGGAATAGTTCCTGCGTGCTAAGTCTGCCACTACAGGTTCACGCTGTGCAGTCTTATAATGGTTTCTAGATTTTTCTTGACTTGAATGTAATTGAAATTGAAAGTGCATTATATGGAGGTTAATTACGCTCTGAAAGGGTTTTCCATAGCTACACATCATATTTACAGGATTGGTTTCTTTGTATCATTGAAAGGCTTTCACAGAACCAACAGTGGTTCTTCTGTGGCATCACACCATAGAACCCTTTTTGGTACCCTGATTTTTAAGTTCACAGTGGCAGTGATAGGAACCAGACAACCCAGGCATTTAATGCCTCTACCTAATCTACCGAAAGATATTGCATGAAATGATTGGAAATACGCTGGGCAACAGTTTTGAAATAAGGTTTTGGCATAAAATGTATTTTTTAAAATACTAGAGGTGGTGAAACAAAACAACTCCCAAAAACAAAGTAGTTATTTATTTATTTCTTCATTTTGATGAACAGTGTTGTACCTTCATTAACAATTCACCATTTCCTATCAACCTTTCTGATCTCAACAGTTGAATTATGCAGAGGTTTGGATGTACAGCTACAGGAAAAAAATTTAAATTATAATAAACCTTTACAATTTCCGTATGTGTTTAAAGGCTTGCCTACTCTGTTAAAGACCCTTTACACCTTATTTACAGAAACTCTTCTTCAAAGAGAGCACTGTACAACCTTTAGTGGCTAAGTTGCATAGTGAGACACCCAGCAATCCCTCCCTTTCATAGAACCTATGGTGGCCGTCAAGTTTTCTGCTATGGCCTTTGCATTGGTTCTGATTTTGTTCTTGTGCTTCTTTATATTTCTTCTTATTTGACCATTAGGCTTCACCCTTTTTAGTTTTATGACTCTCCATTTGTCAAAAATGTGGGTTCTCAAACTTCATAATAGTAATAGTAATCATAATAGTAATAGTAATAGTAATCATAATATTAATAGTAAAAGTAATCATAATAGTAAAAGTAATCGTAATCGTTATAGTGCTTATAATAGTAATAGTAAAAGTAATGATAATAGTAATAGTAATCATAATATTAATAGTAAAAGTAATCATAATAGTAATAGTAATCATAATAGTAATCGTAACAGTAATCATAATAGTAATAGTAATAGTAATCATAATATTAATAGTAAAAGTAATCATAATAGTAAAAGTAATCATAATAGTAAAAGTAAAAGTAATCATAATAGTAAAAGTAATCGTAATCGTAATAGTGCTCATAATAGTAATAGTAAAAGTAATGATAATAGTAATAGTAAAAGTAACCATAATAGTAATGATAATAGTAATAGTAAAAGTAATCATAATAGTAATTGTAATGATAATAGTAATAGTAATCGTAATCGTAATAGTGATCATAATAGTAATTGTAATCATAATAGTAATAGTAATAGTGATCATAATAGTAATAGTGATCATAATAGTAATAGTTATAGTAATAGTAATAGTAATTTGTTTAGTGCTGGTAATGATTTCAAATAAAGACACTCAACAGCTTCTCTTTTTTATTTTCCTGCTCCACCATAATAACTGCTGTGGAATAGGAAAGGTGAGATAGAAACAATTAAACAAGAATCTGGTGAACAAGAATCTGGTGAATTCAGCCTTGTGGTTTTAACACTGCTAGTATTTTTGATAAGGAGATTTAAGCTCTGGAAATGATCTCTTTGGGATTTTATGCACAGAGCTGCTGATATATATGTACGGTGATAGGACAGTGACAAGATTTCATCTTCTTTCTGTGTTTTCCAAGCTACTGCTTCAATGTAAAAATGTGAAAACACTGTAGCTCTATGAGGCAGTCTCAGTGGTACTCAGTTATATAGTCACTTCTATGCAGATATGAAGGGCTCAATCTAAGCTAACAAAAAATACAATGATTTGCAGTTACAGGTGATTATACACTAATGAATACATATTTTTGTATATATTCTATTTCTACTAATAGATTTCCTTTTTATAGAACTAAAAAAGTGCTTCTTTTGTGGTATCACTCCAAAGAACCTTTTTCTTCCCTCAGAGTGAGACCAATTTAGGGTCACAGGTGCAAACTATTCAAATTAAAAAGGGTGGGAAATAAATATGTGCACTTGCTTGCTTTTTAATTACCAATGTTTTGGCCAGCGAGGTGTCAGAATTCCCAAGGCCAACCTTTTAAACACATCCGCCACCTGTTGATAATCATGGTGCCCTGACTCTCCATATTGCTGTAGTACCACAGCAACCCTCTTCCTTGTTTACAGTTGATGGGTAATGAGGGTAAAAGGAAAAGCATATGAAGAGATATTGTAATTACAAACAGGATGTTCCCATGAATGTGATCCAGAAGGTAAATATGCTTTAAAAAATTGAGTGCACATCAGTGGCCATAAATGAATTTCACCTAAGCCTGCTGCAGACTCTCAAAGAATAAGTGCTTTGACCGACTCTTAAACACATTTCGGCCTCTCTGGAGAGGCTCCTTTGCACACACACATGTGAACCTGAATATTTCATTCCTGAATGCCACAAATTGAGCGACCTGCCTGATGTCCTCCTTGTTTATGGCATTAGGAAAGCATTAAGATATTTCAAGGAGCGCTGGGAACTTTTTAGCAGGAACAAACGATATGTGTCACAGAAGATGCTTTTTTAAACCTCAAGTGTGCTCTCCATGGACATTTTGGACATTAATTACCACTCCAATGAGACTACTCAGTGTGCATTACAGCGTGTTGAATGGCGCTAGCATCTCTCCCCTTTAGGCCCAGTGTATTTATAGAGCACTAGTGAGCTGCTAGGAGTTCTGTCAATGCCTGGATCCTGTGAAGAACAGCAATCCAGCTTAATGGACAGAGTCCGTTTACGGGGGACAATCATTGTCACTGTCTTATGCCTGTCAATGCCTTAATCAACGCTACACGTACCCATATCCATAGCCTAAGGAGCTTCGAAGTAGCGGAGCCCCTATATTAATTGTTTGGTGTGAACATCGATATGATGTAACTGTATGACCCCAGACATGTTTCTGATACCAGCAACCCTTTAGGATACAGCAACAGTTATGGATGAATTAGGATTTCAGCCAACAGAACAGAATAATAGAGTAAAAGATAGAAAGATAGCACGCAGTTGGAAAGCTTAAAGACCTTTTAGGTTTTCAGGAAAATACTAATACTATTTTTACATACATTTATTTAGTATAATCCTCATGCTTGCTGTAGTTATATTCTAAAGTAGCTGCAGTACTACTCTTACTTTGCTGTTAAGTTTTGTTTGCAGGCGAAAAGGTTACGATCCTAAAATGGCCAGCAAATTGTTTTATCAGAATTTCTGTCTGTATGGTATCCAGGTAGATACAGCTAACTGAGCTCACCTATCCTTAGTACTTCACTGATTGAATGCTAGCATTAGTCTTAGCAAGTTTCAAGTTTTCAAAGAGCGATGAGCTGTGTTTAATGCAATAGTCACTATAGAACTCATACAGATGATGAACAACATATGCAAGCATCTGTTAGAAGATTTAAATGAAACATATGGGATATGTTTATTCATAAACAGTCAAAAATGAATATCTAATTAACTAGCGTAAGCGTAATGCTAAAATACCACTTTGTGGGGCTGCGAGCTTTAAAGTCACTTTTCCACCGAATGATCACCTCGAAACTCAGCTAAACTCTACTCTGCTTTTTTGGTTTTCTAAGTTTAAAAAGAGTTGAACCAATACATACAATGGCATACAAATGCTGCGGACTCACTATAGCACCCCTTTCACCCTAAACACATATGCTAACACTAGTGACCAGGTTATTAACCAGAATTGCCTGAACTCCCAAACTCTTTGTTCATATCAACAGCCTTTTGTTTTGCTGCTATCAGCCTCTCCTGAACCTTTGTATTTGTACAATTACAAACTGTAGTCCATTTGTTTCTCTGTATGCTTTGTTACCCTGTTCTTCAATGGTCAGAACCCCACAGAAAACTCATCAAATCACTACCACATCACTGCCACTGCAGTTCTGAAAATGACCTGCCACCCAAGGAATACCTGATACTTGCTGACCAGGGTAAGAACTAAGAGTGTATCCAAAGAAATGTACAATTAATAGATACATGGAGGTGGTTTTTAATGTTATGGCTGATCAGCAGTGGAAAATGAAGTAGCTGGAGTCTAATCAAGTCATACCATGTGGTGGAAAAGTACCATAATAGTCTTTTATTTTATAATAGTTTTCTACTGGAAACACTGCCATATACATGTAATGGTATACTGGGTATATAATACTGCCATATACCCACTAAACCATTACTGGTTACTATACTTACATTTCACTATACAAAGTAGCATGAATATCTTATATTAAAAGTAATTTCTTTAAAACCAGCTTTAAGAACAAACTTCCAGATTTCTCCTTGATGCCTCAGACATTGTATTAATGTATTTAGCTCCTTCAGCAGCAATCTTGATTTAGCTTAATTAAGTACTTAGCAGTCAAAGCAGGTATTAGATAAGAACTGTAAATAATCCTGGGTTGTTTTCACAAGGAGGACCTTGGAAAGGGTTAAATAAACACACTGAGATTTGTAAAACCACTACTTACTGTATATTGAAGTGTTACAAAGTCTTTTGCTAAACAAATAAAGCCTTGTAAATCATAACTAAGTTGGACAGTGAGCAGGAATATATCTGAAGTGAAATTACACAATGTGTTTAGTGGGTGTATTTATGTAGCAAAGTGTTTCAGTTAGATACTAGCAAAACTAATCTGGCTAACCACAACCAGCTTTTTTCTAAATTCAGAGTACTGTACATGTTATCTTAAAGGGATTTCTTTCTGACTCTGTCTTTAAGATCCACCCCTGTGTGAACGGCTGTAAAATTGTTTTGCATCCCACCTGCAAGACAAACAGCTCAAGAGGCTGATCAGTAACTAAATGTCATGGGCAATGGCTTTCAAATCAAAGGGCAAACCCAGAAAAAAAGCCAAAACAGACTCAGTGAGGCTGATTACCTCTTTAAACGACGAGCAGCAAATTAGAAAAAACGCCCGGCTCATAACGTAGCACTATTTTCAGCCGTGGCGTGACAGACCATGAATAGGCAATGTTTGAAGAAGAGCTGTAGCTGTCTCCTGATAGCATTGTGAAGAGCCAAATCAAAATTGGAGTGGTGTTTTTAGCCTCTGGTGTCCACAGATTGAATCCTGTTGTCCCTTGGTACACTGTGCGTGATGAGCCGCAATGGGTGGAATACAAAATAGACTGGAGATATGACAGCATTTAACGTTGTCCTAACAACATAACTGCACAACGTGATGGCAAAACCATTGCCGGGCTGATCATAGTGCTTTCCAGCATCCACGTTTTGGAAATGAGGACAATGTTGTCACTTCCAAATTTACATTTAGATGATGGTGACATTGAGGTTTTGAAGAGAGTGAACTGTTTGGAAGGGTTAGGAGGGGGAAAAAAGGGGTTAAGCAGGCCAACCCAGCCAGACCCAGAGGCCCAAAAGAGTGTGGAGTGTTTGCAAGTCCCCCAGCTCATCACAGCCTATTAATCCAATTAGCGCCGTGTTTTCACATACACTGGGAGGACCAGGCTTCCTCCTATTGCCTTTATTTTTGGCCCTGTCGTGTCACCACCAGGAGCGGGGAGCAGCATGGGTCGGAGACAGTGTGAGAAACCCCGTGTCGCTCAGCGAGCTTCCCTGCTCATCTGACACGTCCCTTACACACTGCATCCCCTCCCCTCAGGCCTTACTGGCCATCGATCCCCCGCTGCCCTGCTGAAACCTGTCTCCAGACTCAGCCTTCACATCCACTTCAACTGCTCTGGCTTTTTATAACCCACTTCCTGTGAATACATGAAAAGCTTTTGTTAGGAGACCCAAGGCTGGCTCACAGTCTTGAGCAGTGCCATAGGTGAAACATGGTTGGTGAAACATGGCTGGTAAGAAGCCTGCTTGTTTGATAATGCAAGTATGAAGAAAGTTTAAAGTAGAGTTTAAAGTTTAAATAACATCCCACATAGTGGGTTAAGGTTCTACGCCAGCTCAAGGAATGCACTACATAGTTTTTTGAACTATACTTTTACAAATAATGTCCTTTTTGTAAGATTTTAGTTTTAAACTAGTTACAAAAGTAACTATAGTTATCAACAAATATGTAAAAAAAAAAGAGTTTTAAAAGTAACATGTGGCTGGAAACCAGCTGGACCTGCCCTGTCCTGTCTATAATACCACTATGTACCTCAAGAGACAACAGTGAGTCACCATAGTGTCGATTCCTGTCAGTCCAGCCTGAGAGGATGAGAAAGTAGCACTGTTGCCCTGACGGCGTATTCTAAATTCTTATGAATGCTGAAGGTTCTGCTCTCAGTTATGTGAGATATGCAGGAGAGTATACGCAACATTAGCTGAAGCTCTTGATAAGCGATCACCGCTACCTGTTGGCGGCAAGAATCCACGTTCAGCAGCAAACAAAAGAAGTGATACAAATTGAAGCAAAGCAAGAGTTAGTATTGTCACTGCTTTCAAGCATTGAAGACGCTCTTGGCAAGAAGTTTGATGTTGAATTTGCAGCATTTCTTCCAGACTGGTAAGGATTAAAGGGGGAAGAAAAGGGTTTGTACATTTTATTGATAATATATTGTCCCCTTTTGTTCAGTGTATGAATATGACAAGTTGGATAAAGTGAAACACTTTCCATAATCTAAACCATTTTATAGATGTTTTGTAAAATACAAGAAAGAGACATTTTCAAATCTTTTTTTATGAATGCACTTCATACCTTTAAAAAAGAAGTTGTTTTTTGTTGCATAGCCATTGACAATCCTCTTTTGGTTTCTTAAAGGACCTTTTTTACAAATAAGGCATAAGATGTATTCTAAGGCACTTTAAGGTGTAAAATAGTAAATTTATAATAAATAAATAAATCAGACTTTTGATGGTTAGTTTAGTCTGATTGTTAGGTTAAGCAACCACCCCCATTTCTAACTAGTATAATACCATGTAATTGTTAAAAAATGCTTATTCCAGTAATTGTCCTCTGTCATAAAGCTTACCTTAGAAAACTTTAAAATGTAACCTTACTAGCAAACAATGCCCATTGGAGTAATGATTTATAGCCACTTGTGTAGGGTTATGTCAGTTGACATGGCAAACTTATGTAGATGTCATGTAGCCTTATGAACAGTATGTATGTATGAACCCTACAGTTAAGTGTTACCATGACTTCTCGTTGGAATTAGTCATAAACATCACTAGTGTACTGGCTTAATGCACCAACCCATGTGAAACTAACCTTAAGTCATACTTTTAAGAGTGTGTTTGTATTTCAATATCAAGCTAATTTTATGATATTCATTTATTATGGCTGTTAAATGTAAATATATGGAAATATTAAATGTACTGTCTTCGGTGCTGGTCAGTGCACGCTTGATTTGGGTTTTATAATCTTTTGGCTAATTTTGCAGAAATCCTTTTGTGCATGTTATGTATGTATGTGGGCTTTCGTATGTGACTGGATGTCACCCTTGACTTATCTATATATCATGTGTCACTGCTAATAATAATATTAAAAATAGTTTCAACAAAACAGCTTCCTGTAGCTCACTGTTCACTCAGTCTGCAGAAGCCAGCATGGAACCTGTGAGCAGATAGGAAGGCCACAGGAGAGTCATTCTGGCCTTCAATCACCATCTATTGTAATCCCTCAATAGGGAAGGGTCTTTGAACTGTCATGGGTCCATGCGCCAGTCAAACACAAAGTACCAGCGATAGGGGGTTCTGAGGTCTTCCGCTGCGGCTGCCGAAGGAGTGGGTGAGGAGCACAACGGCTTCCTGCCTCTGCATCGCCGCTCCCGTACACACACATAATCAGCCCACAGACCTGGAGGTCAACCTGCTTTTTTATATTTTCCAGCACCTTTTCTTACAGTGTAGCAATCAAGGCTGCTTCCCATTCTCTCTGTTTCAATAGAGATAAGTCTGCTTACAGAAATAGAGCAGGATTTCTTGAGCAAAGCCTCAGAAATGAGAATTAGGACCAATGAGGAAGTTTTAGATTCATCAAATCAGAATTAATTGGAATAAATGTCAAGGGTTTAATATTTGCTTTCCTTTCTGTAGTAAACAAGTAAGCTATACAAGTAAGCAAGAACTATAATTTACTGACATGTTGTAGTAGCCACACTTCAAGGTTATGTTGGAGCTGGAAGCTGTAATAAATCAGTTAATTTGTTGCTGCAAGTTTGAGACTCTCACATTCCTGAAAAAAAAAAACATGTAGCAGCAAAGTCTCATATTCAATAAAGAACTAACGAGAAGTGATCCAATTAGATGCTTATTCATAGCCACAACATATTCAACAGCTTAAGAGATGACAGTAAGATTAAGCAGAATCCGCAGTGGAAGTCTTTATGTCACAGTGAAAATTACCCCCAACTGAATATGTTACACATCTGATGAAACGCCATGATTGCTTATTTTGGCTTTGATTTAAAGGAATGCTTTAAAAAAAAGTCAGATTTACACAAATAAAGACGTATTTGGCATCTTAATTTAGCTTCTACAGTTTGGCTTCGGAGCTACAAAGCTAATGTTGCCAACAAACACTAGAAGTCGATGGTCAAATCTTGTTGTCTCAAGTTGTTTCCTGCAGTGATTAGCAACATGATGATGTTTTTTTAACTGACATTTTTGATAGTTTAGACTAGCCATACTATGTCCTTGGTGAATAACTACATGAGGGTTGAATGAGCTAAGGAGTTGTTGGGCATGAATTTAAGGAAAATATTTTAGTGACTATTGTCTTTTAGTGCTCGTTAGCACAATTAGCCATGTAGCTCCATGGCTGTAATTCAGTGGCAGTGTTTCTTTGGTCATTGCTGAGATGAGGCTACATTCATGATAACACACTCTGTCTGTCTGAAAATCTATTAAACTAAGCCAACATTTCACTCTGAAGAGAATATGTACCTGTATACACCTCAGTCAGAACAGACTAGTCTACTTGAGGCCATTTCAAATACAGTTTGTATCTGATTGAACGAAGTAGGTAATCAGTTGCTGATTGTTTCTGCCTTCAGTAAGTTAAATACATGCTCAATTGGGTTGAGGTCTGGTGACTGACTTAGGCTATTTAAGAACATTCCATGCATTTGCCTTAAGAAGTTCTTAACATCTGTACTGTGAAGCACTGTCTTATCAGTTTTCTATACATGTCCATGCCATGACATTGCCTCCACTATGTTTAACAGATGTGGGATGCTTCTGATAAGTTTTCTCCTCTCTTCCCATCATTCTTGGTCTCATCTGTCTAAAGAATTTTCTTCCAGAACTGTTTTTTTAATGTGTTGTAGCAAATCTAGTCTGGCCTTTCTGCTTCTGAGTGTTACCAAAGCCTTAAGGTAAATGCTCTGTTGACTGTAGACCTTGACAGTGATACCAACCTCCTTTAGAATGTCCTTGACTTGACTAGACGTTGTGAAGGGGTTTTCTTCACCATGGAAAGAATCCTACATCATCATCTTGAGCTGTTTTCCATGGTCTTCCAGGCTTGTTGGTGTTGCTGAGCTCACCAGTGCATTCCCTCAATTAAAGAATGTACCAAATTCTCATAGTCATAAACGTTAACATAACGTTAGGTTTTAAATGTATCACCAGCGATCATCTACACACTATATAATACTCACCCCATACTGACCGCACAGGGGTGAAGGGTCAGCTCATTCGCCAGATTTCCCATTCCTGAGAAGGACAGCAGCAAATAAAAAGCTGACTTTACCCTCATGCCGCCGGTAGGAGTGAGTATTGTATAGAGAATAGTTGGTTTGGGGGTTCTGTGACTGTGCACTGGCGATGGATTAAAAACAACAGCTAAGAAACTTAAACAGGAAGCTCCTTCAGTGTCCCGTCCTGACTGCAGACGAAGGCTCACCAGACATTTTTGTTGACGTTTTTTGGCATATATTTTTTTTTTTACTTTTTCCCCTCATGAATAACAACTTTTGGTACTTAATAAAGCCCCTCATGGTTTCTCGCTCAAACTGATTTTCCACCTGCCTTCCACCTGCAGTTCGCACCATAGCAACACAGTGACGCGACGTCATTTACAAACAACTTATTGCCGCTGCATTGCTATCACAAACATTAGCAAACACAACAAAACAATACTGATTCTGTGAAACAGCAAAAATAATTTTTATTCACCTGCTCAGTGAAAACAAAGCCAAATCCTCTTTTTTTCATGCCTTTTTTTTTTTTACCTATTTTCTTTCCTATTTCATCTTAAAGGCTAAGCTCCACTTATGGTAACCCCTGGTGATTTCACATTGTTTTAGATACTAATAAAAAATATAAAAACATGATTTTTGCTGCTTAATTTGCTTTAAAATAGACGATTTGAATTAAATTAACAGAAAACACGAGCTCGCTAAGAAAATTCGATACCGTGTGACGTCACTGGTGGGCAACACTGAACAGCCTTGCAGTAAAACAGCATTTTGACTGACTGGGACTGCAAATTTTCCAGCGCTGCTTCGTCAGATTCCGATGATATTTCTGAATCTGAGTTTGAAAGAGCTGTAATGTAGAAATAGACCACCATATCACTTAGTCCTGAGACTTTTAGTCAACCCATACGCATAAAAGCAGCTCATCCTGAGTGTAAACAGTATCTAGCTGAATAACCACCATTATTCATAACAACAGCCTAGCAACCAGCTAAACTCAGATATAAAGGTATAGCTATTGTTGTAAAATATGATCAAAGTTGAACTTGCACTCATACGACACTATAAATCTTCATAATTTAACTACGTTAGAATAAATTAAGCCATCAAACTTAGCAAGTGACGCTAATGTTAGCTTATATCAGCTAAAACAATAATAATTCTGTGAAACAGTAAAAATAAGCTGTTATTCACCTGCCCAGTGGAAACAAAGCCAAATAAATTTTTCTCATGCCTTTCAACTCTTTGAGGCTGTAATCAGCTTTTTTTCCTATTTTCTTTCCTATTTCATCTTAAAGGCTAAGCTCCACTTATGGACACCCCTGGTGATTTCACATTGTTTTAGATACTGAAAATATATAAACATGTCTTAAAATGAAATTCACTGCTTAATTTGCTTTAAAATAGACTATTTGACAACAGCCTAGCAACCAGCTAACCTCAGATATAGAGTTGCAGTTATTGTTGTAAAATGTGATCAAAGTCGAACTCACACTCATACGACAAATCTTCATAATTCAACTACGTTAGAATAACTTAAGCCATCAAACTTAGCAAGTGAAGCTAATGTTAGCTAACATAAGCTAAAACAGGTGAAGTAACTGCGCTTACCTGGTTTACCTTCACATACACGGAGGCTCTTGAACACCTCTCGCTGGTTTTCTTACAAGCTCATATTGTTGAAACAGTGCCGATCTTAAGATCCAGTTGTGTAAACCTACGTCCCATAGGTGTGATAACCTTCAGGCATGAAACGATTGCTACAGATGACAGAGTATGAGGATGGTCCTTTCCAATGTGCCTGTTTAAAGTTGACAGATTTAGTCCACTTTCTTGATATGTTGGGGACTTTGGGCCGGGGGAGTTCCACTTACATCCAATTATTGCAGCCAAGAACAACAACACCTTTCTGTCATTTGGCGTTACCGTTAGTGCATCTTCTAGCGTTGTTGTCCACCATCTACTTCACAGTGTGTCCAAACAGCAGGCGGAGCCAAAGAGCAGTCTTTTAAGCCGTATTTCTTGATTTTGTAAAAATTAAACGTATTCTTACTATTAATAATCGCAAGTTAGGATCCCAAATTCCCCTATATTTATGTGTTTGACATTTCATATTAGCTGGTGCTTAGCCTCTTAATGGTGCTACAGTTGCAGTTACAGTTCTGAATGGAACTGCTGTACCATTTAAGGTGGAACAGAAACTTTTAAACAAGAAGCTTATGAATAGGGAGACACATTAAGTTAAGTCTCTGATGTCTCTCCACCTGTGAAACACCTCACTGATGTTGACATGGTTCTCTGCCCTTGATGACCTAAGAATTTCTTTCTCAATCTTTGTTCATCAGATCTTCTTTGGCTGTTTCTTGGCCATCTCTTCTTATTGACAGTTCAGTTCAGCACATGAGCATGAAAACTCCTTGGTAGATGTTGTGATGCTCAGGCCAAGCTACCTTGTTTATTTTACATTTAGAGGGCAAGGACTGTGTACAAACATCAGATTTTTATTCTAGCATGCAAAGAGGATGGGCAGCAAATGGAAGGAAGGTGATATTCACACAAAGCTGTATTGGATTAACATCTTTTACTGTGTCTTTAACGAAACCACGTCATGTGAGTCTTTGCCTTCGCATTCCAAGAGTGCAATTTGTTTGGCTATATAACCTACTTGTTAAAATGTTTTCTGCCGCACAAAGGCAAACCAGAAAAATGAAATTGCTCACAAGATATTGATGTTTTTTTGCCCCCACAAAAGACATGTTTGGAAAGCATGAAAGGAAATTATCCTTTTGTTGTACACCTTACTTGACAGTGTGATTTGAACAATAAATACATTTTACCATACTTGCTTGTGATTGTGTTCTCTTCCTTTTTGTCCATGACTCAGACTTGTCTACTGGTGACTCAGACTTGAGAAGAGACTACATCACTACTCTTTACCCTGGTCATTCTCATCCAGACAGAGTCAGAGTCCTAAGCTGTGCGGATCCCTTAACAGCACCCCGCTGTTATTGAGCCAAGTGCTGTGACCATCAATCTGGGATGTCAGCCACCATCTCATCAAGTGTCATATCTCATTCACTTTCCCTCTCTCTCAGCGGAGAGCAAAATATCTCTGAGCAAATGAAGTTAGCAAGGTGCAAACGCCTCTTAGCTATTTAAACCCCACAGCAGTGAGCCAGCTTCACAGCTAGAACTTCGGAGAGGCCAATATCTTTATTCTCTACTGAACAAGAACATGACTCACGAAGGTGTACACGACCACAGTGCGGGTATCGACTCCAGAAGTGTGCAGAGAAATTTGATTTGTCTAAAAATCTTAAGCGCTAAAAAAATCTCTCCGCATCCCAGGCGGCCTGCAGGGAGAGCGCTGGTGGCTTGTAATTGTAGAGGCGAAGCAGCAGGTGTAGATAAGTCTGTGTTTGGTAGACATCTGTTAGCGTGACTGAACCAGCTGTACCCTGATCTCATTTAAGAGGAAAGCAGCCCAGGCTTGAAAAAAATCTAATAAAAACATGTTAAGCAAGATTGTATTCTTCATGATCATTGATTATTATATTCATTTAGTACATTCTGCTCTGCGCTGGTCCTCTAATGGAAGATTCCACTAGTCTACATTATTAAATGGTTCAGATGTAAACAAAGACATTCAGAGCGGTTTGGTATTATATCTTTGCTGTCCAATGAATAACAACTATCTCCAAAATGGCAACTTTACAGGAGAAGCCAAAAACTGTCTTCACTTTCAATGGAAGTCAATGGAGCCAGACTATTTTCTAAGCTATTTTGAAGCATTTCTTTTGGTCCATTCATTGTGATATTTTTCAGCTGCTGCGTTCAATTGATGTAGAAAAATAGAAATTGACGAAAATGGAGATACATAATTTTCATTGAACAGCGACGATATGCTCCAATTTAGGGTAAGTTAACAGTGGTTTGTAATGGGAACCAGATGCCTGAAGAGTTTAATGCCTCTAAAAGGTCAGTCACAGAAAGTTGTTATCATAAATGCTTATAAATGTGCCTCATGATAACTTAGAAATGGTTTAATTAATAGTATAGCTCCAAAATGACAACTGGACAACTGACAGGACAAACAAAGTCTTTACTTTTAATGTAAGTAAATGGAACCAGTTTTTTTCCAAATGATTTTGGAGCATTTTTATTGGTCCATTCAACATAAAATTTTCACACTACGAGAAGCTTTCATATTCAAATGATGCAAATTCGAATGATGACAGCCATGATATACAAATATTATATAGGTTTAAGTGGTTGTAATAAACCATACTATATAAAACCCTATGCAAAAACCTAATCCATTATATGGATGGACAAACACTATGATGTAAGCACTATAACAGAGCAAGCAATATAACTAATGTTTACCAGATTGTGGGTGAGCAGTCTGTCACTACAACATCTGATGCAATGCGAACCAGTTGCTAACATTAGCAAATGGCACAAAACAATCCTGACCTACACTGGCTTACTGGTTCTGTGCAAATAAATTAATATTACCCACGTCCAGCAGAAATAAGGCATGTTCCTTATGCCTTTCAGGTCCTTTCCTTTTATTTGCCAGCTTTTTGTTTGAATGTTCCCAGTCCACCTTAAATAGTGCTGCAGTTTCATTCTAGTGCCCCAGTGTACCTACCCAGTTTCTAGTCCTAATTGCCCTGTTTCACCTTAAATGATGCTGCAGTTACATTCTAGCACCCAAGGTAAACAGAAAGCCACTTTCAGTCTCATCAGCTCTCTGGTGTCTCTCTAGAGTTAAAACACCTCTCTGATGTTAAAACAACTCTTCACTCTTCCCCGATCCACAAACACTCTCAACTTGTTTTCTTCAGCTGTTTTTCAGCCTTGTTGACAATGTAAAAACAATTATCTTCAAAAGTAACTTCACAGAAGACGACAAAAATTCTTTACCTTCAATGCAAGTTATTGTAAAGAGGTTTTATTTCAAGTGATTTTGGAGCATTTCTATTGGTCCATGTATTAAGGGCAGTTGTCCTGTTCAAATGATACAGAACAAAAAAAAATAATTGAGATCTGTTTTTCCTTAGACAATGACAATATATTTCTCTCTCTCTCTCTCTCTCTCTCTCTCTCTCTCTCTCTCTCTCTCTCTGTGTAACATGGCATCTGCAAAATGGCAACTTTAGGAGAGACCAAAAACATACTTTAATTTCAATGCAAATGAATGGAACCAGAATTTTCCAAGCTGTTTTGGAGCACTTTTATTGGTACATTTGTCATGAAATTTTCACACAATGTAAATGACCATTGGCATGTTTAGATAATGTAGAAAACTCAAAATCGACAAAAATAAAGATGCATGTTTTTCATTGGACTTTTTCCTGTATGTTTTTAGATAATAAAATAGAAGCTACTGTATATTTTTTTGTGAAATCAGTAAAATTCACTGCCAGATCGTGTTTACATGATTTGATGCAGCCAAGTGCAGCTAACATTGTCTAAAATGCACATGACAATTGGAACAATAGAAATGATTCAGGGTTACTCGCAATAAATACTTGATATTATCAACTTATGGTGTCCTCTGAAACGCTTTTTACGTTTCCCATATAGTTTCATATAACGACAGATGCTATTATGCACCCACATAGTTGGATCACTTCCTCTCCTCGCTGGCCCAGTAGTGGGGGACCTCCTACTCTCTAGCATGCTCTAAATAAACAGCCTATGGCGTTCTCCCATGGGTTCTCATTGATAGCCCCGGGATGTGGTTCTTTGATTAAGGGGAGGAAGAAGTCATTAATTATGAAAGAATGCGATTAATTTATTTTTCCTGCCCCCGCTTCTGTTAGATCTCCCCGTCACCCCTGACTCCATCCTCATCTCGACCTACTGTGATCCACACAGTGCAGGAAGAGACAAATATGGCTTTGTGCTCATTACTGAAACATCAGAATGATAATATGTTAACCTTTGGGGAGACACATCATTTGGACCTCTGCCTGCCCTTTGTTGTTCAAGATACATGCTTACTCATACAGTACATGTCCAAAAGTTTGTAGACAGCCTGTTCATATGATGCTTATTCAGTGGGTATAAATAGGGAGCTTGTCCTCCTTTGTGGCTCTACTTTTTTATTTAACGATAGATGAAACATCACCTTAAAAATTAATAATAATAAAAAAATCAATAATAATAAAACAAAAGAAAAAGGAAGAAGTAAAAAAAATAGTAAAACGGGAAGATACAAAAAACATGCAAAAAAGGTAGTGGCAGAAAAACAGAAAAATAACAATAATATAAAAAAATATTTAAAAATATTAAAGTACAATTATTTAAATTATATGAAAAGGTAACATTAGAGTAAAATTAAGAAAAATAAAAGCTACACTGACTCCTTTTGATAATTTGACCCAACATACACAAAGAAAATAAAAATGGGCCAAGTACAGAGTCTTGTGGTACACCACAGAGAATATCATAAGACTAATAGAGACACTTAGACTAAATATTGTTATGATTGTTAATATTTTGATGGCATTCAGACACAAGAGCATTGGTGAGATTAGAAACTGATTTTGGATCATTAGTTTTGGATCACAAACACGATTCTAACTCATCCCAAAGGTACAGGGGGGAGCTTAGTCACTCCAGAGAATGGCACATTGACTACATGGTAAAAACTCCAAATGCTGCCTTCAATCAATACCCAAATATAAGTTCTCATGAAAGATGTAACAATTTTTCTTTAAGCTGCATATGCAGCATCAGAAGCTAAGACAGTGCGTTTAACATTAAAACACTATATCCACTTAAGGTCAATGCTACTGTATAGCCGTCTACACCAAAAGGATGCTGCCAACAGTGGACAAGAAAATGACAGTATTTATCTTACAAGTATCCAGTGGAGCATCACTCACTGAAAGGCCAGCCAAGCATATATTGCTACCCTGTATTTATTTATTTACCTCCTTTGGTGAAATCTACCATGTCCTCCTTTCTTCTTCCACTGAAAGGTTATCACAGAGTCAGACAGTCAGACTGTTTCTAGCTGTAAATAGTGGACTGTTCAGAGGGAAAGATTTACAATGCAACGTATTTAATTTACATAAAAATGATATCTTCCAATAGTAACAAATATATTTAAAAGACGGAACGCCAACAGACGTTTGGCTCTGAAATGCATTTGAGGTGGATAATGTTTACTTTACAGAATTGTGGGTTATTTGTATAGTAAGAGTTCTAATGTAGGTGCATTTAGCCTGCCCACATAATTCCCAGTCCATTGGGATAGGTATAGTCACAGTACACTTAGGACGCTCTGTGAATGTTAATCCTTTTATACGACCAATTCTTCTGATTGAACCTTATGAATATGCTTGACATCTGCTTTGCTGCTCTGTTGCCTCCTCTGCTGCATGAGAGCTTTCCTGCATTTAAAAAGAGGTCCATAAACGCAGCTCATCAGAGTTGGTTATTTGGGATCATGTGAAATATGCCCTCTATTTTATACATAATGAATCACTCGATAGTGTCTTCTCTGACGTGTGGAAAAAAGAAATATATGCATTTCTGGTTCTTGGTAAAAAAAAAAAAAAAACATAATCTGTGAAGGATCATAGTCACTGCTAAAAAATAAATGGCCTGTTTGGTTTTCTATAATGGCTGTCACAGCCGCTTATCTGCACATTTTGCAGCCATGAAAATACTCTTATAAGGAGACCTTTGAACGTATAGTGATACAGAGCCAGTCATTTTCACCACAGGAAGCAAGCCTTGGCCTTTTCCAAGCTATTACACTGCTTTCTAGCCAATTGTAGACTGCTGCCTGCTTGCATTGACTTTATTCTCAACAAATGAACAGAAACATCTTTGTTGAAGATACAATTTCAAATTCAAAATGAGATGCTATTAAAACAATTTCTATAAACATACATCATGTTCCAGTGAAAATGCTACAGTGTGCCTTTTATGTACATTGACTGCTGGTGATGATCATCATTGTGATGTTGATGATGATAGTGATAATGACGGTATTGATGATGTTGATGAATGTGATGTTGATATTGTAATGATTGTGGTGACAATTATTATGATAATGTTAATAATGATCATAATGTTCATGATGATGATGGTGATTCTGGTAATGAAGCTGGTGATATTGGAAATGATGATGGTATAGATGATGATGACACTGTAATGATGGCACTGATTTTGTCAATGATAATAGCAATGATGATGATAATGGTAACAGAGATAAATAGATGGTAATGGTGATAAATGATTGTAACAGTGATGATGCTAGTGATGGTGATTTTAATGATGAAGATGATGTGTAGGGGATGGTGGTGATAATAATGATGATGTTGATGGCAATCATCATAATGATGATGATTCTGGTAATGATGTTGGCAATGATGATGGTGATGATAATGGTGAAGATGTACTAATGATGATATTGGCAATGATGATGGTGATGATAATGGTGAAGATGTACTAATGATGATATTGGCAATGATGATGGTGATAAAGATGCTGGCAATGATGAAGGTGATGGCAATGTTGATAAATACGATGGTGTTGATGATGCTGGTCATAGAGATGTTGGTAATGATGATGATGAATCACTCTCAGTCAGCAGTATGTTTAGTGTGGGTGGCAACTAATGTCCCCACTAATCTACTGTCCATCTCGCCAGTCAGTTGGACGCTCACCTCAAAAAGATCATGTAGGTTGCGAGACGCTGATGCAGATGCTATCTACATAATTACTTCCTTGAGAGATTACATTCATGTCCATGGCTCTGTCAATTAGACAGTCAGGCGGAAAAAAGGACAATAAGGACCTACTTAGCAGAGAGAAGAGTTCAAATACATCAAGCCAACAAAGATGACATTTTAGTATTATGACTGCGCTCAGGCAATGTGCTGTTAATGCTGCAAAATAAATAATGTAAAATTTATATAAAGTTTTATGTGGGTTTATTTAGGTTTTTATTGAGCTTCAATACATCATTAGGCTTCACAGAAAGCAGATCTTTACTTTTCCAGTGGGATATAACCAAGGATATAATCCAGTAGTGATTAAACAAATGAGACTGCCAATATTTAAAATAAATTTAATATATTTAATAGAATATATTTGCTGTACCTTCAATAGATTATGTTTTAAAAGTTAGTCTCTCTGGGTGTTGTCCATGGTGCTGAAATAGAAGTGTCTATTTTAGGAAAAGTATCTCATTATTACACAGTTCTAACGTGCTTTCACAAATATTACAAAGAAGGAAACTCATAAACAAAGTAAACTCTCTGCTTATTAATCATTCCCTTATATCCAGGCTTTCATTCACAAGAGCACAACATCAAGTCATCTGTACATAACAGTTAATATTACAAGGACTTTTTGCTAACATTTCAGTCTGCTGGGGCAGCCCATGCGGACCACCTTTTGGCTAAACAGGTTTGTTGCTAAAAGGTTTTTACAGCTGTGCTGTTAAAGGCACAGCAGTGAAAAGCATCAACTGGACTTATTGCTACTCTGCTCCTCTATGATGTACATTAGTAATATATTCTAAAGCTCTCTTCTCTATTAAGACAAATCTACAGTGTCCCTTTTATGTACATTGACTGCTGGTGATGATCATCTTTGTGATGATGATGATGATGATGATGATGATAATGATGATGACGGTATTGATAATGTTGATGAATGTGATGTTGATATGATGATGGTGGTGACAACTATTGTGATAATGTTAATAATTATTATAATATTCATGATAAATATGATGATAATGATGATGATGACAGTGTAATGGCACTGATTTTGGTAATATATTCATTTTTTAATGTGTCTACATTAATCATTAAATACAAATAAAAACAAAATAAAAAAGTAAGTACATGATAATTATATTTAAAATGATTTTGAAATTTTAAAATCTCTTTGAAGTGACATTTTAGTGCCTCCATATTTCATTTTAGTTTCTTTTGCCTCCAAAAGTATCTAAATATCAGGTGATGCAACCATCCAACCAAATATGCTGTTAGAGTAAAATATCAAAACGTTAATATATCTATACTTAATTACTATATCATTTAAAACGAAATTGTTTGTATAAAAATGAACAAAAACGTATGTTTTGCAAAATTAGGCAACTTTAAAAGTACTCAGCGCTTTAAAACACTTTTGTTGCCATATTCATACTTCCTTAACTGTCATGCAGCACAACTAAAAAATGCACATAACCCTCATGGTGCAATGTCAGAGTGAGATCTTTTACAAATATTATTAAGAAAAAAAAGATCATTTTAGTTAGAATGGTTCAGGTAACTATGTCAGGTGGCACAACCTCAGAAACTAAGTATAAACTCAAGTTCAAGGACAAAGATTTCTATGGGTATCTAAGCAGATGCATGCTTAAATGCCTATTTAATTAGAAAATGGTGGCATAACCAATTAGTGCAACCAGCTCAGGGCAGTTTTAATAATGGAAGTAGGTAATGAAAAGTTTTGATAAGACAAACTATATGTAAAATATGAAATGTACATAGATATACATGCAAACCCATTGTCATTTTGGACACCTATTTATATTAGACACATTATTTATATTAGAATATCATTTATATGATATTCAGTGCCCCAAAGCTAAATTGTGTCAGCTGCTCATCTCATTTTATTTGATGAGGCAAATAAGATGTAAATACTGGATTTCCCTAAGGAAAAAAAACAAACACTGTGTTGGTTATCTATGATAATTCTAAAGCTAGTGTGAAAGCTAGTGTGAAACAATTATAAATCATGCATCCACATTGTTAACAGACTGGAAATGAACTTCATGAGGAACATATTCAATGTCTAGTGAACCTGTAAGTGAGGACACAAAGTATGTGCTTTTCTCCTTTTAAGGAAAGCCTCGCGCTCATGATGTCAGAATGTTCGCCTGCGTGGTCAGGTCCGAGTGAGAGGCACCATAACCTTAAACCACACCTACAGAGCAACGTCTGATTGGACTTACGCACATGTTGCTGTCATTTAACCATCCGAGGGGAGAAAATCCCTGTCTCTCTCTCTGCTCTGACACTCCATCAAGGCACAATTGTAACTCATCTCCCCTCGCGCACAAGTGAGCCGCGCGCGCCTTCGCCTGCAAAGAGCAATTCCATCAACCAAGGTAAGATCTTTCTCTCTACCTGTTTTAAAGCGGGACCGAATGGGTTTGACTGTATCTATGCAGGCCTGCTGAAGCGTACTATTAATGTTGACTTGACAGACTTCAGCTTAAAGAAACGCAGCAAAGACTGGCTCATGCATTGCATCACATTTGGAAATCCCATTGCGCACAGAAACTGATTAACTATACGGTAGTTATGAGCACTTAAAGGTTAAACAATCTTTTAAGTTACTTGAAAACGACGCTGTGCGCAACGGAAAATCCATTACGCATCCGTTATCCAGTATCTTCTTCTTTTTCTTCTTCATCTTCGCTCGTCAGTCTTGTGTTGATCGCTCTGGAGGACTCACCAAGTGCGCTCCAGAGTCGCAGTGCTTGCACATCCATGTTTTACGCACGGATAGTTGGTGAATTCTGAAGTTTGCGCCATTCACTTGTATTGTTCTGGGTCTCAGTTCACGTTTACAGCGTGTCTTGTTTTTTCTCTCAGACTGCCTGTGAGGATGTATCGAGCTATACTTTTCGCGACCCTGGTTCTGGTGCTGGACGCTCGATTCGGTCAGTCAAGCTGTCAAGACGAAGAATCACACAGATCAGTCTCGGACGTAAGAGATCCAGCTTCATTAACTGCAGTCACTGGTTCTTGTAATACGCATCACCACTTTAGAACAAACTGGAGAAATAAATAAATAAATAAGTGAAAGAAAACTTGTTCACAGACTTTTACTTAAATACTTACATGTCACGTGACGCTTGCATATTGCATATATATATATATATATATATATATATATATATATATATATATATATATATATAGCGTCACGTGGCATTTCCAAAAACGCTATTCACTCTGGGCCTGAATGGCTCTTTTCTAGAGTTGCAGCTTTGTGTTACTATAAAACCTTCTCTCTTCGTCTGGTACGCAGGAAGATCCGAGTTTTCGCCTCTCGACGCGTAACTTCCTCAAACGGTATAACGACATCGATTATGACAGTTTCGTGGGTTTAATGGGGCGGAGGAGTGCAGGTGGGTGAGCTCACTCTTTTCACTAAACAGCCTGTTCTACTTGGGGAGTGGACACATCTCTGTGGCTAAGTGCCTGTTCCTCACGCGCTCCTCTGTGTTTCTCTGCTTTCAGACGCTGATGATACGCCATCTCAACGCAAACGTAAGAGCGCTGCGCTTTTTCCTGGTTTTCCTCTTAACATACTTGTCTTTTCAATGTCCCAGCAGTGCGCTCGTTTTCTGTCCTTTCAGGAGAGATGCATGACATCTTTGTTGGACTAATGGGTCGACGGAGCAATGATGCTGGTGAGGTTCACTTCAAAAGTAGACTGAATTCTAATGTGTGCATGTATTAAATATGATATCAGCACTGTTCCTGGCAAAGGTAGGTAGATTGACGAGATGAGAGTGTGATGATGTGGAAATGCTTTATTCTGGTGGAGTCGGAATTTTGCATTTGGGGTGGTGATGGGAACCAGACGTCCAGAGAGTTGAGTGCTTCTAAAAAGCTCCCTCATTGCAAGTTATTATATGATTGCATGGTTAGATACATGCTGCCTGATGTCTGACACCCTGTATTGTGAGCAGATTTGGACTAAAAATGTCTGATTTTTACTTAAAATTTTAGCCCACCTGTGGTGGAGGGCTACACCCAAAGTACTATGAGGCAAAATAGTCCCCAAAGACTATTTTTCTTTGAGAACCTCCACTCTATTAGCATAACCAGTATTGTATATGAAAAAAGAGGTTGGTGGTTTAAATAGGAAAAAAAATAAATGGCTGCATTTGTGTTGCAGACATGGCAACCCCAGCTCCTATCAGCACCACTGTAAAGAGTCTACAAATTAACCATTTCACATCTGACCACACCAAACTAAACTGCTTATATCTCAACCACTGATATAAGCAGTTTGGGGGGGGGACTTACTGGTGGAATTCTCCTTTAACCCTGAAGAACTCTGGAGGTGATCAATTAGAATTGACGCTTAAGTAGACATGCGTCAGGATCCGTTTTGAGGTTTCTTTTGACAGCATGTTATGTACCCTGGACTCAGCAATGTCACATCCACTCAGATGTTCTGCATTTACACTGACAGATACTGGCCGTCCGTGGAGGAGAGAGCAGCCAGAGACCAGAGGCTTGTTCTTTAACAAGTGCAGGCTGAGGTTAGTGCTTCTGATATGTTTCCTTACCATTTCTGACCTCAAGCACTGCTGTGCCCTCTTAAACCGAAGGCACCAAAAGACTCCACAGCACTTCTGGTTCACTCAAATTTCAAAAGTTTGGTTAAATGGCGTATTGAATTTTTGATCTTCTGCAGAGATGAGACTTCTGTACATTTCAATGCACAATTGCTTTTTATTGGTTGAATTTAAGCCAACATCAATATATATACTATATGCTATACCCAATGTTGAATTCAGCCAATAATCAGAAATTGTGCCAGACTAAGTTTCACTGAGAGTGCTCAGACATCTCTATATTCTATCTCACTGTCCACTAAATATGCTTTGTTGTAATGAGTAACAACGAACATATATGTGTTATGAAAAAAAATATGGAAATCTGATGTATGCAGTACCAGAAACAGGCAAACATGCTCAGCTCAACCGTTTCCTTCTACAGATGGACACTGATGTGGTTTCTCTGTTTCAGATTTCGTCGCGGGTTATAGGCAGAGCCACTGTGCTGCACCTCTTGGACCATCTGTACTGTTCTCACAACTCCTTCTCTCGCCACAATTTGGTGCAAAAAAAAACTGACTAAAAAAAATAAGAGTAATTGAAGCAAACAGTCTAATCAAATGAAATTGATCAAAGAAAGATGATTTATTATGATTTATGTTGACCTTCAGCTATAAATGACAGACTGTATATACCAGTAGACAGAATTAAATCTCCAGACACATCATCTGAATTTGAGTATATTTATTTACCACGGTTACTTTAGCTTTCTAATGTACGAAGGAAAAAAAAACATGATTTCTTTTGTAAATAAAGACATTATTTAATTGATCATCAATGTCAATTAATTGCTACAGAATCTGCAAAGTCAATAATTCATACAGGTCCGAGCTAGATCCGTCAGCTACACATCCATACAGCCAATTCACGAAGAGTATTAAGGCATCAGATGTACCACGTTAAAGGTCCACTAAGTTGGACAGCCCTTAAACACACACATATATATAAAGGAAATATTATTTGGGCATTTGGGGATGAAGGAAATGTTACGGCTGCCCGTATGCTGGGAGTGGTTATAGCAAAACCAGAGCCAGAGGACAAGACCGACTATGTAACTAGCACCGAGCCAACCTATTACAGAAGTGACATGAAAAATGTACTTAGTGTACCTTTAACTGACACTGATGTGCAGAATTACTGAGTTTGAGGCGTTCCAGTGATAAATGAATACCGAGTGACAGTTTAATTTTTCATCTGTCAACTGCAATCCATCCGTTTAAATACATTTCACAGAAAACAGTTTTGATAATTTGGTTAAAAGTGCACAAACTAGACAAACTGCTGCCAAGGGCATTGAAGTACAACACTGAAATCAACTATCTTTGATCACATCCCTATTATTGTTACTTATTTTGGTCTACCATTACCCAAAGACCAAAAAGAGTACAATTAAAAACCCAAACACTTCTGTGAAAACGTGAGCTGAAATAAAAAGAAACATGGTTCAAGCAAAATAAACAGCTTTGCTTCCTTTTCTAAAACAATAAAAGAGGTTTGCGGTAAACAGATGAACTGATAGATTTGATCTGGTACACCATCTACATACAGTAATGTGAAGAAGCCAGACACCAGGCCTTAAGAAGAGAACTCAAAGAACAATAACATGCCAACGCCTGTTGGACCATCATCAGATAAACAGCACTTAAATAATAAAGCTTGTCTTGTTTCAGATTAACAAAATATTTCTGTCCATCCTTTGAAATTGAAGAGCAATCACCGCAGTGCAAAAAGGTGAAATTAGATTATACATAGTGACCTGCAATATGTGCCAACGTGAAAAACAACTCTATTACAATGTTTTCACTTTCGCTTGCCCTCTTTACTAAAAGCACAGCCATATTGCATTTCATCATATAATACTTTCAAGGAATTTGCCTCATTGAAATGCAAGTCCATGTGAAATACACAATGTTACTTTTTACGATTCCGTAGGTGAAAAGGTAAGGTTGTGTTGAAAAGTAAAAGATTTTCAGCAAAAGGTTATTTTAACCTTGTTTGAAGTACTATGAGGTGTATAGCAATAGGCATACCTGTCAAGGTGTATTGTTTTCAACATTTTTTACCATGCAAATCCATATTTATTTCAGTGATCACAAAAAGTAAAAACAATGTAACAGAAGTTTTGTTTTTCATTTCTGCAAGCGTTTAACAGTTTTAAATTGGGAACTTCAGCTTGTGAACTGCTTGTAGATAAGGAAGACCAATCAGAGGCAACCAAACCATGTGTTGTTACCTTATAATCACAATTTACACACTTCGTCTTGCACATTACAAGCAGTAGTCAAGCCATTCGTATTAGCTCAGGCAGTCCTAGTCAAGTTTTTCACTGTAGTGACTGCCTTTCAATTTGGCACTACACAACTACTAGGAGTCTGAAAGGATGAGTAGCTCTTAGGAAGCATCAAACACTTGTGGAGAATTTTCTGACTGCTAAATGTGAGTAAGTGTAAGACAAAAGAAGAAAACTAAATTACACAAACAAAGATATTTTCAGAATAGTCTGGAGTCTAGACCTCGGAATCACGTATTTGGGTTTGCATGCTTCGTGAAAATCAGAAAACGCAACTAACTTCTCCACTAAGAGTCAGAAGAGAGAAAAATATCCTTGCAGATTTCTTTAAACAACAGAAAGCACGTCTCCAGAGTGTGAACTGAATACTAAAAAAAGGAATTTATATAGTTGTGTATTTTACTGTTAAATCTATGTTCTCTGGTCTGGTCTCCTGATGCTTTGACTGGTGGTTTCTGGGTTTTTCACAGAACTGTAGCTGCACCTTGTAGATTTTAATGATATACACTGTCAATCTATTTCTGGACAACTGATAAGCCCCCCTTTACCCTATACACTAATAGGAAAAACCACCATACAACCTTGGCCTGCCAGATATCAGGTGGTGGAACATTCTCAGCATAACTGTGGTAGAAAAACTGTAGACCTACAAAGTGTGCCTATACAGTAAGATAAAATGGGAAATATTATTGTATGCATTTCTGTAACTTAGGGCACATCCTTAAGGGGAAATGGAATATGGTGCTCGAAAAGGTGACTTAGAAAAGCTTTAGTTCACAAAACATGGTCAGTTCCCTCTGTCTGCACTTTCCAGTTGTTCAATCCAAAAAATGTATGTTAGTTCTTTGCTGTAAATCTTTGCAGTTTCCAGCTACATTACGCATCATCTGCACAGTATATTTACTGAGTAGTTTTGCTCTCCCTGAATCAGCAGTGCTACCAGGAATGCAGAATATAGGAGGTGAATGAACGACAGGAAGAACGGAATATAAACTCACTGTCACACAGACAACATGTCTCAATATTACAATGCTAATAGATGGCTAAGGTCCCTCTGACGATGCTATTTGCAGTGCATTGTCCATGCGTGCATGTCAACCATGTACAATATATTCACAGCAGCCTCTTGCAGGTTAACCTTGGCTCTCCTGCGTTGGAGCAGTGCTATTGTCTGCTGGGTTTCTCTCTGGAGTTGCTTTTGCCACTGTCTGCGTTTCTGTATGTCCATCTAATTCAGGCGTGGTCTGGATAATGGATGCATTTGGTTTCTCTGCTACTGGCTGAGTGACTTTCACAGTGGCCATCACTGTCCTCTCAGTCTGGGCTGCTGTGCTGAGGATGGATGGTTCCAGAGGTCGGTAGCGGTGCTGGTAGCCGTACGGCCGCAGATGGTAGGTGTAGTACTCTAGAGTGTACATCAGCTCGGGGTCCACATAATGAAAGGACACAGCGAGATCCGAGCAGCATTGTGGGCCCTGTGATGGAGCACAGAGAGTGAGATGCCACTGCATAACAATGCAGTACTATTTAATAATAGGTCATATTACATGTACCTGCCACAGCACATAAAAAACACATTTATGAATGTTTAAATTTAAATAAAGTATTCATGCTTTAATATCGATTATATATCTATGTTTTTATATAGAGATTATTCTCTAAATAAAAGTAAGCATGTGCCACATTTAGATTGTTTTAATGTTATTGCTGATATCAGTGTACGTATATATATATATATATATATATATATATATATATATATATATATATATATATATATATATATATATATACATATACACGTACACTGATATCAGCAATAACATTAAAACAATCTTTTTGTTTTTTACATCCATTGTTCATTTACCACAGAGATGCATTTTGTAGTTCCACAATTACAGACTGTAGTATTTCTCCTGTTTCATTCTATGTTCCAGGTATTATTTGATTGGTGGAACATTTTCAGCAGTGCTGTGGTGCATTAGTGAGGGTTGCGCTGGTAGAAGTGGCTCAGACACAGCAGTGTTCTTATTTCACATTTCTGCAAGTGTGAAAGCACTAAAATACTATTTCTGTTTCTTATGATAGATTGGAAGTCTATTTTATTAATACACTGTATACACTCCTTTCAAAGTTTAGAATTATGTAGTTTTTTCTTTGCTAAGTCATAACAAAGAGATTTAACAAAAGCGCTGCTGATAACAATATCATAAATCACACGATCCCAGTGTAATCACAGGGGGTGGAAACAGTGGCTGTTTGGAGCTGTAATGATTTGTCAATACAGTGCACTTTACTTTGTAATGCTTCTTCCCCATTCTACCTAATTTTCCCTCCGCATTCCCAACCTACAGGGTTCAGGACAATGATGTTTTCATTCTCTGCAGAGAGAAAACATTCCACAAGGACAGTTACTCATCCTTGCCCTGCAATAAGATACAGACATTACACACTGCCTTAAATAATCTATCAGCGTGTCAGAGGGGGAATAAGAGAGGAAGTGTGAGCATTTCTGGCCAGGCCTCAGCTGGGGAACAAACAATGTAAAACATTCATACACATGCCATTGATGAGTGCCTTGGGCAAATGCATCTTTGAGCTTATTTCCCCAGAGCATTAAGCAATAACTTAAGAAACTACTAGGATATTGAGTTTTCCGAACCATCTGATACTTGATTGACACTTTCATTAGTGTAGATTTCTACAGATCCTTCAGAAAGTTTGAGGTGGGTCATATGACGATATAGTATCATTACTGTAACAATTCATGTCACAAAATATTTTCCTGAGCTCACTGCTCATTATTTATAGAACACTAAACACTGGCCAAATGCATGCCTACAATTTACCACTGAATGATTCGGAAAAGAAAAAAATCTAATTATTCTGACCAATATTGGGAATTAAATAGTGATTATTTCTGAAAGGTTGACAAGACAAGCCAAGCCAAGCCAGTATATCAAGATGCCCTAGACTGCCAATTATTTGAGGTTGTGTTGTTATGTACACAGTGAATGGGTGTTTCATTACTTCTGAATTAGTCTAATATATCCACAGAACAAGTCCCATTTAAATCTGTTAGGACAACAAGGTTGTCAAGTCAGTGAAATAGGTTATAATACCCTTTTTACACTGTGATTTCTGTATTAAAGTAATTCATTTTTCAGCCACACAAACAGATTTAGATGAATTGTCAAGAGCCTGTAAACAACTACCAGTCGTGTCACACAGTCAAATAAAAGCTGATTGGTAATAAGCCTATTCGCCTATTATGCTTTTATTGTATTGGTTTTGCATGTTAATTTTTTTTTTATTATTAAATTAAAGGCAGAAAAAGCTTTACCAACTGCTGGCAAAAATCTCTCTCATTGGAGATTAGATTCACTACATAACATGACATCTATAGCTTAAATTGCCACACCTGCTTAGCCTATGCAATCAAACAGACAATTATGGAAAAGGACACTGTTAAGGTACATTTTAATCCACCTAAATACAACAAATGTAAATTTGGCCTCTAACTGCTACAGTTTGAATGTTAAATTTTAAAAGATTAAAAAGAACACTACAACAACTTCTCAGTGGAGAGGTGCAGCTTTGTACCTTTTCAAAACGTTATACCCTCCTTCTATTTTGTTCTCCTTAAAGAAAGTACACTATATAGTACAATTAATATATTGCAATATTGAAAGCAAAGTGATATGTGATTTTTAAATCTTACTATTAAAACACACCACTATATGAACAGGCCAATGTTTACAATACTATTGCACCCTTGTGCTGCTTGTTAATGTTGGAGTGGAGTTGAAAATGGATTACAACACTGCCATCTAGTGTTCAGAGGTTTAAACACAACACACAATGATTCACTGTCTGCCAGGATCCTTACCTCTACAATAGGATAGTAGCAGTAGTTCCAATACCAGAAGCTTTTGGAGAACTTGCCAGTAAGATGGTGCTCAGGAATGAATGGGTGAAACGTTTCACGCTGAAGCGTGTCTCTGGAGTCTCCAGCCAGCACACCCATCTTTTCCAAACACTGGCCCATGGCCAGGTCCTCCACCGAAGTAGTGTGAGTGCACACTTTGGTGCTAAAACCCTCCACAAACCTCCGCAGTGCTTCCTTACTGAGCACATAACCTGCACCTCCGCTCATGTAGCCCTGCTTGGCATACGGCTTAAAGCGCTTGCCAAAGTATATGGGATCCTCAGCGGAGTAATTGGACAGGATCCAGCGCAGGTTGTCCACTACCACAAAGGTGTCATCATCAGCTTTCAGGAACCAGTCTGAGTCCTCCCCGTGGTTCTTCAGAGCATAGTGGAAGGCACGGATGGTCTTCCAGTAAAGCTGGTCGCGGCCTTCCCCAGTGCCGAGGCCCACTGCTGGAAAGCTGCTGTCCTCCAGTGAGCTCATGAAGAGTACAGTGTTGCAGTGGCGACTCCATGTTGCTTTTACATGACGGGCCTTCGTCTGTAGGTTGCTGGGCCCAGTCATAACCCAGCACAAGATACGCACCTTTTTATAGAGCTCATCTGCAACATGACTGTCCTCCCCTTCAGAAAAGAACAGTATACTCAGCCGTGCAGGACAAAAAACAACTAAGCCAAGACTTTAAATCACATGCAAAAAACTATAATATCTATTTAAGGGCCCAAAACCCAAGAAACATTGGACAGTATGTGACATATTAATTAAGCAGTGATTAATAAATTGCTAGATCTGTATTTAGTTGGAAATAGTACAAACAGTATATATATATAAAATATCATGTAAAGACCAGTTTTTGCAAGAAATTGAATGTTGCACTATTGGATCTTAAGAAGGTTCTAAGTAGAGCTTCACAACGCTAAAAGAAGAAATGGGAGCAAGAGACAAAAACCTTTGAGCAGCCAATTTATTGACAACTGCATTTACACGTAAACATGTTCAAAAGTTTAAGACTACAGCCTGTAAAAGCCAAAATCTGGGCAAAAATTGGATTTCTTGTCATTTTCTGTCCAGTATTCACAGTGTTAATACCTCCTGATGGCAAAAGCAAAAAAGCTCAGTGACTTTGAAAGTGGTAAGATTGTTGAGCTGCATAAGCAAGGCCTTTCACTATGTGCCATCACTGCTTAGGCTGGGTACAGAAAGACAGTCATTTTGCATTTATTAAAAGATCCTGAGGGTTATGGAACAAAAAAGCAAAATGGTAGACCAGGGACGAACCTCTATCCAAATTAAGGCCATTACTGGTGCGGACTGCAGCTCAATAACCGTAAGATGGCATCTGCGAGGGAGGGGCTTCAGAAACAAAAAATGTCTTCAAAGCGCCACAAAATTGCCCGTTTGGACTTTGCAAGGGACCACTAAACATGGGACATTGAAAGGTGGAAGGAAGTTTTAATCTATGATGAGAAAAAAATTTGCCTTGATGGTCCTGATGGCTTCCAATGTTATTGGCATTGGAAGGAGATTCCACCTGAAATGTTTTCTACACCGCACTGGGGTGGGGGAGCACCATCACGACTTGGGGTACTTTTTCCTTCAACAGAACAATGGAGCTCTGGGTTGTGCCGAGGGGTCAAACAGTAGCTGGCTATGTGGAGATGTTGCAGCAGGCATATCTCATGACTGAGGGCCCTAACTCTAACCCTTCCTAAGATCCAATAGTGCCAAATGCAAATTCTTGCAATACGAGAAATACAAGTGTTCAGTATGACATATGAGATTAAAAATATTATTTTGGGAAAATTGTACATCTATTCTAGTAGAACCCACACAAATAAAATTATGAAAATTTAAAAAACAAACACATTGCTGTGTGGGGGGTTTCCCTGAGAAACTCAGGAGAATAAAGGTTATGGCCCATTGCAGCTTTACTGAAACACAACTCAAATAAACTAGCCAGAATACAATAATACACCAATAAGCTGAAGCAAAAAGTTAACGGGCATGTAAATTAAAAAAGTTAAACTTAAAAAGTACACTTGTTCTTTTATGCCTACATAAAAAATAAACAAGTATGTGTTTTTGTAGTCTTTACAGAAAAAGCTGATATGGGAGTGCTGAGTGTTTCTCACCCTTTCTTGCACAAAAATGTGCTTGCAGTTCTGATATATGTAGCTGTTAGTATTTCATTTCTTTTTATTTTGCACAATAGTGAACGGAAGGTTTTTACTGCAGTGCTGTCTGAGGCACTGAAGGTCACAGACAATCAGTAATTTGTGGCCTAGCCGTTTACACAGAGATATATCATGTATAGCGGAGGGTAAAAACACTAAAAATCCATTAAATCACTTGTTGTTCTTAAACTGTTAAACTGTTAGATTTCATTCTTTCTTGGCTGCTATTTTTATATGCAAGCATGAGAGCATCAACAGATTCTCAATACTCCTAATGATAAACAGCCCCAGTCCTAACAAGAGTGTGTATTTACAAAAATGATAAACATGATAAACAGTAAACATGCTTGCTTTTAAATACAGATCAAAACACTTTTACAAATCACTGCTTTATATTTTAGTTTCATGCTCTGCCACAACTGTTTTGGAATTGAGTTTGGAATTACCTATCAAATCCTTTAAAATGCCAATATATAAAGACACCACATGGCCAACAAATCATCTTAACAGGAGTGTCCATCACGTTCTAGAAATTAGTCAGAAAATAGAAATTATGCATTTTCATTATGCAAACTGCCAATGATCATTGACTCTAAAAACTCAACTTATCATTGCTATTTTACTGAGAAGGCCGATTATAATCCAATTCTAAAACTTTTATTGAGTAATAGTGACAGCCCTAAACTGGTTAATATTTAACATCTGTTCTCCTAATCATCATCATACTTCTGTTACTTATATCCACTAGAGGGCAGCATTGAAGCACCTGTATGATGAGGGTGATTCAGGTTGATGAGAGCTGAACGCTCAACCTTCCAGAACGGGCTGTCAGTAGTCAGCGCTGCGTCGTTCCGCTGGCGACCATGCCACAAGCTGAAGCTCTGCTCAAACCACACCTGTCTCAGGAAGAAGTACAGTGTGCAGGAGCCCACCAGGAAGCCCAGGTAGAAGGCAGATCTGGAATTCACCACCTTCATGGCACTTCAGTCTTCCTGCCTGCCACAGTGAAGGGCTGTATAGAGAGAACATATGTCTTGATGAGTAAATAACAGTGTTATAGTTTGCATCCACTATTACTAAAGACTTGGCAAATTGGGTCCCGAAATTAGACTCAAAAGTCAGAATGTGATGATCCACTTCTCTAAACAACCTTGCAAAAGGATGGTTCTTTAAAAATAACTGAAACCACTTATCTATAATGTGTAGGGAAGCAAAAGAGGACCTGCTCCAGTCTAATAGGGCTTTTAAACATGCATTCGATGCTAATTGCATAGCAGAATATTAGCAATCGTTCTTAAGGCACCTGTGAAATAAAGCTTGAGTATAATGTTTATAACTGAATGTGTATTGGGAAGAAGTTCCAGAGTCAGCAGCTTATTTATGCTAAGGCTCAGCTTAATTTGGAAAAATAAACAATACAACACTGCATTTAGATATACTGTGATAAGCCAGTGAGAGAACTGATTTGGTCCAGTAGCCACTTCTTGTTTTTTTTGGTTTGTTTATTTATTTTTTGCGGTCCAGGGTATTTCTAAAAGTCTTCGTCAACCTTAAAGTATAAAGGCATCAAGATCTTTCTTGTCTCTCTAGCGTTCACCTCCATAAAGAGACACAGAGAAACCACTGTTGCTGCTGCCCAGTATAGATGGTAGGTTTAGTCTCGCACCCTTTGGCATGGAAGAAACCTCAAGGGGTTAAAACTGCAGTTTAAGCAGTTTTCTTGTGTCATGTGACTTCTGGTGTTTACCTAATTAAGAAGACGTAATTAAAGTTAAAAGGAGGGACCTATTACACTCCAGATTTTCACTTTCATTCAGTGTGTTGTTAAAGTCCTTATTGCTCATATATCAGGCAAGCCTGGCACTTCCTCACACAAAACACACAGAGCTAAAACAGTAAAAACTGACTACCAGAATCAATCAGAGCTCTAATAGAACATTTCGGACAGACGTTGAACACAGATGTGTGTAAAAACTGAAGCATGTAAATCTTTTCTCATGGACCCCAACATAAAATCTGAAAATGAGCATGAAAGACCCATTTAATAAGTCACTAATATTTCCAAGATTTATTCCGTATTCTAAAGTAGAGTTTCAGTTTTGACACAAGGTTTCAATAAGCAACTTTATTGCGATAAACTCCAGAAGCTATTTGACCCTATATAGAACCTAGTAGAACTGCAAATTATACACAATACACTGTGTTAAATTAGGTGATTAATACACGCTTAACAATCTGCACAACAAATTATAAACATAATAATAACAATACACCTGTGGATTTTACACAAAATTTTAATTTGAATTGATATAAAAATATTTATTAATTTATTAATTATCATTATGATGCACAAAGTTTTTTGAGCATGAGAACATGTTTATGCACACATATCTTGTTTAGATTAGCTGTAACCACTAGTAATTGCTGCTTCCTAATCTCGGTTTATTGTTTTACAAGCACCTCCTCCACACCTGTGGTCTGTGCCTCACAGCCCGATATATACCCTCCCTGTGAAGAATCTGCTTCACTCGTTGTCTGTGTGTTTCATCGAGGCCTTAATACCAGTGGAGCGCCCACAGTAGGGCTGTGTATTGGCAAGAACCTGGCAATACAATACGTATCGTGGTACAGTGGTCATGATTCAATATATCACAATATATTGCGATACTGCAAGCAATGTGATATATTGCAATTTTTCAAATCCTACTATTAAAAAACACCACTATATGAACAGCTTTGCCAACGCTTACAAAAGCATTGCGCCTTTGTGCTGCTTGTTAATGTTGAAGTAGAGCCAAAAATGGATTACAACACTGCCATCTAGTGGTCAGAGGTTTAAACACAACACACAATGATTCACTGCCTGCCAAGAATCTGTGTATCAATACTGTGTTTTTGAGAATCGATACAGTATAACCAAACATAATACCTCGATATTTTCTTACACCTCTAATTCACAGCAGGTAGTGCAGGCCTAAAGGAGGTTCGAACCCAAAGGTTCTGTCACAAGTGTGTCAGAGCACCTAAAAAATATCACCTGAATTTATGACACTGATAGTCTGCATGTTTCACTAATACGAGAACATAATTAGGTGTGTTTAGTTGTATCAACAGTAACACATTATATGACATACTGAATGATGATTGCGTCCAGAGTTTTGGATGGCTGTCTTTCAACCAATGCAATCGGTGCCACAGCACAGCCACTTCCAATTATGGACGGTTCATAATGAACATAGTTTAATGCATAAGGAATGAACTATAAAGAAGCATCTACTTTAGGCTTTAACAACAACCCCCTGTCCACCATGTATGTTACAGACACAGTTCATAATATGTAAAAAAAAAAATAAATAAGAATAATACTACAAGGTCATACTACATATATATGATGAATAAACTCTTCACTGTAGGCTTATTCTTATTTACCACAAAGGTTACATCTATTATTATACAACCACTTTCTTTTGAAAAAAGAAGAAGTCAATAAACAGGTTAAATGAGAAGTACGCCGAACAAGCAAAACAGTACAAATTGTAAATACATTTGTAAAGGACTAATCATTTGAAGTCATGGAAACAAAAACATGTGAGTGAAATTCACACGGATGTACCTTTCAGTTACACATACTTTGATAAGATAAGCAAGTTAATCATTAATCAATAATGCTGAAAAGCTCGCTGCCAGCGACCCATGTTTTTTTTAAATCGGGGTTTAGCCCTGTACCTGAAAGCTACTTAATCAGAGCATTACTCCAACTCACCCAGCCTTATTTGCTCTCTCAACATTTATATTATATTTAAAAAGTATTATAGTGAAAAGATTACATTAAAAAGCTGAAAAACAAATTTGCCTCACTTTTTTTTTTAAATAGGGGACTCAAAAAAAAATACAAATACCTTCTTCTATACAATATATGAAAACTTGCAAAACAGCCCATTTTTAATCAAACTCATTTACATAAAATAAGCAGCTTCCTATTTACACATCCATCACATAGAGGCACCACCCCAGTGAAAAAATAATAAAATACAGACATTATATTGGACTTCCTAGCATTTGCTATTTGGTATTGTTCTGCATTAGCCAGCATGCAGGGACAATAAACCAAAACAGTTCAAAAGCCCTGCCCTAACATTCGCCCCACAACACTTTTAGTTTTCAGAAGTTCCTCCTACCTTTATCACCAGAAAGAGCTTCTCCTAGTCTTTAAGATCGCTTAAAGACTGCAATACTGCTGTGGGACACAAGCAGGCACGTTTACAACCAATACAACGATGGTTATAGTTTTTATTTGAACCAATGTGTCGCTATACAATAGTACACTGTAGTCCTCAAACAAACGTAGCCCTAAGCATGGAACCGAATCAACACTCAGTCCACACCCTCATCATTCATTCTGACTACATATGAAGACTGAATTCACATAAAGGTACACAGGCCAAACAATGGATGACAAAACGTTCAGTGGTGGTTGGCATATAGATTTTTCCTGTCTCTCTAGCTTTCACCTCCATAAAGAGACACAGAGAAAACACTGCTGCTGCCGCCCAAGACCTTTGGCATGGAAGAAACCTAAAGGGGTTAAAACTGCAGGCAGCAGTTTTTCTTGTGTCATGTGACTTCTGGCGTTTACCTATTTAAGACGTATAATTAAGATTAAAGTTTAAAGGAGGACCTATTACACTTCTCTGGCTTTCCCCTTTCCTTCAGTGTGTCAGCTTTTTGTGCATCTCATAACACAGTCCTCATTGCCCATATATCAGCCAAGCTTGGCACTTCTTCACACAAAACACAAAACTAAAACAGTAAAAACTGACCACCACAATCAATCAGAGATGTATTCCGTATTCTAAAGAAGAGTTTTAGTTTTCAAACAAGGTTTCAATAAGCAACTTTATTGCGATAAACTCCAGACGCTATTTGACCCTATATAGAACCTGGAAGAACTACAAATTATACACAGTACACTGTGTTAAATTAGGTTAATACATGCTTAACAATCTGCACAACAAATTATTAAGCATGAGAATACACCTGTGGATTTTTACACAGAACTTCAATTTGAGGTGATATGAAAATATTTATTAATTGTTATCATTATGATGCACAAAGTTCTTGAGCATGACAACATGTTTATGCACACATATCTTGTTTAGATTAGCTGTAACCACTAGTGTTTGCTGATTCCTAATCTCAGTTTATTGTTTTACAAGCACCTCCTACACACCCTGTCTGTGCCTCACAGCTCGATATATACCCTCCCTGTGAGGAATCTGCTTCACTCTTTGTCACAGTAGGGCTGTGTGTTTAGTGGTGGTTGGTGCCATTTGTGAATTGGCCTGTTATTTATTTTTCCTCTTTGCATGCGTGTTGGGTTTCAATCATTAATTCCAAACAAGAAAAAAACAGAAGTCAGTTCTAACTCACAGACTTCTTTCCATGTTTTTGGTTGTGGTTTAAGTGAACTGTTGTAAAATGGGAACGCTACTATATGATAGCTAGCTACTATAGGATCCTAAGGATTAAGGGAGTTCACATATATTGCAAGTCATTCCTTGTGTAACTAGTTACGTGACCGCAAAAAAAAAAAGAACTGTGACTCATACAACTCAATAGACAAATGATCCATATAAGCACATCCATTATACAAATATGGCAAGAAGCTGATATGAGACACGAGCAACATTATCTCAACCAACAGAAACACTGCATGTGCTTAGACAGATGTACTCCAGTGTGCTATTGTTGATGAGACTCATTTACATTATTAAAATTTATCCAAATTGTACATCTGAAAATAATTTCATAGATTAAATGACAAGGCATATGATGAGCTGTCAATATCTATACAAACATTACTAAATGGAATTAAAAATAAGAAATAGTTTCCTACACACTCCTGCACCCCTTCCTATGATGTATCCTCCTATTACAGCAGTTTGAGGAGCAGTAGATAAACAGTTGAAATGTCAGTTGTGTAAAATTTTTCATGTTCTTTATGAGGGATGTTAGATAAATATGCTTTATATGACATAAACAACACTCCAAGACCTCTGCAATGTAAGTTTTTGACGTAAGAAAAAAACACAGAAAACACATAAAAGAGGAAAAGTCTATAATATGACTACTAAATAGTGGAATTCATTGGCCTGGAAACAAAAGGGGTCTTTTGTCAATTATTTTATTATTATAAGCTTTTTTTTAGTTTTTAGCCAAATGTCTCCAGAATGTTGGTTTTGGTCTAGAAAACCAATTCAGTTTAATCAAAAACATCTCACTTCAAAATTCAGAAGAAAGAAGGACACAATGTGTCACTGATGTGAAGCACTAGCATGTATCATTAGTTCTGTTTATTTGGAACGTTTGTTTTTTGCCAATGGACATTATCATAACCTATCTGACTTGTGTAGGTTAGGGGTAGAATAGCATGAGGTAGCAACTCTTCTCTTTCCATTAATGTGTTTCTGAAGACCTATTAAAATGCAAAAATGAACTCTATGAATCCCTATGTACCACTGCAACAGTGCCATGAATATGTCAGTGCTGAGTAGAGGTGTGAGGAAATATTAAAATATCGGAAAATCATGTTTCATGATAATGTATCGATATTCAAACGCACAGTATCCACACACAGATTCCTGGCAAACAGTGAATCATTGTGTGTTGTGTTTAAACCTCTGACCACTAGATGGTAGTGTAGTAATTCATTTTCAGCTCCACTCCAACATTAACAAACAGCACAAGGGTGCTATTGTAAGCAAACCTGTTCATATAGTGGTGTGGTTTAATAGTAGGATTTGAAAAATCACAATATAATCACTTTGCTTGCAATATCGCAGTATATTGTGATATACTGAATCGTGACCGCTGTATAATGATATGTATTTTATCGCCAGGTTCTTGCCAATACACAGCGCTTGTGCTGAGAATCATCCAACATCTAAATAACACCAGCTCTGTGGCGGTCCCTTGAGGGTCTCGACCACTGAATAACTGGGCAAAAGGGTTCGAACAAAGCATGCAGAGATTCAGATTCACTACAGTCTGTAACTGCAGAGCTACAAAGTGCACCAAACGGTAAGTAAAGCTGATAAAATGGACAACAGGTGTTGGTACATAAATGTGTAGGCATTTATGCAAGGCGGTACTTAATGAGGCGGCTTGTACATGCAATACATAGCGGATCACATTATAACATGCCAGTGTATGTTGTTGTCACCACCTCCCCTTCTGCCATTACCCAAGATACCTTAGGATACACATACTTTGCAGCTAACTTACATCAACACATCCTTGAGCAGATTTAGCAGCAGCTGTAAAAATATCATGCAAGCAAGGAAAACTGTTACTGTCAGCAACTAAGCTTCCAAAAGTGGAGATGCAGAGAAGCTCCAGGAGAAATCTGAGGTTTTAATACTTGAGGACTCTAAGCTGCTTTGATATAACCCATAAAGCAGGACCGACTTGGAACTAAATTCAAGCCTGGATTTTTGTCAAGCCCACTATAATCAATGTGCCCCCTCATTAGGCACCACCAAGCCTGCGATCACAGTTACATAATTCTCCCTGCAGTGTCCATAGCTTTCCCTTGTAAACAGTCTTATTAAAGTGAGTGATTTAGTTTGTGACCAAGTCATGTCCAGATTGGCACTGGCTGATAATCATGGTTTTAATATCATTATCAGTATCAAAAAACTAAACAAAAGGGGTACTGTACTGTATACACAACATACATCCCTTTACAAACTACATCAACTGATTAAGGAGGCTCTGTGAGGCAGTGTCAGCAGATAACATGACAAGATGGTATCTCTGATAATACTCAACTATAAAGCTTGTCTGGCAGCCTGGGGCCAGTATGGGACAGATTCAGGCCAGGTCAGTCATCTGTCACTTTATGTGTCAGGCCAGAGCTGCCTTGTTACTTCGGCACAGTCGTTGTTTTTTTGTAATTTTGATGGTTATGGATGACAGATGGGTGGATGGATGGAAAAATAGATGGAAGGATGGATGTAATTTAGGCAACCTGTATCTTATATACAACACAGGTACACAAAACAATATAAACACAATTCAATACAGTTCACGAGAAACAAGGGTAGAGAAATGTTGCCCCCCGAGACTACTACTCACATGTATGAAGAGTGGTTAGAGTAAAAACACAATACTGTGCAAAAACAGATGCACAATAACGTGCAGTGCCATTAAAATGAGGATAAAGTCACTTGATTTGCACTGCCACATACAAAAGCATAATTCACTATACGATAGCAAGAAAAGGACTTCCAATAGCAAACAGTGGTGAAAAAGTCTTGAGTACTATTAACAGGTCATCAGATATTAGTTTGACATATCTTTCACATCTAATCTGCTCCACTCTTCAGCTTTTTAGTGCCCTCTTAATATTTTCCAGCTTTTTCTATTTAACCTTAAATGGCCACAGTTAGAGTCTGGCATGGCCACAAACTGTGACATTTAAGGTGGTATGGGACTTTTGATTACAAAGCTGGAGAATAGTAGATCAAGTCCAGCCTTGTTTAAAAATAAACATCAGCCATGCCTGGTGGAAGTTCAGTTCCATGGAAAGGGTATTAAAAGCATTAGCATTGCCTTCACAGCCTGGAATAGTAAACTTCTCTGCATAGTCCAACATGTTCGTAGCTGTTGCTCTGTTGTGGTAAGCAAATGTGGGGTTATAACTACTATATATGATATAAATATGTATAACTATTAAAATATTACCATAAATATAAAATAACATATACATATTAAAGACAAGCGGTTTAGAAGATGAATGAGTGAATGAAAGAATGATTGACAAGTCTATGTACCGAACTCTCCTTATTCAACTATGCCAATATAAATAAAGGTGTAGCGTTTAGCACTGCTGCCTCAATTTGCATGTTCTCCACGTGCCTGAGTGGCTTTCCTCCAGGTACTCCGGTTTCTTCCCACAGTCAAACACATGCATGTTAGGTTGATTGACCACTCTAAACTGCCCATAGGTGTGAGTATGTGTTGGCCATGATGTATCCCGCCATCACCATCGATGAGGCTGGAATTGGCCCCAGGATGAAGTGAAAGATAATGGCTAGATATGGCACTGGTAAGATCTCAACACGACACCAGTACACTGCCATTTCTCCCAGTCTGGATAAGTGTGTGGACTTGTCAAAGGCGAGTCACACATCTGTTGGTAAACGCTCAAAGTTTGCATATGCATTCTGCATCCACTAGTAGGCTCTTGTGCACTTGACACCTCCTGCTGTACCACCTATAACCTGGGCACCACTATAATGCAGCCACGTCACCTCACTGCAGCTACCAGTGAGCTAATGTAAGCTTTAGTTAAGCATGAAGGAGGATGAAGGGAGCTTTAAGCTGGTTACCTTGGGTGACAGACAAATCTTGGTATTTGCCTCAGCGCCCAGACACCTGCTGCTTCTTGGCTTCAGGTCACATTGTTAAAGCGTACTTAGTCAGTGGGCTGAGTAAAGAAAAAAACAAAGACACAGGCAATGTGAATGCCAAATGTGGTGCAGTTGTGAAATGTGATGGGTGATGCAACTTTGAACTGGTACCTGATTTAGTTCTGACATACTTGATCAATCCAAGCATCCTGATAAGATCATATGAATCAGTGCACAAAGGCAGTGAGTGAGTGGTAGATGGCAAACTAGCGGCCAGTGAGGGAAGACTGTGATTAAAGTACGGTTAAGACGTATCAGGTATGAGGTATCTTAACATAACACACGGTTGAACTTTTTTTATTTATTTAATCACAAAATGAGGCTGTTTAATGCTAGCAGCGACTCGCTATCTGTTTGCTGAGAAAAGCTCAACTGCTAGCTTACTGAAGGTAGCTGCTTATTCGAATTCCCCCGGTTCACCTTAAATTTAAGGTGGACCGGAGGAATTCGAATAAGAAGCTAACTTCTGCCACGTCTTTCTTCAGGTTTACGCTCAATAACAGGTCCAGCTTGAGAGACATGTTATCCACCGACCTTCTGCAGTCTCCTGTCTCCAGTGAGCAGCTGTTTTGTAAGCCATGACTTGAGGTTTCAGCGTGTACATCTCACCGTTGTCCTCTTGTTTAGCTACCTGGACGGCTGAGCATGTCTGCATGTCCACAGCGTAATATGACGTCTGCTGCCCAGTAAACATTCAGGTAGTCGAGAAACGACGACAGAATCATAATAACGATATCTAACACCGCTCAGGAGAGCAGGACGGGTCTGTGTTCTGTTCAATACAAGTGGCCGTTTGCATTTTCTCTGTTGTTTTGTTGTATCTAGGCCTCCTTTGTGTTTCTGCGGCTCCGCTCAGCATCTCGGAGTGCTGCTCTCTGATTGGAGGAGTGCTACTGAAGCCCCGCCCACTAACGGATCCTCAAATCGTGCACGAGCTCTGAAGTAACACAGTATAGGTTCGAAGACTATAGAAGCCCATTCTATAACCGACCCCCACCAGCCTAGCCTCCCACCCCCAAAAAGAAAGAGAAAATAAAAAAATGATGTTCAGCAATCCCATCTGAAAATAACAAGAGAGCATCTCAAAATAATGACCGAGTATCTCAAGTTAATGTTTAGCATCTCGGAAAAAAATAATTTCCCAAAATAATGACTTAATATCCCAAAATAAGGACGTTTTATCTTAAAATAATTAGTTAGTATATCTAAATAATGATTAGCATCTTAAAATAATGAGTTAGTACAACTAAATAATGATTATCATTTTAAAATAATGACTTAATATCCCAAAAGAAAGACTTTTTATCTTAAAATAATGAGTTAGTATAACTAAATAATGATTATCATTTTAAAATAATGACTTGGCGTCTCCAGATAATGACATAACAGCTCAAAATAAAGACATAGCATCTCAAAACAACAAGACATCAAAAAATAAGCCACTCAAATGACTTAGAATCTTTAAATAATTCTTAAAATTATTGTTTAATACCTCAAAAATAAAGACTGCATCTCAAAATCACAAGAAAGCGTCTGAAAATAATGATTAAGTATCTCAAAATAATGATTTGGTGTACCTAAATAATGATCAGGATCTCAAAATAATGACTTCTGAAAAAAAAAGATTACCATCTCAAACTAATGACATGTCATCTGAAATTAATTACAATAATTACTTAGCATTTCAACTTAAATCATTTTAACATCTCAAGATAATAATTTCTCAAAGTATATTTTTGGCATCTACAAAAAAAATGTCTTAGCATCTCAAAATAACCATGAAAGTAAGTCAAGTCAAGTTTATTTGTATAGCGCTTTTTACAACGATGTTGTCTCAAAGCAGCTTTACAGAGTTTTCGTAAGAAAGCCAGAGGCAACAGTGGTGAGGAAAAACTCCCTCAGACTGGAGGAAGAAACCTTGGGAGGAACCAAGACTCACAAGCAGAGACACATCCTCCTCTGATCAAACAGTATTTATAGCTTAATAAACTAAACACCAAAGAAAAGAGTCTCTGTTTGAAATCTGGATAGCAAAGCTTTAGAAGCTGCACAGGTAGAGGCAGTCTCTGACTGAGGCAGTCTCTGACTGAGGCTTTATGTAAAGTGGGCGTGAGCTGAAACAGCCCCATCCTATCTCTATGCTGGTGCATCTGGATGGCACAGTGATGTAACTGAGGGTGTAGCAATTGACACAAATGGGCAGGAGAGCTGGCTGGTGATGGGTGGGGAGGAGGCCCTGATAGTCAGTCCTTCAACAGCGTTCAGACGGGAAGACAGTCATTACCTCAGGAAGAGTAAAGAGAGAAAGTATGAGAATATGAAAGTAACTGGTACAGTAACACAGTGGTTAACACAGTGGTTATGATTTAATATACTGTGATATTGTAAGCAAGGTGATGTATAGTGATTTTTTATCTGTCCTAGTACAGATGGTAAAAAAAATATTAATTAGTCAGCAAGTTTTGTCAAGGCTAACAGTAGTGATGAGTTATGGTGAGTAAAATATTGAATATTCTGTTCTTCCTGAGTCACTATTAAAGAAACTGTAAGACATTGCTCATGTTAAGGTTTTTGTACTAATGCTCTACATATGACAAATTATTTTTTTAGTCTAACCACTTGAAGTGAAGTTCAGGTTGATCTACTGGTGACTTTTGGGCAAACATGTGGTATGACAGCACAAGTCCCTGTAAAAAAACTATACTATATATATTGTCGCTGTCCAATAAAAAATATATGTATCTCTATTTTTGTCGATTTTGAGTTTTCTATGTCATTTGAACTCGCCTATGGTCATTTAAATTGTGTGAATATTTTACGATGATCGGACCAATAGAAATGCTCCAAAATAGCTTGAAAAAAAATTGTGGTTCCATTGACTTACATTGAAAGTGATGTAAGTTTTTGGCCTGTGCTGTAAAGTTGCAGTTTTGGAGATACTTGTTTTTCGTTGGACAGCGACAATATAATGTGCAATGTTATGGTTAGTGGACCAATGGAAATGCCCCAAAAAAGAAGTTATGAAATAAGTTTCTTCCTATTGGCTAATTGCTGCAAGAAGTATAATGATTTAGTCACAGTAGCCTTAGAATGCAATTTTTACTTGCTGGAGGTCTCTCTTTGGAGGTCTCTCTTTGGAGGTCTCTCCGTTGAACTATTTATTCCTCAAATATTCTTTGTCGGTGAACCAGCAAGTCAACATTTATAAAACGTATGATTATGTGTTTGTATTTTTATATATGTCAAGAAAACTGCAGTGGCACTGTCACGTGTAAATAGGGTCTTGGTGTAGAGGTGTGAATTGTTTTAATCTCTTAATGCTCACCAGCAGCCCGACACTGAGATACCTATGAAAGAGGCTACTTAAGAACACTGGGATGCTTGCAGAAAGGATCTTCTCAGCGATTCATATTTTCTTTCCATACTTTTCAATCAACTATGAAAAGATCAAGGGTGAGTCAAGAGCACTAGAGCTGGAGGAAGAGGAGAAAAGCAGGAGGACAAAACATGTAAGACATAAAGGTCAGCCATCCAGAGGCATATACACTATTTATGTGTGCATCCCCTTTTAAAAGCCCCCTTTAGAAGGAGCCAGCATGCCAAAGTAAAGAGGAGCATCAACGGAAGATTAATGGCGATTAATGAAGATTAGATTTATGAAAATTAAACGAATGCTAGGGTTTTGAAAAAAAATACCAACAATATAAGTTTTGGGCTAGCAAGACACTTGATCACAAGAGGACAGTGGGCCACTGGTTGGCCTAATAGCGGCCAAGCTGGCAGCCTACTTACTTCATGCCAAGCGTTTTCTGGACGCTCCACATCGGCCTGCAGACTATTAGACAAAATGCCACATTTCATCACTCATTGTCCCTCAATTTCATTTTTCAATTATCAAATTATGTAAATAAAAAAGGAATACAATGATTTGTAAATCATTTAAACCCTATATTTCACTGAAAATACTAGAACGACAACAGCCGGGCTAAAGAGGAGAGGCAACGATCCAGCTTATTATCACAAATCCAGCATCTGAGATAGTATGGAGGTGCACGGGTGCTTCATCAATGCTGAACAATGTTTATGGGTTTTGGAGAAACATATTACAGCATATTACTGTATATTTTACAGCAGCATGGCTACACAGTAAAAGGGTCTGGTTGACGGTCACCAGTGAAAACATTTAACACATTATAAAATGAAAGATAGGACAAAGGACACAAATCAATATCTAGCCAAAATGTCAAATCAGCTTTACTGAGAGCAGTTCCTATGTTTTTTACCGGTGGTGCTGAAGCAAGTTCTAAGTGGTAAGTAATGAAATCGCCAAACTGTGCTTTTCTCGTTGTTATTGTACTTCAATTTCACACTTCTCGAATTATAAAATGTATGTTCATGTTACACAACAGCCTGTATCAGTAGTGATGGCAGCTCTTTTTAGAGAGTCAGATCAACTGGACCAGAAGAGTCGACTCTCTCTCCTCCCTAATGGCTCTTCATTAGTAGCACTCATTTCTTCAGTAATTCCACTAAAACTTGCCTAAGTAGACAAATTTCTATAGCACACAATAAGAAGACCTAGTGAGTCACGCATAGAAACATGGCCAAGAATTATATGAAAAAAAAACAAGGTGGGTCCATACAAAGGGATCTCAACGTGATCAAGAGCTCCAACGTCTTGGAATGTCTCAAAATCAAAATGCTGAGGTGGTCCATGAAAAAAAAGTAATCCACTGTCATTGTTTAGCTGCTTCGCCCACAACTGGAATCCTTCATAACCTGCTAACTGTAACTATGTCCGGGATGCCCGGTCCTTTTTTTTTATTTTATAAAAAAAAACAGCAGAAAGAATAAACTACTACTTATTTCTCTAACTCAAGGCAGAAGAGGAGAGCTCATTACAAGAAAAGAGCAATTTCCATAAAAATGGAGAATTCCAATATTATATATTATTATAACAGTATTTTTGTTCACACAATATATTATTATTAAATGAATTATAGTGCCTCTTCTATGGTCAGGGAGCAGCAGACAATAAGTGTTACTGCATATCATGATAACAGGGATGAGTTTTCAGTGGTTAGTTTATAACCATCACTATTTCATTATATGAATTATAATATTATTCCTCATTATTGACTTTTATTTCCCAATCTACCTTCTGCGAGGCGCTGAGGACTCAGTGCTGCCGCTGCTGGAGAAAAGTTTCATAACACCTGGAAAAGTTTCTGAGAGCGAGGTCTGTTTTGATTGGCTTACAATTTACCAGGCCAGATTTGATTGGGCAAACGTTGCGTTACACTTTCCTCCCAATGCCACCCATATGATTAACGTTTTCTCTTATAATAGATAATCTCTGAAGAGGTTCTATACTTTTATTGAGATTTATTATAATTATTTTATTTATTTATTTATTTATTTTATTTACTCCTGGTTTCTGGTTTTAACACGTTTATTTCTGTGATGTGCCTGTTTGGTTTGAGTGAGGTGTCAGTCTCCTGTACGAACAGCAAAAATAATGGTATGTTTACAAATACAATTATTTAAAATCTAGTCGATCTCGTTTTTAAAAGCATTAATATAAGACTGTAATAAAAATGCTTAAAACAATTATTTCAGAATAACATAGTAACTTGTAAAGAGTGTGTAGAAATAAGACCAGCAATCTTATAACAAGCTCACAACAAACCCAAAATGAGAAATATTTCTCAGATAAGAGGTCGTTTTTATTTCAGTATCAGATCCTCTGATCTGCTGGACACGTATATGTAAGGAGGAACACCTGCAGTGATCAGTGCGCCTCCTGTTGCTTGTCGGAGCAATGCGTTGAGCAGCGAGTGAGCAGTCGTCTTTCAGAGGAGATGAGCTGAAACCCGCACCGGGACCATGGCAGGGAATGGAAATTGTATGAGCACATATCTGAAGGTAAGCTGATGTTAATACGCTCCATTAGCAGGTAGTTCTGAGTATCATCTTCTACTTTTCTTCATAAGACACTGAGGAAAAGTTGACCTTTGGATTAGTGAGTCAGAGCTTTAGCTTCTACATGGCTGTTAAGTTCCATACCTGCACTCCTACAAACATGTGGTTCTTGGCTTGAGCAAGTCTTTTGCATTTGAGATGAAACTCGTACCCTGCGATTCCTGTTTAAGTGGAAGCAGATGTTCTTCTGTTGTAGCAGTTGGGCAACTTCAGTGTGACAGGGCTGTTTGGGAAATACTGTCCTCTTCTTCCTGCACTGCAAGATGTCTTAAGAATCTAACCTGTTCTCAGTGTGGTTTTAAACATGTTAAGTATTTATTTGATGTGACATTATAATTGGCGTAGCTCTGTAGAGAAAGAGAGCTGGCATTATGGCTTGTTTTGCAGTAGTAATGAAACAGCAGGCATTAGATATGATCATTCAATACATTAACATATCATGTACACAGAATCCTGCTGATGAGGAGAACAAAAAATCTCCATTTTGCTGTTTATCATTTTTGAGTCATTTGAAAAAGCCAGCTGCTCTTCACAGTGTGTTAAAATGAATGATGTACAGATTAAAATAAAGGTTGCATTAAGATGCATTGAAAGATCATCTTTTCCCACTTCCTGTAATGCTGCAGTTTTGAAATAGGGTTGCAGTGAAGTGCTGTGACTCAAGTCTTTTGTGGTCAGTTCTGTTGCTGATGCATGATTACCATTTAAGAAAGAAATGTAAGAAAGAAGAAAGTATTAAGTGAAATCACACACCGGCGTGATCTATTTATTTGAACGTCTTGTCAAAGTGGACACTTCCCATGATTGTGGTTCTACAGCTCTAAGCCTCGGTTAAGAAAATGGTTTGCTTTTTTTGTACATATGTAGTGTTTTCTCGAAACTAATGAAATTAATTAATTAATTGGGTAATTATGTACTAATGAGAACATAGCTTTGTATGTGTTATGTCATTGCTGCTAACAGACCTACATCTTTTTTAAATAGAGGTTTAATTCTTTAATTTTTTTAACAGAAAATGATAAAGAAGCTGCAACAACTAAATCAAAACATTTGTCGCTTTCCAATGAAAGACCTATATCTCCATTTTTGTGGATTTTGAGTTTTCCACATCATTGGTCATCCAGTGATGTAGAAACCAATGCTCGTTTACATTGTGTGAACATTTCATGATGAATAGATCACTAGAAGTGCTCCAAAATAGCTTGGAAAAAATTCTGGTTCCATTGACTTACATTGAAAGTAAAGTATGTTTTTGTTCTCTACTGTGAAGTTGCAATTTTGGAGATATTTGTTTTTCATTGGACAGCGACAATTTGTTTTAGGATTTACTGTTTACATCCACTTTTGCTCTTAGAGGTTCATTACATTTACTGTATCTCGCAAGCCAGGTAATGGATTCAAACACATTTAACCCAAACACATTTAATGATCAGACCTGGACTTTGACTTGCTCGGTCCATTTATCTTTGTTTGCTCACAATCCACGTAATACAAATTAGACTCATAGGTTCAGCAAACCATACTCCACATCTCAGATGTCCAGTTTCAAAGTTCTAGTGCAAACCTTCCTTCTTTTTTCTATTTTTCAATAAAGGGTTTCTTTACAGCTATACATCTTTTTAGGCTTTGAGTTGCCTGAAACGGAAACACTGAAGCTTGATTTTTCTCAGATATGGAAGCTTTAAGTGCTGTTTGCCTGTTTTTGGTGGTCTACCAAGTGCTGCGGTAAAAGACACATTATTTTTAAACTTCAGTTATGAAACTTTTTTTTCCATTTCACTTTATCACACAGAAGTGTGTGTATATTTACATGTACAGTATATCACATAAGTGGGTGCACACCATGTTTTTGTAAATATTATATTATATCTTTTCATGGGACAACACTGCAGATATGACACTTTGATACAATGTAAAGTAGTCAGTGTACAGCTTGTATAACAGTGTAAAGTTGCTGTGCCCTCAAAATAACTCAACACACAGCCATTAATGCCTAAACCGTGCGCCAAATTGTGCCCAAAATGTCAATATTTTGTGTGGCCACCATTATTTTCCAGCACTGCCTTAACTCTTTTGATATGGAGTTCACCAGAGCATTACAGGTTGCCTCTGAAATCCTCTATCACTCCTCCGTGATGACATCACGGAGCTGGCAGATGTTAGAGACCTTGCGCTCCTCCACCTTCTGTTTGAGGGTGCCCCATGTGTGCTCAATAAGGTTTAGGTCTGGAGACATGCTTGTCCAGTCCAGCACCTTTACTCTCAGTTTCTTTAGCAGGGCAGTGGTTGTTATCATGTTGGAATACTGCCCTGTGGCCCAGTTTCTGAAGGGAGTGGACCAAGCTCTGCTTCAGTATGTCACAGTACATGTTGGCATTCATGGTTCCCTCATAGAACTGTAGCTCCCCACGGCCACCCTCACTCATACAGCCCCAAACCCACCACACTTGACTGTAGGCAAGACACACTTGTCTTTGTACTCCACCAGGTTGCTACCACACACGCTTGACACTATATAAACCAAATAAGTTTATCTTGGTCTCATCAGATTACAGGACATGGTTCCAGTAATCCATGTCCTTAGTCTACTTGTCTTCAGCCAACTGTTTGTGGGCTATCATGTGCATCATCTTTAGAAGAGGTTTCCTATTTAAAACAATGTGTGGCGTACAGTCTGAGCACTGACAGGCTGACCACATTCCCTTTAACCTCTATGCTGGCAGCACTCCTACGTCTATTTTCAAAAGCCAACCTCTGAATATGACACTGAGCACGCACACTCAACTTCTTTGGTCGACCATGGCGAGGCCTGTTCTGAGTGGAACCTGTCCTGTTAAACCGCTGTATGGTCTTGGCCACTGTGCTGCCTCTCAGTTTCAGGGTATTAGCAATCTTCTTATCGCCTAGGCAATCTTTATGAAGGGCAATTCATTTTTTCAGATCCTCAGAGAGTTTTCTGCCATGATGTGCCATGTTAAACATTCACTGACCAGTATGAGAGAGTGTGAGGGCAATAACATAAACATTTAACACCTCTGCTTCCCCTTCACACGTGAGAGCTAGTGACACTTAGGAGTCACATGACACCAGGGAGGAAAAATAGCTAATTGGGCACAATTTGGCCATTTTTACTCAGGAGTGTACTCACTTTTGTTAGACATTAGTGGCTGTGTGAGTTATTTTAAGGGGACAGAAACTTCACACTGTTAAACAAGCTGTACACTGACTACTTTACATTGTAATCATCAAGTGTCATATCTTCAGTCTTGTCCCATAAAGATATAATAAAGTATTTACAAAAATGTGAAAGGTGTACTCACTTATATAAGAAGGATGATCCCTCAGAAACCTCTGAATTTCTCAGAACAAGCGTGATGACTTTAAAACTTCCTGTTTCAATATGTTGCAATGCAACCCTTTAGCTGCTTTTAGCCCTCAGTGTCTCTGTTGTCACAAGAAGTGTAGTGATGCAGCCTTCTTCACAGTTGCCTTAGAATGCAATTTCTGCTCTCTTTGGAGGTCTCTCTTTGGAGGTCTCTCTGTGGAGACTTTTAATGTACATTGCAAGAAGTACTATTGAATACTAGCTGTTACAATGACAAATGATCAATATTGACTATAAACTGTGTTATTTATTTTGAGAACAAGTAATTGAAATGAACTGCTGCAGCATGCAGGTGGTGTCAAAGATGCAAGGTGCTGATGGCTGATTTAGTGACCTGACAATTCTAATTAGGTACCATTTTCCATTCTGTCTTTGTGCTCTGTAGACCACCATGCGTACCCGGAGGAAAATAATTTTTCTGGGCTGCGTGATTCCATTAATATTTGGAGCTTTTATGGTTCATCACTGGATGGCAAGCCCTTCAAGTGTGGTTAATGTTGAACAAAGACTGAGCTCCAGCATAGAGAAGCTTCTCCAGAGCGGGGCTCGACACGTGAAGTCTGACCATGACGTCCTCTACCATCTCAAGCAGACCAAGGCAGGGTGAGTACAGGCTGACGCTGGCTGTTTAGTCTTGCATGTAGCTCTCTGCCAGTAAACATTTTTTAGGTTTAAGGAAAAAAAGACGAGAAGTCATCTTCTTATTCCTGCGCTAGGAGTCTTGTGAAGAGAAGTTTTAAACGTCCATCTGACAGTGGATTGTCTAGGCACTTCAGAACAGGCAATATAAAGCTCATGATTGGTTACAAAGTTTACTGGATATGGATTTTCAAATTTACGCACTATATATTGCAAGGCAATGTACCTTTTAGGGGTAGGAGTTTTCTCCTTTCTCCAAAACAGTAATGACTTCCTATTAATGCACAGGAAATATCACCCTGCTAAGGCTTTTGTTAATGCTGTTTCATTGAAGCTACATTCATATAATAATAATTAAAAAAAAAATAAAAAAATAAAATATATGTGTGTGTGTATGTATTTTAAAATATATATTTTATAAAAACGTAGGTTAGCTTATCAGAATAGATTTTTTTTTTCTTACAGTGTCAGCGTACTTATATGAAGGCAAGTTTGAGGAAATGTTAAATGTTTATGGACCTGTCATACACACCATTAACATTTCTAAGACAGGCTCGGTGTCTGCCCTATCCCTACTGCTTCATGCCGTGCCCTACGGTGACCACCATGTTCCAAATAGTGGATCAGGCCTGGGACCTAGCAGTGGACCACAGTTCTCATGACTTTTGTTGGAGTGTTGGTGTTTAGAACAATTGTGTGAGATATGCCCTTATGCACCAAATGCATAGCAGGGCCGCTTTCTCTTTCTTCCAGGGCTCTTCCGATTTGTTCTTTGTTGCTCTGTAACCTCCTTCAGTTGTCCACGTGGTGGATCCATTCTTTTCATTGTTGTAGTAGATGAGCTGTGCGTCAGCAAAGCAGGAAGGACATCCTGCATCCTTCCAGATGGGAGTATGTGGACAAAATGACAGTTCGAGCTTCAAGTCCATTTACGTTTACATCTACGGCATTTAGCAGACGTTCTTATCCAGAGCGACTTACAAAAGTGCTTAGTGTTGGTTAAAGTATGAATCTCTATCTAGTACAAACAGGTTTAAGTCCAAACCACTCTTATACTCAAACACTGCCATAAACACAGGGCCAGTGCTGATACCTAGAAAAAAGACAATGCAATACCTAGCAAGACTGGAACACCTACAGAGAAGAGAACAAATACAAGACTACATACAGTACAAGTGCAGTACTTAGCCAGTGCTCCTAGAAGATAAAGTGCAATTACAGTTTATACCAGTACTTTAGAAGATCAGTGCTTATAAGTATTTTACAAAGAGATAGGTCTTCAGTCTGCGTTTGAAGACCACGAGAGAGTTCGCTGTTCGGACAGCCAGTGGAAGTTCAATCCACCATCTGGGTGCCAGGACAGAGAAGCGTTTTGTTGCATGTCTTCCATGAATCTTGAGGGATGGCGGGTCAAGCCGAGCCATACTTGAAGCGCGAAGGGCTCGAGGTGCGGTTCGACTTTTGACCATTGCCATAAGGTGAGGAGGAGCTGGTCCATTCTTGGCTTTGTAGGCAAGCATCAGAACTTTAAACTGAATGCTAGCAGCTACAGGAAGCCAGTGAAGGGAGCGCAGCAGTGGTGTGACATGAGTGAACTTGGGACGATTGAATACGAGCCGTGCTGCTGCATTCTGGATCAGTTAAACGGGGCCTGATGTCCTGCAGAGAAAGACCAGCCCGGAACGAGTTGCAGTAGTCAAGCCTTGAAATGACAAGAGACTGGACGAGCACCTGGGAGGCCTCCTGAGAGAGGAAGGGTCGGATGCGTCTGATGTTGTGGAGAATGTATCTGCATGACCGAGTCAGGTTCGTAATATGGGCTGAGAACGATAACTGGTCATCCAAAGTCACCCCAAGGTTTCTTGCATCTTTAGACGGAACAATCAAAGAGTTCTCGAATGAGATGGCAAGATCCTGCTGAGGACCTGTAGTTCCAGGGATGTACAGCAGCTCAGTCTTGCTGGGATTGAGCTTCAGATGATGAGCTGTCATCCATGAAGAGATGTTGGTCAGACATGCAGAGATACGACTGCAAACCTGAGTATCAGACTGTGGGAAGGAAAGCATTAGTTGAGTGTCATCAGCATAGCAGTGGTAAGAGAAACCATGAGAGGTAATTACATCACCAAGAGAACGGGTGTAGAGTGAAAAGAGGAGAGGACCTAGCACTGAGCCTTGAGGGACACCAGTAAGGAGCCTGCAAGGAGCAGATGTAGACCCTCTCCATGTTACCTGGTAAGACCGCCCCTCTAGATAGGACCCAAGCCACTTCCATGCAGAGCCCGCGATTCCCAGGTCAGCGAGGACAGATAGAAGGATCTTGTGGTTCACCGTGTCGAAAGCTGCAGAGAGGTCCAGAAGGATCACAACCGATGACAGTTTGGATGATCTTGCAGTCTGGAGCTTCTCAGTCACCGCTATGAGGGCTGTTTCTGTTGAATGCGCTGGTTTAAGCTGGACTGGTTGGGGTCCTGGAGCAGATTCTGGGTGAGAAAGAGAGACAGTTGGTTATATACAGCACGCTCAAGAATTTTTGATAGAAAAGAAAGGAGTGATACCGGCGGGTAGTTGCAGACGTATGAGCTGTCCAGTGTGGGCTTCTTCAGAATTGGAACCACTCTGGCAGACTTGAATGCGGCTGCGACCCGTCCTGATGACAAGGAGCTGTTCATGATGAACGTGATGAAGGGCAGCAGATCCATGGAGACTGTGTGGAAGAGTGTGGATGGAATGGGATCCAGTGGGCAGGTTGTTGGGTTGCTGGATTTAAGTAGCTGTAGGACCATGTCTGTGGAAAGAGGAGAGAAGCATGTTAAGGAATTATTGGCAAGAGAATGAGTATTGGTGAGGGAAGTGGAGCAAGAGGTAAACGACTGGCAGATTTTGTTAACCTTCTCCTCAAAGAAGGTGACAAAATCCTCCGGGGTAAGGGAAGAGGGTGGTGGGGGAGAGGGGGTTTGAGAAGAGAGGAGAAAATACTAAGGAGCTTGCGTGGATCAGATCGTGATGCTTCCAGTTTCTCCTTGTAGAAGGATGACTTGGCAGCAGTAACCTCCGTTGAGAACTTGTAGAGGAGAGCTTGGTGGGAGTGTAGGTCAGAGTCAAGCTGTGACTTCCTCCACTTCCTCTCTGCCTTCCTTAGAGGATCTAGCTGGCCTGGAGGAAAGAGGACACAAAAGGTTAACTGCAGATGAGAGTGAAGAAAGTAATGTTTCTGTGGCTGTATCCAAAGAAAAAGAAAGAAAAGAATCAAGATGTGGAAGGGTAGTAAGGATAGTTGAAGCAAGAGACGAGTGAGAAATGGAGTGCAGGTTGCGTTGAGTGAAGGATGAGCCTGAAGAAGAGGCATTGACAGGGAGAGCAGTGAGGGAGAGTGTGAAAGATAGAAAGTGATGATCTGAGCAGTGTATGGGGGTTACTGTCATATCCAGCGCTGGGACAGGACTCAGAAGACTCAGAAGAAGCTCATCTTTGAAGTTACCTAGAGGAGATGGAGGACGATAAATGACAATGATATGCAGTTTACTGGGGAAAGATACAGTTACAGCACGAAATTCAAAGGACGAAATAGAGAGATGGGAGAATGAAAGTGGAGTGAAGTTCCACTTCCTAGACAAGAGTAAACCTGTGCCACCACCCCTGCTAGTCAGTCTCGGAGAGTGGGAGAAGTTAAAGGCAGAGGATAGGGCTGCTGGAGTCGCTGAGTTCTCAGGGCTGATCCAGGCCTCAGTCAAAGCCAGGAAGTGCAGTGAATGGTGAGATGCTAAGGCAGAGAGGAAGTCAGCCTTCCAGAGTCCACCCATCACCCTGGTCTGAGAATGTGACGACCTTGGGGGATGGATGAGATTCCTTGCATTGCGCTTCTTGTGGTGACGACGGGCACGTCTGGCTCTGTGGGTTGAAAGAACAGGTACTGGAAAACACATGTTTAAAGTGCAGCAATGTAGTAACTTGAGGGTAAAGTGATACTTTGAGAGAAAGAGATACTTAGCCAAGTTTGGAGGAGATTGCCTCTGTGTTGATATTAATGGAACAGGAAAGAGTGATCGCTACAGACGACACCCCCTCAGTATATCTGCCTAGTGGCTAGAAGGCCACTCCCAACAGTTCACACCTTGAGCTAACCTGAAAACCACACCTGAAACTAGTACTAGCAATTAGCTCTACAATCAGCAAAACAACCTTGTAGCAAGCAGTTTAAGTCAAAAGTAAATTGGGAAACTCAAGCCTACCTCACCAGCAGAGAAGACGGATCTAATCAGGACACACAAGCACAGTTCTACAGCATTTCTTGATGTGTCAGAGAGGAAATGCATTGTGTCATTTGAGCTGAGCTTGAGGGTAATAATTTTCATCAAGCTACTCTTTACTAGAAAAGCTTTGACAATGTGAGTGCACAAGCGGTGCTCATCATTTATGGGGGCCAAGGTGCCTCTCAGCTCCGCCCACTTGAACTTCAGGACTTCAGGTTTGTTACTCACTTCAAATAGGATCCTAAATAGCTTTCATACCATCCGACTGAGCTAGAAACTTGTTTCTTTTGGCAGAAAGTAGGGCCTCCTCCTGAAATGAACATTTCACACATGGTTGTTAAACCTGAATAGTGAGTTTGGCATAGCGACCACTGGAAAAAGACTGTTACCACCTGCAGGTGGAACTGCCATGTTCAAACAATATAGAAAAATGAAAATCAACAAAAATGGAGATGCATGTTTTTGGGCTGTAATGTTATGCAGTAGTGGTAGCAGTGCCGTTGGGGCCAAGATCCTTGTCTATAAGTCGTGGGCTGGAGGTTAAAGAACCAGCCTTGTGACTGGAAGGTTGCCGGTTCGCTCCTATGAACCAACAGGACATGACTGAAGTGCCCTTGTGGTAGGGTGTGTGTTCTTGTAGAGAAATATTTGTATGGACCACATGTCCTCACTAGTCTAGGGCAATCTAAATGGTAAAGTAAGGACATTTTGGTGCTCCTCACTTGAGCACATGCTATTTTCTCCAAAAATCTAATAAAAAAAAATCTAATAGAGCAGAAAATTTGACTTTTGGGTCATGAAGTTAAGGTTAGGTGTAGATGTAGTATTATTTAGTTATAGTAAAAGAAAGATCAATAGAACCCTATGGATGACCTCACTAATATAGTAAGATAAATGTGTATGTGTGTGTGTTTCACTGCACGGATGGGTCAAATGCAGAGGATTCTTGAACAACCCTCTGGGATCAAAAAAGTATCTATCTATCTGTCTGTAAAGAGAGTCAGATTGTATCTAGATATATCTACATGTTCCTGTCCAAAACCAACTCACTAGCATAAATGCCACCTATCTAGTTCAAAACCTGCCATTCACTACTGAGTTTCTCCTGAACCCAGTGGATCCCCCTTTTGGCCAGTCATTACCTGGTTTTGGAAAAGACTTCACCAGAAAAAAATGAGATTCTGTCAAAAGTTTGACCCTTTATTGCAAAATTATCTTAAAATCTAGAAGCATACACACACTAATGCAGAAAAACAGATGAACTACAGTCTGTAATTGTAGAACTACAAAGTGCTCCTATGCAGTCAGTGGAGCTTAAAAAAGGGACAGATATTAAAGAAACAAGGAGGTGGTTTTAATGTTATGCCTGATCGGTATATGTCTTTGTAATTCACAGAAACACCTGCATGAAGGTACATTTTGTAGTTTAAATATGGGCTCTAGCCTATATGTTGCTGCACAGTTGATGGTGGCTAACTGTTCTCCACAGTGACACCAACACAACAGTGGCCTATTTATAGGTGTTATGCTGGTGCGATTGAACTCAGTGCTACACTTTTAATAGTGAAATGACATTAACTTGAAATATCTTTAAATAAAATGTAGTTCTTATGACTGTCTAGAAAATAAAGTGACTGAAGCTGATACTGGTTTGACTATTTGAGATTGTTTGGCTTGTTTATGTAAATGCACAGACTCTGTTGAGATGTTAAACACACCTGCTGGGCATGTATGCTGTGAACAGTGAATGGCTTTAGCTTAGCCAAACAAAGCTGCCACCAATCTCTCAAGTTACCAAGCATATATATATATATATATATATATATATATATATATATATATATATATATATATATATATGTACTATATGTATTATATATATATATATATATATATATATATATATATATATATATATATATATATATATATATATATATATAATCCCAGATCTGGAATTTGTGTTTAGTTTATTCGCTTTCTGATGGAAGTGTATTACAGGTATAACTACTTTTAGCAACATTTGTGTTTTTATTTTTGGCATTACTTTTTCAATTACAAGACAAAAGTGTAACATTTTGATTCCACATTTGTCATATAAAAACATATCATTTAAATACAGGAAACCATTCAGGCATGAAAATTCACAGCTATATATATATATATATATATATATATATATCTCATAATTCATAGTTCATAATCAGTGTATGGCAAGACCATCAAAAGGAATTGCATATTCTGTCTAAAAATAACATGGAGCAAACAACCTCCATAAAACTTTACCTGCCACATCAGTTGTGGTGTCATAATCAATGATCAGAAACACATCGTTTAGTGACAAGCAGGTTATCTTGTGATCTTGTAATCTTTGTGCTTTGCCAACACAAAATTTGATCACATTTGATTCCATTTTTTTTAGTTTTATTAAACGTATACTAAATCCCTTCACTAGTAGACTGCCATTGGAGAGCAGTTTGGCTGCGTCCAGCGCTGCCATATGACACTGCAATGATGAAATGAATTTTAATGTGCTTACTGCTTCCCTTTGATATCGAAGAGTAGAATGTTGATGTTGAGAGGCTGGTGCCCTCACAGATGATCAAAACTGACCATTCAGCTCTGAATATACTGCTTGTTTTCTCATCTGACAGTGAAGGAATAGTCGACCAAAGGCAGCAAAGATGCTGGACTACAAAACAATCTTATATAAACCAACAGCAAAAAGGGAACATTTAATCTTCACAGTATAAAACCAATCAATTAAGCTTCAGGGTATCAGTCTGTCCTGTTACGATTAGTAAGCGATTGTGATTCAGTTTCACCTGCTTTGAAAAGAACGGCAACAGGTGCACTGGTGAAACTACGGCAAGACAAGCCCCCAAGTGGTGGGCTCAGACAATCACTCATTCATACTTCCTGAATGATTCTTCTCTAGTTTTGTGTTTTGATAGTGTCCCTCTCACTAACAATAGCATGTGCTGGTACCTGCACATCCATTCAGGTTGCACTGGTAGTCCAGCTCCTCCAAGGTGACACATCCATGTGGTTTAGTGTCTCCTAGCACAGTCTCAAGAGCACTGAGGAGATACCAGGACATGGGCAGTTACACGAGAAGAGCTGGACAGGCCTGTGGAAGGGCACCAATCCAGCAGCAGGACTTGTATCTGCTCCTTTGTGTGGGGAGGAACATGATGAGCACTGCAAGAGCTGTAAATGACCTCCAGCAGGCTACAGGTGTACACTTTTGTGTACACTTCTGACACTCACCAAACTGTCAGAAACAGACTGACGGGGAGAGAGGGTGTGGCATGAGGGTCTGGCGTACGGTAGTGGGACCTTTTGGCACCTTGTTCTCTTTACAGATGAGAGCATGTTCACGTGACAAACATGATAGAGTGTGGAGACGCCAGAGTGAATAGTATGCTGCCTGCTACATCATCCAGCATGACCGACTTGACAATGGATCAATGATGGTCTGGGGCAGCACGTTCTTGGGAGGTCAACAAACCTCCATGTGGTAGCTAACAGTACCCTGACTGCTGTTGAAATCTTTAGAGCCATTGTCAAACCTTACACTGGTGTAGTGGACCCTGAGTTCCTCCTGATGCAGGAAACTGCCCAGCCTCATGTGACCAGAGTGTGCAGGCAGTTCCTAAATGATGTCCTAGAAGTTCCCATTTGGTTTCAGGTGTGGGGAAATTGAGGGCTAGTCAATGGATTTAAGTATCACCGCAGAGCGGTCAGGAACTCACTGATGCCCTGATCCAGGTCTGGGCAGATATCTTGTAGGACACCATTTGCTGTCTTATCAGCAGCCCAGACTTTGTCGGGAGTGCATACAGGCACGTGGGGACCATACACACTACTGATTCGCAGTGTTAGTTGCTGTCATGTTTGTTTGTTTGTTTACATTGACTGCCGTTTACATCTTTTTGTTCTCAATGAATTATAATTCGAGAGTAGAATTAAAATTAGCCTCTATTTGCCACTTGTGTTTGCACACAGCAGAATTCTGCCTGCGCATTTAACCCATCTGTGCAGTGAAACACAAATACACACTCTAGTGAACTTGCCTGGAGCGGTGGGCAGCCCTATCCATGGCGCTTGGAGAGCAGTTGGGGGTTAGGTGCTATGCACAAGGGCATTTCAGTCGTGTGCTGTTGGCCCAGGGGACCAAACCAGCAACTTAACACAATTTATATCAGTAAAGATTTCAACTGTGTGATTTTAACGGTCCCTAAATTTTTCAGGCTGTGTGTATGTGTTTATATCTCTGTGTTTTCAAAATCTTCTCTCTGTTGTTGCAGGTCCCTTGCCAGAAATGGGTGCGCGTGTGAAGAAGACACACGGAGCATTAACGTGCCCTTCTCCGACCTGCTGTTTCCCCAGGTGTATGCTCAAGATCTGCAGCTTGCTTTTGAAGCCTCTGAACTGGAGGGTATAAAGCGGCGTAGGCAGGCCGAGTACATGAAGTCCCTCAAGAGGTAAGCTGCCAAGCATCCCACCAAAAAACATGCATGCTTGTAACTTCCATTGACAGAAGTGGAGTTAATTCTCACTCTTTCCTCAACTGGCTTCAATCAGAATTTGAACATCAATCAAGGAATTGATCAACCTATATTTAAACATTTACAATGTAGCCAAGCCAATGCAAAAATCAGGCACTGAAAAAATTGGAAAAGCATGTTAAATGGTGCTGCCACAGCAATTTGCTAAAAAAAGACAGAATAGGTTGTATGTATCACACCATCTGACTATATCTGACTGACACACAAGCTGTGAACTTGAGGCCTGTTTAACAGACACACGTACAGTAGTATTAGCTAGAATTATGTGATGTGGTTATTATATATTATACTCACACTCTGCATAGTAACATGATCATTTAGGGCTCCTTCTGACCCATTACTGAACCAGGTACTATATGGGCAGTTGTCATGTCAGTCATTCTAGGTATAATAGTTTATGGATAGGGAGATGTATACAGCCAGCAGCTGTAGGAGGATTTGTATTTACAGGTACTATTCAGTTGAATTGGCAAATTTGAAGTCTTGTGTATTAAAGACAACCTTAACTTTGCTGTTGTGTTACTGAAAAGATCCTGCTTATTTTAGACTGACAAGCAATATTTTCTCTGTTCTCAGTAACTAAGAAGTAACATTTGATTAAAAATGAATAAATAAGTAAAAAAGTAAAAGTTATACCAAAGTTAAGTTACATTAAACCAAATAAAACAAATGCAGGGTAAAGTAGTTGGAGACTAAAAGTTTAAAATGGTCACATCAGCAAGCATAGCTTTTGAGATTTTAGTAATACAGTAAAAGCTGTCAGCCCTTGGATGGTGATCCAGGTGAAGGAAGGAGTCTCTGAAATTATTAATGCATAATTTGCAGTATTTACCAGGGGGTAAGAAAAAAGCTTATTATTCGTTTATTATGTTTTGTGATACTGTTTCGGTTCTCAAAAACACAGTATCGATACACAGATTCCTGGCAGACAGTGAATCATACGTATTGTATTGGCAGGTTCTTGCCAAAACACAGCCCTATTTACATAAAGCATTATTTAAATAAGGCCCGTTGAGCTTTTCTGTGATGTACAATAGTATATGACCAGTATGCCAGAAAGAGGAATTTGTCTCAGATATGGTCATTTGTTTTTGTGGTTCTATGTAGCAATTTGTGTTTGTAATAAAAGAGTATGAGAGAAGAACAGCAACAGGAAGTTGAAAGATTGTGGAACATTTACTCATAATAATATCCTCAATTCAGGAGAAAAATTGGAGGAGCAGGTGCCTAAACCTTTAAACACATGGTGTAAGTCATTGTTCTTGTGTCAGGACCGAGATATCTTTTGAAGGTAGTGCTTAGTACATGTATTTAGATAAAAAAAAGTAGTGCTGACCATGCTCTGTATGTCCCTTTCTTCACACTGTAGGTCTCAGTCGGCAGCAAACCTGCTTATAGTTGCGGAGGCTAACAGCCCTCTTCAGTACCCCACTCAGGGCGTGGAGGTTCGACCTAAAAAGTCTATATTAATTCCTGGTAAGGACATGCGTAAGGCTGCTCTTCTGAATCACTGCAGTCTGAAGCACATGAACATCTTTACTTTACTCCTGCAAGCTTATACAAATGTATTCAAAATATGTTGATGTAAATTCTCTGTTCTAGAGAAACTTTCTAGGTCAGAATTGGTTACAGTGGTATTGATGGGATACTTGATGCCTCTATGCCACAGAAAGCCAGTACAGGAAGTGGTTATATTTCATGCTAGTCTTTTTTTCTTTTTTTTTCTTATACATTCATAGCAGAGAGGTAACAGCATGCTATTGGAAAGCTTTGTAAAATAGCACCCAGATAAAACATACACTGACCAAGCACTTAATTAGTTATGCCTCCTTATATGTGCACTCATTGTCCAATTTATCAGCTCCCCCGAGCATATAGGAGCACTTTGTAGTTCTACACTTACAGAGTGTAGTCCATTTGTTTCTCTGTATACTTTGTTACCCTATTCTTCAATGATCAGGACTCCCACAGGACCACCACAGAACAGGAGGTATTTGGGTGAAGTCTCATCCTCAGCACTGCAGTGACCTTGACGTGGTGGTGGTGTGTTAGTGTGTGTTGCGCCCATGCAAATAGATCAGACGCAACGGTGCTTCTGAACACTCTGTCCACTCACTGTCCACTCTTTTAGACACTCCTACCTTGTTGATCCAACTTGTAGGTGTTAAGTCAGAGATAATAGATCTGTTCCTGCACAGTTTGTGTTGGTCATCCTTTAGTCCTTTATCAGTGGTCACAGGACGCTGTTGGCTGGATGTTGCTGGTTTGTGGACTATTCTTAGTCCAGCAGTGACAATGAGGTGTTTAAACACTCCAGTAGCACTGATGTGTCTGATCCTCTCTCGCTAGCACAACCCACATTAACACTGTAACGCTGGCGGGAGGAAGAAAACCAGCTTCACTTTTCCTCTTACCAAATACCTTTGAGGATCATTTGAATCAGTTGGAGACAGTAACTATGATTTTTACAAGTTTATTCGTACAAAAAAATAAATAAATAAAACAAAGCTGTTTAAAAGCAGCTAGTGCACAGGATCCTTAGGCCATAATGGTAAAAACTAAAGAATAGAGGGATTGTCCAGTGTTCTGATCAGCCCCAGACACTAACAAACAAGAGGAAAGAAAACAAAACTGCACTCCCTGAATCATATCGTTATAAGAAGACAAAGTACAAGCTTTAAAGCAGCCTAATATTATATATACACTAGGGCTAAATAGTCACCAAAGCCATATTAGAATACAAATTGATCTCTTATCCCCACTGAACCAATACTAAAATCATAAATGATGCACTGCAATCAATCATACACCCCACACCCCAAACTTGACCCGAAACCAGTTAATAAATAAATAATAAAGTAATAAACTACACACAGCAAATGAAGTTACATTAAATTGGTCAACAGAGATTAAAGTAAAGTAAAGCACTTCTATGGGAAACAAAACAACCAGGTACCAGTTCTATTAATAAGCACCACCACTAGGGCTGTATCAAATCACTATACATATAAAACTGGAGGGCACACAAGCTGTTTTTCCTTAAATTTAAAGAGGATGCTTAACTCTAAGCAGGGTCCACAATGCACCTGCTACGAACAGCCAATCACACCGCAGCACGAATCCTCGCTCGTCTGCAATCTCCAACTCCTCTGAGCTGAAGTGAATCGTGTCTTCAAACCAATAGCGCGGTTAGAAACAGAGGGCAGGCTCACATGAACCAAACAGCAGCTCGACTCTCAAACTGCTTCAGTTGCACAACGACTCTTAACTGATACTTAACTCTGTGGAAGAGTGACTCGTATCCTCACTCTCCCTCCAGGTTCTGCAGCCCCTCGCTGATCAGTCTGCCCCACTCATTCAGAGAGTCACCACCAGCTCATTCATTCATTGTGTCCTCGGTTCAGAAGTTTGTCACGCCAGCGTGCTGTGCATATATTCCACTCCAGTCCTCTGTTTTCCCTCATTATTCTTTTTTTATTCTCCTCCTTCTCTCCCTTCTGGTTTGCTCCTTCGACCCTTAAAAATAGTCCTCAACCGCACTGAGTTTATTGTTTATTAGTGTTGTTCCAGTTGCTGTGCTAGTTTAAATCATTAGGCCCTTTCTCCAGCAGTCACTAATTCAGTCCCACACAATAGGGCTTCCCCCCAATTCCTAAACTGTTGTTACTACCCCTCTGCCATTACACCATCGTGACATCCTCCCCCCTCCAATGGGTTCTAGTTCTGTGAACCACAGTTCAAGGAACCCAGTCTCCAAATCTCACTGGTGGCTGACTGTGGTTTGTTCGCTATAAGATTGTCTAATTTCTGGGTCTGTTTCCTCATCCCAACCTAATTGAACCACCGGTTCAACCACAGCTACCCCAAACCCTTCATTCAACTGGGGTTCTTGGGGTCTCTTAATATAATGGAAACAGAGGCATTGATGATTACGATGAAGGGTCCATACTGGGCCAGACTTCCATTCTGGACTTACTACATAAACAGGGAGACTTCTGTTTCAGCGCAACCAAAAAAGACTGGGGCTCCCAAAGATCACCCAACTTTCCCTTTGCTCACCATCGATTACCCCAAACCAAAACACGTTCACCTGGCAATAAAGGGGACTCATGAGCTGTCCTATTATACAAGCGTTTGTTCTTAGCTGCTGCTTTCTGCCAGTTCTCATAAGCTTACCATAGGCATAAGTTAGTGGCTTGTGTTGTTTCCTAACCGAATCCTGCACACTACCTTCCCCACCCTGGCTCTGAACCCACAATACCAAAGCGAGTGCGAGTTGTGTATGTACATTGGAGCGTGTCCTGTGGTATTATGCACACTATTATTGTAAGCATACACGAGTGAGGGGAGATACTTGACCCACCTACTCTGCTGTTCTAAATCCAAGGTCCTCAACAAATCCAATAAGGTCTGGTAAAATCGTTCACAAGTCACATTTCCCTTAGGATGATAGGGGGTCGTTCAACTCTTCTGACACCCAAACACCACACACAGTTCTTGAATTAGTGTAGGCCCTTGGTCTGAATGCAAAACCTCTGGACAAACAAAAGGCTGAATAACACAATAATGCTGACTGATCTACTATAGGTACTGCCCACACAAATTTGGTAAACAAATCTGTGGTCACAAGAATATTCTGATAGCGATTGTCTTTGCTTAATACGACAAAGTACACCATCCTTCAAAATTAACCTATACCACTGGCATAGCATTATTCATACCTGCCTCGACTGTTGGTTACACTGTCTGCCAGTAAGTTGAATCCCATCCCCAACTGGAACCAACAGCATCCACCAGAGCCCCAGGGGCTTCGATTGTCCTCACCATGCATCTGCTGGAATCTTGGGAAAGTGCTTAAGGAGTCAGACCATTAACCCCCATTATTTGGAGCCTCGTAAGAACATCAGCACTAGTATGGTTACGGCCTGGTCAATATTGGATTTGATAATTGTGATTGGCCAACTGGGCCACCCACCTTTGTTCAACTACCCCAAGCTTAGCAGTCTTCAAATCCCCACAATTTTGGCACCACACATAGTCCTTAATTTTTCTGTAGAACTGTAGCTGGAATCGTTCCTCTTAGCAGGGTGTAAGCTGTTGCTGGCATGTTCAATAACTTGTTCCTTACCCTCTTGTTATTGGGCCAACATTGCCTCCAGGCCCTGGTTCCTGGCATCTAGATAAACCAGAAAGGATTGCATAGGCTAGAACTGGTGGTTGCAGAGGTTTTTGTTTCAGCTGTTAAAAAGCACTTTTACAATCAGGGGTCCACTTAACACTGCTGGGCAATGCCCACTTCAATGACCCCAGGGCCTGTCTCCTTCAGAACTACATCCTTCTGTTCTTGCACCTGCCATGGATCTATCGTGCGTGAACATTCAAATCATCTTTTGATGCCTGTACAGAGACACAGGGAAAGGACTACGATTTCATACTCTCACCAGAATCCAGCTATGCTGGACTGTAGTCAGGGTCCATGCAATCTTCACAGGGCTCAACCAGAACACAGGTCCCTTGATACTCCCGTTGTCTTGATAATTTAGCCCACAGCAGGACATCACTCTTCGCTGGCATGGCCACAGCATAACGGTAGGCCACACAAATCCTATTGTAACGAAGCTGCTTTAATTTGATGATAGTCAATAAAAACGTTCTACCATTCATTCCCCAATTGTCTGGCCTGGGACTGTACAGACAAATTCCTTTGGTGGTTCTGGAACAGTTCTTGCCAACAGACAGAAATCACATTCATCCCTGACAAAGCCCTATTAGCCCCCAGACAGCTGTCTTAAACAGTGACCACTCTCACCCCCAGGGCTGGTACTGTAACACCCCCAGCTTGGAAATCTGCTACTATGTACCCCATATAGGGGATATCGAATCCATTGGCAGCCCGAAGCTTGACCTCTTTGTTACCAGATGGGCGTCTGTAGGGGGTAGTCCAAACACTTGGCCCACAGTGGCTGGAGAAACTAAAAATCCCCCTGAGTGGTAGCTGTTGGTGGGAAGTTTTTTACTCATGTGTCCTACCCCACCACATCAACTGCAAATTGGCCTACCGTGGGTAACCCACTTGAACTTATTGGTGGACTTAGATGGGGCCCTTGGATTCCTCCTTCCAGGTGGGTCCGCTCTCGAGGAGGGCAGGGGTTACCACTTAGTTCTTCCTCGAGAACTCTGACATCTGTTCTTTGACTTTCTTTAAAATCTCGTTCCGAAACTCAAGCTTCCAGTCACCTACCATTCTTGATGGTGATCCAACGCTAGTAGCCATACATGTTCCTGACATTCCTGACGAACAGAGCCATCTCGTGTCCCCATAATGAACTGGTCATGTAAAACAACATCAGAGCAAAAGACAAGTGATTGTCTTGCCTCCTGCTACAATTACAAAAATGCGCCCTCAGAGCCGCTACTGGTGTTTTATCCCCATACAGTGTAGTCAACAAATCAAAAACTTTCTTTGTAGTGTCCTGATCCTTTCTGTCTTGCATCACCACCCAATGCTTGGTGGGGTCCTTGTACTTGTTGCGACCCACTTAAGAACTTAGTTCTAAACAGGTCAAATAAGCACCACCCCTAGGGACTGTATCAAATCACTTTAAATATACAATTTGGCGAGAAGCCTCACTGGAGAGCACACAAGCAGTTTTTCCTCACATATAAAGAGGATACTTCTGGCATTCTCACCCTCCCTTCTCACCCTCCCTCGTCCACAATGTGCCTGTTACAAACACGGCATACCTCACAGCACATCGCACGACACAGCAGAGTGACATAAATCCTTACTCTCCCACCAGATTATCAGTCTGCCCCACTCATTCAGAGAATCACTGCTCGGCTCAAAAGTTTGTCGCGCCGGCGTGCTACGCTTATAATCCACTCCAATCCCGGCCTCCCCTCGTTCTTCTCTTTTTGTTTTCCCCCTTTTCTCCATTCTAGCCCACTCCTTCGACCCCTAAAAATCATTACACTCCTCCCACCGAGTCTACTAGTGTTTCTCCAATCGCTGCTCTGGTTTAAATCATTACTCTCTTTCTCCAGCAGTCACTAATTCAGTCCCACACAGTTCCTAAACTTTTGTTCCTACCTTCAGCCCTTGCATGATCGTGACAATAGTGTTATTGCCGTGCTGAGAATGCCCCACCACCTAAATAACACCTGCTCTGTGGGGGCCCTCACCACTGAAGAACAGTGTAAGAGTGCAGAGAAACAGATTAACTACGGTCTGTAATTGTAGAACTACAAAGTGCTCCTATATGGTACTTGAAGCTGATACTATGATAAAGTGGACAAAGGTGTTTCTGATAGTTCCTTCCAGTGTATTTTTCCAATGTTCGGCTCAGTCAGTTGCTTTTCTATGCAGTAAAGTGCTCTGAGGGATGTTGTCTCGAAACTTTTACTTTCAAAATGTAGCATTATAGGAAGAATGTCACAGAGCAGGTTCCGACATGTCTGCAGTGAGGAATGCTGTTACAGTGGATACAGAACATGTTTGGTTTATTTTTTACAATCAGATTTATACTTTCTGTTGTTTTGTTAAGAGCAGCGGCTCCTTATTGACAAAGACTAAACTGATGAAAATGATAAATAATTAAATGATAAAAGAATAGGATCGGAACATGTGTTTTTTTTATAGGGCTATATTGGTCATTATTATTTGTTGATTGTCTCCTCATTATCTTTATCTTAATTGGGGAATGCATGCTGGGTATTTTAGTGAGAGATCGTTTTATAGACAAGGTAGACGATGCTGATGAATAAAGTGCTGCTCTGCAGAATATAACATGATAAAAAACATGAAATGTTATAATAAATAAGATTTTTTTTGAATAAATGTCAACAAAGTTTAACTTGATGTGTTCCTCTGATGATATTTGTTTCTTCCTTCCTAATAATTTTTAAAAAATGCTAACCTACCTGCTTTTTTATGTCTTTGTTTTAAGGGCTAGGGCTGAAACACAAGTCTAGAAGTCTTTATTCGGTACGCTATCCATCATAACACATGCTTAATGTTTAGGAGGTTTACTTTGGGTCATGCATATGATGTTAAAATTTAAACTGATTGTAATCAGAAGGTTTAGAGGGTGAGCTAATTTGTTTTTTTTTCAGTTCAGTTGAATTTAATTGAGTTCATGAGTTTATACAGTATGATTCACTGGTAAAATATATAAAGTTCTATGATGTTTGTCTCTTAAATTTGAGCTAAATTTGATTGAGAACTGATGCATGGACATGATTTCTAACCAGCCTTTGTCAGCCATACTGAACCTCTCATGGCCTCTTTGTTAGGTTAGTTTAACTGCCAGCATGGGGACGTTTGATGTGGCTGCTGTGGTGGATGGAGTCAGAGTGAGCAGTGAAGGAGAGATGCACATGAACCTGTCGTGCAAACTGCTGTCTGCGCTCAACAGACAGCTGCAGTTCATCAATTACACAAACACAATCTTCCACCCTGACACCGTAGACGTAGGTGAGCTTTTCATTTTCATACGTGTAACTGACAGTCCAGCCATACGGAGATAAAACTTCAGGGATGATCAGTTCTGCTTATCCAAGTAGGAACCATTTTAGCCAGTGTGCTGTTTTTTATCCCAGTAAGTTCATTTCAGTGTCAGCAGAGCTTTGCAATTGCTGTTTTTGGGGGATTTACTGTGTTTTTTTGTGATTGGGGGAAAAATGGCACTATTGTACATGATTTACAAGATTTTTAGTCTTACATACTCTGAGTTGTTACTAGTCTAAAGTGAATAATACAATGAGCAACACCAATGAACACAAAAAATGGCTTAAATTTGACATTTTCCAGCAATTTTTTTGTCAAAAACAGAAGTTTTTCAGATTACAGGAGTTTATTGCTTCTAAAGTGTATCAAATTAAAAAAAGTTTAATTTATTTATTTTTGTCCAGCCCATTTATTAAAAAACCCACTGCAGCTGCCCAATAATCACACAGCTCTGCCAATAAACAAGCTACTCCGTCAGCTAAATTTCCCATAAACAGCAGCAGCATGACTGCGTGACTTCACCAGTCCCACAATGCATGAACATCCTGCTGTGTGAACCTCCTTCTTCTACAGTTGGCATCCAGTCGTAATGTTATGAGCTCTAACCTGTCAATCTTTCTATCAACCAGTGCATTTTGGCACAGAAGGGTTCCAGGCCGCTTTCACTATCAAAATCCGACATGAAATCCCTCCAAAGCTGTACGACCCTGGACCTGGCAAAGGTAACGTGCCCTCACGTTTTACTGTGTGGGTATAAAGCTCAATCAAGTTTCTAAATCTGTTTCTGTTTCGGTTTCTTCTAGAATACAACATAAGCGCCCTTGTCACCATTGCTACGAAAACTTTTCTGCGTTATGACAAGCTCCAGGATTTGATTGTTAGCATTCGACAGTTCTACCCCACCGTCACCATTATTATAGCCGATGACAGCAAGCAGCCTAAGCCTGTAACTGGCCCGTACATAGAGCATTACATCATGCCATTTGGAAAGGTAGGAGTGTTACTGGACTTTGGTCTGAGGTGCATGAACAGCTTGATTAGTAACCTTTAAAGTAGGTCTCTATGGTGTATTGTTTACTAATTATTATCACTATGTTGACCTTTAAACCGCAGGAGAAGGCTGTATATAGATAAATAAGCCCTCAAACTAATAACGGAATTGTTTGCCTGTATCCTGATCAACCTCTGATGTACGTGGCCGTTCATATGACCTCATACAAATGTAAACAATTTGTCAAGCTCATACCATTCAGTAGCATATTGTAGTAGAGATCAACTGGTATGGGTTTTTTTTATAGCCGATGCCAATGTTTAGAGGTCAGGGTCAGCCAATTGCTGATATGTGCTGCCGATATATATTTTTTTTTGGTCTATTCTTAGGGCTGATATCTAGAAGTTTGCTTTATTTGCATGCTAAAATGTCACTCTAATAATAACAGATGAGTGAATGCACAACATTTATAAACTTAATGTCATTTATTGAACACTGACAAAAAAACTAAATATTTTTATCTGCCCCCCCACAAAATACAGTACATTTATATTACTGCGGAAATAATGTAAAAAAATTAAATACTTCCACACAGCCAACATGTTAACTGCAGTTACGAAGATTGCCTATGAGAGACGCTGATATGCTGTAATGATTGTTAACACAGCAGCTCTGTTCTGTTTTCTTTACTCTTTTTTTTTCTGTTTGGCTCGAATGCCTGAAGCTGAATACTATCTGAGAGACTCTGGCTGCTCTGGAGAGACTCGCTGTGTAACAATAATTTATGAATGTGTGTGTTACACTAGAGCAGTTAGCTTTAGCCCCGAAGCTAAGGAGTAAAACACTTGCTCTGGTTCACGTCTACAGCCTGAAACTAGAAACACGTAACCACGTCATTTAAAAACGTCGTTGTTTGGTAAAAATTATTTATTTTTACTTTGCCTGAACAGTTCCAAACGTTTTGGCTTGGGATCCTTCACATGCAGCACGTTCCACCTCACCAATGTGAGAGGATGTGCCTGACTGTAAGTCGGCACTACCAAACATGGATATTGGCAGATCCCAATATATTAAAAAACGGCCAATATCGGCCCAATATATCGGTCGCTATCTACTTTGTAGTTGTCACTGCTGCACAGAGAATCCACCAAGTAAACTTATCCAGCCTGTGGGCAGCATCCTGTGACCACTGATGAAGGACTAGAGGATGACCAACACAAACTGTTTTATCAGAGCTATCGTGAACTAACAAGGTAGGCGTGTTTAAAAGAGTGAACACAGTGTTTAAAACTCCAGCAGCACTGCTGTGCCTGATCCACTTACACAAGCACAACACACACTAACATACCACCACCACATTAGTGTCACTGCAGTGCTGGGAATGATCCGGCTCTGTGTTGGTCCTGTGGGGGTCCTGACAACTGAAGAACAGGGTAGCAAAGTATACAGAGAAACAGATGAGTGACAGTCTGTAATTGCAGAACTACAAAGTGCTCCTGTACGGCAGGTAGAGCTGATAAAATGGACACTGAATGTAGAAACTAATGGTGTATATTCCATTGAATGAATTGTGAAACATGCTGAGATTGTCTTTCCATTTCCTTGTCACACCAAAGAGGGCTCCCCCCTTCACTAGAATAACAGCAACCAGTCCTGGCTTCATAGTGTCACTGCAGGCCTACACCACTTCCAACATGATTTTACAACAGATCTTAATCAGTGGTTCAGTGTTGATGTCAGATTTCCCGTAAGAAATGTTTTCAGGCTCTGGCTTGTGCAGGCAGGTTGCTGCATTTCAGTGTTAGTGGTAATATGCTATGATAGCTCTGGTTCTTGCCAGTTTTCAGCCGAGCTCTACAGTTAAAATACAGTTACAGGTGTACATAGGTGATGCTTCAACTCAGAACATGGAATTTTCTAATCTTAGACTACTGATATAAAAAATGATATATAGATGAAATCTAAGATAGGCACACGTGCTTAGTCGTCTCTCACAAGTCTGAAAAGGATGGTTGACATTATATTCCTGGGTATTTGCTGTGTGTTTGCTAGCAACCATGCATGTATGCATACACTTACAATGTGAAATGTGAATTCTGAATTCTGCTGATACTGGTTGGTGGTAGGCCTTCTGAAGCGAGCTCTTCTTGTTTGAACATATGAGCAAGTATGATTTAATACACAGGTTTACCTGAGATTGTATATTCTCTATCACTGTCTGGGCCAGTGTGTTTACAAGTTTATTTTTTAGATGGGGAACAAATGTTTGGATTTTTTTTAAGACAAGTGAAATTATTTTATGTAAATGCTCTCGTTGTATTATGGCCTATTCATACGCTCTTCACCAAGCTCTTCTTCTGGTGTTCAAAATTTGCGTCCAACTATTTGTGGGCATGGGTTTGAGAGATTTGCTAGATGATTGCACACCCAGTGATGCCATAACATGATATACAACTGTTGCAACAGTGAAAGATGGATCAGTTGGTGTAGTTGTACAACTACAATTTTTATAGCAGCTCTATAAAATAATAGCAGCTCTGTACTGTACATTGTGCACATTTCCCTATTGCACTATTTAATAGCAGAATTAGCAGTAGATGTTTTGTGCTCTCCATTGAATGTAGGATTGTTAAGCATTGAAAAACCACTACATTATAACCATTCTACAGTATTTTAGGCCCTTTGGTCAATATTGTGATATGGGTTTAAGTGTGGGAGACATGGTTAGCCGATGCCGATATATTAAAAACGGCCAATATCGGCCCAATATATCGGTCGCCCTCTACTTTGTAGTTGTCACTGCTGCACAGAGAATCCACCAAGTAAACTTATCCAGCCTGTGGGCAGCATCCTGTGACCACTGATGAAGGACTAGAGGATGACACTGTTTTATCAGAGCCATCAGAGCTATCGTGAACTAACAAGGTAGGTGTGTTTAACAGAGTGAACACAGTGTTTAAAAACTCCAGCAGCACTGCTGTGCCTGATCCACTTACACAAGCACAACACACACTCACACACCACCACCACATCAGTGTCACTGCAGTGCTGGGAATAATCCGGCTCTGTGTTGGTCCTGTGGGGGTCCTGACAACTAAAGAACAGGGTAGCAAAGTATACAGAGAAACAGATGAGTGACAGTCTGTAATTGCAGAACTACAAAGTGCTCCTGTACGGCAGGTAGAGCTGATAAAATGGACACTGAATGTAGAAACTAATGGTGTATATTCCATTGAATGAATTGTGAAACATGCTGAGATTGTCTTTCCATTTCCTTGTCACACCAGAATAACAGCAACCAGTCCTGGCTTCATAGTGTCACTGCAGGCCTACACCACTTCCAACATGATTTTACAACAGATCTTAATTAGTGGGTCAGTGTTGATGTCAGATTTCCAGTAAGAAATGTTTTCAGGCTCTGGCTTGTGCAGGCAGGTTGCTGCATTTCAGTGTTAGTGGTAATATGCTATGATAGCTCTGGTTCTTGCCAGTTTTCGGCTGAGCTCTACAGTTAAAATACAGTTACAGGTGTACATAGGTGATGCTTCAACTCAGAACATGGAATTTTCTAATCTTAGACTACTGATATAAAAAATGATATATAGATGAAATCTAAGATAGGCGTGTCTAAGATGAGTGAGTGTCTAGCTGGATCGCTGATTCTGGCGTGTTGCCAGAAAGCCAGGTTTCTGTGAAGATCAGAGCACAACACTCTCTGATCTCACGCTGAGCTGTTGACATTATATTCCTAGGTATTTGCTGTGTGTTTGCTAGCAACCATGCATGTATGCATACACTTACAATGTGAAATGTGAATTCTGAATTCTGCTGATACTGGTTGGTGGTAGGCCTTCTGAAGCGAGCCCCCCCTTGTTCTCTGGTTTGAAAATATAAGCATGGGCAATTTAATATGCAGGTTTACCTGAGATTGTATATTCCCCATCACTGTCTGGGCCAGTTTGTTCACAAGTTTATATTTTAGATGGGGAACGAATGTTTGGATTTTTTTAAGACAAGTGAAATTATTTTATGCGAATGCTCTCATTGTATTATGGCCTATTCATACGCTCTTCACCAAACTGTGGGCATGGGTTGCACACCCAGTGATGCCATAACATGATATACAACTGTTGCAACAGTGAAAGATGGATCAGTTGGTGTAGTTTTACAACTACAATTTTTATAACAGCTCTATAAAATAATAGCAGCTCTGTACTGTACATTGTGCACATTTCCCTATTGCACTATTTAATAGCAGAATTAGCAGTAGATGTTTTGTGCTCTCCATTGAATGTAGGATTGTTAAGCATTGAAAAACCACTACATTATAACCATTCTACAGAATTTAAGCCCCATTAGTCAATATTGTGATAGGAGTTTAAGTGTGGGAGACAGTTATTATCATGCCTGAACAACGACAGTATTTGTCATTTGAAGATGACAGAAATTGTTTATGTGGATAGCTGGTCGTTTGACCCAAAATATAAGCTTCATAAATAAAATTAGTTATTTACATTTAGCCGCTTGTTGGTGCTGCTGTCGCTTTAGACATTAGTGCTTAAATTCAGGAAAGAGGAAGGCTGCAGTGATTTTCTTGCTTCTCATCAAACATTGACGGGCATTAACTAAGACAAACAGCCTTTATTTACACTAGCTAGAGATTACTTTGTGTTTCAGTCAGTGTGTGTTGTACATGTGACTACACTCATGGTGGAAATGAACAATGAGCAAGTTCACTTTTGTTTAAGCAGTTGTTCCAAATGGTCACTTAATTTATTTTTGTATTTATTTATGTTCATCTACAAATTGCATTCATTTTATTTTTTTTTTATGTGAAACGTGATTATTACAACATTTTCAAGTCAAGTCAAGTGGGTTTTATTGTCATTTCAACTACATACAGAGTACACAGTGAAACGAAACAACGTTCCTCCAGGACCATGGTGCAACATAGACAGTGCATACAAGACACAAGTGCAACACAACAAACAAGTGCGGACAGACAACACAACACAGTACAGACAGAGAATAATAAATAATTGCCGGTAGTGTGCAAATTGTGCAATGTGTAATAAATAGAGTCCAGTGAGGTAGTAAAGTTATTAGTGCAATGCTTTGTGCAAAAATGCTTCCCCTTATTTTCCTGGGGTAAATGGTTAGAGAGGGAGAGGGAGAGGGAGAGAGAGGGAGGGAGAGAGAGAGAGAAAACATGTACCAGAAGATATCAGTTCAGACGTTGAGTTGTGTTGAGAAGTCTGATGGCTTGGGGGAAGAAGCTGTTGCAGAGTCTGGTCGTGTTGGACCGGATGCTGCGGTACCTTCTTCCTGATGGCAGGAGGGAGAACAGTCTGTGTGAAGAGTGGGTGGGGTCATCCACAATGCTGGTTGCTTTGCGGATGCAGCGGGTGGAGGAAATTTTACAGTGTCTTCTTGATCAGTGCTGAACTAGTGTGTGCTGGATGTGAAAATGGGAAAGGAAATAAAGGGAAATCAATTTGAAAGATCGTGCCATATACACTACCGTTCAAAAGTGATCACAGTGAAATGTTTTTAATGGAGTATCTTCCTTAACACAACAATGGACTGACTGGTCTCTAAAGAAAGTTGTTTCTTTCTGGTCATTTTGAGTCGGTCAGCAAGCCATCAACTGCTGATGCTTCAGATACTAAACTAACCTAGAATGTTGTTCTTCCTTTTATACTCACTTATTAGTAGAATGTTTTTCAGCTGTGCATCACAATTGAGCAAGAGTGTCCTAACAACCAATTAGGATTGGCGGCCGTACCAGGAGATTTAGGCGGAGGACTTGATTTGCTGATAATAGGACTATATAGGCTTTAATACAAACATTTTTATTCTTTAAAAATCATCTGATACACTCTCATTAATGGTGAAATTGACAATATTGTTTGTGAATTGCATGAAAATTGCATGAAATGAAATTCTAAAGTGATCCTAAACTTTTGAGCGGTAGTGTATGTACCATAGAGACTGAAGAGAGAGTATGCTTTGGAACTTTAAAGAGTTCTACGTGCCACACCAATGCTATTATAAAAAAGAACAAAGAAAAAAAAAGGAAATTTTATTTTCCACAATGTCAGTCAGTAATTATCAGTTAAGGTTCCATTAAAAGACAAATAGTTTGCACCGTTGTATAAAACAGGGTAAAAGCAGTTCATTATCATGCATTGCTTTTTCAATGTTATTCAGTGCTTATGCATGTGTTATTATTTTTGTATGGAGGTAATTTATGAATAATGTGTACCAGATGCAATCATGTCATATCTAGTCTTATGAATTCTAGTCTTATGAAGTCTGTTTGTGTTGGTGCAGGGCTGGTTTGCTGGACGTAATCTTGCCATCTCTCAGGCAACTACAAAGTATGTGCTGTGGGTGGACGACGATTTCATCTTTACCTCCAACACAAAGCTGGAGAAGATGGTGGAGGTTTTAGAAAGCACCACCTTAGACCTGGTGAGAATGACCCCATCTGCTCATTTCTGAATTAAGTGGGGACATTGTGATACATACATACATAAATGTATGATGAGTGAGTTTATTTAGTTTATTAAGCTAAATTTAAAGTCAAAGCTAAGAGAGTCTGAATGGTAAAAGCTGTAGAAAATGCAAAGGTAGAGTCAGTCTCTGACTCTGAGTCTTTATACAAAGTGGGTGTGAACTGAAACAGTCCCATCATTCATGAATTAAAGTGGCAAGTAAATACTTGCAATCAATGTGGTGATCAGTTATTAATCTCAGTGTTACTGAGCTCTGCTAAAGTCTGAGTAGACTGATAAATCAATGTATCAGTTAATAATCTCAGTGTTACTGAGCTCTGCTAAAGTCTGAGTAGACTGATAAATCAATATGATGATCAGTTAATAATCTCAGTGTTACTGAGCTCTGCTAAAGTCTGAGTAGACTGATAAATCAATGTGATCAGTTATTAATCTGTTTTACTGAACTCTGCTAAAACCTGAGTAGACTGATAAACCAATGTGATCTGTTATTAATCTCAGTGTTACTGAACTCTGCTAAAGACTGAGTAGACTGATAAATCAATATGATGATCAGTTATTAATCTCAGTGTTACTAAACTCTGCTAAAGACTGAGTAGACTGATAAATCAATATGATGATCAGTTATTAATCTCAGTGTTACTGAGACGTTGTGTGTCTAGTTACATGCAGTTAACTAAAATTCACATTAGATTAGCAAGATTGTTATTGGAAACTGTTCATGAGATGGTAGTGGGATTATGGGAGCAGTAGTGGAATAAAGCAGGTGATGAAGACCTGAGAATATGAAGAATAGAGACCTGAATTTTTCCTGAAACGTTAGCAGAAGAATTTCAGGACGAAAACCCAGTAAGAGGGAAAAAGAATGTGAAGTAAATAAAATTTACAGAAGTTTTCTCCATGAAAACTACAAACATTGCACCACTAAAAACTTGTGGTTAGGGATTAGAAGTGTACCCAGACCTTGTACTTACTAGCTCTGGGTTGTCAAGTGTATAAAAGTATAAATCAGAGTATAAATCAGAGTATAAATCAGAGTGGAGCAGGTTACGGGCAACAAACAACAAAGAGAAAAGTTCTAGGGTTAGGGCTCATGGCTTTCTCACACAGAGCGTATCAAAATAAGCTTGCGCAAAAAACGTAACCAACATTGTAGCCAGTTCAGGAGAACTCACCGCGAACGGCTTATCAGCCAAAAGGAAATTTGCAAATCAAACAAGAAGCAGCTGGTGATACTTAAATTGTTAGAAGAAAAAAAGGCAGCCATCTTATTTTAAGACTGAACTTTTGAGAAGGGGCAGAAAAACATCCCTGCAGATTTCTTTGAGCAACTGAGTGCAAGTCTCCCCAAAAATGGCCTCTGTAATACAAAGTGGACACACTTAATACTGAACAACTGTATGCTATATTAATATGCATGTACAGTACTGCTCAAAAGTTTAGGATCACTTTAGAATTTAATTTCACACAAATTTCATGCAATTCACAAACAATATTGTCCATTTCACAATTATTTTTAAGTGTATCAGATGATTTTTAAAGAATATAAATGTTTGTATTAAAGTCTATTTTTGTATAGAGGCTTATTTTCTATATAGTCCTATTATCAGCAATTCTCAGTCCTCTGTCTAAATCTCCTGATACGACCACCAATCCAAGTTAAGGATGTTATTGGGCTAATTGGTAGTTAGGACACTCTTGCTCAATTGTGACGCACAGCTGAAAAACATTCTACTAATAAGTGAGTATAAAAGGGAGAACAACATTCTAGGTTAGTTTAGTATCTGAAGATCAGCAGTTGATGGCTTGCTGACCGACTCAAAATGACCAGAAAGAAACAACTTTCTTTAGAAACCCGTCAGTCCATTGTTGTGTTAAGAAAGGAAGATACTCCATTGAAAACAAGAACGTTTCACTGTGATCCCAAACTTTTGAGCGGTAGTGAATATTATGTTAATAATTGTTGAAGCTTCTGTGCAGTTTTCTTCAGTGCACTGTCTGCGTTTCCTTTACTCTGCACTGAAAATATAAGAACTAACTGCCCGTTTTGATTGGAAATTAAAGAACTGGTCGCTAACTCTTCACAGTGCTGTATTGGATCTTGGAAAAAAATTCAGATGCGTGATGTTGAGGTCTGGGCTCTGGGGTGGTCAGTCCATTGTGCTCAGAACACCACCTGCTTTTTTTTTTTGATTTGCATATTTTTTCTTTGCTGATAAGCAAGTCGCGGTAAAGAGCTCTTGCAGAACGGGTTTTTCCTGACTGGACTTTGCTGCCAATTTGATTATATTCAAAGTAAACTAATTTCCATACACTCAATGTGAGTGCAGTAGAGTTTTCTGTCTGTTGTTGGTTGCATTTATCTTGCTAGCTTCTAATTTATGCTTTTGTTCTTGGTGGCTGAGAGCTACAAACACTGCACCATTGAAAGTTCAAGATATACTGTAAGACTAGCGTTGAACAGAATAATTTGAGAAGTAGTGAGGGCTGAGTTACAAACAGTGTAACAATTCAAATCAGAAAAAGTGAAGTATTCAGAATGCATGTTATTATGGCACATGGAGAAAACTTGGTTCTTCAGCCATCCATATAAGGAGTTATAGAAATTAAGAACTGACCATCACATTGTTTTTATCAGTCTCAGACTTTTGCAGAGCTCAGTAACACTGAGTTTAATAATAACTGATCACATTGATTTAGCAGCCTACTCAGACTTTAGCAGAGCTCAGTAACACTGAGAATAATAACTGATCACATTGATTTATCAGTCTACTCAGGCTTTAACAGAGCTCAGTAACACTGAGATTAATAACTGATCACATTGATGTATTAGTCTACTCAGACTTTAGTAGAGTTCAGTAACACTGAGATTAATAACTGATCATATTGATTTATCGGTCTACTCAGGCTTTAGCAGAGTTCAGTAACACTGAGATTAATAACTGATCACATTGATTTAGCAGTCTAATCAGGCTTTAGTAGAGCTCAGTAACACTGAGATTAATAACTGATCATATTGATTTATCAGTCTACTCAGGCTTTAAGAGAGCTCAGTAACACTGAGATTAATAACTGATCACATTGATTTAGCAGTCTATTCAGGCTTTAGTAGAGCTCAGCAACACAGATTAATAACTGATCATATTGATTTATCAGTCTACTCAGGCTTTAACAGAGCTCAGTAACACTGAGATTAATAACTGATCACATTGATTTAACAGTCTACTCAGGCTTTAGTAGAGCTCAGCAACACTGAGATTAATAACTGATCATATTGATTTATCAGTCTACTCAGGCTTTAACAGAGCTCAGCAACACTGAGATTAATAACTGATCATATTGATTTATCAGTCTACTCAGGCTTTAGCAGAGCTCAGTAACACTAAGATTAATAACTGATCACATTGATTTATCAGTCTACTCAGGCTTTAGCAGAGCTCAGTAACACTGAGATTAATAGCTGATCACATTGATGTATTAGTCTACTCAGACTTTAGCAGTGCCAGGTAGAACCTAGCTTGTTGTAGGAAAAACAAAGCAGGAATTCTTTAATGTGTGCAGGTTTGCATTTACCAGTTAGTCAGATTTCATGTATATGACATAAAATAATTTATTACCCATCGTAAAAACACATACTTGTTTAGAAATGTGCTGAGGTAGTGCTTACTAACTATTAGCATATGTCTGTTTATCTAAAAGACTGACTGCCTGTCTTTGCATGCATTTCAAGCTTCATGGACTTCTGTGACCTTCCTTTAGTCTCAGTATGGTTTTAACAAAGTCCTGAGTGGTCTATGAAGGGCAGAGAAATTAAACAGTGTTCAGTGCTGCTGAGTGCCACTGTAGTTGAGTTGTACATTATGAAAATATAGTGTTCCATGGTTCCCCACAGGCATTTCCAACAGAGTGATTCCACTATAATTATAATAATATGTAAATATGTAATGTGGACCTGTGCTCACTCTGTACTCCAGTAGGAGCGCTGTTACTTTTGTGTCTCCGTGATCTTTTAGGTCATTACATAGACAAAGCTAATTGTTTTAAACGCTTAGCTTAGTAGTAAGTGTATTTTCACCAGTGGGAACACCAGATATCATTAGAACAGATGTAAATGTCTGCCAGTTTGAAGAACAAAGTTTGTCCTGGACACTCCAGACATTGTATGAATTTATTTAGTTCCTTCACCATCTCGGTTTAGCTTAATGAAGAACTGAGTAGCCAAAGCAGGTATTAGATGATAACTACAAATAATCCTACTAGGAAAAGCTTAAATAAACACACTCAAGTATGTTAAACCACTGTAATAATGTTATTTGTTATTGGATTTTTAAAAAAGAAAGTGGTTTCCTGAGCAAATAACATCCTGTCTGGAAAAATAGCGGTTTAAGTTTAATGTCCACAAGTGCCTAAACCTTTTGCACATACAGACTAGCATTAATATACATACATAGTTTAAGCTGCAAAGGCAAATTAATTGAGATCAATAGCATCATTCAGCATCAATCATTTCCATTAAAATCTGTTATTAACATGCCAGATATAACATGAAGGGACTAAGTCTAACGTTAGAGCTTAAGCTTGTGCAGCATATAAAACCCCAATGTATCTAAAGATCTCATATAACTAAAGTGAATTGAGGTCCAGTTATGTTTTAGTACATTCAATCCATGCAAATAGAATAGTCTAACTACTGATTACGTTATATTAAACAGGAATTCCACTGATTTCTTTTGAAAATGTGTGCATAATAAATTTTTGAGATGCAAACTAAGTCATTCCTTTTGATTTGATGTAAAATGGTTCAGTTGCAGAGCCGCTTCTGGTCTCTTGGTTTCCTTAAAATGGTGGTGGTGTGAACTAGGGGTAAAATGTCCACAATACAAATATAGCAAGTTTATTTACTATACAAACCCCCAGTGACTCTGCGTGTGCCTTTTGGACATGTTAAAAAAATAAAAAAAGTTTTAGCCTTAGCCTTAGAACAACCTGCATGCACCCCTTTGCCATGAATGGTTTTAAATACATAGATTAAAATATATTTTTTATCATTTATGTATTATTGAACAATGTGTCAGACATCAGGCAGAGTGTTCATAATCATTTTGTGTAATAACTTTCTGTGAGGGAGCTTTTAGAGGGTCTTCAGACCTCTCCAAGCCTGCCCAAATGACTTTGTTAACATGGTAACCATTTCATCATGCAGACATTTTGAAAGATCAAGTTCCCCTTTAAGATGCTCTGTATAGGTTACAAAAAAAAGTTAATACAAAATCATTTATACACTAATGAGTGCTTCAACTTCCTAGTGTACATTTTAGATGGCACTTTTTTAAACTTGCTGCTCTGTAAGTGTGACTTTCAGTTCACACTCCTGTTAAAAAAACTGAGTTTCCTTTCATGTTTCTTTACACATGTATTTGCTGATTTAACTTTAGGATGTAAAGAGTCTGAGATTTGTAAGGATATACATGTGATTCTTTCAAATTGTGCTCCAAAATCGGTGGAATGCAAAGTAATATTTAATCACAGCGGTTAAACCATTGGAAAGCATTTAAAACGAATAGGCTTTAATGACTTGAACTGTGTGTATGCGTGTGTATACGTGTGTGTGCGTGTGCGCGCGTGTGTGTGCGCACAGGTAGGAGGGGCAGTGCGGGAGATAACAGGCTACACTGCTACCTTTCGACACACCATCTCGTCAGAAGCAGGAGGAGAAGAGGGCAACTGTTTACACATACGGCAGGGCTTTCATCACATTATTGAGGGATTCCCTAATTGTGTGGTCACAGATGCGGTCATTAACTTCTTTATGGCTCGCACTGACAAGCTGCGGCAAGTGGGCTTTGACCCTCGCCTGGCACGGATTGCACACCTTGGTAAGACGTTTGCGGTGAAGCATCTCAGTGTTTCTTTGCTGTTATTTCCTTATAATAGCATTAGGATTGGAATATGATTAAAAGATCACTTGGTGTGAGCTGAACTGAGCTCTGACAGAAAGAACCTGCATGTGCATATTTTTTTAAATATTCACACTGAATGGAGAGTGATCTGTGCATGCACGGTGCTCCACAGAAGTAGGAGACCAGTCTTTTTATTTAATTTCCCATCAAAACAGCCACCGGGGACAAGTTCAGACCGTCACTATGGCATGTGGTGGCAGTATGTGGGAAGACTGTCTAAGAGAGAGGGGAGAACTCAGAGCTTGGGCTGAATGGCTTCTAGAGTTAGCTAGGAAGCCAGACCCCCCCCTTGTAATATTGGTAGGACTGCAATAGGAATGAGATGGGTTGTTGGTGTGGATTGTGAGAATACCTGTCTAAGAAAATGGAAGGCAAGGATTTGAATATATAGGGCACTAGACTGGAAGGAGAAGGGATTTCAGGCATGTACCTCCCCCCAAACTGCAGTTATTCCTTAACGTCATGTTTTCAGTAGGGTTAGTTTCCAACAGTTCAAAAGTTTACAAGATACAGAGAAAATAGGACTCTTAACAGCAGTGCAACAGCTCTTCATCTTTGAGAGAGAGGAGAACATCAACTCAGCTCTTGCTTCAGATCTGGAAACTGTGAGAAGCCACATATAGCTGTCAGGAAGCCCTCACCGAGAAAAGGAAATGAACAAAAAACAAGAAACTAAAGCAAAAAAGCTGCTGTTTTTAGAGCTTAATGGCTGATCCATCCCAGAGTCCAGACCTCATCATCACTAAATGTGTTTGGGATTTGTCTGGATCATTAGAAGCTTAAATGAATATTCCTGCAGCTTTCTTTAAAATACTGAAATCACGTTTCCTGACATGTTGTGCTTATTGGTTGTTTTGAGTGGTAATGAAGTAAACTAAGGGTGGTCTCTGGCTTTCTGTATGGTAATGTAAGAAAATAAAATTCTGCTTCATGCAATTATTCAGCTCAGGGGCGAGATAAGGAGACACAAAAGTTTAGCCATGGGCCAATATTTTAATCAAGAGTTGTACAAGAGAAGAAATTTGATTATGCTGATTACAAATAGGAACAGAAAAATAAGGGCTGTTAGTAAGACATGGGGCCACTGTGATCTTTAATGGTGAGGGATGACCCAGCTGACCAGAATACTTTTTTCCCCCACATCTCAGTCTACCACCACTAACACCACAGTCTAACACCACTGAACTCTTAAATACACTGTTATCTTCATTGTAATAGGTAGTTTATGCACTGCAGCCCAATTATTATATCTTTATCTGCGTAGCTGTAGATGAACTGTTCCTCCTAATGCAATGTGTTACACTGACATTCTCAGTTACTTGAGGTGCAGCTGCTCTGCTGTTTTCACTGTGTTAACTAGGTGTGTGTGTGTGTATATAATATCCCTTTCAGCATGTTTGCCTGTAAAAGTGTTCTTTCATCACATTTCTGATCGTGTGATATCTTCTCCCTCTGTAGAATTCTTTATCGACGGCCTTGGCTCTCTCCATGTGGGTTCCTGCGATGACGTGATAATCAATCATGCATCAAAGATTAAAGGGATGCTACCGTGGGGACAGTCAAAGACTGATCAAGCGTATTCCAAGTTCCGATATCCAGCTCCCTCCAACATCCAAAACGCTTTGTTTTACTTCAAGAACCACTTCAAATGCAAAACCAACAATTAGGCACAGTAACCTCTCTAAGAGTTTCTCAGTGTCGGCTGTACAGCCTTTATTAGACTGCCTGAAGGTACTAGTGGTGAAAATGATAATGATTTCTTGCAAAACCAACCAAAAAGCCAATGGAGGCTGCACTTGTCTGACTACAAACCTCTGCACTGTTTACTCAGGAAACTAAAACCAGCAATTATGCTTGGTGTCAACATGGACTTTAATAACACATGTTAGTCTGCCATTAGATGATACTTATTTACAGCAGAGTAACTATTTTAATACAATTAAAAAATACTACTTCTATTTCTTTATTTATTCTTCTGTTTGTATTGCTATTTTCTTTCTTTTGTTGTAGCAATGTGCAACATTGCCCACAAGATGGCAGTAGATGTCAGTAGTAATATTATTATTATTATTATTAATATAATTTTTTATTATTATTATTATTATTATTATTATTATTATTATTAATATGTATTTGTGCTTTAAAGATTTGGCAAATTAACAATGATTGTGAGTGAACAATGTTATGAAGTAAGTATAAACAGAAATAAGAGATCATAAAGTCGAATGTTATCTCAGACATGATCAGACGTTTCTCTACCAGAAACTGTTCATTGTTTTCAGTTCAGCACATACATGTAACAACATGTAATCCAGTTAAACAACAACAGTTAAGTTGTAGACAAAAGTTACGTGCCTTTGGTAAAATTACATGGTGAAATTACACACATGTATGTATGTATGTATGTATGTATGTAAGTATGTATGTATGTGTATATATATATATCCAATAGTCAATCCATATACATCACTGTTCAAGGGGGAAAAAATCACTGTCCAAAGAGAAACTCTCCACAATGGAAACTTTACAGGAGAGAAAAAAAAACAATGAAATCAATCAATGAAAAGCCAATGGAACCAGATTTTTTTACAAGCTATTTTAAAGCATTCCTATTGGTCCATTTATCACACATTGTCACACCGTGTCATCAGCAACTGTCGAGTTCAAATGTTACAGAAAACTAAAAATGAAGATATGTTTTTCTTTGGACAGCGACACAAATGTTTCTTATTTGTAAGAAACTCAGTGACAGCTGGGAAACCCACAGTTCCTCTGTGGGACTGTATCAGGGGTTTCAAACACAAACCACTCTTATACAGTTAAAGAATTCAATAAAAAAGGTGTGGTAAAACATGATATCATGATTTTTCTGTTTGTTTTTTTATATGTATATATTCATTTTCTCTCTTTGTCTGTTGCATATTTTATTTTATTTTTAAAAGTAGCAAGATTTTTGGGCCGTGTGTAATTTTAGGCATTAAAGTTCTGCACAGTGCTGAGTGCCAGCATTTCTGACAGCTTGATTGAATGAAATCATTTTTCCCTTGAAGCCTGAAGTCATTATTTTGGGATTGTGTACCTTTTTGTAACTTAAAACTGATATTTGCTAAAGACCCACACACACACTTATTTATATTTATATATATATATATATATATATATATATATATATATATATATATATATATATATATATATATATATGTGTGTGTGTGTATATATACAGGGGTTGGACAATGAAACTGAAACACCTGGTTTTAGACCACAATCATTTATTAGTATGGTGTAGGGCCTCCTTTTGCGGCCATTACTGCGTCAATTGGTCTTGGGAATGACATATACAAGTCCTGCACAGTGGTCAGAGGGATTTTAAGCCATTCTTCTTGCAGGATAGTGGACAGGTCACTACGTGATGCTGGTGGAGGAAAACGTTTCCTGACTCGCTCCTCCAAAAGACCTCAAAGTGGCTCAATAATATTTAGATCTGGTGACTGTGCAGGCCATGGGAGATGTTCAACTTCACTTTCATGTTCATCAAACCAATCTTTCTCCAGTCTTGCTGTGTGTATTGGTGCATTGTCATCCTGATACACAGCACCGCCTTCAGGGTACAATGTTTGAACCATTGGATGCACATGGTCCTCCAGAATGGTTCGGTAGTCCTTGGCAGTGACGCGCCCATCTAGCACAAGTATTGGTCCAGCGCGGTTCTTGATACATCACAAAAACTTGCTGTCTTGGTCACAGATGCGCCAGCAGGACGTGCACCAACAATTTGTCCTCTTTTGAACTCTGGTATGTCCCATAATGTTGTGTTATTGCAATTTTTTGAGCAAAATCGTGCTCTTACCTGCTAACTGAACTTCACACTCTGCTCTGGTGTAATGTGCAATTAATGAAGATTGGCCACCAGACTGGTTCAATTTAGCCATGAAACCTCCCACACTAAAATGACAGGTGTTTCAGTTTCATTGTTCAACCCCTGTATATATACAGTGTAGTTCACTCAAATGAAAAAAGTTAGTGCTCTACAAAGAAAACACTTAAATATGGCATTTTCCTGCAGTTCTTAGTTTCCTCCTAGTTTCAGCACTGCTCAGTATCTGTATTAGTTTCAGGTTCCTGAGTTGACGCTGTGTTGGAATCAGTAATGCGAAGGTTTAAGCAGCCTAGTTTCTGGTGGACTTGTGTAGCAGCCGGAGAGACACGGGTGTGGCTGAGAGGAGCAGTTGGACGGTCTTATAACACATACAGTAATTGATGTGGACTAAATTCCATCCTGCCAATTAGTAAAGCACTCCTTGAGCTTTAAAAGGAAAACCCAGAGGGTGCAGTGTCTGGAGAGTTCTTTGAAATACACCCTGTAAAAAACAAATATGGGCATCCAACATCAAGCAGGAAAATAATTAATTTTGTGGCCCGGTTTTGAACTCTGCATTAATTTTATTAGGTCAAGGTAATGGCTCGTGAGGAGGTGGTCTGCAGGAGATCACTGAATATGGCACAGAAACAGCAGAGGGCAGTGTGTCATTTCAGTCTGCCAGACACTCAGCAAACAAATACTGTACATAACGTGAGTTTTTTGGTTCACTAGAACTTCACCATCAAACAAATGAACAGTCTTACAATTGCAGGCCTTTAACTCTGCCTGGCTGATGTGCTGTGAGGGTAGGTGTGCTGTGAGAGTAGAGGTGCTGTGAGAGTAGATGTGATGTGAGAGTAGAGGTGCTGTGAGAGTAGGTGTGCTGTGAGAGTAGGTGTGCTGTGAGAGTAGAGGTGCTGTGAGAGTAGGTGTGCTGTGAGAGTAGGTGTGCTGTGAGAGTAGAGGTGATGTGAGAGTAGATGTGATGTGAGAGTAGAGGTGCTGTGAGAGTAGATGTGATGTGAGAGTAGAGGTGCTGTGAGAGTAGATGTGCTGTGAGAGTAGGTGTGCTGTGAGAGTAGGTGTGCTGTGAGAGTAGAGGTGCTGTGAGAGTAGATGTGATGTGAGAGTAGAGGTGCTGTGAGAGTAGATGTGCTGTGAGAGTAGAGGTGCTGTGAGAGTAGATGTGATGTGAGAGTAGGTGTGCTGTGAGAGTAGAGGTGCTGTGAGAGTAGATGTGATGTGAGAGTAGAGGTGCTGTGAGAGTAGAGGTGCTGTGAGAGTAGATAAGCTGTAGGTGTAGAGGTGCTGTGAGAGTAGAGGTACTGTGAGAGTAGAGGTGCTGTGAGAGTAGATGTGATGTGAGAGTAGAGGTGCTGTGAGAGTAGGTGTGCTGTGAGAGTAGGTGTTGTGAGAGTAGATGTGCTGTGAGAGTAGAGGTGCTGTCAGAGTAGAGGTGCTGTGAGAGTAGAGGTGCTGTGAGAGTAGAGGTGCTGTAGTTGTAGAGGTGCTGTGAGAGTAGATGTGCTGTAGTTGTAGAGGTGCTGTAGGTGTAGAGGTGCTGTGAGAGTAGATGTGCTGTAGTTGTAGAGGTGCTGTGAGAGTAGGTGTGCTGTGAGAGTAGAGGTGCTGTGAGAGTAGAGGTGCTGTAGGTGTAGAGGTGCTGTGAGAGTAGATGTAATGTGAGAGTAGAGGTGCTGTGAGAGTAGGTGTGCTGTGAGAGTAGAGGTGCTGTAGGTGTAGAGGTGCTGTGAGAGTAGGTGTGCTGTGAGAGTAGAGGTGTTGTGAGAGTAGATGTGCTGTGAGAGTAGAGGTGCTGTCAGAGTAGAGGTGCTGTGAGAGTAGAGGTGATGTGAGAGTAGAGGTGCTGTAGTTGTAGAGGTGCTGTGAGAGTAGATGTGCTGTAGTTGTAGAGGTGCTGTAGGTGTAGAGGTGCTGTGAGAGTAGATGTGCTGTAGTTGTAGAGGTGCTGTGAGAGTAGGTGTGCTGTGAGAGTAGAGGTGCTGTGAGAGTAGAGGTGCTGTAGGTGTAGAGGTGCTGTGAGAGTAGATGTAATGTGAGAGTAGAGGTGCTGTGAGAGTAGGTGTGCTGTGAGAGTAGAGGTGCTGTAGGTGTAGAGGTGCTGTGAGAGTAGGTGTGCTGTGAGAGTAGAGGTGCTGTGAGAGTAGAGGTGCTGTGAGAGTAGATGTAATGTGAGAGTAGAGGTGCTGTGAGAGTAGAGGTGCTATGAGAGTAGGTGTGCTGTGAGAGTAGATGTGATGTGAGAGTAGGTGTGCTGTGAGAGTAGAGGTGCTGTAGGTGTAGAGGTGCTGTGAGAGTAGGTGTGCTGTGAGAGTAGAGGTGCTGTGAGAGTAGAGGTGCTGTGAGAGTAGATGTAATGTGAGAGTAGAGGTGCTGTGAGAGTAGAGGTGCTATGAGAGTAGGTGTGCTGTGAGAGTAGATGTGATGTGAGAGTAGAGGTGCTATGAGAGTAGATGTGATGTGAGAGTAGAGGTGCTGTGAGAGTAGATAAGCTGTAGGTGTAGATGTGATGTGAGAGTAGAGGTGCTGTAGGTGTAGAGGTGCTGTGAGAGTAGGTGTGCTGTGAGAGTAGAGGTGCTGTAGGTGTAGAGGTGCTGTGAGAGTAGAGGTGCTGTGAGAGTAGATGTAATGTGAGAGTAGAGGTGCTGTGAGAGTAGAGGTGCTATGAGAGTAGGTGTGCTGTGAGAGTAGATGTGATGTGAGAGTAGAGGTGCTATGAGAGTAGATGTGATGTGAGAGTAGAGGTGCTGTGAGAGTAGATAAGCTGTAGGTGTAGATGTGATGTGAGAGTAGAGGTGCTGTGAGAGTAGATGTGATGTGAGAGTAGAGGTGCTGTAGGTGTAGAGGTGCTGTGAAAGTAGAGGTGCTGTAGGTGTAGATGTGCTGTAGGTGTAGAGGTGCTGTAGGTGAAGATGTGCTGTAGGTGTAGAGGTGCTGTGAGAGTAGATGTAATGTGAGAGTAGAGGTGCTGTGAGAGTAGAGGTGCTGTAGGTGTAGATGTGCTGTGAGAGTAGAGGTGCTGTAGGTGTAGGTGTGCTGTGAGAGTAGATGTGATGTGAGAGTAGAGGTGCTGTAGGTGTAGAGGTGCTGTGAGAGTAGATGTGATGTGAGAGTAGAGGTGCTGTAGGTGTAGAGGTGCTGTGAGAGTAGAGGTGCTGTAGGTGTAGATGTGCTGTAGGTGTAGAGGTGCTGTAGGTGTAGATGTGCTGTAGGTGTAGATGTGCTGTGAGAGTAGAGGTGCTGTAGGTGTAGATGTGCTGTAGGTGTAGAGGTGCTGTAGGTGTAGATGTGCTGTAGGTGTAGATGTGCTGTAGGTGTAGAGGTGCTGTGAGAGTAGAGGTGCTGTGAGAGTAGATGTGATGTAAGAGTAGAGGTGCTGTAGGTGTAGAGGTGCTGTGAGAGTAGAGGTGCTGTAGGTGTAGATGTGCTGTAGGTGTAGAGGTGCTGTGAGAGTAGAGGTGCTGTAGGTGTAGATGTGCTGTAGGTGTAGAGGTGCTGTAGGTGTAGAGGTGCTGTGAGAGTAGAGGTAATGTGAGACTTGTGTAAGACTTGTGTGATGGTTGAGTATTTTTACTGATATACAGAATAAAGGTTAGTAATGTAACTTATGGCCGTGTTGTTTTAAATGATGACTCTATGAGTAAAGTGAGAAAAATAAGTTTTATTGCAAAATATCACATCTGTTGTCTTAATTAAACAAACAAACAACAGAATATATGTACATATTTAAAAAAGAGTTTTTAAACCACTGTCTCTGCTGATCAGATTAGAGGTTTTCTTTCATCCCCTTTTCGCTTACCTCAGTATTTTGCTGGCCTGATGCTGAATTATGAATTTAATTTTGGAAGTCCACACAGTTACAAGAACATTGACAGTGACGAGTATCACTCTGTTTAAATACATTTGGCCATTCAGTGCATCTTTCTTCACATATTTAGAATCAGTTACAAATAACATTATGAATGGAAATAAATAAATACTCCTAAGTGGAGGTTGTGATTTTCCAGCATTCGAACATAGGAAACAACTGAATTAGTAGGATTAAATATGTCAATTAAAACTACAAAGGCACAGACTCATCATTCGTGTGTGCATGTCTTGGTTTACATGAACGTTAAAGGCGTATGAGTATATACAGTGTATTTCAAGATGCATTTGTGCTTCATACAGGGTTGGGGCAGTAGTGCAAAACTTCATTAGCTCCCACAAACATCATAGTGACTTACATCACTGTCTGAATACATCATGCCACAATCTTCAGTGAGTTTCAATGCATGGCTTTCCATCAAGTATAGGACTGTGAACAAAACAATGGTGAAGCTACCAGTGGTGAACTGTGACTATTAGAGCTAGGCCTTCAAATCAGGTCATGAATTTCAAAATATGGTCAAAAACCAAATTATAATTAACTACAGAGTTCTGTAAGTATCTTAGAGCTGAACTAACGGTAATTCACATGAGCATTTTTGGCTGTCAGAATAGATGTGCATACTTGTAGCTTGTAAAATACAATCTATCTATTTATTTGGAACTTCTAACATGCATAAACATGTAGCAGTTTTACAGCGACTCCTTCAGAAAAGAGTCCTGGGCTAGAGCTGACACTGGTTTTTATATCTAACATCTAATTGAAGCACATTGCTACTGCTAAAAGTAGAAACCTGTTGGGTTTTCAGAAGGCCTGAGTCTTTTATAACTTAAAATAAGCTTGACTCCACTGTCAGTTCCCGATTTAAATGAATGATTACTCTGCCATCATGGACCTTCAGTTTAGCTCCTGAGGTCCAGTGGGAAATTTTGTTTGGCTGTATCTGCCTATACGCCACAGAGCCAAAATCCTAACTGGATAAAGAAACAAATGCTTTTGTTTCCAATCGAAAATAAAATATGAAACAAAGCTACTACTACAATACAACAAGCATTATGGTCTAAAAATGAATAAAAAATTATTTCACAGAAATTATAAGCCTAAAAGGCCCTGATGGTTCCCCACTGGAAGCTAGAGTTTATTTTTAATGGCATGTGTATGTTCAATATTTCTATTTAGGATAGACACAGTTAAAAATCATAGTGGCCTTTTCAAAATGGTGTTGAACTGTTTCCAGGCCATAAAGTCTGGATTTATTCTATTGAGTGAAGATTTAGGCATTCACACCCAAATCATGGTGTTTTCTGAAGGCTTCTCCTGTGAACCAAGAAGAGGAAACAATAAATATGATGCCAGTCATTATAAACTCACTATAGGCACATCCAAATTTTTGTTCTATGCAAAAGGTTCAGCCCCTTTCAAGTCTCTGTCTGATGCATCAGTAGCATGTTGTCTCTTAAAAAGTCTGATCATTTTGATGCTCTTTCATTTACTTAGAAAATGAAATAGAGAACCCATTGATTCCAAGCACACTTACAATAAAAGCCAGCGGGAATTACTGCATTGTGAGTAAGCGTATACTTTTGTGAAGTTGAGTTTCAAGTTACGGCATGTGTTTACGTTCACATAACTCTTTCTGCAGTTATCTGATTATTCAAAAGATCATGTAAACAGCATACTCTTACATCAGAATAAGACCTAGAAGGCTGGGTTGGCTCAGTTATCACATTTCTCAGGATATGTAAACTCCTACTCTAATTTCTCAGTCGCAGCATGGGGTACAGTGCTGGAAATAAGCAAGCAGCATTTAACACAGCAACTGTTAGATGCCTACAAAACATTTTTAAAGCAGCACCAAAACTACAATACTGTGCAAAAGTTTCAGCCACTTGGAAACATTATATTTAAAAAAAGCATTTTTTTTCCAGACAGGAAGCCTTTATTTGCTCACCTTCTCCTTCTATAAACAATCCAGTTTTATTTACAGTTCTCATCTAATACCTGCTTTGACTGCTCAGTACTTCATTAAGCTAAATCAAGATTGCTGCTGAAGGAACTGAATACATTCATACAATGTCTGGAGCATCCAGGAGAAATCTGGAACTACACTTTGTTCTTCAAACTGGAGCTCAAGATATGATCTACTTCTTTCAGAGTAAGTAATATTTATGTTTATTTATAATTGTTTTAGTGATATCTGATGTTCTTACTGGTGAAAATTAATTTATTGTTAAACAATGAGCTTAAACAGTGAGCCATCTTCTAGAATATAGATGATTTATTTTCATATTCATATTGTTTTATTATTTGATTAGGCCAGTCCATGTCAACGAGTTGAACGGATTATTGACTAAATTTGATTATTAAGTCTTAATCGTCATCCATGGTACCAAAGATATAACAAAGACTAGCTTAAAGGTGGAGCTATTCCTTTAATACTTGGCAGGACCACCTGCTTTTGCTATAGTCAGGCTATATGATGTCTACCATAAACCTTTGATGATAACTGACATAAACCTACATAAATATTCACAAAGGCCTATTCCAAGAAGCGTTAGCTGTTATAAAGGCTGCTTTAGTCAATTTTGCTGTCATTTAGCCTTAATAAGTCAACTGTAAAGATATAGAAGAAACAGTGTTCTATACCCGCTGCTGTTGAATGTAGACTACAGCATCATGGACTGTGACAAAGATGTGTTGTGGGTTCATGTAGCTCATCAGGCCACTGGATGTGAGAATCTTCAGCACACTCTCTATAAAAACAAAAAGATTTCTTCTGTTGAAATAAACTAACAAATTCCACTCTTGAGGTGGTTATAAGTGGTTCTAATTTTAACACATGCTATTTGAAACTGTGTGCATAGGCTGAAAACTTACCATTGCAGTTTGCCAGGTATATCCTCACTCCCATCTTCTGGCATTCAATACACATCTAATAATGGACAAAGTTCACAGTCAGCAGTTTGCAAATGACAAAAACAATAATCAAAACAAGCTAAGATGACTCATCTTACCTGTATGAATAGCTTGGCCCCTGCAACATCAACAAAAACAACACTGCTGCAATCGATTAGAACTGCCTGGACGTCATTCTCGGCCATTTCTGCAATGACACAGAGAAATATTATTTCGTTTTTGGCTTTCAGGCGTTCAAAACCTATTTTTAAATCAAGAGTTACACCAGCCACACATTAGTTCTTTCTCAATGAGAAGCCGTCACCTGATTTGAAAAACTCATTCTCGGAGGAAAATGACGTGTTTGCTACTCCTCTTTCCTGAAATTCAGAAAAAAACAATATAGTAGGTTTTGTGGATAGTTGTGATTAGTAATGTAAATGAGGGCAGTGACTGATATCTGACCACTGTACTGATGGCTTCTCTCTCTCTCTTTTCCAGAGCCTTTCTGGCCTTCTCCCGGCTCCGGATACGCTCGGGGGTGAGGCCCAGCAGTTGGTTCACATCTGCTTTAAAGAAACTGCGGTTGCCGTAGTAGATAGGCCCGTTGTAGGTCAGAATCTTCACACCAGGGACTTCGTAACACTACAGAAAAAACAGGATAAGCATAAATACCTGACATTCTCTCTGATCATTACTAAGGCTTAAAGTTGGACAAGTTGGCCTTACTGTGATCATTCTTCATCGTTTTGTGATTGTGATATGCACTGGATCTTTACTGCCTTTATTATCTTTATTCTTCCAAACTCTTAAAGGTATAAAATTGCTCAGGATCCTCACAACACACAATAAAACATGAAGTGATCAGTGCAGTGCTCTGTGTTGCTAAAGCTATTTTTGGGCTAACAATCAACAACCAACCTATTGTGCAGGCCTAAGACTTTGCAGACCTAAACACATTCATAGAGTCATAGAATTTTCTTTTTTTGACTTTCCAGTCAAAACATTAGATAGAAAAGTACAAATATTAAACAATATACATGTAAATTAATGAATAGAAAGTCTAATCAATGTCCTCTCCATGTAAACTTGGGTAACGCTTCTATTAGCATTTCCTAACCAATCACAAATCTGATGTCTTTCTGTTTTTTGCCCATCTGTCCATCCGCAGTTTTTCTCATCTATGACTTTTTTCATCTTGTTAGCATCACATAAAAGCTGGATAATTACTTTAATTTTGTATGAGGGTCGAAACAGGCTTGGAGTGTTGGACAGAGAGCTGTCAATCAATCTGCCACACCCACACAGTTTAAAGTCAGGTTTTATCATACTTACATTTTTTATTCAAGCTTTGCGGGATTTTTGCTTTGGAGTTGCCTAAGACTTCAAATAAAGACTGGTCTCAATGGGGCTGCTCCAGTTGGAGAGCTTATTCTATCATTCAGTATAGACTCATTCAGCCAGTGACCAGTCGTCTTTTTTTTTGTTGCTTTAGGAAATGGCAACGGTGTAGACAATCATATTAATAACTGTGCTACCTCTGCGTGCGACAGATGACGGTCATCATGGAGAAAACCACTCCAATGGCCAGACCCAAGTCCACATTGAGGACTACCACTGAGAGCTTTGCTGGATTTTTAACAAAGACTGGTCTCTTGCTTGTGCGCAGTGGTGTGCATTTTTTGTATATCGTTTAAAGTGTAAAGGTAGAACAGATTGAACAATCATCCCTAGTATGACTTTACAATGCTGTATCACCTTGTTATGGTTGTTGATGGGCCGGTAGATCTCTGTGTTGGACGCCCTGCCCAGAACCGAGCAGCCGGCCCTGCAGAAAAGAGAAAATAGTTTTTAAGTGTTCCTGTACATATTTATGTCTCAACTTTATTTGCCCTCTCCTTATGGGAAATCGATACATCCTCCAGGAGAGAGATGTTTTGGAACAGGGGGTTTTGTAAGGGATACTTCACAGTTCACAGTTTTTTTTCCCAGAGCTGCCCCTGAGCTTTGGAAAGCATAATTAGAGAATATAGTAAACATGATTATTGTAGCTGATAAATGCACAAATCTAATTAGGTACTCTCAGTCTCTATTTACACAGGCAATTATATTACTGTATGTGCTCGATTTTTACTTTAAATGGGGCCGCTCCAGTTGGAGAGCTTATTCTATCAACCCTCAATGGATAATAACTCATCTGTGGCCAGTATAGACTCATTCAACCAGTCAACTTTTTTTTTTTTTGGCTTTAGGAAATGGCAACGATGCAGACAATCATATTGATAACTGTGCTACCTCTGCGTGCGACAGATGACGGTCATCATGGAGAAAACCACTCCAATGGCCAGACCCAAGTCCACATTGAGCACCACCACTGAGAGCCAGGTCACCAGCCACACCATCTATACACAAATGCACATATTTATTGATGTGTATTAAATGTCATTTAATGTTCACAGTCAGAATATAAAAAAATACGGTTGCACACTTACAAAGTCAATCCTGCTGACTCTCCAAAGATCTGGAAGGTCCTGGAACTGGAGGAACATTTGCCTCAAGCTGGTGACATTTATACATGCAAGAACAGCCTATTGGAGAGAAGCGGAAACACAATATATCTACTGCTGATATATCTGAGCTCAAACTGATGTTCTGATGTTTTATACATATGGTTCCACGTGCACCCTCACCTTGGGTAAGAAGTAAAACAGAGGCCCGATGAGCAGTAGCACCACCAGCACCACCAGACTTGTAAACAGGCCAGAGAGCTAGCAGAGTAAACAAACGAACAAACCTGATTATACCTGATTTGAGCTGGATTAGTATTACCTGGCGAGGTACTGTGATTTAAATGATTACCAACCACATCTGTAGATTTTATCCAGTTTGAATGATGTGATGTGTGAACAAGATTGACAGTAAAATTTAGGGGTTAATACTTTCAGTAACTGTGGTCCTGTTAGCACAGACCTTACAGTAACCAAACCGAGACAGATACCATGAAGTACAGCATGTGGACTTTACAGCTCAGTAGCAAATGTCAGCTTTTAATATTATGAAATAACTTTAAGATAACAGCGTTAAAGGTGCAGTATGCAGTTGTGGAGAACGACAAAACAAATGCACCTACTGTATTAAAACACATTACTGATTGTTAACAAGGCTTTTTGCTTTTGCCTGATCTAAGAATTTATTTTCCAACTCTTGTTCTTCAGATCTTAATCCTTTTTGGCTTTTTCTCTGCTATCACTCCTTCTTTCAGCTTGTAGACCCTCCCTTTCACCGTGTACTGTGCAAAAGCACAAATGACTGACTGGAGTAGTGTTGTGATGCTTGGGTCGAGCCACTTTGTTTACATTCTACTTAAAGAGCCACATTTATGCTAGTGGACCATGAGTGCACTGGATCTACATCGCTTACTGCACCTTTAAATGTCATCTATGAAGAGTATAACTCTGAGCATTCTCTGCCAGACTGAGAATCTACATTATAATGTCTAAAACAGTGTTTGTGTGAAGCTGATTTGTACACAATGAATGGTTTTGTAGCATAGAATTCTTTTGTATACAAGTAACCATATATTACACTATGATTTTGATCATTTACTTGTAGGAACTGTCCAGGCCAGTCTCACATATTACATTACAGTACCTTCCCTGGTCAAATGAATCCTTTCAGAGATTAATCACAATAGTTGCCTCACAGGTGAGACGGAAAAAGCATGCAAATGGAGCAAATGATAAGAGCAGTGTATGAGGTCTTTAGGGGTACCTGCGTGTATCCTCCAGCACTCTCCAGAATGTTAGTGGTAGCCAGTGTGGCTGAACTGGGAAAGCAGGTGAAGAGAGATGACACTGTGTTGGAAATCCCATGTGCCAGCAGCTCCTGAACGTGGAAGAAAATGTGGAAAAAAACACTGGTTTTAAACATGTAAACAGAAGGTCAAAGGTGTCAAAAGTATTCACATTGATTACTTAGGTAGAAGTATAGATACTAAGGTAATAAAATACTTCTGTAGAAGTATTAACTCAAGCTTTTTACTCCGGTAAAAGTGTAAAAGTACTGCTTTCAGAACTACTTAAAGTATAAAAGTAAAAGTAATGTAAGGAAAAAAAAACATTAAGGACAAAAGCTTAGGCCGCACCACAGGGGTCTATAGCGCACTAGCCCACCTCCCTAAAAACCCCATTCTTCTAAAAGCCATAATGATATATTAAAATGTTGATGTTGATAAATTTGGGATGCGCTAGGCTTCCTGTTTCAGCCACATATACGCCCATTAAAAATGAATGTATTTTAGTACAATGTAAATATATTAAAGAAGCATATCTGTGTACTACTGAGCATTAACATGTGTTTCATGGAGCAAAATATATGATGACTAGTTGTCTATAAGTATTGTAATGGTGCAGTCAATAACATTTACTGGATTGTAAATGCACATAAATGAAAACAAGCTGTAAATGAAATAGGAGTAAAGAGGCTATGTTTAAAATGTAAAGATTAGAAAATACAGATAATGGAGTGTAAATGTAAGGAGTAGAAGTAAAAAGTCAACTGAAAAATAATTACTCCATTTAAGTATAAATAACCAAATTTCTACTTAAGTAAGGTAACAAAGTATTTGTACTTGTTACTTGACACCCCTGCAGATGATATGCTATGCCCCGAAATACTGGCATGAAAGCCCAATCAGATCATTACACCAGTGGCGATACCTCAGTATAGCATGAGCTTGAGTGTATATTTAATTACACCATGGCTTTATTATCTGATGTTGCAAGGTCAGAAAAAATAGGGTGTGAAACAGTCATGGGAGGAGGGTAGTTTACATATTAGAACCCCTAAATGTTTCAAAATCTAAATTGTAGGGGGAGATGCTAAAAATAAGTTTATTAAAACACTTATTAAGACGCTTATTTTTCACCCTTTCTCAAACCAAAGACAAAAGTGGTGATTTGTAAGGTCTCAGTTAAAGTGTAGAAGCTGTTAAAGCCATTGGCAGTGCCACTATATAACTAGCAGCCCCATCAACCCCCCAGGATAACTGATGAAATTCTGCACACTGGAAATAACTATGATTTAATATGCTACCCAGACCAAAGATTAGTCACATGTATGTGTACTCAGGGGATGTTACACATCCCCTTGCTTTAAAGACAGCAGCAATCAAGAAATAAATCAGAACAGCACACAGGTCCGGTCCATTTTAGCTCACTATCCTACTAATGTTGTGTTTTGTGTCTGAGCAGAACACAACACTGACACCACCGCAGTTTTGCATAACATATGTAGGGTGTATAGGTCTAAAGCTGTGCCAACAGATGTTATGGAACAGTAGGGCACTCTAAATGATCAGCATCTGGAACAGCAAGTCAAGCACACACACAAACTCTAGCACCCCCAGCTAGTGGAAGCGTGGTGTAATCCTCAGATGACAGGACTTATACTGCTATTAAAGTAAAAGGAGGAGTATCAGAAAAGAAATAATGCATGCAACAATTTTCTTTGTCCAGTGAGTTTATTGCACATATAATTAATTTATATACTAAATATATATATTTAAGAGGTAGAATAGCTTTACCTGATTAGGGTGAATGGAATAGCCATGCTTATCAGCATATATCATGGCTAGTGACACAGACACAGCATAGCCTACAAACGTGATGGCAACTGTGTCACCAGCTATGTCTGGCACCGTCTTCAAAGCAGGCAGCCGAGGCTGAGGGAACCTAAACAACAAAACCCATGACAGAGAACATGTAAGTCATAGTTTGATGTCAATGTTAGCAAGCTTTGAAAGTAATCTATGTTTAAGTGCAATGCAACATCAATATGACAGTTACCCTGCGGGAATATGACCCACTATTTGTACTTCGTATGTGGAATCCAGAGAGGAGGCGTAGGCAACTCCTGTAGCAATTATCACCTGCAGGACAGCCACAAAGAATATGAGCAGGGCAGTTGCTTTAACAACTGAACACAGCAACGAATAAGAAAGCACAAAGTTTTCACATACTTAAAAATACAGATTCAAATACTCAGCAAAAAAATTCTATGTAACATGGGACCCAGAGATCTTGTATTTTGAAAAACTAAAAAGTCTCCCGAACACCTAGGCTCACCCTTCCTCTATCCATATGAATATGACCGATAATGACCTTAGCAACCACGACTTGACCTTACTTTTACTTCTTGCTAGATATATATATATATATATATATATATATATATATATATATATATATATATATATATATATATATATATATACCAGCTAGATATAAGAAATGTAAGTGTATCATTTTATCATTTAAAATTGTTATTATTATTTTATTTGTTTAGTATTATATGTGTGTGTTGTATATGTGTTAATTACTTTATTTATTTATTTATTTATTTATTTATTTATTTATTTATTTATTTATGCAAATTGAAAAATTGTGACTGTATATCTGTGTATATCTCCATAAATAAAAATACAGGTCCAGTTTGGACAAATGGTGCCAGAAGGTCCTTTAAATGCTATAGTGTATTTGTAGTATATATTATATTTACATTTCATAGAGGTTCTCACAAAATAGTTTTAATGAACCCTCTACTGAAAGGTTTTCTAAGGAAATAAATAAAAATTCTTCTATGGCAGTTGTCACCAATCTTGGTTCTGGAGTTCTACCTTTCTGTGGACTATAGCCCAACCCATATTCTGCCACACATGAAGTCCTTGATCGGCTGGATAGAATGTATAAGTTCAGGTATGGGAAGTAAGCAGCATGCTAGATGTAGATGCAGGTTGGAACTAAACACTGCAGAAAACAGTATTTCCAGGAGGAGGATTTATGACCCCAGTATGGCATTACTTAAATCTGGGTTGTCTGTTCACACAAGAGGGAACTTACTGTGAGAATCTCCACAGGAATGGGTGTACGCAGGCGCTGTCGAAAGCGTGTGTTCACTTCTTTAATTGGAATGAGCACAGCTAGGCACAGCAGAGAGATGAGCAGCTCAGCCAGGTTAGTGTGCGGAAGGTTCTCCATCACTGAGGCCAGAGTCTGTGGAGCATGATTAACAAGATACTTGTTGTAGATACAACTGTATTTAGGTTAACTGAACATTAAGCATAAATAAAATTCAAATAATTATTTAGTAATACTTGCTATCACAACCAATAGAAACAGTGCAACATTACTTGAAATTAAATCTTCTCATGTTAATGTGCATTACAGAGGAATTCTATGTCATTAAATAATTGAAAAATGGTAAATACAAAGTTATTCATAGTTGTTTGATATTACTAGTAGTACTAGTAGTACATCCCGGAGAATCTTGAGAACTGTTTACTTGTCCACAGTTATAGTGAAGGGATATCTGAAGAGATGTCTGAAGAAAGTAATGTCTCACAAAAAGCTTTTATGTTGAAAATAATTACTAATGTGTTGCCTGAGATGAGGAATTACCTTAAAATGTAAAAATAAAATCTCAAAAAACATTATGAAAAAGTGATGGAATTGCTCAAGTCAAGTGACTCAATTGGCTAAATTTAGATATTTGGCTCTATTAAATGTAGTATTTGGCTCCATCCTCCTCACAGTTCTTCCAAGTAACTGTACCGTTCTGTGTCAGAAAGTCCTTCGTTTCTGAAGCATCTAACCTTGAAGAGAGAGAAAGTGCCTGTGTAGCGAGGAAGCCGTAATCCCAGCATGTTCTGCAGCTGTGAGACAGTCACATGAAAGGCGGCCGCACTGGTGAAGGCCTTAACAATGGGCTCAGATAGGTATGTGGAGAGGAAGCCCAACTGCAGACCAAACATGCAGAGCTAGGGACCAAAGCCATAAACACAGGCGGCAGACTGTCATTACTACACAAAAGCACATTTTTGAGTCGTCCCACCAGCCAAGCCCAGAGTGTGACACATACAGTTTTCTTACCATCATCACTCCTGAAAGAAATGCTATGGCTGAAGCCACCCCGATCCTCTGGGCTTCCAGCTCCGCAGCCTCCAGGCTACTGGAATTCAGAGCAGGAGGAGTGGGCACCAGCTGCTCGACCACCGAGCCAGTCATTAGGCTCACCACAGCAAAAGTACCTGGGCAGGGGTAAAAACTATGAAGTACTCATAATGACACAAAGATATTTGGACTGTAAAGTCTAAAAGTGCTATACTTCCACAGGAATTTATCTATATTAATTAATCAATATAACTTTTTCCATATTAACAGTAAAGTAACCACTGTTTGAAGGTAGCTGTATGCTGCTGTAGGATTACAGTAATCCCCTGTATGTGGTTTCACACCAACTATAATAGTTATACAGCTCAGATCCAGTAACTGTACATTTTCATTTAAATAATATAGTATAATTATAGTATATAGTATATAGTATAATAATATAGTCTGATAAATGATGGCAAAGCTGCCTCAAAAATCACTTAACATACAGCTGTAAGGCAAAAGAATAGGCAGCCTTAGTTTGTTGATTTCTCTGCTTTCACTATAAAATTCTGTATACAGCAAATTATTGTGACAATGTTACTGTTATTGTGAAATTCCCATGACTCCCTTTACTGTAATGATAAAAACATTACCTGTGGAGACATGGCGTCCCGTCCCAAAAAGCATGTAGAGCACCACAGGGAAAAACGATGTGTAAAGGCCGTAGATCGGAGCCACTGATGTCAATAACGCAAAAGCCATTCCTGAAAGAAATCAGACCACTGTGAGATTTTTACTACCCTGAGTGGAGCAAGATTGTTGACCCACAAGTTTCCACTCTGTTCAAGATCAATAAAAACTATAAAAAGCTGTATCAGAATAAAATCAACCTAAAAGTGTGTTAAATCTACAGAGCAACGAAAGAACAGCAACAAAACTTTTAGTTTCGGTGATGAGATCAAATAGACACAGACTGTCTGCAGATTAAGATAAACGAACTTTGACACGGACAGAAAATGCAGTTAAAAAGCATCAGTTTTTGTGTAGACTGCAGGTCCTACTGTCGTGTAACTTGACTTAATTATGTATTTATATTAATGACAATTTCAATGTTTTTAAATTGTTGTGCTACCCCACCAAATTAAACATAACATATACCACACAAAGTTAATTTAACTACTGCTATTGGACTGAACTGCTACTGTTGCTGGACTGAATTAATGAACCTGAAAATGCACAGATCAGTACGCAGTCTCTGTTTGCAGGTCAGAAAATAATAAAAAGGAGAGTTTTTTTGCCTGAAGCACCCAAAGTGAGTTGAGTAGTCTCAAGAAGTCATGTTAGTCATGTCACTCAGGTATGAATAAAACTGCAACTTAAAGAGGAACTCCACAGATTAGTCTAAATTTCAGTATAAATTCAGGATTAAGATGTAGACAAAACAATTCAGTGGTTTAATGTAAAATGCTGTGTTCTAGAGATTTCCCTTGAGCCAAAATTGTTCACAATGGTGGTGAATGGAACCTGGCGTCCACATCTAAAAGCTCCCGCACAGAAAGTTAAGATTAAAATTGATACAAATACTTCGCTTTGTATTAAGTTTGAATTAAGGTTTTCCACAGAACGGGGGTACATACAAGGCTTTGTGAGGCAAAATATTCCCCCAACACCTTTATGTTTTCAGTTTTACCTCCATATTTCCATTATGAAAATTAAATATTGCTGCTGAAAAAAAATATTTTACTTTGAATGTAAGTCAATGGAACCAGAGTTTTTCCAAGTCATCAATTTCTTTCGGTCCATTCAGCATGAAACTTACACACAGACTAAAGGGCAAACATCACCTTTTTAAACTGTGCCAAAAACATATTTTTAAAAAACTTGAAATTTTTTTTTTCATTAAATTAAAATTGCTATATTAGCACTGTAGCTGATATGACCCCTGGTTCCAATCACCACCACTGTAAAGAAATTAAAGTGGGCAAGTTTCTCAAAAACAAAAGAATTTCACAACCCCCCCCCCCCCCTCCCTTTAATGGATTTGCTTACATCTCAAAGATGGAATTATGCTGAAATTTTGGAAACTTGGTGGAATTCCCCTTTAAGCAAGCGTTATAAAGTCCTCAGGCAGTTTCCTACAGAATTGCTTTGGATCTTCATGTTACTTCCAGCTCTGAAATAAAGGAGCTTCTTATTTTGGTCTAAAATGGAAAGCTAAGCTCTAAAGTTTAAGGCAATGCCGAGCAGCTGCTGGGCTGATACAGTTAAACAGAAAAAGTACTAAGTACTAAGATTAAGTACAACATTTTAATGACACAAATGAAACTGACTCCTCACAAACATAATTAAGTTTATATGAACCTACTATGCATTCAAATACTCAGAAAACTGCTACACCAACAAAACATTACCTCAGAGCATGTAACTGAAGCTTATCACTGAGGGGGCTGAAGGCTAAGCTACGCCGCTCCAGCCCGGTAAACGGTGACCTAACGGTGATGAACCGCTGACCTAAAGCCCAGAGAGACTTACCTTGGGGGATGTGGAGTATACCAACCGTTAGCCCCGCCACCGTATCTCCTAAAATCCATTTCCTGAGCCTGTACTTTGGCAGCCAGTTGAAAATGGGTACTCGTTCTTTCAACAGGTGAAGGCACGTATCCCGGGAACACCTGCACGGTCTGGACAGCGTCTCCCGGAGGCGAGCGGTTCCTCTCGGCTTAGCCTCTGTACCGTAGGTTTGCCTGAAACGGTCCTCTGTGTATATATTCCTGTACACAGCCACAGACGTGCTCATCGTGTCCTCGTTCTTGAAGCGCCTCTTTACCTCAGAGTGGCTGTATGTCCCGAGCGTGGTCTCTCAGAGCAGTTAGGATGCGCTACCTGGCCATTCATATATAGCGGCCAGCAGCCTGACATCAGGAACCATTGTGTTTTCCTGTCAGATGCCTGGAGCCAATTGACAGGAGGCTTTTTTACTCCCCCCCTGCAACTGAGGAGAACTACTTTGAGGAGGCTTTTTTACATCCTAGTTTGGCAGAGACCCCATAAAGGTGTACTTATCTAGCGTTGATGGACGGGAACAATCTTCTGGGTCCTACTGCTAAAGGGGTTTTCACAAGGCAAACAATGAAAGTGACATACATATTCAGTCCTCATCTTCAACACATGGCAGACATGCACACACATAGGAACCCTCCCTGTCCTGGTAGCCGTCCCTCTCGGCTGTGTGGCAGAGCCACGCAGGGGAAGAGGTGTACAATGTATACCTCTGTGTAAGACCCGCACTGAGATCAAAGTGCCATTGTTTACAGCCTGAAGGTGTAACCGCAAACCATGCCTGTTTAGCCGTGGTCAGAGTTGGTCATTTCCTGCGGGGATAGATTGCTGTCTGGTTTTTCAATATGCTGCTCACAACCAAAGCAGGCCTCAGAGATGTAATCGTATATGTTGGCTTTGCCTCGCTGATCAAACCCCAAACTTGTCTCTGATGAGGCTGTCGCTGAAAAGGCAGTGGAGCTGATGCTTTTATTTATGCACTGCTCTGATTTTTGGGCTAACGTTTTAACCTTAATAGTTTTTTTTTTGAGATTTGGTGGTTCTTTAGTTAAACTATGCATTTCTTCTTCAGCAATGCCGATGGAACATATTTCAACAGGTGAGCAAGCAGGTGTTCTTATTGTGTTTAAAGGCTGGTTTTTATTGCTGCATTTGGGGGACATGTTCTGTTTTATCTGTGGAGAGATGTGAACTGATTTTGTGGCTCATTGCTCTCTAGCAGCCCAATACAGTCACGACTTTGCCCACATTGGCGGGCTGTGGGAGGCATGGGCTACAGGGCAGTAGTGCAGTGTTAGTGTCAACCATGAGGTGTATGACTAGAGGTGACTGCGTTCACATATTTGTTTTTAAAGAAATATCATAAAGCCCCACCAATGTTGATATTATGTATGGATGATTATCAGAGAGATCTTTATTGATGTTGTTTATATGCTGTTTCCTTAAGTTTTAGTCCCATAGTCAAAAGCTCTGTATTTTCATCCAGCCAAGGGGCCTCGTGCAGGTCTGCAGCAATCTTGGGAGGTATGGCTCATATGATCAGCTCTCAGGATCTGCTGAAAGAAGACAAATATAAGCCTATTGCATATTTGGGCTGAAAATTGGTCAATGCAGATACATAGGCGATTAACCATTCCATCTCTAATTCCTACTATAATAGAGTGTTTTTTCTTCATCTTCTTAGTAAAAAGATCCACATCAAAACTGCTGCCCATAATAATAGACCATATGCTGCAGATGTAAAGATTAGAGGAGTATTCCTTATAGGAGAATTCCACTAATATATGGAAATCCATATAAATAATAGCATGTCAAGACAATCAAGTGAAGATTTTCAAAGTCATTCACACTGGGTTTTTTTTAAATGCTCTGAATTCTAGAGAAACTTGCTGAGTAAGAGCTGTTCACAACAGAGGTAATAGGAAGTTTAACTATGTATAACTGACTACTGGAAAATGCTACATGGTTATAAATGTTTATTGTCTGATGCCTGAGACATTGTTTTGCAAGTAGTGTTGTGGAGTTTAATCCTACATTTTCACTCATAACAGAGAGACATTTGCAAAATAGAACCCAAACTTATTTGGTTATCAACGGTACATATGATGAAATTTGTAATTTCACTGCTCATTTTGGTTAATTTGTGTTGTAGGAATTGCAACTCCTGGTTCATATCGCTGCCATTGCATAGGAAGAATAAAGTCAGGTCTGTAAATGTATATATATTCTCCTGAAAGCCAGAAAAATTAACATTTGAGAATTTCAGTAATTTCAACATAAAATAAGTCTACTAGATGAAAAAAATTTTTTAAAATTATTTCTTATGGAATGTCCTTTATAGTGGACAACAGGGCATTGTTAATATCATATTTTTTGTTTCCTGTTCTGCATCAGTCCAAAAGCCCTTCTACAACATCAGCACCAACTCAATCAAAGAAAAAAATGTAAATGAAAAACTGACTAAACAAACATTGTTTTCCTTTTTTCATATGATTTTCACTTTTGGCAGTATAAGAATGCACTGTATATGAACATAAACAGGAACAAATAATAACCCATTCCAAAAGTTACTGCTACTTTGATTAAAATAAAAATCCAGGTTTAAACAGTTTTAGGCACATTAGCTAAACCTGTGTTAATCATTTCAAACCTTGAGCCAAACTTTCCACACGTAGTACCCAACTTCTCTTATGATCCATTTCATTTTAATGTTCTATTTTAAAATGTACAATTATGTAACATTTCCTAATAAATAAGGAATAAATTAAAATAGTAATCAATTAAAAAATAAATTATGAATGAATAATGAATTTACATGTTTACAGAGATTACATGTTGCAAAATTATCACCTGTGACACCATTAATTTCATATAAAACCAGATTTAGTCCCAATGACCACTACAAAGGACATCAAAAAAGTATGCTGTTAGGTAGTTAAACATTTGTGCATATCAATAAAAAGTTATTTGAGAACTAGCTACAACAGTTTTATACCTAAAATATATCAATTATAGGCTTTAGAAACAAATTATTTGACAGCTTATCTCTCTTGCTCCCATAAAATGTGGTTACTGAGAGGCGGGCATTTTTGAAAAGGCAGAACTTCTGTTGTGAATGACACACCCCAATACATGATACATCACTGGAAAGGCTGGGATGTCCTCTACATGGCACAATAGGTTTTACCAAGGTACCTTATTTAGTTTTTGAAATATCTTTTGGAAACTTTATGTCCCTCCAGAGGACAAAAATTAATTACCAGGTCTTAAGAGGATATTACATCAAACCACTCTAAACGACTCTTACATAGAAACAGTTCCAGAAACATAAAGTATGGTGTGTATAAAGTGTATTTGAATGTGCTTTTTAGTCAAATCCACATTAATGTTTTTTCCTCTACTTGAGTTAATGATATTTGGACTGTACCTATGAAGCACTGGTCTCCAAGCATCGAGCCAAAGTAATATCACAAAACTGGAGTCTGTTAAAATCATTATCAGAACAAAATCAAAAGAACTCGATAAACTCTGCTGGTACTGCGTGTCCAACCTTACTGATGTCATTTTTTCCTTCTGCGTTTAAGCTATAGCGTGAACGTGATGGAGCTCACCTCACCTCTGACTCGGCCAACAAACCCAGTGGTCTGTATAATCCACCTCAAAACAATGCCCACAAACGTGCTGGAGATACCATCTCACACACAGTCCAACCCAGTAAGGAACAAAGAGTGACTCAATGTGAATGAAAGGCTTGTTTGGTTAATAGTCCAACATTAGGCCTGATGAATGAACTCCTCCCAGATATTATTATTATTATTATGCGGTCAGGGCTTCGTGCACAAGGCCACACTTTCAGGCCTGAAACAATCTCCTCTGGCATGTCTTCTGCTGTCCTTCAGAGCAACCTGCAACGACTGGATGATAACATGATAACAGTCATACTATTATCGCAATATGACATTCAATATGACTGAGGAGTTCAATAAATATTATTTTTGTTATTACTGTGTCCTGATTAGTTGTGTAGTGATGGTGAATATGTTCAAATGCAGCCTTGAAACATCCAAATATCAGAAACAACCAAAACATATATTTTTTTCTTTTCTTTTCTTTTTTATTTGTTTTAATATTATTATTTTTTAGAATTTTATTTAAAGATTTAAAAGATATCCATAAGCAGAGCAAGTCCAAACTTTATTTTGATGTTATATATGTAGGTATTAGCTAAGGATGCATGATGATAGTGGATTCTTAGATATCATAGGCATCATAGGTTTGTCTGATATTTCAAAATGATATCTGATTATAGTAAGCTGGAAGAGCACTGTTAAGGTTTAGGTGGTGCTGTCTGAGCAACAGCAGCACAGCTGAAATGTCTCCCACAGCACCTGTAGCTGATTAAGTTACGACTGCTTGCACTGTTATTTGCAAGTGATTAGAGCAGATTTGTGTGTCCAAACATTACCAACCTATCTGCACGGGTCACTGTCAGTAACTACGTAGCAAATCTCAGTATGTTTGTATGTGTTGTATTTTTTGCTGTCCATACTATAAGAAATCAATCTGGATACATTCTGGATATTCCAACCAGGATTTGAACTGCCAGTCTAGACAAGGCCTTGGACATCTGATGTGAGTCCTGTGAGTGTTCTCAGTTCTCTCAGTTGGTAACTCCTTGAGCTTCCTTGTTGGAAAGTCTCACTCTGTATACAAAACTCAAGGTAGGATATTTTGATAGCTTAAACCTTTGTATTCAAAAACACCAGCATTATACTACAAAGATGAACTGTTCGGACTTTACCCAAGAAGCTGGCGAATAGAAAGCCATGTTCGGCCTTCTTGTTATAGCAGGTCTGATATTCTAAATCACCTCACTGGAAAATGTAACCAGCTTTAAAAGAATAATTCGAATATTTCAATAAGCTATTAGATTATTGTAGGCAGTAACAATACATTACATGTAAAATCTCATTCATGTTTATTTGATATTGTTGTTTTTATCTTTATATTTTAGGCATTCTATCTGGTTATATTTTATTGTTTATATGAGCGGACAGTTATTAAACCATTTTACTGCTAGTTGTACTATACATGACTATGTATGTGATCAATTAACTGTGTTAATTTGATTAAGTTCTATGGTGTGCAGTGGCTTTTACATAAGGCAGTTTTGCTTTCCCCAGTAAAGATATGTACAGTCATGGCCAAAAGTTTTGAGAATGATACAAATATTAATTTTTACAAAGTCTACTGCTTCAGTTTTTATAATGGCAATTTGCATATACTCCAGAATGTTATAAAGAGTGATCAGCTTAACAGCAATTAATTGCAAAGTCAATATTTGCCTAGAAAATGAACTTTATCCCCCAAAACACATTTCAACTTCATTGCAGCCCTGCCTTAAAAGGACCAGCTAACATCGTTTCAGTGATTGCTCCATTAACACAGGTGTGGGTGTTGATGAGGACAGGGCTGGAGATCAATCTGTAATGATTAAGTAAGAATGACACCACTGGACACTTTAAAAGGAGGCTGGTGCTTGGCATCATTGTTTCTCTTCTGTTAACCATGGTTATCTCGAAAGAAACACGTGCAGTCATCATTGCACTGCACAAAAATGGCCTAACAGGGAAGAGTAGCGCAGCTAGAAAGATCAATCATCAAGAACTTCAAGGAGAGAGGTTCCATTGTTGCCAAAAAGGCTCCAGGGCGCCCAAGAAAGACCAGCAAGCGCCAGGACCGTCTCTTAAAAGTGTTTCAGCTACGGGATCGGGCTACCAGCAGTGCAGAGCTTGCTCAGGAATGGCAGCAGGCAGGTGTGAGTGCATCTGCACGCACTGTGAGGCGGAGACTCTTGGAGCAAGGCCTGGTCTCAAGGAGGGCAGCAAAGAAGCCACTTCTCTCCAGAAAAAACATCAGGGACAGACTGATATTCTGCAAAAGGTACAGGGAGTGGACTGCTGAGGACTGGGGTAAAGTCATTTTCTCTGATGAATCCCCTTTCCGATTGTTTGGGACATCTGGAAAACAGCTTGTTCGGAGAAGACGAGGTGAGCGCTACCACCAGTCTTGTCTCATGCCAACTGTAAAGCATCCTGAAACCATTCATGTGTGGGGTTGCTTCTCAGCCGAGGGAATTGGCTCTCTCACAGTCTTGCCTAAAAACACAGCCATGAATAAAGAATGGTATCAGAATGTCCTCCGAGAGCAACTTCTCCCAACCGTCCAAGAGCAGTTTGGTGATCAACAATGCCTTTTCCAGCATGATGGAGCACCTTGCCATAAAGCAAAGGTGATAACTAAATGGCTCAGGGAACAAAACATAGAGATTTTGGGTCCATGGCCTGGAAACTCCCCAGATCTTAATCCCATTGAGAACTTGTGGTCAATCATCAAGAGACGGGTAGACAAACAAAAACCTACAAATTCTGACAAAATGCAAGCATTGATTGTGCAATAATGGACTGCTATCAGTCAGTATTTGGTCCAGAAGTTAATTGAGAGCATGCCAGGGAGAATTGCAGAGGTCCTGAAGAAGAAGGGTCAACACTGCAAATATTGACTTGCTGCCTTAACTCATTCTAACACTGTCAATAAAAGCTTTTGTTACTCATAATATGATTGCAATTATATTTCTGTATGTGATATAAACATCTGACAAACACACATAAAAACCAGAGGGCAGCAGATCATGTGAAAATATCATATTTGTGTCATTCTCAAAACTTTTGGCCATGACTGTACATGTAAAATATTGGATCACAGCATCGGTTGAGAATTCCCATATTGGGAATACAATAAGCTATCTCATGTGTTCGTATAGTGTCCTGACTTGTGCATTTAGGTTTTGTATATTTTTTGTCACAACTGCACTGTTTTACACTGGTGTGTATCTGCACTCGATGCCGTTCTGTTGTTCTGCTGTTGTGTGTTGCGCCATGAGGCCTGAAGAACGGCATTTCGTCCCAACGTGTACTAGCTATATTGAGCAATGGCAATAAAAGCCTTGACCTGAAATTAATAAAAGCACCACTGAGTATTCATTTAAACAAAACATGATGGACGGCTTAGTATGAAAAAAAAAACACAGATGTAAATAAACATTGAATTACTCAAGATGAAATGACTCATTCTTCCACTTCTTAGGTAATGCTAAAGAGTCATTAAATCTCCAGCAGAGAATGCAAGAAGGTTTTCGTGACTTCGAGTGACCGCTATAGAACAGGCTTGATTACCAATGATCTCATCCTCACTCCACCACACTATTCACACAGACTGCAGTTTCAAAACATTCGAACACTGCTCGATTGTGTGACCTGTTTTTGTCCGGGTGGGCAACATTGCACAAGCAATAGGGGAGTATTACAAGATCTTGTAGTGTTGAACATAGTCCAAAATGTGAAATATAACTATTTTGGGTTCATTATTCATCGACGGAGCCACAGTCACTTGACGTGGTGTCTTGTTTTGATCCTACGTTCCTAGAATCTCCTGGTCTCCAGAGGTACGGAGATGCTGTGATATGCGAAGGTCTCTGCTCAAGAATGCAGCCATTGTGTTGATCAGCTCTGGAGAATTTATGGACACGCTGATGGCGCGTTGCGTCTGGTGGCTGTTTAAACAAGATATTAATCAGCGGTAAAAGGAACAATGCGCTGAATGGAAGAGGATATGGAGCGTTAACCCCCGCAAGCAAGACGAAGCCCAAGCACTCCACTATGAGTTACTAAAACTCGAACAAAGACAATATAAACAACAGACTGACAGCCTGATTCGCTTCGGCTGCTGTGTATATACAATCTGATCTAGATGTCTGCCTCCATTGACTTGACAGGTTTGGGGCAGTCAATTTAGGGTATGTACGCTTTCTTTTTCCTTTACAATGGCATTTTTAACAATCCTTTATAGCAGTGGTGGCCAAACCTTTTGTCCTGGGGGACCAAAGTGGTGGGCCGAGGGCCAAAAAGACAAAACAGGGAACAAGTAAAGAAGGTAGTTAGTTTTTTTATTATTATTATTTTAAAATACTATACTATTTACTATACTACTATACTATATATGCTATACTACAGTATATTTACTAAAAATACTAAAAAATAATAAAAAATTAAAACAACCATGTAAGACCTTAGAAGACCACTGATACTGTCCCCATTAGGTAACCTGTAATCTTTCATAGTTAAGATCTCAAGCTCTATGTTCTCTCTATTCTCTCATGGTGACAAGGCAACTCAACACTGCTGCTGTTTTCTTGGTATGGGTGAGCTCCTGGTGAACTGACCGCCCCAGAGTCCAGACCTCGACATCTGCTCTGGGAAGGAACACTGAAAGGTGTGAAATCAAGTCTTATAAAACAAATGGAAGGCAAAAGTGTGAAATAATAAAAAAAACATTATTTAATTATTTATTTCATTTTGATTGAAATATATGAACAGAACTGTATTTTTGGCTTATAGGCTCCTCCTACAGCTGTGAAGTGTATTTGACTTTTACTCCACCGTCGTGCTCTGTGCCTGCCTCTTGTACAGCTGTACATTTCTTGACCAACTGTAGGATATTGAATCCGACTCCCCTTCACCCGGACACGTCACGCAGGCATATGGACGCTGTAGTTTACACGCCAGTCTTCTGTTGTTTCTGTGTGCAAATAACCCAGAAACATACACAAATGTAATCTGTAGCAGCCATATGTCTGCAAGACACATGTGAAGGGGAGTCCGATTCTTATGGGTCGCTGATATTTGGCCCAACACGGACAATAAAACATCAGAAAGAGAAAGAACCATGTCATCTCTTCTTTAAATAAGAAATCCAGAGACCGCACATGTACTAGCATTTATTAATGAAGAACATTTACTTGAACGTTTACTGTTAACAGGGTTTGTGCTTCTTACGTGCTGCTAAATGCTTCCTTGTCCTGTATAGTATTTATTGTCTTGTGTGTATTTAGGTTTTGTATATGTATTATCTGGTGTACTAGTGTTTGTTCTGTTTTACACGGTTGTGTATCTGCACTCCATGTCGTCCAGTACATTGTGTTGCTGTTCTGTGTTGCACCATGTGTAAGACTGCAGCTACAAACAATCGCTGGTGTGCATCTAAAGTTGTGGGAGTGTTTCACACAGAAACACAACAGTGTGGTGCTCTGTCAGCTCTGCACAGTGGAGATGATCACAACAGTACACCTGCTACACATGAGCACTTGAAGCTCAAACATCCCATAGAGCTTCATCAACACAGCAGCAGGACAGCACCTGTTTACCTGTTTATCTTATCTTAGCAGATTATTTTAAGATTATTAACACGTGTAACACGTTTCTTTCAGTAGAGTCTCTTGAAAAGTCTCATTGCTAACCGTTTGCGTCCAGTGTAGAACCTAAGACTGTTCTCGATACTGTGAGAGCTTTAAAACACACGTAGCTGCTTCTCAAATGACTCTCTGCCAAAATATATAGTCCACACACTGTCCAAGTTCTTGTGTGTAAGGCATGTACGCTACGTTTCATTTGTGCCTCTAAAAGTCGAGTCAGAGCGTAGACGTTTAGTCTTTCAAACCATTTATAGATCACGTGCATTTAAGATACCCTTTAATACAGTAAGTGTAGAATGGCCATGCGTTTTCCTCGCATATATATAAATATATATATAAATCGATTAAGAAATTAATTGTTAGGTGAAGCCCTAGCCATGAGGCTTGAAAAATGACATTTACTTCTAATGTATACTGTCACGCCCTGCCTGTCCTCGTCTGCCATGGTTACGTCCTGTCAGTCTCATGTGCTTCTGTTTATGCCTTCACCATGTGGTTCTGTTTTGATCATATGCTCCTAGTGTCTCCGCCCCCCACCTGGCCCGTATCTGTAACCCCTCCTGTGTCCAGGTGTTTTATGTTTCTTGTGTTATATATATATATATACCCTCTGTCCGCAGTCCGTGTTTGTCAGTCATGGTGTATGGTAGTGTTGTTGTTAGCGCTGTTGTCTTTGTACCTGCCCGTCCGTCTGTTTATTAAAACCCTGTCTTTGTTAAACGCTCGCGAGTGTGTCCGCTCCTGATTCGTCTGCTCCTGCTACCGTGACATACTAGCTATATTGAATTGACTTAAAATGAATAGAAGCAGTGTTTATTTAAACCTGATGGATTGCTGAGTATGAAAAAAAGTAAATAAATAAAAAATGTAAATGTAAAGAAACTTTTTTTTTCTTTCCAGCCTCTGCTATGATGTCCTTGATGGGAATACAAGGCTAACCTCTTCTTATAGCTAGCTAAAGAACCAAAGTTGTTGTTGTCCATAGTTCCAGTGAGAAGTCCCGTGCCATTTCCTCTAGAGTTACATAGCTCTACAGCAGACACTGTGGACAGAGACATGGTTCTTTGTATTCTAAGTCAGTCCAAATGATTTTGGCAGCCATTATTTTGAGGTATAATTGTTACATAATGCTGCTTTAACTGCTTTAATTGTGGTATCAGACTTGAGCACAGTCCTGTACAAAGTATATGTATCTGGGTATATTTCTGGCGGCTGAAATCAGGCATCCGCACGAGCCAAAACTTACCCACGTGCCACATTTCATACTAATATACCCATAATATATGCTGGTAAACTCATGAGCGAGGCTTATGAGTGAGGAAAATGAGCCGAGCTGAACGTGGGGTGCAGAAGTGCGTGTTTATGTTCTTAGCGGCATGAAGGTTGTGCAAAGAGGGCAAAGTTAATTATCAGTGTCTCCGCGTCTTTGTGTCTTATCGTTCTCCTTGTTGCATAAACATTCATTTCATCACAAAAATACCTCGCTGGCCTCCTTGTCCACTCCATGCTGAGTGTGTGTCCTGGTCCTCTGGGTCAAGAGTCTCTGTTTGCTTCATCACTCTATTCTTCTCTGTATGGGAGGGGTCACAGAGATTTTTTAATACTGTAGTTCCTCTCATTGTTTGTAATCTTTTTTATGGGCTACTGCTGCTGACCAACCGCGCTACGTCCTTTGGTTCTGACCTCGTCTCGGAGACTCACGCTCAACTTCTTCTCCCGCTGTCTCCATCCCCTGCACCTCTCCCTTCCCGTTCCATCAAGTGTATGTCTCTCCATCCATTTTTATAGTCTGCAAAGATGAATAGTTTCCTGCTCAGTTCATTACCTTTCATTTTTATCTCTCCAGGCTTGGTATTGTTGTGGACAAAGGCATCTGCTTAGCTGTGTTACTGTCCATTCTGCAGCTAAGTGATTGTCTAGTTATATAATGTAACCCATCAACTCATAACAGATATAAGACTATCACCATCTCTATCTATCATTACCTCTTTCAGTTATTATGCTTCTAAACAGTGGAACTCTTAGTGGAGCTTTTATTAGACAGTCGCACCTCACTTGGCATTTAATTAAAACTCATTTTCTGCTATTACTGATGGAAACGGTTTGTAAAGCACTGTGAGTTGCTACTGGTATACAAATTGGCTCTATAAATAAATAATATTTATTAATTCATACTGGCCTGAGGTGACCATGGTAGCCCATTGAGAACATGGTCTCATCTAGAGAAGAAAACTGTAGTTATGCAATAAAAATGATATTAAAAATATACAAAAGTAATCAAATATATTAGAACAAATGAAGAAGAACAATAAAACCCTGTTTAAAATCTAAAAACCAATAAAACAAGACAAACTAAAATAAGAAAAAATAAGAAACACATGATTCAAATTCAATTAGTTATTAATAGTTGTTCAAATTGACTAAAAATTAAAGGATGTTCTTTGACACACAACCGAAAGCTGTTCCAGACAGAGGTGTTACTATGGGGTGGCCAGAGGTGGCCTGGTTCCCACTAGCCTGAATGTGTTTTCATTTCCTTTATGGCCACCCCTGTTATGGAAAGTGAGACATTTAGCCATCAGTCATAATCAAGTAAAGACCAGACAATCTGCTATTGTGAATGTAAAATCTGCTGTTAGGGTAGTTACCAGTCTTACCTGTAATAGGCTAATTTGCAGAGCAAACAGGTGAGTGAGTGAATTCATGCGTGTGCTGTGGAATGAGCTTGAGCTAGAACTAAACCTAGGCCAGGCTATTCTGTCAGATCAGTGCTGTCTGGATAGCTTTCCAAACTAATTTCCAAACTGCTTTTACACCACATACACATGCTATTGTATTATTTACATTGTCTACTCATGTTGCACATGTTGTATATGGTTCTGGAGAAACATTGTTTTGTTTTACTGTATACTGTGTAGATGGTTGAAATGACAATAAACTCCACTTGACTAAAACCAACCAGACGTGTGTTGCTGTCTGACCTCTGATGGAGTGTTACCCAAACTCTCCTGTCTTCTGTCTTGCTGTGATCAGACTCTTGTAAACAAAACCTGTCTCCTTGCCACTGCAGCAGTTTCACTAAGTGTCACTATGATGAGCAGCTACATTGACAGGGCACTATATTGATGTGCTATACAAGAAGTTCCAAAAGCGTGTGAAGCTGAATTGAGCTGTACCATATGTTGGAAATGTGGTTTAAATGAACAACTGTGGCTTTTCTAGATAAAAACTTGTCATCTAGACAACGTGTCTTTCAGTGTACTTTTTGCAATAGTTGTGTTGATGTAATATTTTACTCATGTGGAAATGTTGAAGAGATTTAATTATTTATAGAAAAAAGCTTTAGGACTTTGCTGGAGACCATTATCAATAACACCATTGAACAGTTCTAGCTCCACCCCGGTTCTATTCGTATGGTCATGGCATAAAGTGTTCGCTTTCCAAATTCATGTGGACTAATATATTCAGAAACATTTAATATGCATTCTTCTTCTTCTTCTTCTTCTTCTTCTTCATCTTCTTCTTCTTCATCTTCGTCTTGTTCATCTTCTTCTTCATCAATATCTTCTTCTTCTTCATCTTCTTCTTGTTCATCTTCATCGTCTTCTTCCTCTTCTTCTTCTTCTTCTTCTTCTTCATCTTCATCATCTTCTTGTTCATCTTCTTGTTCATCTTCTTCTTCTTCTTCTTCTTTTTCTTCTTTTTCTTCTTCTTATTATTAGATCCAGATTATCTGTCTGCTGTTTGGGTATTTAATTGTGGTTTTATTGTGATTGTATCCATCCATCTTGTTAGTGGTCAGCCCTTTTCCTCTACTTTCAACTCCTTTGCCATTTTTACAGGACACACAGTCTGCACAGTTATTTGGTTCTTCTAATAATCCTAAAAAAATTTATGTCTAAAATAGGATCAACCAGTTTTCTGGCCTTCTTTCTGGTGAGAGGTTGTGTGATTTGGTCAAGGTTACGAGTCTTGGCCAACACCAAAAAGTTCAAAGTTCAAAGTATCAATGCAATAATCTTTTTTTATGGCCCAGCTTTCACATTTATGAAGAATCACAGACACAAGCATGGGCTAGACGATTCTGAACTAGCCCATCACTATAGAATTGAATTTAGGGTGGTCTCAATTTGCAAACATTAGTGTACATCTCACTGGTTATTTCTTAAACTTTAAGTTCCAGGAGTTAAAGCAAGCATAGCTGATAGGCCTGAGATATGTTGGTGTCTCAAATTTACTGGTTTAGTTTTGCCCTGGAGCTACGGGGCTGATTTAGCTAACAAATTAGTGAAAATCTTTTTGGGTGACATTGAGTTCTGTTACATTAAGTTTGCATCTACTATGAAAAAATAAAGAAACAAAAGTTGAGTTGGTTGATTATGTTTATGTACGAATAACTTTTTCTACACTCGATTTTTCCAATCTTTTACACTTTATGCACTTGAATTGCTTATTAATTTATTTATTTGTGTTTATTATTTTGTATTGAACATTATTATTTAATTATTGATTTTGTGTTACACATTATATTTGGATGTTGCTACTTCTAAATAATGCATGTGAGCATGCACAGTCCAGAAACTTCTCTGTCGTGGAATATACAATAAAAGCCTAAAAACACATGTCCCATTAAAAGTAATAGATTTAAGAACAACCAGACACAGAACCCCACATCAATTAATTATCATTATATTACACCCTGTTTTGACTCCAGCAGAGAACAGATGGATGAGATACAATGTGTGAGCTGCACTTGGTCAGTATATTTTCTTCACCCAGGTTTAAAAACAAAAAGACACTTGGTAGAGGTCAAGGTGTGGTCCATCAGCGTTTGTCCTCCCCACAGAACAAAAGGTCACGCCACGCGCCCTCCCTTCACTTCCTGTCCCTGCTGTGGCTCAGACGCCAGTCACACTCCTTTTTCTCCCAGTGACAAGACGAGTTGTCGTGTCTTAAAAACAATGAAAACATTTGCATTGTCTTCATGCTGCCTCTGACAAGTAGGCTATAACTATTGACACAGCACTCGCGTTCTAAGTGCCTGCGCTTTCACAGGAACATGTTGTTTTGAATGTCCGGAGAGCAATAAAACGTCTGGCCAAGTGTGATGCATGTTTGTTTGATTTTCTGTTTTGTTTCTTTCTAGGATGGAAACTCTGGATGGAACAATAACTAACGGAACATAATGGAAAAAACGGATTGATGTATTTCACATTATTTTAAAATGATTTCATTTTATGTGAGCAGGATTAAGACCAGATCGCATCAGATCTCATCAATCATGTGCACTAATGTGGACTAATGTGGATTTTGGGGCCCATGAAAAAATATAATATCTGGGGGATTGGACCAAACCATTTCATATATAAATGAGGGGCAATAAAGAGGCTCTCTGGATGTTCAGCTTTTGCCAAAATCAAGAAAAAAGAAACTATTAGTACATTGTGAATTAAATATTCTATTAATGATGGGAGCCTAATGATTAAAGATTGAAACACATCACCAAATTTTACTAGGGCCCCTGTAGATTGAATTATGTGATATCAGTTCAAGGTAATAAAACTTGTATATACATAATATAAAAGTCTGAAATATGTCCAAAAATGAAAAATGCATCTCCAAAAACTTTATGATGAAGCAACAGAAATGCTTGACATCTGCTTTAAATAAATCCTATTTACATTACACTGAACGATATATAAATATATATTATATGTTATAAGATATATATGATTATAATTATATATAAGATGTATTTTTCACCTTTTTACATAATTTAAAAAAGTCGTTTTCCTTTTCTTGTAAAATTAGTATTTTGAAGGTATAACATTTTGTTCTGAGTGAAAATGGTGAGTGATTATTTCCAAAACTTTACAGAAGGAGACAAAAAGAGTGTTTATTTTCAGTGTAAGCCAGTGGAATCAAAATTCTTTCCAAGCTATTGTATAGATCCTTTCATCTTTCACACAATTGAAACAGCAGCTGTTGCATTCATGGGATTAAATCGCTGTCCAATGTAAAACAAGTATCTCCAAAATTGCAAGATTAAAGGAGAGAACAAAAACATACTTTATATTCAATGTAAGTCAATGGAACCAGAATTTTTTCCAAGCTGTTTTGGAGCACTTCTATTGGTCCATTCATCATGGTGTGTTCAAATGATGTAAAAACTCAAAATCGACAAAAATAGAAATAAATGTTTTTCATTGGATATACTTCCTACTTTCTCTCTCTCCCAAGTCAGTGTGGTTTCAGATTAAGTTCACAATTGTTGAAAGTAAAGCTTCAGGCACACAGACATAGACAAATTTGTTGGTACTCTTACAGCTGATTGAATGCATGCAAGTCTTTGGTATGTCATACAGTAAAGCAAAGCAAGTGTGAAACGAGACTATTCATAGCTTATTCTACAAAGATATTCTACAATAGTCTGCTCAGATTTGTTGGTACCTTTAGAAAAGTAAATAAATACAGACATGGATTAAAGTAATATATAGTAATTATTTTCTTTAAAAGCAGTCAATCTGCTGTGTTGTGTCGGCATGTGTACCACACTGAACATGGACCTGAGTAAGGAAAAAACAGAACTGCCTGAGAAAGAACATTTTAAGTATGTTTAAAGTAAAGGCTATTAGACAAGGGTGTAGGTTTGCATATGGACGGTAGGGACATGTCCCTACCAATATTTTAGGTTCAAGGAATTGTCCCTACCAATATTTTGGCACACTCACATTATATTTATGTGTGGATATTTCAGATTGTGACTTCCAGAGGCTGGGTCTTCTAGACACTGTTTAATCATGTTCATATTTAATAGGTTGAAGGGAGGGAGCTCTCCAAAGACTGACATCACCATGTGCAAATGTTCTCACTGCCAGACTCGGAGAAGCGAGAGCTGATCAGTATGCCAGCTGGGGTGTGCTGTGTCCTTACCAATATTGACACCACATATATCCATCTCCAAGCAGCTTGATGCTCCTGTGACTACACTTACAAATGTTGTTATAAAGTTTAAGATGCTGCAAGAGGATAATCAACCCCAGATTAAACACAAGGAAAGTGAGAATGGTAGATAGAATAAGAGAACCAAGAAAAACCTCTAAAGAGATAGAAGCTGAGCTCCAACCCAACATCAACCATCCGTCTATTGTTTTCGGTGACAGGAGAAGACCCAGAAGGAACATAAAAAAGCCAGACTGGAATTTGCTAAAATGCATATTGACAGGCTCTGGGAGAATGTTGCTTGGATAGATGAGTCAAAACCAGCGCTTCCTGGCAAGTCATATCAGCTCTACGAATAAAAAATGAAGCTTTCAAAGAAAAGAACACCATACCTACCATGGAACATTGAGGAGGCTCAGTCATGGTTCGAGGCTGCTTTGCTGCCTCTGGAATGGGGAGTCTTGAATCCGTGCAAGGTACAATCTTAAGACTATCAAGGCATTTTGGAGCAAAATGAACTAGCATGTGTGAGAAAACTTGGTTACCATCCCAAGTCATCTGTCCTCGAACAGGATAATGATCCAAAACACGAAACTAAAAGCTGTCTTTTCCAGGAGAGGAAGGATGGAGGACTTTTCCTGTGCAAATACTGTCTTAATGTAAGTTATAACACATTATTACATTTACATTTACAGCATTTAGCAGACGCTCTTATCCACAGATGCTATGTGCTCAGTCAGAGTATGTATCTCTATCTAGTACGAAAAGGTACTAAACTACAGTCTAAACTACTCGAGTTCAAACACTGCCATAAACAAGTATAAAATATAAGGTTAGACACAGAGCAATACCTAGAAAGACTGGAATACCTACAGAGAAGAGAATAAATACATAACTACATACAGTAGAAGTGCAATACTTAGCCAGTGTTCCTAGAAGATCAAGTGCAATTACAGTTTATACCAGTACTTTAGTAGTGTTTATAAGTGCTTCACAAAGAGATAGGTCTTCAGTCTGCGTTTGACCGTGAGAGAGTTCACTCTTCGGACAGCCAGTGTAAGTTCGTTCCACCATCTGGGTGCCATGACAGAGAAGTGTCTTGTTGAATGTCTTCCATGAATCTTGAGTGATGGCGGGTCAAGCCGAGCTGTACTTGAAGCTTGAAGGGCTTGAGGTGCAGATCAACTTTTGACTATTGCCATAAAGGTGAGAAGGAGCTGGTCCATTCTTTATTGTAGGCAAGCATCAGAGTTTTAAATTGAATGCGAACAGCTACAGAAAGCCAAGTGAAGGGAGCGCAGCAGTGGAGGAGTGAACTTGGGAAGATTGAAGACGAGCCATACTGCTGAATTCTGGATCAGTTGAAGGGGCCTGATGGCCTGCAGAGGAAGACCAGCCAGGAACGAGTTGCAGTAGTCGAGCCTTGAAATGACAAGAGACTGGACGAGCACCTGGGAGGCCTCCTGAGAGAGAAAGGGTCGGATGTGTCTGATATTAGAGAATATATCTGCATGACCGAGTCAGGTTTGTAATATGGGCTGAGAACGATAACTGGTCATCCAGAATCCAGTTATCCATTATAATGCTGGACAAAATGTCTTGGGGAAAAAATATAATGTCAAGGGAGAACATGCAGTTACAACTATCAATAAACTCTTATATAATTATATGAGGCAAAAAAATGATACACATGTGTAATTGCCTAAGCTGTACTACTGTTGGAAGTTGTTGGAAGACTGACCATTGGGCCTCCTTGCCATCTGTTACACCCTCAACTGCATCCCTGCGTCATCCACATGTACCAGCATTGAGATGTGATGGGACTGTTTCAGCTCACTCCCACTTTTTACACAGACTCAGTCAGAGATTGCCTCGACGTGTGCAAAAGCTTTTACGATCCAGACTTCAAACAGAGATTCTCTCAGCTTTTACTTTGAATTAAGCTTAATAAACTGTAAACACTGTTTGACCAGAGGAGGACAGGTTTCCCCCTGTAAGTCTTGGTTCCCCCCAAAGGTTTCTTCCTCGCCACTGTCACCTCTGGCTCGTTCACTGGGGGATATATATGTTGTGTATGTTTTCAAACTTCTGTAAAGCTGCTTTGGGACAACACTGTTGTAAAAAGCACTATGCAAATAAACTTGACCTGAATTGAACTGAATTACTGTAATCGATCAGTAACAGTTGCTACATCACTGGTAGTTACATTGTTGTTGGGTTGTGTTGTTCACATGTAACCACACAGTTATAAGAGACACATAATATAAAGTGGGACTGATTCTTTCACCAAGAAATTTGTCCACAACTGTATGTTAGCTACATTGCCCTCATAGCTGCTCTACAAAGGTAAAGAAATTGAATTTGGATACTAAACAAGTCTGCTAACTGTGCAAATAAAGTATATACAGAATGAAGAATATATTAGCATATTAATATTAAAGAACACTTTAATACATAAAAAAAGCAAATGATCGCTGTCCAATAAAAAACATGTTTTTTTGGCAATTTTTATTTTTATACATTAATTAAATGCAGCACCTGATGTTTACATTGTGTAAAAAAATTATGATGAATGGACCACCTGAAATGCTCCAAAATGGCTTGAAAGAAATTCTGGTTCCATTGACTTACACTGAAAGTAAAGACAGTTTTTGGCCTCTCCTGTGAAGTTGCCATTTTCTTTTTTTATTGGACAGCGACGATATGTAAAGCATCGGAATCGGAATCGGAATCAGACTTTATTGGCTAACTATGCTCACACATACAAGGAATTTGTCTTTGGTTACAGGAGCTTACAGTACACGATAACTGACATGACAGAATTAACCAACACACCCAACCTAGTCATCCTCCTACACACACACACACACACACACACACAGCTGTATATTTGAAGTAAAGGACAGTGCAGACTGAATTAAATAGATATAAATATAAATAACAGTAGAGTCACTGGTTGAGACGGTGGTACAGAGTGTTCTGAGACTCTATCAGATAAATAAAAGTGCAGTACAGAGAAAGAAGAGTGAGAGAACATCTGCATATAGATGTATGTATGTATGTATGTATATATATTGAAGACAGAAAAAAAAACAAATAAAACAAGTACAGACAAAAGCACTCCAATATAAAAGAAAGAGTGATTGTTAGCTTTTGCTGGACTCGTTCTTCTTGGCATCTACCTCAGCATTGTGATGCACTAGCTCACTGCAGGGACACAGCCTTGAACAGCTCAGTGAAAAAACCCTGCTGCATTGTCCGCGTCTCCATCGCTCACTGTGCTCTCCACCCATGTGGCCCTCACACTCTGTACTCCATTTCAGAGCCCCCCAAGAGACCCTCAGTGAAGAATGATGAAATACAGAGCCCGAGAGAGGCCTGCAGCGGTCGAACACTCTCCTGTCTCACACCCACCCGCACATACAAACACACCTATTGAGTAAAGAGGCCAGAGGGTCTGAAGGACTCTTGGCTCACCACTGAAAGAGTGCTGACACCAGTGTTTGTAAATTTGATGGGATTATAAACATTTCAGATTTGTTTAAGCATGCTGTGTTTTCTCAGGATGAATTCCCTCACATGGCGATTGGAATATTACTCAGCGTTCCCACAGCGGTATTTCTAGGTATTTGTTGAAGATGTGAATTTACAAGTTACATGGCTTCTGACATTGAACCGCTCAAGTGGATCTTGCATGAGGATTTAATGGAGGAGGTCCTTGAGGTGCACGCTTTCATAGGCAAGGTCGGGCCAGGTCACTTATGGCGGTAGTGCCTTATAATGTAGCATGAATAACTTAATAAATGACCAGTGTATCCAACCAGTGGATTAGTTATAGAGAGGGTGAGACCCCCAAAAATTCCTATTCCCCTTTTTTTCTGTTCCCGTAAGCTTTCTGGCACCTCAAGTCAAGTTGGATCTGCTGCACTATTTAAGGTGGACTAAGAAAGAAGGAAACTGACCTTCATATGGATCGCTGTAATTTGTATATAAATATATATATATATATATATATATTAAATTTATAAATTAAATGTAAAAGAGTTAAAAGGACTAAGAGCCTACGCTCCGTCTAGACTTTTAGAGGCACAAATGACACAAGCTACACGCCTCACATACAAGATATGTAGCAGAGAGTCGTTTGAGAAGCAGCTACGTGTGTTTAAAGCTCCCACGGTATCGAGAACAGTCTTAGGTTCTACACTGAACGATTAATAACCGGTTAGCAATAAGACTTTTCAAGTGACTCTACTGAAAGAAACATGTTACACGTGTTAATAATCTTAAAATAATCTGCTAAAATAAGATAAACAGGTAAACAGGTGCTGTCCTGCTGCTGTGTTAATGAAGCTCTACGGGATGTTTGAGCTTCAAGGTCTCGTGTATAGCAGTTGTACTGTTGTGATCATCTTCACTCTGCAGAGCTGACAGAGCACAACACTGTTGTGTTTCTGTGTAAAACACTTCCACAACTTTAGATACACGCGAGTGATTGTTTGTAGCAGCAGCGTGGCTCTGGATAAATCTGTTTTCAGTAGGCGTGGCCATCTTTGCATCTTCGCATCAAAGCATGTTATGCTAATCAACGGAATTTCATAATCGATTACGTCAATTACATTGATGCGTCACCCCAGCCCTAGTCAGGTGTGCTGGATTTTAGGGTAAAATCCTACCATAAGCTAAATACTGTATTGAATACAGTATATTGTATATATTCCATTACATATTTAGCATCTTAATTTCTGTCGATATGCTGTGTAACTGTAGAGTTTTTGTCTGCATTTGCAAACACATCCATGATGATGATGATCTTGTGTTCTACAAGGATGGAATGATGTCAGCTACAGCCAAAGTAAACTCAGTATTCCTCATAAGGGGAAACTCCATTCAGCACGTGTATATGGTGAACTGTGTAGATTTGCAAGTCATACTTGGAACAAAGAATACTAAAAATCAGTTGGTTCCTTTAATTTTAGCAGAAAATCGTTTGATTCATTCCCGACTTCGCAGTTTCCTCTAATTAGTGCAGATTTACTGCAGAATGCTTCGCCACTCACTCTGAATGAGGGGGCATATTCTGGGGGGAACCTTCTAGCATATACATTTTCTGGTCACATGCTTCTGCTGTGCTTCTTTTCATTAATACACACACACTCACACACACACACACATGCATACATACACCAAATACACTTAAATAATAAAGCACTCTCATAGTGTGTTTATAATTAAGTATTTATAAACAATAGCTCCAAGGACAGTACTAAACCAGAGAAGCAGTCCAGTTAAGCTAAGCCTCAACTCTAGCCTGGTACAGAGCAGGTTTGTACGAATGTATATGTTGCTGTAGTAACTAAGCAGAGTTTAAGTCTAGCCTCTTTCGTGGAACCAAATTTGAGCTAAATGAGCCAGGCTTGTCTTAAAAAGATGCTCACTGCCCCTAGTGTATATGTTCACTGATGTGTGTATATGTGGGAGGTCGAATGGCTAATAATAATAATACTGTTATCTTTAATAGTTAATATAATTGTATTTTCCTCATTTTATGTATTCCATCAAAAATATATTAACATAAAATGTATGTTCAAGCCTGGATGATGAAACCCACCATGGCGTGTTATTGTCCTCCCACTATCTGCATTGCAACAAAATGCAAACTATCCACAAATACAGATGATGTTCCCTTCCTCTATTTTTTAAGATCATTTTGAATGAGATGATTCATGTAATGGCTCATTAGTCAGTTTTATGCAATGTAATTTCAATTTGGTATTTTGTATATAGGTGTTAATGCACACACACTTTCTAGCGAATGAAAGGAATGAAGAAGCTATAAAGGTCCTCGACCTGTTTCTGGTGAAAGTTATATCATCTGGAATCTGTAGTTGATTTTTTCCTCACTGAATGCAAAACAAACTGTCATTCCAGTTACTGCATTCATTTACATTTTACATAACAGTGTCTAACAATGTGTCAGGCCATTCCGTTTCCTAGATAGTCCTTAGAGTCTTATTACTGTCATCCGTGTGAGGCTCAAGTGCTCATACATATAAGCAGGTTTTGACAGACTGTGTTCAGCCTAAGGGACTATATTTAGACTGGTTGTCTTTTGGGTGCATATTTATACCTTGTCACAGTACAGTTCCTCTGAAGTGCCTACTGTCCTACGGAAGTTCCTTAATAAGCGGTGTGGTTCACGTCAAGAACAGAAAGACTGTGGCTGCTGGGAGGCAGGAACCAGAGATACAGCTACTTTAGCAAAAACTCAAAGTATACTTTGAAGACAGCTAGCAGTAAAGGACCTGTTTGCTTGTGTTTCATGATTTAGCCAGGCTGTTAGCACCATGCTAATTGGTGGGGTATATATTTCCATTACTGTTAGCTACATCCAGAGATTTTGAGTCTTGAGTCCCTAGTGTGTATTTCCTTTCCTTCGTAGAAAAAGTGACAGAGTGCATCACACACTTTACCTTCTTCTCTACGTGACCCCATGTAGCCCTGTAGTTCCACTGCAAAACTAATGCAGCAACTGCTAAGCAAAAAAACATGAAAAGGTGGGACTCAGTGGGACTCAGTAACTGGGCAGTGTCCAGCAAGTCTCCCTTCTTCTGTCATCCATTGCCTGTCCCTGCGCCCACCCTTAACCTTCGCCCCTCTGCTTCCAGCTTCAAAGGGCACTCATGGCTCCGGCTGGGTGGCCACCAGTCTCTCATTTCCTCCCGCGTGCACTCCAGCCATTCAGCCTGGCCCGGACCCCGTCAGGGCTGAGCGGGCCCCAGGGAGCCAGCCAGCGGGGCCGCTCACAAGCGCTTCCTGGTCATTTAAGAAGCGGAGCGCAGAATGGAGGGCCATTGTCCTGCCTGTTATCTGATGGCCTAGGCCAGAAGGCAGACAAAGCCAAGTGCCTTGGGAGCTCCTCCCCCCTCCTTGCTGCCTGCAATAAGGCTTTTTCCTTTTTTTTTTTTTTTTGAAAGCACGGCTCATTTAAGCAGGTGGAGGAGACAAACATAGATAAATGCATAAAAGTTGCTACATTAACTCCATTAACCCTCATTCTGTTTATCTTAAGATGTATTATTGAGTAACTACTATGAAGATATATGAAATGGACGTATAAAAATATCTTCACTTATCTTCTCCTGGAAGCTGATCATTCTGGAGAAGCAAGGTTCCATCCTAGCAGTGATGATGTGCATGTATATATTCGTATCATCTTTCTGCAGACGTCCTAGTGGCCACTCTGCGTGTGCAAACAACTCAGAAGAAACCCCCAGATGCAGTTTTAAACCTTTGCTTTGATCTTAAAATAAAGCTCTTATCCCTTTTTTGATGAGCTCATGAATAATGCGACGAGCTCTGCTGTGATTGGTTGGTTTACAATGGGACGCCATGATGATCACACAGGCTCTGCATGTCAAAATAGACACAGATGGTAAAAATGAAATGAACCTCTGTGTAAACAAAGATTATATATAGAGCTGTGTGTATTTTCTCTGGTGTAGATAAGCTTGGTCATGAGACTATATAGTCAGCTATGCTTGCTGGTAATGGTACCTATACTAGCTACTCGCTTTTAAGCTCGACATCAACACAAAGCAAATTAAAGTTGTTGACTGTGAAACTTTCAGTTTAAGATGACCGGCTTCAACCAGCAAACAGTGATAAACTCACACAGCAAGGCTGCTACTTACAGGTTACTGTTGGGGTTGTGATGCTAATAAAGGTGAAACTGCTCCTCTCTTCAGAGGGAAGATTTTAAATAGTGTACAAGGTTTGAGAAACTGTCCGGAGTGCAATGTGTCTTCCAGGATCTTGTTAAAGATGAGGAGCTGAGGTTCATGTTATATTTGCCTCATTGTTTTGCAAATTTTTACCTCTGTTACATTGTGGCACCAGTATAAGTTGCAACGTTTAAGGTGGATTGGAACAATGAAGCCTCGTTTAAAGAGGAACATAAATCTCGCCTGTGAACAGTTCAGTTCTCTGGAAAAATGTTGATATATCCTTCACAGCCTGGAATTAGATTTCTGTCGTTTTTATTTTGCATTGTATGTACAGTTTGTGGATGTAAATATGAGTTGAGACTGTTTTGTAAATGCAGTATTTGTATTTGAAGGAGGAACAACAATGTTCAAGGTTCACAGTATGTTTGCTGTATGTACTGAACTCCACACATGAACCAAATATGATTTGGCACCTTTAATCAGCTTAAATCAAATATTCATTCTTCCTGGGTTTTAGATATCACCCTCACAGTGTATAGAGCTGAAATAATTGTTGTGCTCCAACATATTTAGCAAGATCCTGGACAGCTTTAATTCAGAGTTATTAGTTTTACTAGTTTTCTCTGCGCATTTCACTCTGGAAAGTTTCTCAAACAGGAAGAAAATGTGATTTTTTTCATGATATGGCCCTTTAAGTCAGCTTCCTCTGTAACTGCGTCACTGGTATCTAACCATTTCTATATAGACTACCCTTCAAAACTTTGTGGTCACTCACGTCTTTTATATAAAACAAATTTCTTTGAAGATTCCACAATGAAACTTAATTATTATACAACAAAACTGTTATACACTGTATGGGTTTATAATGAATAACGGCTATTATTATTATAAGCCAAACCTTTGAGTGGTAGCGTAAGGCATTTGTGACAGAGCCGATCTTAGAGAACTTCTTAACGTTCATCTTTTCATGAACACAATTACACGGAGAAGGTGTGCTAACTTTATCTGATTACTGCTCCTTCAAAGGGTTTGGGACCAGAAAAGCAAACTGGGTTCAAATAGTCATGAATATCCAAACAAAGCTCCTGATTAAAATATAGATGTTGTCATAAAGTGTGAATGCTTATTCATGCAATGTCATTAACACAGTCAGGCCTATGTATGGCTGATCGTATTGCTCTCCTGTAAAAAGTCAAACATCACTAACACCCTCTGGTTCCAGCCGTGTAGCTGTTAATTTAATCTAAACACCTCTAAAATTGATTCTTCTTTTAGGATACTACAAAGCCTCTGCGAATGTTGAGTGGCAAGACCCCAGACAATGCTGACCTAGGACCTGATTGCTTTTTGCTGCTATTGTTCAGGCTGTGAACAGTGTCTCCTAGTGGACTGGTGGATAAAAGACAATCATAGTCAGCTAGACTCCCATTTAATTAGGCGTGCTTTCCGTTCTCCGAGTGAACTGTGGCCTTAATTACTTTAACATTTGTGTTGCGGATTTTCCAGGGCAGTGGCCTATTTTCCCACAGGTAGACAGGTGAGTGCTGCCACACAGAGCCAGTATTGTGTGAGTTCTATCAAAGAGAGACTTGTTGAAGAAGCAGCGCTGTGCTAGAATATCACCTACCACATCAGTGCAGGTGTACTGAGGGGGATGGTGGCCAAACTGCTCCCGTTTCAGCCATGTTTGCCCGAGTAGGTTAAACGTGAGAAACTTTTCTTGGGCAGGCTGCAGTGTATAATTCACACTGTACCACAGCACACCTAATACAAACAGGTCTGTGAACAGCTTTAGTTTAATGACCCACATACTTTATCAAAGTGTTTGTCCTATTACTGTCTCTGACTCACTACTTCCATCTTGTGGCAGAGCGGTAACAGTACAATTGGTTAAAATGGGTAAATATATGGGCTATTCTATTGAATCAGTGCCTTTAACTGAGACAGTAATAAGATAGAATTATTGAATTAATAATAAATATAAGGTAGATATACACAACAATTATAGGCTGCTTTCAATTGGGATGTCTCCGTCTTGAAAGTTGTGAAAATAATCTAGCATTATTTTTTTATTTCTCTGTGATTTCTTTCAAAAGTGAGCTGAAATATTTTAAATGTAATGTATAGTTTTAATATATATACTTAATTTTCATAATGTTGTACCATGTTTTCATGTAACTTCAGAGAAACCACAAACGTTGCTGTATCCAAAACCACAAACGTATATCATAGTTATGTCAAAACTTATTTGAATAGTAGGCACAGAACTAGTTTTGGACATAGGCAAAAAGTTTTAATCTATAGGAGGAGCGTTATTTTAGCCACACCTATTTAATTTTTATTTAAGGTCCATTTTTCAAATAAATAACTTTATAAAATAAAGTTCTCTCACGTTTTTGTGTCACTACCAAAGCACAGTTTTAGTTTATTTTAGGGCAGGAAGTTAGAATGCATCCCTGTCCTTAATGGCCACATAGTCAATGTGTAACATTAAGAATGGTCATAAACTTTTTTGTATTCTACTAAAATGCTTATGATTATATCTATGCATAACTGTTTAAAGCTCTGTTTGCTAGTCATGTTCTGGCTGGTGTTTTTGGGTTCTGCTAACAACTGCTAAAAACTGTTTCTGTGAGTTCCAAACAGTTTGCAGGAACCTGGAAAAAATATGATTTATCAATGATAACCAGAGCTGGAAGTGATTTTATGATAGTTGAGAAATTTGTACAGCACTGAGAATTAATCCATAGTGCCTCATTTTTTAAAACCTCATGAAACAAACAGCTACTGAAAATGTTTTTGTGACAACAAATTTACAATAAATAGGAAACTATGGCTTCATTTCATATATAATTTCATATTTTTTTGCCTGACCATATGTTGCAGGAAGTTAGAATGCATCCCTGTCCTTCATTGCCACATAGTCAATGTGTAACATTAAGAACGGTCATGACTGAAACACACGTATTCTGTAATTTGATTGTTCTGGCTGGTGTTTTTGGGTTCTACTAACAACTGCCACTTCTGAAAGAGTCATTATTGAAACATTTGGAAACGTTTCAGTAATGTTATGACTGTAAAATATACTTAAAATAAACTTAAACTAAATATCTAGTCTGAGATGGGCAGAAGCAAGTATATAATTATATACAAAAATAATTATATCATTATTTTAAAAAAGCTTGTATGGAGATTTGTATGGGCATGTAACAACTTCAACACCAAAATAGTCTACAGTATCTTTAAATTACAATAATATTTTGGTACTAATAATGTAATGTAGTTGGAATATCGTGTATAATGTACTATAATAATATTCATATTCATATCATTAATAAAATTAATGATGTTAAAAAAATAGATGAAAAAAGAATGATCTTGGAACTGAAGCCAACCACTCTAATGGAATTTATCATTACTTGTATTAATTATATCATCATATTGACCAGCTCACTCCGGACTGCAGTGTTCAATATAGCGGTGTTTGAGAAGGTGCACCTGGTTAAATCGTATCTTCTGTAAATCCAGCAGCTTTTGCAGATGGAAACGAGAAAATAAGCTTGAAGACTAAAGCCGTTCAACAAACAACAAGATGGCATTCGACTTAGTCTGATCCATCCGTCTATGTACTCCAGTTTCCCCTCTTTTATTTTTGAAGATCAAGCAATGGCAAAAAGTTGAATAATTCCACGTCTTTGATCTGCACACACAAGTACGGGTTCATTTCCATTTTTAATTTTTTTTTTCCTCCTTCCTTTCTGTAAGAGTGCCAGCATCAAGATTTTACCTTGGTGTGCAAATGTGCTGGAATAGGTTAAAAGGAAATCTCCCTGCTCTCTCAAAGCTGAAGTGCAGATGTTATGAAGTTAATTAAAAATTTAGCAATTCGTTTCTTCAGCACCAATTTGGGTTGCATCAAATGGGAGAAAACAGACGGAAATCATTTCGAGAGAGGTGCATGCGGCCTGTCACTTCACATGTTTGGAGGAAATAAGACGAGAGTCTGGATACTTTAAGATCTGCACTGAAATCCAGAGCGGCTCCTACACCATGCATTATCTGTTTGGAGATGATTGTTCTGAGATTCTTCTGTCTACTTCTTCAAATTAAACATTAGCACTAAATAATATAAACCTCAACGACTTCTTGACTCACAAGGAAGTGAAAATGTGTATGCTGACTCAGGGAAATGTGTGGCATCATTTATTTCATGCACCCTTAAAAGGAGGCTCCTCAAGGGTTCTACTGTAAAAGCAGTGGTTCTAAGTAGAACCATGAATATTTTGAAAACCAAACTGTTATACATGTTTATTTAAAGAAGGAACCTCCTGTTCTACATACTCTATATAACAGCTTTAAAAGGCAATAGAGCTGTAGACTGTGTAGATCCCGTTTTGTGATGTGTAGTTCAGCATTATTCAGTATATATACAATCAGTAAATGATATTTACCAGTGTTTTCTTATTTAGGATTTGTTCTTAGGTAAGAACACAATCTATACACAGACAGACAGACAGACAGACAGGCAGACAGACAGATAGATAGATAGATAGATAGATAGATAGATAGATAGACATAAATACAGACATATAGAAAGACAGTCTGACAGACAGACAGACACATAGATAGATAGATAGATAGATAGATAGATAGATAGATAGATAGATAGATAGATAGATATAGATAGATAGATAGATAGATAGATAGATAGAAATACAGAAAGATAGACAGACAGGCACATAGATAGATAGATAGATAGATAGATAGATAGATAGATAGATAGATAGATAGATAGATAGATAGATAGATAGACATAAATAAAGACAGGCTAATAGACAGTCAGACTTTAACAAGGTTCTTTGCGTTCACCATCCACTGAAAGGTTCTTTATTTTAATCAATTCAAAGGAAACATTATGCTTCCTGTCTGGGTTACTGAGCAGAGCCACCAGAAAATACTGAAGACAGTCTTTGGTTGTAAATAACACAGTTTATGGAGGTAAACAACTTCAGTTAGCCTGAATGCCCGTCACTATGTGCTTGACTGGTTCTTGTGTTTGAGCGTATTTGTAGTAAATCAAAATCTTTTCAACTTCATGGAGGTTTTTAGATTAAGCTCCACTTTTTGGAACTGCTGGCTCCCAGCCTGATCTGTCACAGCTTATAATGTACCTGACGTACCTGACGATTAGACTGAAGGGACAACAGGGGCATATTCCACAAAGCCTGAAGCAGCGATCACTGTACAGTATCCCACTGCTTCATAAATAATTATCAGTGTTTACTGATATTGCGTCAGATTGTTGACACAGACCGTGTGTATCCCCCCCATCGGCTGGTGCTGTGAAGAAAGGGTGTCAAGTCTCCAGGTGCGTCCCCCTCCCCTGCCCGCCTGATCATGCTCCTGACATGAGTAGGGTTTGATTTGGTGCACAGGTGTTGCAGTGGTGTTGGCACCAGGCTCTCATGCCTGCACACGCACACACACGCACACACACACAGAGCTCAGTGCTAACCACTATCTGCTGCCTCTTCCCAGCGGACCTGTTCTTCCATTGAGGGATATTACAAGCGGCAGACGCGCGCCTCTGATCTGCATGCACCAGGCACACTCGCGGTCCTGAGTGAATAACGCTTGACTTGTTCAATTTGTTTAGAAGCCTCATTCAGCGCTTTGAAGCCACGCATCTTAGCATAAATCATAACCTGTCTCCTTGCTCACAAGTGCTTTGAAATGCAACATCTGCTTTTGAGTCCCCCCCGCTTTACAATTAGTTAGGCAACATCAATAGGTCGACTAAATATCATCTTTCTTTATAATGAAGTGTTTGGGGGGCTTACTGCATGTGCAGGAATATGGCTTCATTCTATCATTTAAGCTAACCTGCGTTCAATGGAACGGCTGGAATTCTCCTCTTTGGAAAGTTGAGCTCCAAGCTGGAATGCTGTGGCGAGAACAGGAACGCCAAGTAATGAATTAGGTTACTAGAAATGTAACCTACTTAGAGACTGTTATGGTTGTGGGGCATACAGCGTGTGTTGTTTGCTCTTTCATCACTCCATTTCTCTTTTCTGTTTGTTCGTTTGTTTTGCCAACCAGCACCTTCTGGCAAAACAGAATAGTTGAGTGTAGAAGGTTTGACGGAGAGAATGACGAGTCTTCTTCAGCTTTCACAGGAATAGGTGTTTAGTAGCTGCTCATATGGAAATCTGATATACGGTCATATATAAACATGTATCATAAAGGATCAGGCATATATTTCAAAGTATATCGTCGCTGTCCGATGAAAAACAAGTATTTCCAAATTTCCAAGAAAAATCCATATATGCTCATATATATCATATTTTTTTAAATCAATATATCTGCTTTTTGTGCAGGTAGGTTGCCAATTCCAGGAAACCTAACCTCTGACTTGTTTTTTACTAAACTTACATTGCATACTAAGATATTATATCATTTCAGCTAATCGTATAGGCTATTGCCTGGCACTGCCGTCTGGTACCGAAACAGGTCACCAACAGAACACATTTCAGAAACAACTGCCCACATCAGAGTAATCTCAACGAATCAAACACATTTCTGTTGTATCCAAATGATTTGACTGGATAAAAATGAGCAGTTGAAATGCTTATCATGATTTTCTGCTAAACGGTTGTTTTATCTGTTTTTTAACTAGAGCCCTAAAGAACAGCATTGTGGGAAATGAGAAATGCTCTGGGAAAGGTATGATGAGCTGAAAATAAGATTGTGATTGCTTTGGCTGTGGAAACATGGGGCTTATGTTGTATACAAGAATTTTCATTACATTATTTTAACATAAAATATAAACCAGTGTTAAAATCCTTATTTTTTAATTCTGTTTATACTCTTTTCTCAGATATGCACTTAATTTCCAAGTTTTTTCACTCTGGTTTGTACCCGAAATTCACTAGGTCACATTTAAAAAAATCTAAGTAGATGTTTTAGTTGCGCAATCATTACAAAGTTGTACAGTTTTAAAGGGTCTCCCCACCACACTCCAATGCAAACAAATAGAAAATATAAAGCAATGCTGCTACGAAATCCAGCATTTAGTCCAGAACAATCACAAAAAACTCACAGTTTCAAGTTTCAAGTTTCAAGTTCAAGTTTCAAGTTTATTGTCATTTGCACATCATGTCAGGACATAACATGCATTGAAATGCTTGGGGTGAGGCTCAGATACAACTCTACAGCAGGGCAGCATTATATATATAAAACAGTACAAACATACAATAAATAGACAATATTAAAGTAAAAATAAGCTAAAAATATACATATAGTTATAACTGAAATATATAAAGGACTACACAATACACAAGATATAAACATAGGATATACAGGGGAACATCTGTGAAAAATTTTGCATAGGCAGGTTCTAAGTAGATATATCTATATCTATTTAAAGTGACTTAGTGATATGATGATATTGTCCATAGCAGCGATATCAGAATAAATAATATAAAGTGTACAATGTGCAGTGGTCGAGTGAACGGTGAGACCCTGGCTGGACTCTATATATACAATATGTCATCACTGTCCAAGAAAAACATGTATCTTCATTTTTTACTATTTTCATTTTTCTACATCATTTGAACATGACAGCTGCAGTTTACATGGTGTGATGAATGGACCAATAGAAATGCTCCAAAATAGCTTTGAAAAAAATATTTTTTGGCCTTTCGGATATACTTGTATTTCTTTGGACAATGACAATATTTTGTCATTTTGCTTGTTAATGGTAAAAGTACAATGAGTTATGCTGTACTCTAAAACTAATTCAGTGTTTTATACTGTAGGAATCTAATGCAATATAATTTCTTTTTAAATTCCTCTCAATTTTAAGAATTTTTTATTTTAACTTATTTTTAGCTTTTGAAATGTAGTAAAGAAACAAATAAACACAAAAAATATTTAACTTTTACTATTTCATTATTTTAAAAAATACACTTTCATATTTAAAAACTTTAATGTAGAGTTATTTTATATTTGATTAGCTTAACATTAATAATTAAATTGTTTGTTACTTAAACAAAAGAGGGTCAGCATATAATTTTGGTGGGATATTATTCCTTCTGTTAAAACTATAATTTCCAAGAATCATACATTGCAGTTACAAAGTCAAAAAATATTAATTAAAATAAATAAACATTCTCTTGTTTATATGTAATCAAAAGTAAACTTAGTCTCAGAGTAGCGGAGTGCTCTGTAAGCCAATTAGAGTCAGTTGAATGTTCACAGACTAGTTTTATCATTTTAACATTTAAATTGGCTTTAATGACAAAAAATAAAAGTTAACTTACCCCACAAAGTAATTCCGTTTTATTTTATAGAATAAATTCCACCTACATATTAAACAAAAGGTCAACTTTGAGAGCCCCCTGGCCACCGCCTTATCGGTATTAAACGTTTATGGAAAAAGGGAGTCCAGAAAAGATGTGATGTCATCAAGTATTTCTTCTTTCAAAGTAAAACAACCTGTTTCTACAATTAAACAGTCATTTTCATATTACTGCCTATTAGTACAATAAAGAGAAAGTAATTGTTGTCGTATGGCAATGCTCTGCTATTCAGGCTTAAGCTTGCTGGTTTATCTAATGTGTTTTGTAAATGGGTGGCAGTCAGGGACACAGGAGACATTGCACTGATAGCTGCAGGAATGGATTTCATTAAAGAAATTTTGCTTTCCACAATGATCCTTAGAATCCACCATGAACTACTTTAAGAACAGCAAGCTGAAGCATTTGGTGTGGAGCTTAAAGTCCAGTGACTTAAACATCATTGAAAATTAAACATGCTCTGCAAAACAATGCAGAATTAGAAGAGGCAAAGAGGTGTGGGAGAAAAGCTGAAAACTAGAAAAGAGTCTCTGCGTCGAAGAGGGAGGTCATGACTTATTAAGCTGCCCAACCGTTTGCACAACTGTAGCATCATTAGTTTTATCTAATTTGCTGTTTTTTAGTTTTATTTTTTCAGTTTTTTCAAGACTTTTTGGTTCAGAACTCAACAGAACATGGCGTTCGGTCAAACCTTTGCACCCAACAACTGTGTTAGCAAGACATCCAAGGTCCATAACACTCTTTGCTGTACTGCATGCTGTATTGTGGATGACTGCATTAAAAATGATCTGCCATTGAACAGCAGGGGTAGGCTTGGCCTTTTTATTGCCTGCTCTCTCAATTAAAGGCGAAGATCAAAAAAAGTAAACTCGATCCCCCGCTCCCCACCATCATAATGCGCGTCCCCCTCCATCTGCAGCATTAAGAATTCTTTTTGCACACCGAGCGAGGGGAAGGAGAAGGTGGAAAAAAAACCCACATATTTAAGTTTCTCATTTTCCAAAGGCAGGTATTTGATGAGTAGTCGTCAATTAAAAGGTACGGAGGTGCGGATTACACCAGGAGGATTAGATGAAAGCACCTCCCTGTCACGCGGTGGCACCCTCAAAGCGCCACTGCTTACACACCACACAGCGGTGCTGTCTGCGGGGTGACATCCCTCCATACGTCCCATGCAGGGGCTGTGCTGAGTGAGGCGGCCCAACAGCTGCTGACGGAGCTCAGCAAACACAAATGAAGCTCCTCATTGGCTCATCATTAATGCAGTATAGTAGCAGAACAGTGAAGAGCAGAGCAGAGCAGAGGGGGCATCTCCTGACCTCCAGCTTGAGCTTCAAGAAGGATGCTGATGTATATTGTCAGTGTCCAAAGAAAAACTTGAATTTTCATTTTTGTCTATTTTTATTTTTCTACATTATTTGAACAGGACCTCTGTTGTTTACACTGTGTGAAAGTTTCATTTTGAATGGAGCCATAGTCATAGTTTGAACACCCTCAGCCAAATAATGCTGTGTTGATTTTTTTAAACGCACATCAAGTGTCATGTCTTTTAACACTCACAGACATTCACATGTTCTGTTGGTTTTCTAAGTAAAACAAAAAATGGACCCTGGACATCCAGTCTTATCTGCAAAGAGTTGATGTGACCACAGCATTATATTCTAGTAATGCAGGAACACACTTTAGTTGTTAGTTTAGTCAGACCAGTTGTTAAATCCCGAAACTAAATGATTAAACAAGCTGAAGCAGGTGAGCTCTTGCTCGTTCACAATGAAGACCTGCAGCCAGACCTGCGGTTAGTGAACAAGACTAGACATCATTGCTTTACAGGGAACAAACTTAATTTTAGTGCACAATTTCTGTTTATTTGACAAATTGGGAAAAATATATATATATGCCTTTACTTTTGCCTCAGCCACACAGTTTTACATTACATTAAGTGATAAACCTTAATTATGCATTAAAAAATAAAATACAATATATATATATATATATATATATATATATATATATATATATATATATATATATATATATATATATATATATAAATTACATTTGAAAAGTGAGTAATTTAACCTAAAAGGTTAGTGTGTGTGCTGCTGTAACATTTTAGTTATTTGATTTTTTTTTAATAATAAAAAAAAACAATATTGTAAACAATTAAATATTTGTTAACATGCTATTAAAACTCAAAATTATTTGGTGCCACAAACAAGAGAGAGGTTTTCACAAGTTCAGATAATGTTTAGCAGATAACTACATTATATCTAGTTATCTACGCTGTGTAGAGTAACATTCACATGAGTGAAGTGACCTGAGTAAAAATAAAAGTGCATTTTTGTTGCTATAAGTTTATAGACATAGCATCTGAAGCTCGTAAGCGTCCACTCTTCCTTCCCCTATTGATGTGTTTTTGGTCATAAACACTACATGTGTTCTCCTCAATAAAACAGAATAAAATTAAACACAATAATAATAATTAATAATTAATAATTCATTTGAGCTTTATAAAGAGTTACATGCAATAGTTCCCAAGGAAAATCATTTTTTTCTGATTTACTATGTTTTTATGATAATCCACATTACATATGAATATAAACAACATATAATGCCCATGCAGGTTCACTGGTAGGTCAGGATAGTTAATAAAACAGCTCTATTATTGACATTTCACACCAAACCTCTCTGAAAGACTGTCTCTACATCTCAATTATTTAATTATGTAAAACTTAAATCTCCTTTAAGGCAGTTGCAGCAGGAGTGGGATACAGCCCAAATGAAAGGAGGGCACACAGATTATTGGTGTGTGCACTGTGAGCCTACATGAACACAGTTGCTGCTAAAACAAATAAGACTTCAGAGAGAATTTGTGCTGATGTATTTTATTTGTGGATGAATTTGAATTGTGCCGTTATGTGACAAGTCAGTCCATTAAGCCAATTTGCCAAAAACCTACACAATAAAAAAAATCACACCTAGTATAACCAAAGCAGTTGTGGAATAATGTGGGTTATAGACGGAAAGCCTGCACACTCTTTGTTACTCTCCTCATTGTGCTGATCAAGCCTGGAGGAGCATCTGAAAGGAGGAATCAGGTGGATCTGATTATAGCTGTAATAAAGCTCTGCTGGAGAATCAGCCGGAACTTAAATGATGAAGACTCAGTGGTACACAATTCCCACATTGCTCAGGCCTCCTGTTACACAGTTACAGTTACAAAATGACCATATTCTGACCACGCAAAGAAACAGTGCATGCGCCTGAGAGCCTCAGGATAAAGGGGAGGGGGCAAAGGAAATATAAGCCTGTCTTCTTGAATTGCCTAAACTCTGACTGATGACCTTATTATTATTATAATGCATTATTATAACTGCCCCACCAGCTCACCCTTAACCAGACTAACCCTTAATATGTCTTTGAATTCAGGTATTAATCCTAAAACATAGTAAGTACAATGAATTATTCACTAACCACATTTAAATTAATATGTACACTATGCAAAAGTCTGGGTGCACCAGGTCAAGTTTTATTCATGCACAATCACTGTTTATTTGCGATCTTAACATATTGGAGGAAGAAACAAGATATCGTTGCTGTACTGAGAAAAACATGTATCTCAATTTCATTTGAACACAACAGCTGCTGTTTACATTGTGTGACAATGTCATAGCTAATAGACCAATAAAAATATCAATAGAAATTTCTGTTTCCATTGACATATATTGAAAGTATAGCACAGGGGTATTTAATTAGAATTCAGTAAGGTCCAGTTAGAGGACATTTATTCAGGCCAAGATCCAGACCATCATCATTTCTAACATGTGTTATGATTCAGTGTCATATCTTGTATACTGAAGTAGCCTAGTATCAGCATTTTATGTCATCAACAACTGAAAGACAAACAATTTACAATTACCTTTCAATATATTTCAACTATATTTACTGTTTAAATGCTGAACTGAATGCATTCAGAATGTTTCTCCATCCCTGGTTAAAAAAGTTGGTTTTCGTTGCCAACTTTTCTGTTTATAGAGCATGTTATTCTTTTCTCTGACTTAATTTACTCTCTGACTGCTGCTTCTCGCTTCGTACCTCGCCTGTGTGTGCCCCACACTCCTAAACCTGCACAGATCTGATTGGCTGAGAAGCACTTTTGGTGATCTTACAACGTACATGATTGGTCTGTGAGTTTACTGCACCCCAAAGCCTGTATACAAGAAAAGACAAGAAAAGTTCCACCACTTAAAATAAACACTGTCAGAATTAAATCGTTCTCAATAGATTATCGGTTGGGTCCGCATTGGACAATGTCTGGGTCCGGACCTGGACCGCGGCCCACCTATTAGTGAGCTCTGGTATAGCATGTTGCTCCACAAATAGAAATTTACCACCAACATTTGCAGAATAATGTCAGAAATGCTTTAGGATTACATTACATTGTTGCATGTCTACATAGAAGGTTTGTGATTTTGGTTAAGATGAAAACCCTATGACTAGAAGGAAACCAGCTGTTTTAACTGCTTTGGTGAGCTCTTAAAACATTTAATAAGCTCTGCTCTGATTGTCTGGTTTACAGTGAGACAGCGATGTTCACACAAAAGCAACATGCTGAACATGTTGAAATAAACACAGACAGGAAAATGAAATTAACTAGTTACTTGAGTTACTTGCTAGCAGTTATTGTTATCTATACTTGCTACTTGCTTTTGATCTCAACGTCAACTCAACATCAACAGTAAATTAGAATTGTAACTCACTGTAAAACTTTATGTTTAAGATGATAAGAGTGATAAAATCACACCACATGGCAGCTTACTGTTGGGGTTGTGATGCTAATAAAGGTGGAACCGCTCCTCTCTTCAGGCTCTTCAGTGTTAAGTGTTGAGCGAAGCTCCACAATGTTGTTAAAAGTCTGAGAAACTGTCTGGAGTGAAATGTGCAGAACAAACTTAACAACTTTGAAGGAAAGTTGTCCAGGATCTTATTAAAGGAGCAAAAGTTGACTTCATATTCACCAGCTTGTTTTGCAGCTTCCTTATTCCACCGTAAATGGTGCTGCAGTTCTATTCTGGGGCTCGTACAAGCCGTATCAATTGTAGTACAACTCAACATTTATTTAGGAAGCTGGCCAAATACAGCCTCATTTAAAGACAAACATCATCCATGCCCACTGTCAGTCCAGTTGCTTGAACAGGGAATTAAAAGACATTCCCTTCACAGCCTGGAAGGGTACATTTCTCTACATAGTCCACTATTTTCATTGCTGTTGCTCTGTTGCTGTTGTGTCACTGGACTAGAACATGGGCTGGTATGAGCTAATAGTAAATATTAGTAAACACAGTTACGTAACAGTTTAGGAAGTGGCTTCTTATTCAACCGTGCCAATGTAAATAGAGTTTTCCTTCATACGACACTTATAAATATGTTCTTTGTAGAAATAAGTGTTCACTTATCTTCTCTTAGAAAGTCAATAAAATGTTGTTTCACTGGGGGGTCTTCAAATGTTTGCACTGGGTTTAAGGGGAACTAATAAAAAACATGTATTTGCACAATATGAATAATAAAGCAACGTTATATATACAAACAAACACAGACTAAGCAGTACGAGACTGCAGCTCAGCTCTGTCGGCTCACATGTAACTGGATCGTCAGCCATCTCAACACGACACATGCTCACAAGCACAACCATCACTCAGGCTTTCTTAGGAAATTGGCAGGGGTCCATGTGCAGTACAATACCCACATTAACTTGATGCTTGTGAAATGACACTGTCAGCTGTTTGGACTAATTATTTCCGCTTGTTCATAAGCTTGTGCTGGTGTGTTAGGAGCTGCTTTGTGATTGATAATCGCATTGTTCTTTCCTTTTGTTTTCACCATGGCTTCTTTATTATTCATACTATGTTGCTTTAGCCTGACAGCTATTGTAGGGAATTAGTCTTTTTAAGGGCTTTAGCAAACACGGTCCATAAATAAACAATTTTTTCGTTTCCCCGAGTAAATTAGCGACCATTAATTTTGGATGATATAAAAGGGAAGTGAATGAGCAGTGAAATTCTCAGTAAGGCACCAATCTTAGATAACAGTGAGCGGTTGACATATTTGAATGTAATTCACGGTAAAAAAAAAAAAAAAAGATGTTTTATATTTTAAAAAATTAGTGTCGTGCCATCTTTGCATTTTTAGTCAATTGAATAATTAGAGAATTAAATAACTAATGAATTGTATTAGTTAATAGTTAATAGAATCTGTGTGTTATATCCAGAAATGTATATTTTAATTAAAAGTAGCTCTAAATAATAAGGCAGTTTAAATACTAATTTTATAAGTTTATTACAGAAACTTAGCGTTTTTTATATTCTTACTGTCCAATGATTGGTTCAATACACATGTTCCAGATTTGCTTAAAATAAAATGTTTTTACGCATTTATATTAAAAGTAAATAAGGTTTTGGCTCGATCCTATAAAATGACCATTTTTAAGAAACTTGTTTTTCTTTAAACCGAGTGAGATTCTGGTTTTAAATTCTTGTGTGTATGCCAGTGTGCGCTCTTGAAGAACCCATATCCCATAACTTTTCTTGTGTTTCATATATAAACAGGCTGATTTTGTTACTGTGCCTTTAAGACTGATATAAAATAAACAAGCTCTGTTCTCATTGGCTGATCTGTATTGTCCCTAATTAATAAAGCAGTCCAGGTTAAAACACCCTCTTCATCTACAGCAATGGGCAGGGTTAAACCGCTGTAGACTAATCACATTAGTTCATTATATTCAGATTATTATATATTAGATTATTATATATTAGTTTCATCACATCATATAATTAATTATGGTTAACCGTATTTGCGTCATCTGCTGTAATTAATTTAAAAAGCAGTGCATTTTGTTATCATATGAATAAACAGTAAATAAAGAGTTGTAATATGAATATGTGGTGAACAGGGTTTCCGTTTTCATCATCAATGTTCAGTGAAAGTGACTTCTCTGTGATTGTAGCCTCTTACTCATATACTGTTCTTACAAGGGAGCTGTAAAATTCCACTTGCTGCTGTTTTTGTTAGACTGGAGCTCTTCATCCTCTCCTAAACACATCCTCTCATAAAGACATCACTCCTACAGGCATTCCCCAGTTACTGGTGTTCATGCATCAGCTGAAAGTTTAGCTTATAGATTATACTTCAGGCTCAGTGTGCTCTAGTAAGCATGGCTTTTCTAACAAGAGGCCTACAGTGTGTGAGCAGCTGGACTTCAGATGACTCAAAGGGTCAAACAAGGAAAAAGCATTGATGACGCTGAAAATAAGTGTAGAGTTATCGCATTATTAACATGACAACTTCGACACTGGAAGTAAATGCATTGTTGCATCATATCACAAAAACCTTACATTAAAACACAGTTCATATATAAAATAATGCCAGTAGAAATTATACAAAATGGTCTTAAATAAATTCTTGTTACATTTACTATAAGGAGAAACTAGTTTCTCGAAATGCTAGATGTAATTTAGTGTTTGAGATGTAAGCAAAGTTGGTCAGAGTGGTTTGATATGATATGAATTTTCTAATTTAGTTTTTTACAGTGGTGGTGAATGAAACAAGGGGTCACAATGTTCACAACACAGAAATCGCATTTTATTTACTATTCAAAGCCACCAGCAAACCTACATATGTGTTCTTATCCTTCTACATGTTGTTGATAATAGAAACAAATTAGGAGGTCTGGAAAAACAGGTTTTCTATAGGGTCTATTTGGCTTCACAACACCACATATGTACCCCTTCACCAGGAATAGCTTTAAAATGTCTATTTTAGGTTAAATCCTTACTACAAAACTTTTCATGTGTTTAAAATCAGGCAGCGAAGTCATTAATATATAATGTAATAACTTTTCGTGAGGAAGCTTTAGGAGAAATCTGGTTCCCACTGTGAACAACTCGGGATGTTTCTCTGGGATGGAGCATGATGTTTTGTTCAGAAAGTACTGATATGCCACAACAAAGAATTCTGTTCTCTCTCAATTTTCAATGAAATGGGCCCTGTAAATGCAGAGTTTTACTCGTATGTCCCTCTTTTATATATTAAAAACAATATAATCAACAAACAAAACTTTTGGTTACATTGTGAGAACCAAACACACCATGAATCAAATTCTTATCTTGTTCCCAAAGTAGCCAAAGCTTCCACTCCTAATGCTGGCTCTTCAAAAAGAGTGTCTTCTTCAAAGTAGCGAGGCTCTCTTCAAAGCTTAACACTGAGCTAAATTCCTTCAGATGCTGGAAAGCAAAGGGCTGTGAGATTCTGAAGAATTTTATCATTTACTTTTCTTTTACATTCTACTAAACCAATTTAACACGGCCAAAAGAGTGAGCAGCTGGAGTGTATTTAAATGACGCTCGTCGCGGATTGCAGTGAAATGAGTTGCTGCCGTGCGGTGAAAAAAAAAAACCCTCAACTCTCTAGTCTTTTAATTCAGAGTTTCGGTACCCCCCTCCATTTCACTCTCTCCTTTCGTCTTTCGTCTGAGGGAGTGCGGGTGCATGTCAAGCGATTGTTGAATTGAAATATTGATGTGGAGTATCAAAGCGTGGCGTATAGCTCCTGTGTTTCCTGAACTAACCGAAGGGCGCTTTGATCATGGGCTCCTGTGATCTGACTTCTGAAGTTGTTAAGAGTACTGGAAAACAAAATGCAAACAAACTTCAAGTGCCCCTGCTAGTGATAAAAGTTTTCTCTGACAACTAGAAATATGTGCTTTTCTGTGTGTGCACCTGAGCACACAGTTCCGGTATACGAGTGGACGAGCACTAAAAATTTAGGACAACTGGATAAGACTGACCAGCCTGCACTATTGAACTCCAGTGTTTTTTACTGCAAATGCAAACAAGTGCATTGTACATACACCTCTACACTATTCATTCAACACACAGTGCTCAACATGGGCTCAACGTGGGCTCACTGGTATTACTACTTTTTATGTTTAGATATTGATGTTGTATCCAATTCGGTTCCTCATCTTTGTGAAGCACTTATAAACACTGATCTACTAAAATACTGGTATAAACTGTAATTGCACTTTATCTTCTAGGAGCACTGGCTAAGTATTGCACTTGTACTGTATGTAGTCTTGTATTTAGTAGGTGTTCCTGTCTTGCTAGGTATTGCATTGTCTTTTTTCTAGGTATCAGCACTGGCCCTGTGTTTATGGCAGTGTTTGAGTATAAGAGTAGTTTGGACTAGATAGAGATACATACTCTGACCGAACACTAAGCACTTTTGTAAGTCGCTCTGGATAAGAGCGTCTGCTAAATGCCGTAAATGTAAATGTAAATGTAACTAGAGGAAGTGGAAACGTTCAAGAAAGGTGGTACGACTGAGTATATTCATCCGATTGACGCTGAACAGCACAAAAAGTATTTATCATAAAGATTGTTTACGATTTACTCTAATTAAGAAGAATAATGAATATATAAACAAGCACTGTTGCTCTTTTATTAGGAATAACTATGTTTATAATAAACATTTCTTTACTGAATAATATAAGACTACATATTGTAAATGCAGTGACTACGCAATGAAATTCTTAGTTTAGAGATTAGCCAGAAGTATAAAACATTATAATATATTCATGCAATCAATGATAAAACTAATAGTTCTGCAAATGGTTGTCTTAATAAATATTGTTAATAAATAAATAATGAAAGCATCAGCAACTTCTTCTACTATCACCTATTAACTGTAGAATGCACCAAACGTAGAAATGCACAGTACTGGCTGAGCCAAGAAACTCATTCTAGACTGGCAGTAAATATATTTTCTCCACTGACATTAATGTGAACACAAACAAACACAAATGCAGTACTGAGACCACCTTTCATGAGTTTAACTCCCAATTAAGATAGCATTAAGAACAAGCTATTAGTTTTTTTTATTCTGACTAAAAACAGAATAAGCCTCCAGTTTGATTAGCAGATTTTCTATTTCTCAGTCATTTAACCATGAAAAGATTGTTCATGATTCTATATAGAATCACTGTATTTACTGAAGAAGTCTTTAAAAAGTTGGGTATTGGATGGGAACTGTGAACTGGAGTTCTGGGGATGGTTAGGCGAGAACACTCAGAGATAAAAGCCCAAATTGGTTTTTATCTGTATTCATTCTAAAGTGCTTTTCAAACAAATAAAAACACATAAGTGTTTTTAACTTAATTAAAGTTGGTGTCTGTGCTGAAATTTTTGAGTTAATTGAATTTCAAATAGTAAGTTAAGAGAACAAGAATTTGTGTTTTTTATGCCCAGAAATGTATGATTTCACATTTGATTAACTCCGAATTTTAAGGATGTTTTTCAATTAAACATTTTTTTTAATTTAAAATTATTTTTTTTTTACTGTGCACTGCCCAGATTAAAGACTAGCTGTATATTGTGTATAAACTGTGAAGTGTTATTTGACCCTATTTCTGTGTATTTATTTCTAGTTAATGTTACATATGAGTATGCGCTGTGAAGCAGATAAAGCAACAGCCTACGTCAAAATCTTTCATTAATAATGATGGTACAAAATAACGAGCAAACTCTAATCTGAGATTTACTTTTGTCTGCTCTCCTGCTTGATCACTCTCTGTTTCAACAACATTTTTGTTTGTCTTTTTACTTCTCTGCCACATTGAGAACACTGAGCTAGCTTCTTCTAATAGCTAGCTGAAGGACCACGAGAGGCCTTGTGCCCATTTCTCTGAAGTTGTATAGCGCTATATCAGCTGCTCCACGTCCAAGAGTGGCAATGATAGACATCTTTCATCGTTCCATCAGAATGACTTTGAAGCTGTTATTGTTTAGATCAAATAATTTCGTAATGTTGTTTTAAACTATGGAGATGTGTTGTTATGCACTCTTCTTGTGTCTTGTTGGTTGAATGTTGCTCACTCAGTAACCCTGGTTCCCTTTTGTTCTTTGAAATTCTGAAGCTAATTCCTGACACATACTGGTAGATACCAGATTTCATGGGTTTCTCACTTGATAGTGTGTTTCTATTTGCATATGTGTGCTGTGGATATTTTTTTGTGTGTTAAGCTTTAAAGCAATAACCAATTTGCTCCATTTGTGACGGTCTTTGACAGCATCTTTTCAGTGTGTGTGTAAATTCGAAGATGAATGGACCAAAAAGAAGAAGGCCCGGAAGTCTGGAGTAAGTCCACTGACTTACAGTAAAGGTAAAGTATGTTTTTGTAGGTTTTATTCCAACAGCAGCAAATTGCTGCAGAAACTATAGTGTGATTTGATTAGACATTTGCTATTAAACAATCACAGTGTTCATGCAAAGGTTAGGGTTACACTGATTAAATTACATATCATCACTGTCCAATGAAAAACAAGTATTTCCAAAATTGCAAGTTTACAGGAGAGACCAAAAACATACTTTACTTTCAATATAAGTCAATAGAACCAGAATTTTTACCAAGCTATTTTGGAACACTTCTAATGGTCCACTTGTCATGAAATTTTCATACAATATAAGCATTGTTGTGTTCAACTGATGTAGAAAACTCAAAATCGAAATACATGTTTTCATTGGACAGTGACGATATGTTGTTGAAGTTTACTATTTAGATGTTGGCATATGACTATATCGTCTGATGAACAATTGTGCATTATAAAGATATTTAAATGCATCAAGAAGAACCCCTCAATGCCTACAGTTCTTTTCTCGTTCCATTTTTCTCACATGAAGTTTAATTTTAATTAATTTAACCACTCACATTTCAAAGCTAAACCCTTCATTGCTTTTATGTCAGCTGATGATTTATATATATTTATAAATATATGTGATCTTGCTTTAACTGGCAAGTAATGACAATTGTTTTAACATGTGGCCCCACAAAAGGGAAGTCTTAGAACAAGTCATCAAAACTAAAGGAACTCAGCTCCACCATTAAGAGCTCTTTTGTCCCATTTCTTACACAAGTTTTCTGGGGTGGCTATAAGTACTTCTGGCTGAGCCTGCATTGATTAAGGCTTAAACCTGGAGAGATGCAGGCAACAGCAGGCTCTTCTGCTTTTATCTCTGTCTCGTCCATTATACCGCATTTGTCACGTTGGCCGTTGGAGGGTCATTTAGCCAACATGCGGCTGTAAAACTGGCTTTTGGGAAGGCCACCAGTACAAAAGCTTGTGGCTGGCTGTTTGGAGTGCAGATGGTCAAGACAGCTGGGACAATTTAGTGATCTGAGGCTCTAAAAGTGCCCCCAGACATGCTAAAAACAGCTTGACAACATGCCTGCTTATTCCTGCATTGTTTAGTCCCCTTTATGAGGACATTGAGCTTTAAGCGGCTGGATTTGTCATCCATGATGGAGAGAGTACAGAACTCAATCATTTAGCCTTTTCTCTTGTCCTTTTTTTCTCGTTTAGAGCCCCAGTTAACACGTTGGAAAAAAAGTGTTGACCACCCTTGAGCCGGCTCTCAGAGACCACCTTAACAGTGCATAATGAACATTTTAGTGCTGCCAGTTTTGTAGTGCTGTCTGAAAGTGTCTGCTGCACTAAAAGTAATAAAAGCTAGTCTTTGTGTATTAGTGAGATTCTAGTAGAAAAGCTTCAGTGATGAAATATTAAATACAGTTAATATTCATTGCAAATGTATGAAAATTGTGTAGATAAAATGTGTTAGGTAATTAGAAATGTGCTTTGCTTTCACTTGAATTCCAGCATCCTTCACAGATATGTCTTAAAATAAAACCAATTCATTTATAAATAAAGGTAAAACATATTTCCATAAAAAACATATAAAGACCACAAGAATAATCCCTTAGTGTTGTTTAACCTTTTTAGGGCTAGATCCTGCCTGCAGGTCCAAACTTTACCACACAATTCTATAACTTAGGAATAACTCAAACGTTAAAATTATAGTTCATGCAATTACATTGTAATTAATTTTATGTAATCAAATCATTTTATTTTATTTAACTTAACTTTGGCATTATTTCTGCACATCTTAGTGAAAAAGTTTAGTTTATTTGATGAGTATAACATAAAACCTAAAGCATAAAATGTGGCCTGTGCTAAAGTTATGACTCCTTTTAAGTTGTGTTTTTGTTTTATCTATATGATGAACTTAATATATGTGATTAGCAATAATTGTGTATTACAGTGTTTACAAAATCACCAAAAAGCAGTTTGATTAGGCTGCATAAACTGTTGCAGTTGATTGTAGATATTGCTTTACAATCATTAACAAACTATCTGATGTAATTCAGTTGATAACAAAAAAAACATAGACAAGACAAATAGAATTTAATTTAGTTTGATCTATATTAGCTGTATTTTACAAAGTTGCAAAAAGAACAAAATATGTCAAACTGAAAGAGTAAAACTGTAATATAGAGAGTACAGTTGAAATACAGTGAGTATAAAGGGAATACAGTCAGCAAAACTAAAAATATACAAAGTAAAACTAAAAATGTAAGAAAATCAGGAATACAGTGAGCAAAATATTAATACTGTGAGTAAATCTGAAATATGAGCAAAACTGGAATATAGTAAGTAAAAACTGGAATATAGTGAGTAAAACTGGAATATAGTAAGTAAAAACTAGAATATAGTAAGTAAAAACTGGAATATAGTGAGTAAAACTAGAATATAAGTAAACATTATAAGTAAAATGGGAATATAGGGAGTAAAACTGGTCTACAGTAACTATGATGGGAATATAGTGAGCAAAACTGGAATATAGTGAGTATAATAGGAATATACAGAGTAAAACTAGAATATAACAAGTAAATGGAAACATTATAAATAAAAATGTAAATATAGTGCATAAATCTGGAATATAGCGAGTAAAATGGGAATCTAGTGAGAAAAACTGGAATCTAGCGAGCATAACTGAAATCTGGAATATAGCAAGCGTAACTAGAATCTAGTGAGAAAAGCTGGAATATAGTGAGCATAACTGAAATATAGTGAGTAAAATGGAAATATACAGAATAAATTGAGTAAATGGAAACATTATAAGTAAAATGGGAATATAGTGAGAAAAGCTGGGGTATAACTGGAGTATAATGAGTATAACTGGAATATAACGAGTATAACTGGAATATAGTGAGTATAATAGGAATATACAGAGTAAAACTAGAATATAACAAGTAAATGGAAACATTATAAATAAAAATGTAAATATAGTGCATAAATCTGGAATATAGCGAGTAAAATGGGAATCTAGTGAGAAAAACTGGAATCTAGCGAGCATAACTGAAATCTGGAATATAGCGAGCATAACTGGAATCTAGTGAGAAAAGCTGGATTATAGTGAGCATAACTGAAATATAGTGAGTAAAATGAAAATATACAGAATAAATTGAGTAAATGGAAATTAAGTAAAATGGGAATATAGTGAGAAAAGCTGGGGTATAACTGGAGTATAATGAGTATAACTGGAATATAACGAGTATAACTGGAATATAGTGAGTAAAATGGAAATATACAGAGTAAAACTAGAATATAATAAGTAAATGGAAACATAAGTAAATGGGAATATAATAAGTATAACTGGAATATAGTGAGAAAAGCTGGAATATAGTGGGTAAAACAACATATATTCCTGTTCAAGCTTCGTTCTTTAGCTGCAAGAGGCTACCTGTCAGTATTTTGGTCCTGAGCATTAGAGGCACTGCCTGATTGCCTGCCATCTCTGCAGCTGCCTAATGAAGGCTGGGATCTGTGCTTGCTCTGGAAATGAGTTTTCCCTTGAAAACGGTGGAAGTCGGATCCAGGTCTATTTAAATGAGGTAACATGGGGAAGGTAAGCACAACCACAGGAGCATTGTTTTCACAGTTCAAAGTAAGGCGAGCATACTTTGCACTTCAAAGACACTCATCTGGGAGGCAGTCAGAGTGGGGGTGGGGTGGGGGGAGTTGGGGGGGATAGGGGACAGGAAATAAGAATCAGGGTAATTAACAACTTCTGCTCGGTAATGAAGCCCACAGAAAGAGACAGAGGCGGCCTCCCTCCGTAAAAAGCCACCAAATATTTGATGTGCTTTATTCGTGTCCTTTATGCCCTGTTTTCTGTTATTTGACTGTTATTTTGTTTTATTAGTATTACACACCTTAATTGCCCCCAAAACGCTCGGTGAGAATGCGCTGCTGCTGGTGATGTTGCGTTTCTGCTCCTGTATTTCTAACATGGCTTTTTTTTTTCTCGTAGATTTTTACAGCAGATTCGTTCTTGGAGAAAGGATGTTAATGATTTGTTCATCCATGTTCTTTAGATTAACCAGAAGAAACAAAGACTCGTGAATTATGTAGCAGTGCAGGAACAAACAGGAACCAGTGCGTCAGAAGTGGAGAGCAGATCTACATCACTGTTAGAGAATAAATGAATGAGGTTTATAGCTGAATATGGCTTTAGAGTTAAACAACACTCAGAGGTTATGGATTTTAATAAATAAGCCACTTTAAATTGCAATGACAATTTGTTCAGTTAATAATGTTTGTTGGCATGTATTAGTTTATTAACACATATTATATATTTGTATATTTGGGGGGACAGTCATCCAGTGTTTCTTCCTAAAAAACAAAAATTTCTGTAGGAAGTATTTAGGACATAACCTTCAATTATATATTAACATATCAACTATCTTTTTGAGCCATGTCTATAGAACAGGCATTTTCAAATTATGTGAAAAATTTAAAAAATGACAATAACATGAGGTTTGTGCCTCAAAAGATAATCTATTATGTATAGGTCTTCACACTGGAATATAAGTGTTGTTTTCTACCTCATAAATCACTCATTAAGTGTTTATCAAAAACTGTAAAGCAATAAAAAGTATAGGAATACTATTCTACAATAATACAGTATTATATTATAGTACTATTATACTAAGTTCTGTTATATGACTTTATGTCTTATAATGTTTTATTATCTTATAGTATATAAAAAAGCTATATTTAAGTGTATATCACCCAAATAAAGTCACTACCTCTATCAGTGTGAAGGTCCCATCTGTTCCAGAACTGTCCATCTATCATTAAAGTAGATCAACTGTTGTTCAGACTTCTAATATAGTTTGTTTTCTTTCTACAGACAAATGTGCTTATTTTCTTTATTTTATTTCAGATGGTCAAAACGCATTATTTGCCTGCTCACTGTGTGGTTGTCATTGCATAACTAAACTGAAGCTGTTACCGAAGGTGTATTTTTATTTAGACACTTATTAATTACACAGTATATAGCTGTTACAGTAAACAGGAGGTAGGCCTGATACTCACACCATAGACATACCCACTTGAATGTCATGTACAGCCATGAGCTAAAGTTTGGACACTTAAATTTTGTTTTGTTCATTTTCTGATTAAAAAATTATGTTAGGATGTTAAAGCTGACCTGGCACAATCAATATAAGTGATGAGGACACAAAACATTTTACATTTTAGAGTGTAAGTGCTCAGTAATGATTAGTTCTAATAGCTTCAAATAAAATGTATAAAAATTAAGTTGCAAATTCAGGGCTATGGGTGGAGTAGAATCTAAAATAAAAATAAATAAATAAAATAAATAGACTGTTGAAATGACTGATGCTTTAACTTCAGAGGCCAGCCTTTACTTATGGACGACCATAAAAAGATGTTAAATATAATATAATATAAAATAAACAAATTAGAGGGAAATGAAGACCCCAACTAGAAGAATCACATACAAAAGTGCTGGTGGGGGTCGTTCCTGATTAAATTAGTGTGATTTGGTAATTAATGCAGTGCTTTACTGTAATGCATTGTGTTGGCTACTCGTATTGTGCCCCGGCTATCGTTTCCCCCCTAATCTGAGCCGCACGTGCAGCAGATTTTTTTCCCTTCTTGAAGACCCCTGTGAAAGAAAAGCCGAGCACAGACTGAATGCAGGCCGATCAAAGACCCCCGTGTTAAGTAGCAGGTCAATGAGCAGCCCTGCATGACGCTTCACAGCCCGGGGTCAAGGTAAGGGCGACCATCAGATTCACCCGGATGAAAAGCAGAGAGGAGAGAGGGAGGCAGGATGAGCCCCTGTTAAGGCCCGGGGTCTGCTGGGGTCTGCCGTCCGGAGAGCGGAGGGGCTTCTCTGGGAAAGTGGTTTAACATGCTAATGCACAGAAAAGAGCGGGATTCACCTCAGCGCATAACAATCAGCCCACAGCCACGGGGGTCTTCAGATCACGAGCTGAAATGCAGAAATGAAAGAATTCTGGGTCTCTTTTTACTTCACTTTTCTTTTATCCTGTCTTTTTCTCCACCGTGGCGGATATTCATTTAGGTAGAGTTACTGAAGCAGCATAAAACATTAGGCTATTTTTATTAGCTCCAGTAATCAGACTAGGCAGCTAAAAATAAAAAAATCAATAAAAATAAGCCTGTTCCTTCAAACTTTAAAGACATTAAACGTAATTAATAATAAAGTTAATTAAAGTAATATATATATATATATATATATATATATATTTTTTTTTTTTTTTTTTTAGTTAAACAATATTGGCGAATCTGCATGAAACAAAAAATAGATTTACAACAAGAGGCTGCGGTTAGCTTTCGTTCCACCTTAAATAAACTTCAGCTGCTTTAGCGTTTAAGGTGGAATGAAAAGTTTGAATAAACAGCTTCTTTACTAACCTGACTTTAAGGCAGCATTTAGTCTGTGAGTGACAGAAGGACATGTGACGTGGAAGATGTGAGAAGTTTAGCATCAGTGTTAGCGAGCAAAATGACTTTCACTGTTCTCGCTTATTATCATATTATAGGCTTCTCTCAAACAGCTGTTGGAAGGGGTGGGATAGGGGGGGCTTCACAGGTCAGCATTTGGTAAGATTTCATTAGAATGAAATAAAGCCCCCCCCCCAACCCCCCTCCTCCGTCCCAATCCCCACCCCGAGCACCAGCCCTCCATCCCGGTACTTAAGAGACCCCCGCGGTGAAGAGCTCTACTCTATAAAGAGAACATGCAGTGGGAGCTCGTGAGGATGGACTGCAACAGGCTCGAGCTAACATTGCAGAAGGAGGAAAGACTGTGTCTGTGAGGAGAGAGAGAAAAAGAGAGAGAGAGAGAGAGAGGGGCTCACTGAAGCGGAGGAGCTCGTGAAAGAGTGGAGGAGTAAAGAAGTGCAGACAGGAGTTCCTGGGATTACTAGTACGTTCATGCGCGCTCCCCTGCCTCTGCTCAAGGCTCGGAGTGCGCGTCCCGGCTGCGCGTCCCCGGCGCGCTCTTTCGCAGGTGCGGATCTGGTGAAGGCACGAGCACATGGCTGCGCTAACGCTGACCAGAACGGATAACTTCCTGCACAACTTCTTACAGGTTTGAGCCTCTTTTCTTTAAAATATATAGTAAAGAGTATCCGAGGCGCAGATCATGCTGCTGCATCAGTGATGAGAAAACTGGAGAAGCACTTGCTAAACTTTTTATTAATGAGATTATAAATAAACTGTTATTAATTGTACTATTATAACTTCTGTTTTATTATTTTTAGTTTTATCTCTTCATTCTTAGTGACATATAAGTCACACACTTATTTAAGCCTTCCTTTAGTGTGCATGTTGAATGTTAAATGTTGATGCATGATTTATTATAATTAATGCTACAATAGGTAAATAATACTTTATTTATTAATATGCAATAAATAATATAGCTATTATATTTTTGTATCTATTTTGTTTTTTCAGTAATATTTTAATGCTCATATTTATTGCCATTTGCAATGACCAATGCAAGACCTAGTGCAATTAGTAATAACACAATAGTAATTAATACAGTAATTATTAAAGCATTACTAAAAATATGAGTAGTCTAGTGACTCTCTGCTCTGACATTTAATGACATTTCCATGATTCCCTTCTCAGGATCGTACCCCCAGCTCCTCTCCAGAGAGTGGCCCCAACCCGCTGTCCTTCCTGGCCACCACGTGCAGCCAGGCTTGGCAGGTGGGCGGCGGCGTGAGCGCTGAGGGGCCTCAGTTCCCCTATGAGGGCACAGTGGGCTCAGCATCTGGCATGTTTCAGTTGTGGAGCAACGAGATGGCGCCCAACTCCAGCCTAAGCGCCCACCAGATGGCCTTCACCGTGCCCAAGGTGCAGTTCCCCGGTCACGTCCAGACAGGCCTGGGCTCGCACTCCCACCACCATCACCATCACCATCACCACCATCACCACGAGCTGCCCCTCACGCCTCCGGCCGAGCCGCCCGCCACATACTCGTTCGAGCTGTCTCCGGTTAAGATGCTGTCCACTCAGGCTCAAGGGAACGCTCAGTATTACGCCCAGCACAATGCCATGGGTCAGAACTTTCCTAGTTTTCTGCCGACCAATTCGACCAGGCCACCTCACCTAGCCGGAGGTCCTGCCGATGACTGCCAGCAGTGGTGGAGCCTCCCTCAGGGCAACGGCGCCCCCTCCGGCCACCACTTCTCCCTGGGCAGGCAGCTGGTCCTGGGCCACCAGCCCCAAATCGCCGCCCTGCTGCAAGGAACGTCCAAAAGCCTGCTGAGCTCCACTCGCCGCTGTCGCCGCTGCAAATGCCCCAACTGCCAAACCTCGGGGAACAGCGGCAGCCTAGAATTCGGCAAAAAGAGACTGCACATCTGCCACATTCCGGAATGCGGCAAGGTGTACAAGAAGACGTCCCACCTGAAGGCACACCTGCGGTGGCACGCCGGCGAGCGCCCCTTCGTCTGCAACTGGCTCTTCTGTGGCAAGAGCTTCACGCGCTCGGACGAGCTGCAGCGGCACCTGCGCACGCACACCGGCGAGAAGCGCTTCGGCTGCCAGCAGTGCGGCAAGAGGTTCATGCGCAGCGATCACCTGTCCAAGCACGTCAAGACCCACCAGGGCAGGAAGGGCCGCTCCGGACAGCCCGCTCAGATTGACCCGCAGCTGAGCAACATCAAGAGAGAATGAAGGGGCTTCTGTCCAAGAGACTTTTGCGTTAAAGAGAGACAAAGCCATACTGTCGAGCTCCCAGTTCAGGTTTGCTGGCTACAGTGTGGAAGTAGTGGCGTCTGATGTGAATTATTTGGAGTTTTGCATTGTTTACGATGCTCGCCGCTAACGAAGAGGCGATGGAGGAACGCTGGAGCAGTGCACGCTGCCGTACTCACAGCAGGTCTTCTTCTGATCTCTAAGACTTTTGTAAAAACTGAAGAAAGCCCCTGCATTTGGTACCTATTTGTGTTGGTACCTGATGTTTTCCCATATGGTTGTAGGCACAGTAAACGACCCAGAGTGACCGAGACCCATCTTTGCACAAGTCAATAAACCTTTGAGTTTAAAATTCACCAAGAAGTGTAAAAACACAGTTATAAACTAAAGTATTTATGTTTTTTTTACAGAAAAATGTTGCCTTAACATGAGATATTTCCTTCGGACACTTCTTTTCTTTTGTAAAATCTACTGACGAGCATTATTCTGATCTGTTGTTGCTCAGAGCATCTGCAATTAGTTACTCTCCTAGCAGTGATTTGCACTCAAAACATTCCTCGCGTTTTCAGCCTCGGTTCCTGAGTATTAACTGAGGCCTCGGAAAGCTCAGTAAAAATGTATATAATGTTCATATGGCACACAATTCTATGAAGTCTAAGAAAGCATGTAAAAAATAAATAAAAGTCTAAATAAGTGGACAAATAATCTCCGACTTGGTGTCGTTCACTCCTCACTTGCTGCCACACTCCTCACGTCTTAATTAAAGTCTAAATATGGGTTAACTTTAAAGCTAACACTGTGTGAAGGCCAGGGCGCCGGGGCGATTCAGATGTTAATGTAACGGTATTCGGGATGCTAATCTTGGGTGGCCATTGTCGCTAGGTGCCAAGGAAACACTTGAAAAGGACAAACGAGTGGAAAAGGCTCTGAGACATTTTACACCTTCCTGTTAATAGTAAAAGCCATTGAACGAGAGAGCACGTCCTGATCTTCTGCCATCAAGTTCACAGTCATGTGGCCTTTTACTGGCCTCTGCTCTCTCAGTGGTAATGATTGAGTCAACAGTGAGGGAAGATGGCGCACCACAGGGGGGGCCTCGCAGTGAATAGACCCCCAGCTGGGAAGGCCCCGCCGACAGTGACAGAAGTTGCTTTGATTTGGCACCCTTCTGAAAGTGAATACCTTAAGACCCTCTCTCACCAGTCCTGTATATCTCACACATACTACCATTAGTTCTTTACAATGCCCTCAGTGTGGCCCTGCACCGAGACAAATGAAGCAAATGCCTGCATAAATACACCCCCCCGAACACGTCCCCACCCCCACATCCCACCACTGTCTAAAAAAACTACAAATACAACTACAACAAGCTACTATTTGCAAGATTACCAAAATGTTTTAGAAAGTAATAGATTTGTGTATCTGCTATGCAGGTGTACTCTTTATTTAAAGGCTACCTACATGCAAAAAAAGCAAATTTAAAGCAAATGCATTAAAATGTAATTAGGTTTTTAAAAGCAGTACTTGAGCATTCATTAACGGTATCTGTCAGTACTTGCTAGATGACATAAAATGTTACATGTAATAGCTGGCATTGTACTGACATAAAGACACAAACGCTGAAATGACTGTTAGGGTACTGTTATAAACCATATTAATAAAAAAAATATTATTAGTAAAGCTATATGTAAGGGATAGGCCTGGATTTATAGTAGTTTATAGTAGTTGGTCTATATTTTATTTAAATTTAAGTGCTGAAATTAAATTATATAAGATTTATATATCCAGCAAAATAATATAACTTAAGAACATTTCATATTGAATTTCAATTGTACAATGCAATTGGAAAATTAGGTACTTTTGTACTTGAACTCCAGTAGAAATTACTGGAATAACTTAATATTTAACTAGGGTATTTCAAATTCCTCTGAAATACCAGATATATACAGGAAACACACACACACACACACACACACACACACACACACACACACACACACACACACACACACATAAATATATATATATATATATATATATATATATATATATATATATATATATATATATATATATATATATATATATATATATATATATTACTAAACATATGCAGCCCATTGGTACAAATAGAACAAATATCTGACATAAGAATCCTAATGTCAATAAAATATTGTTTGCTTTATAAAACATGCCATCATGCAAATGCCTGTGTAAGCTGTTCATAAATACTGAAATAGTTTCTGAAATATATTATTGTTTGTGCTATCATGATAAATACTGTATGTCACAATATGCATTTCTGAGCCCATTGTGGAAAACATCAACACTTTCCAACTTAGTATAATGAACCTGTTTAAACACACTGTTAAAATGAATGGTTTAATTGCTTAAGTGCAGTACTGCATGTTAATGTTAAATGTGAATAATAAATAATTGTATTCATAGTAGAAAACATTTGCAATAGTAAGATCACCAGATATCATTAAAACAGATGTAAATACGCATAAAAACAATAGAAAGTATCACAAATCAAATATCTTATTGTGAAAGAAGGAGATAATATCTAATAAGCCAGTTGGAAGAACAAAGTGTAGTTCCAGATTTCTCCTGGATGCTCCTGACATCAGCAGCAGCAATCTTGATTTAGCTTAAGCTTAATGCTTAAAGCTTAAAGTACTGAGCAGTCGCAGCAGGTATTAGATGAGAACTGTAAATAATACTGTAATACTGTAAATGAATATTAATTAGATTGTTTGTAGTTCTACAATTACAGACTGTAGATCAGCTTTGTCTCTACATAGCCCACTTTTACAGTGTTCTTCAGCTCTCAGGTCCCCCACTGGACCACCACACTCATGGTGGTGGTGCTGTAATAGTGTGTGTTGCACTGGTATATGAGTGGATCATGCTGGAATGTTTAATTACTACTGAGAACAGTCCACCAACCAAAACTATCCAGCCAACAGTGTCCTGTGACCAGTGATGAAGAACCTGACCAACACAAAATGTACAGCAACAGAAGAGCTATCGTCTCTGACTTGAGCTATAGTGCTCTGTGGTGGTCCAATGGGGGTCCCAACCATTAATTAACAGGTTAAAGGTGGAATAACAGATAAGGCAATAAAACAGATGAACTACAGTCAGTAATTGTAGCACTAATATAAGTTCTATATGGTAAGTGAAACTGATCAAATGGGCAAAGAATGGAGTTAGAAGGTACGTAAGTATCATCATATTACATTTTTGCCATGTCGCTAAACTTGGTAAGAGTGTGACTTAATGCTCAGTATTTTATACACAACGGCTTTTACTGTTTAAAGAAACTAAATAAAAAAGGAAAAAACGTTAAGAGACAAAGTACTTATATTCCAAAAAGACACAGTTTATTTAATATGATACAACAATGAGATCAGTCATATAGACATCTGTTCATGTCTGTCCTTTTCCCTATTTCTCTTACTTTTTCTGCTGCTGTTTGTTTTTTTGTTTGTTTGTTTTTTCTTGTCTGTGTTGCTACGGGCGTACAGTTCAACATAGCATGCAAGAGTCTGGACTTGTGCAAAGGCAATAGAGGAGAGTTCATACTCAGTATAGGACTATATGGTCTCTCTGTTGTTTTAAATAATTAGAATATCATATCAAGACAATAGAACGTGAACATTGGGACATTCATTTTAAGAATATTGGGGGTATGCGAGTTGTAAACATGCCAATGTTAAAATATGCAAGCTTTGGTGCAGCTCTGATTGAGGGGTCTTTCAGTCTTTCAGTAAAGTGGGTGAACGAGTGTCACTATGGACTTTTATAATCTGAACACTGCAGTGCTTTTGGAAAACTGGTCCTGGATGGATCAGTGGAAAAGATGAGTGGTGCTACAGCAGTGCCAAAGCCTTCTGTGGCCCTAGACTTCTGCTGCCCTCTACTGGGCATGCAATGCAAATAGCCAAGTGCTTGTTAGTCACACTGCTCACTTTTAATAGTCTGTCCTCTTGTGAGGCGGACGTGATAAAGATATCTTGCACCAGTTACAAAAGAAATATAAAAAAATGGCCACTGTCACATTTGTCCTCAGGTTTTAGACACGATTTAGGGACATCTCAGGGAAGTCACTGACAGGTTGATACGTTTATAAATAAATGTGAAATATTTTACAAGCTGCAAAACAAAATCTACAATAAATGTTTTCTGGCATGATGTTTCCTCCAGATATGGATAATAATAAGATATAAGGGTCCTATTCAAATTCATAATTCAATAACTACATTGAATATCGTCGCTGTCCAATGAAAAACATGTATTTTTGTTGATTTTGAGTTTTCTACATCATTTAAACACACCAATGATTGTTTACATTGTATGCATTGTATTGTAATTTCATGATGAATGTACCAATGGAAGTGCTCCAAAATAGCTTGGAAAAAAATTCTGGTTCCATTGACTTCCATTTAAAGTAAAGTATGTTTTTGGTCTCACCTGTAAAGTTGCAATTTTGGAAATACTTGTTTTTCATTGGACAGCAACAATATCATTTTACAGCATAACATCGCTGTCCAAGAAAAATATAAATATATTTATGGGCAAAAAATGTTCTTATTTTTTATGTTAGTCAATGTAAAGAAATTTTATTTGAAGCAATTTTGGAGCTTATATACTGGGCCAATCGCTACACAATACAAATATAAATTCAAAAGATGCACAAAAATTGTAATTGCAAAAACATTTGTTTTGGACAGTGAGGATACACAGCATAGTGCAAAAGTCAAGATCACTGTTCATTCATTTAACATCCAGCCAAAGGTTTTCTTTTTTCAGGAGATTAGACATCAAATATTCCACTTGCATATGGAAGAAGAAAGACATAAAGAAAGTAATGACAAAGAAAATAAGGCTGCTAACAACCATGCAAGGTTACCAAAACTATCCCCAGGTAAACAGAACCTAAAGCTTTCATCTTTGGGAGAGAGGAGAACATCAAGCTCCACTCTTGCTTCAGATCTGAAAACATGCACAGATGTTTTTCTCCATCCTCCCACTGTGAGAGGACACCTTAACGCTGTGGGCCTGAAAGGATGTGTAGCTGTCAAGAAGTTTCTCACTGAGAAAAGGTGGTAGGCAAACTACAGCAATGAAACCGGGCTGTTTTATGGGCTGATTCATTTATAATTAGAATTAATTCAACAATTAAAAGCAGGAAACGCAACCTCTTCTATTCACCGTACTTCACCACATCCACTTTCAAGCATGTGTTTCTTCCGCCTTTGTGTTAGAACTTCATGGGAGGAGACCAGAGAGACAGTAAGAAGTTCGAATGGGACAACACTGTCTCATCCAAGGTTAATAACACAGTGGGTGGATGATATGAAAAGGTGGTCTGAGGTTACCTACGGCGACGTTTTTAATTATTTTGTACTGTGTAGAGGTGTAGATGGTTCGGCAATGAAAAACTATACAAGTAGTGAAGCGTATCAGAACCTGCACAGTGGGAAGGTGGGCCGTGTAGTCCTACATAAAGACGGTGAGTTTATATTTCTGAAAGCCGGTTAAACCCAAGTCAAGCCAGCTGCCTGAGCCACTCTGCATGGGTGTTAGTTACAGTCCAGATAGCCTAGCGCGGTGGACACTGATCAGAAAACAGTTACTTAACTCACAAACACCCGACGCGTCTGCTTCCTCTGAGCTTCAAAAGCGAGACACTTCTCTAAGATAAGGAAGCTCTGGTGCTGGTTCTCCTCCACAGAATGGTAAGAACAGACATACGGAGGTTTGGGGTGGATGTTTTAAATGTACCACCTTCAGCCACAGACGCAGGTGGTCTTCTTTGGAAGGCGGTCCCGCAACACTCTGATCTTTATGTGCTGTGTTTGTAACTCTGTTGTTTAAGCCAAGTTTTCCTCTTTTTCCAATTACTGACTCCCTCTAACTGAACATGTTATGCTAGTCATTTTATGTTTATTGTTGTTTCGCTTGTAATTAGTATTAACGTATTCGTGGTCGCACCAGAAGATCTAACACAAAGTAAACAAAGATGCCCCCCCAGTGTTGTCATGGAATATAGCATGATATAACTGAACTTCAGAGGTGTGGAGAAATATCCCTGCAGATTTCTTTCAAAACCCTGAAATCAATCCTGAAAAGAACGGAAGCCGGTAATAAAGGCAACGAGTGGACACACTGACTACTGAATGCCTTAAAAATATAACTTTGTTGTTTTTTAAACGTATGCACTTTTCCAGCCAGTAAAGGAAGAATAACTGAATGGGAATTAAATAAATGAAGGTTTCTGACTTTTAGACAGAACTGTGTATATATATATATATGTATATATATATATATATATATATATATATATATATATATATATATATATATATATATATATATATATATATATATATATATATATATATGTATATATCATGCACTTCACTAAGTACACTTCCTTGCATCTACACTCTTCATCTATTTTATCAGTTCCAGTTCCCACATGCTCTGTGTACTTTGTTTTCCTATGTTTTCTTCAACTAACAGAGGATCACCAGACCATCACAGAGCAGATATTATTCTGGTGGTAGATCATTTTCAGCACTGCAGTGACACTGCACGTGGTGGTGGTGTGTTAGTTGGTGTTGCGCTTGTGTGAGTGGATCAGAAACAGCAGTGCTGCTGGAGTTTTAACCCCTGTGTCCACTTATGATCCACTCTATTAGACACTCCTACCTTGCTGGTCCACCTTGTAGATGTAAAGTCAGAGAGGATAGCTTATCTGTTGCTGCACACTATGTGTTGGTCATCCTCTAGTCCTTCATCAGTGGTCACAGGACACTGACCACAGGATGTTGCGGGTTGGTGGACTACTCCCAGTCCAGCAGTTACACTGAGGTGTTTAAAAGCTCTAGGCAGTGCTACAGTGTCTGATCCACTCACAACACACACTAACACACCACCACCATGTCAATGTCACGGCAATGCAGTTAAAGACCCACCACCTAAATAATACCTGCTCTGTGGGTGGCATGACCATTATAGATGGACTATAGTCTGTAATTATAGAACTACAAAATGCTTCTATTATGGCAACAGGAGCTGGTTAATGGACAATGAGTGTATAAACAAGGAGCTGTACCTATGAAAGTACTGGGTAAGTGTATGTTCCACAAATGAATCACCTGAAATTGAACTCTGCTTGTCTTGGATGCTTCAGTTTTCAAAGCATACATTTAAGGGCACTGGTAACTGCTTTTTTGGCACTTGGTGATATACAGTCAGGGGAAAATTTTCTTAGATCTGATTCTCAGTCCTCATCAGAATCCTTATTCCTGATATGCTATGGAAATCCCTCCCCCTTTAACTACAGAGTGAACAGCTAGGAAGGTCGTGAGGGGAAGGGGCCAGCAGGAGCCGAAACAGGTTCATTAATCACATATGAAGACTGGCGTACTGTAAGACTTCTCCTTGTGTTGTCTTCTGTCATCACAACATCACTTTTCTCCTCCTCAGGTAGAAGAGTGTGTTATTCTCAGAGCACACTCAGTGCGTCCTTGTCTGGGGCTGAAGACTTTCAGTGGCCTGTCCAACAGCAGCTGCTGCAGATGCAGGGAGGAGCGAGTGAACCACCTCCAGCCAGCGGAGCGTCTCTAGGGGGAGCTGTGCCTGCACCCTTTCTGCTCAGATCAGACGGCACCGTACAGTCAAACAGAATTCAGAAACAGCACATACTCTGTATTTGGTGAACAGAGAGAGAGAGAGAGAGAAAGAGAGGAAAGCCACTGCGTCTTCATGCACACAGGCAATATGCCAACATGTCCTTGACGTACGGTATATACAAATCAGATGCACTGTCAGTCTTTTTTTTCCCCTATTGGCTCCTTCAGGAGAAAACACGTAGGCCAGCAGGTCACTGAATATAGGCTGGAGATTGAACTGGAGCCTTTGTAAAGAGGCCTTGTTGGATCCAGCTGGAGCTGCATGCAGGCCCCTTAATGTCTTTGATTAGTCTTCTGTTGCAAAGCACATTGTCGAGGGAAAATACTCAGCATGTCTACAATATCGAAGCATTTTCCAACACCCATGCACACATTCACACTCGTATAGACGCATACATACAGTCATAAAAAATGATTCCAACTCCAGTGACCTCCCAGTGCAGGAATGGTTATTTCTCGTTTGCCAAAAAACAACACTGCCATCGAACAAAACAACAAAAAAGAAAAGCTTTCACTTGGTCATTCGCGTCAGGGAACGAGGAATCGACAGCATGAGGCTAAATCACATCAGTGAAGTCCGCTAGTAAAGGTGACTGGGGTGGGCGTGTCCAGATCGCGGCCGGCTCCCAGGGCACACAAAGTCAAACGTCAAGGTTCACAGGTCGTCCTCATCCAGCTGGGCCAGGTTATTGGGGTGCTGTAGACTGGAGGAGGGGCCTGGGGCTCTGGGACCAACCTCGCCTGTTCGCTGTTGCCACAGAGACACATAAAAAACAGGTTACACCAAATGGACCTGTTACTTTTACTGGCTGTACAGGGTATTGCTTGTTAATGGTCATCAGTACTGGCCTACAGATTTGTTCTTTATATGTAATGTTGATGATGATTATGAAGCAGGTACAATTGATTTGAAAAATATGCATTTTCTTTGGGTTTTTTTGGGTTTTAACATTCTCTCTCTATGGTGGCCGAGAAGACTCAACGCACTGCAAACCAAACAGAAACATGGGCCCTACATTGAACAAACACGCTGCAAAAACAGGAACGTGCTGCAAAACCGTCCACCACACAACAGAAGTATTTCACTTAAAGGACGTGGGACCATACACGGCGACGCAATGTAAACAGAACCACGCAGAGCCGCAGTAGCGTCTAATAGTGATGGGAGCTTGTGTTGATAAATCCAGGAAGTCGTTTATGAAGCGTGTATCGAGGCTTGCTTCGTTAAGGGCGAGTGACGTCACTGATGAAGCCTCACTGTCTCAGGACGTGGTTCGGGTATTGGCATGATTTATTGTTTATTAATAAAATTTAAAGTCACAATCACCCCACCATCACTGTCCAATCTCTTAAAACCACTGCAACAGTTTTAACAGCAATATCTCACGTCCCACTGGATTTATTTACTGACTGAAATCAAACTTTTTAAAATTAACAGACCCACACAACCAAACACAGATCAATTGAACAAATGAATGAACCACAGAAAATGAAATTAAGGTGTTTTATGTATATACTTGTTTCCATGCTGACAACGTTGCAAGAGGCCATCGCAAATAGTTGAAAAGACAATAAAAGTTTTGGCCAGCAGGGGGGTTCGTGTGCACATGAAGCTTCGAGTAATTAACCTTTTTTTGAACCATCTGGAGGGAAAGCTTCAACGCTTCAAGAGGCTTGATCTGGCCATCACTAGCGTCTAATGAGAAGCAAGTCTGGATAGTTAGTATATATAGCCAAACTTACTTCCCAATAGATGCTACCGCGGCTCTGAGTGGTTCTGTTTACATTGCGGCACTATATATGGTCCCACGTCCTTTAAGTGTCCTTCGGAAACACATCCGTTGTGCAGCGCGATTGTTCAATGTAGTGCCCATGTTGTCGTTTTGACGAAAGTGTTTTCTGTTTGCAGCCCGTTTGTGAATTTTCAGCATGTTGGGTCTTCTCGGCCACCGAATCTCTGGGCCAAAACCCTCTCTCAAAACAATCAATCAACAATGTTCCAGGTGACAAATTCCTAAACACTTTTATGTAATAACTTCACTACATCTGTAATGTAGCTTTCCATTCACAATTCACATTATATAATCTTATTAACATGGAATTATTTATATTTCAATTATTTATCCATCAATACATTTTTAATATATTGAGATACACACAAAGTATATTACAAGGACAAACACTGTGTATGAATAATGCAGTTCTACAGATATACAAGTCTAAACTTTTTTCCGTAGGCCGTTTTTTGGTGGGGGAAAACATGGCACTCAGCATGTGCCAAACACAGCAAAGTAATTTGCAGCTAATCCTCAACCATGTTATATTTGGCTCATTGGCTGTCAGAGCTGTTCCTTTATTAGGGCCATGATAGAGTCTAAATCCCTGTGAATGAGTCAGTGAATCACGCCGCTCTGCAGAGCTTAGGAAAAATAACCCTGAAATCCAAGAGGGCCAGAATATCCACACAATGAACACGTTGCAGGAGTGACTCAAGACGTGGCTGCCTTCATTCGCTGCTGGATAGTGACACGCTTATGATCTAAATCATCAGATATGGAGGAGAGCAGACAGCTGATAGGTGGGCTGTGCTTTCTGTCTCTCTGTAGAGGAATGCTGCCTAACCCTAACCCTAACCCTAACCCTAACCCTAACCCTACCCTAACCCTAACCCTAACCCTAGAGTTCTTACTTCAGATTGGTTAGATTGGCTTCTCTTTGCAACTACATATCAGCTGTGCTGTCACTTTCACTCCCAAAACCTCCGGTGAAGTCAGAAAAAGGGTAACCAAGCCACAATCCTCTCACAGCAGAGGTCAACTGTTCATATTGTTCAGAAATATAACTATACCATGTTAGCATTACTGGTAAACTGTCATGGCAGACGTCATAATGTTTAGTGTCATAACGGCTTATATCGCATGTTTATTTTCATCAATATTGCCACAGAAACGGTGATGGAAACATGACACTTACAATTACTCAACAACTCGTGACAGCATATGACATCTGCTATGACATGTTTATGGCTTGGTTGTATCAGTGTTTGTTTATTTATTTATTTATCTCCTGCATGCTGAACTTGTTAACAGTAATTTAGAGTGCTGCAAGAAATGCATTGCTTAAGAGAACCTCCCAATTGTCACAGTGGTTGTGAAAAGCACAAGATGTTAGTATACACTGTTATACTCCGGACCTCTGTATCAGTTAATAGGCACTGTTACACTCCAGACCATTATATCAGTTATCAGACTGTATGATATTATATATTTATTCCAGATTTATCTGTATAACTGTACATTATATATACTATACTGTTAACTATATATAATAATGACAATGCTGTTATTATTATACTGTGCCTATTATTTTATACACCATGTATACAGTCTATACATATACACAGTACTGCTACTTTTTATTGCATATTTGCACTGCCACTACCATGTGGTCTACACTGTTTATACTGGTTAACTGCACTACTGTGACCACTCATACAGACTGTGAGACTTTTTCTATTTCTATTTTGTGTGTAATGCCTTAAATTTCCCTCTGGAATCAATAAAGTATCTATCTTTCTATCGATCTATCGATCTATCGATCTACCTATCTATAATGTCTCTAAAAGTTACAGCCTATTGTTATGAAAATGCTGCCTGTTTCCCTAGACATTGTTTTATGATAGTTTAGTACTTTTTTTGTACATGTATTTTTACATGCTATTTAAGTTGCATGTTTTTTAAAGGTTTAGATTATAGATAATAAATGAATGGCTTTATTGGACAATGAACAAAAAGGCCACGCTATCATCACCAATGAAAAGTATTCAGTAAGTTTCTATACAAAGTTTACAAAGTCTACAAAATGTCACATTAAACCACACTGAATTACTTTTTATGTTTTCTTTACAATATTTTAATACTTTTGTTTCATTGATCTTTGGTATTAAAGTAACTCTGGGTACATAAGTCTGGTGTATCTAAAGTGAGTAGAAGACTCAAATAAAAAAATAACATCTCTTTTTTTTTCAATTAGTGGTCATTAAGTAAGTCAGTAAGTCTCTCCTTGAGATTTTTTCCCAGAGGACTTGAGTGCTCATCATTAGTCCTGTGGTCACTGTTGAGCAGACCCCGTCAAAACAGCACTCAGTCCCAGCACCAGCATGCTACGAGAACAATCAGGCTGCTGATAAACATCAGAGACTTCCCTCTCAGCTTCCTGTTTGTTTTGTGGAACAGCCAGGCAGACCTGAATAAACAGGATAAACAAGGGAAGCCCACTCAGCCATTGTTGAGCTGTCATTAGCCCGACCTGCCGACAGAGCCTCCAGACCAGGGTGACTGGACACAGGCTTCTAGAGGCCTTTGAGTCTGGAGCTGATGAAGTAGTGGCAGGTGTGGGACAATAATGACTTACTAGCGAGGCTGTTAAAATGAGCTGTCTCTATAGAGCTTCATCTCTTGCTATATTCATAACCTGGATTAATCTGTATTTGATATTCAGATTTTTCAGAAACTTCACTAAAATCACTGCTTGTTTTAGGTGATGCAATACACTGACTTAATTTCCACATGACTATATTACATGAACACATTTACTGCCAGAAGTTAGTAAACATAGAGATAAAGCTGTTGTACTCAAGTGTAAATTAAGCTCACTTTTAAGAGTAAATCCATGCATGCTTATTTACAGCATACTCATTCTGTTAGTGCTTCCATTGGTGTCCAGCAGGGGGAGTAATGTGGCTTCTTTTCTGATACTGTTTTCAACCACTTTTTTATATTGTTTAGTTATCTTATTGTTTAGTTATCTTAGACCTTCATATTCAAAAAGTACCATAAATTATTATCCACTAACTGCCGTACCTGTGAGCTCTGTGTGCTGGAGGGATAGACACCATTGGACACTGTCTGGCAGAGAAGGGGGGTGTGGGAGAGCGGGGACTCTTCACTGAAGGCCAGCTGCACGTGAGTCGGAGACACCGTCTGAGACTCCAGCCTGGACTCCAACATGCTGCGCTGCTCTTGTGTTAACTGTAAACACAGCCAGACACAAACAAAAATCAGTGTAATGCTAAGAAATACGACTAAAAATCGTATTAAAATATATGCTTCCATATCATTCAGTATTGATAATTAACCTTCAGCTTATAGGTTAAACAGTATCTTAAAACCCTGATCAACACAACAGTTGCTGTTAACACCAGATTAACAATTTATTTTTTTATATTAAAAACCTTTATTAAAACCCTTTTTCTTAGCAATATGTGTATTCTAACCAGTAACAACTCCATATATCATTAGAACAGATGTAAATACATAAATACAATACAAAGTAACAAAAATGTCTTATTTTAAAAGCAGTAGATCATATCCTATAGGCCTATATAAACTGTATTAGATAATAACTGCAATTAATACAGGGTTACAGCAAAGAAAAGCTTGGAAAGGGTTAAATGCATAGACAGACATGTAAAAAACACTACTTACTGTGTTAATACTATTTGAATATTTCAAAATAAAGAGTTCTGGGAGCAAATAAAAGCTTTCTGTGTGAAAACATAGCTTTTTTAAACATGTTATGTCCCCAAGTGCCTAAAACTTGTGCACAGTAGTGCATGTAGACCTAAGACAGCCACTATTTCTCACATAGACCACCGAGTGCATTAATAAGGGCATCAGATTGCATAAGAAAATAAATAGGCTTAAACATACTTCCTGTTTTTGTCTTATTAGCTACAACCTGGTTGATCCATCCTGTCAGACAGCTCACAGGTTATCAGGCTCCTCTGTTAATATTCATTGTTAGATACTTTTTACAAAACTTATAAGCTTTAAAAGTTAGGCCTGCCATAAGTAGCTTTAAAGCTGGTTTGAGAACAGCTAGCAAAAATTAGCATTATTATTGTTGCAGCAGTAACTGAATAGGAAACCATAGGGTTAATGTTTCTGCACTAAACACTAAAGACTTTAAATATATATTCTTAATTATACAACAAAACATTCACAAAGTAACTGCAAAATGTTGTGCTGGGTGAGTTCTTGCTGGTTGAGCTCTTTTGTTCATCATGAACTATAAATTTAATAAAGTATTAAATATATGTGTATTTTATCATATAGTATATATGATATAGTATATATAGTATATAGTTTTTGGCATGTTACAAGAGTAATAAGAGAATAAAACATAAAACAAGTGTTAAGAAAATGTTTTTCTTTAATAATTATTTTAATTTTAACATTAGTCTGTGTAATTTAATGTAGATGTGTTCTTACATATCAGCTAATCAGAGTCTATTACAGTTTATTCCAGTTCAGCAGGCTGTATGTGGTCACATTTGTTGTCAAATATTGTCTCAGTGTGTGTGTGTGGGTGTGTGTGTGGGTGGATGTAGACTGTATTTTGCATTTAGAGCCGGGGGGCAGGGTGAACTTAATGCAGATAAGCTCAGTTTGTGAAGCTATAACTAGTCTGAGCTGTTTGATGTGCAGAAGTGTATGTTAATGAGGACTGCACCTCTGTGTGCGTGTTGGCGGGACCCTGGCTGGGCAGGTACAGGGTGGGCAGTGAGGTGTTGTAGGCGCGCAGACAGGGCACTCGTTGTCTGTCGATGGAGGCTGAGGAGTGAGGCCTGAGGCTGGAGGCTGCAGACACAGGAGCCTTCATGCTGCGGCCCAGGCTGTTACTTTTGCTCTCCCTCCGCTGGTACTCTATGGGCGACTGCAAGGCTGAACAACACAACACAGCAAACGGTTACTCTTTCGTATTGCATGCATGTGCCTGAATGTTTATAATCTTTCTAACACACTACTGTGACTAGTTATTGTAGAAGCATGGAGTTGATTTGACGGCAAATGTTTCAAATACTAAATGAATCGACTCCTTGTCTGGAGATCTCAGATTTGATCTCTGACAATTCTGTGGCCAGAAGTCCAAGACAGCATAATTGCACTCTCTCTGGTTGGGTAGGATATTCCTCTTTCTCTTTCCATTACATCACATCACGCGATGTTAGCCAGCATGGGCGTCCTTTAGCAGACACGATAAAACGGGCAGTTAGCGCCTTCTTCCAAGTGCGGTAAGCTGTCCAATTAAGTTGCGTTAGTGGCAGTTTAAAATGATGTAGTGGTGCTTCATGTGTCTCAGAGGAACCACACGCTTGCCTTCATCCTCCCAGCATGCTAGCATTGTGTAATAGAGAAAGACTAAACTTGTAAATAAGCTGCAACTAAACTGGGGAGCAAAAATTGGGTACAAAAGCGAGTACAATGAATGAAAGGGAAGTATCAAAATGTAAACATTTACAGAAACACAAAATATTTAAATAATACTTTACATTAGTTTATTTCCAGACATTAATTTATGGCAGATGTCAGGCTGTCAAGTGAAAAATGTGTCCAAAAAGAACCAGAAACTTTTGGTATCATTTTAAGACCTAGTGCTGATACACGCATTTGTTTGCGCACATACAGCTTATATAATCTGCACTGAAAAACAATGCCAGTAGAATGGGGAGCGCTGGAGCAGCAGCATATGAGCCTAAGGTCACCAAAGCCAAGTATCAGCAAGAGGGGTATAAAGCTCTGAAAGCTTTGCATTGTGGAGCACTGGGTCTGCATTCTGTGGAAGGATGAAACGATGAAAATATGTTGGAGTGATGTTGGTGATCCAGAACTAATTACCCAACATCAGTACCTGACCTCACTTATGCTTTTGTGGGGCTGAATGCAATCAAATCCTCACAGCAATGTTCCAACATCTAGTGTAATGCCTACTCTGAAGAGTGGAGGCTGTTTCTACAGCAAAGAAAGACAAACCCCCCTGTAGTTTCAGACAAAACACTGGTGGAGAAGGTGTCTAAAACCTCTGGACATATATTGTATTACTGTGTGATGTGTCATGTGTAAGAATGACCCGCCACCCAAATAATATCGGCTCTTTGGTGGTCCTGACCGTTGAAGAATAGGTTGTAACCATGTATACAGAGAAACAGATAAAGTACAGTTTGAAATAATAGAAATTGTCCTTCTTTACATAAATTTTGGTCTGAATATTTTAAGTTTATGACAAAAGTTTTGGGCACTAATATCAGTAAGAACCCTTTAGTCGCATTATTTGTTTTTTCTACTGATTTACCTGCTTGACTAAGCTCAGTCAGAAATAATAGCATTTACGTCTCTATTGGCAAGGCTTCGCATATTATTACTGTGGAGGTCTTCAAAACCCCCTTCCATTTCAATATGGCTTAGTGATGTCATGCATTTTCTTACTATGGAAAAGATAAGATCCACCTTGAAAGGCAACACTGCCACATTTTATTTTAAATGGAATTCTTTCTATATACATTTTAATTCACTTCAGTTTCTGCCAGCCGACTGAGGGGATTTTTTTGGGGGTGATTATTATTTATTTGTTAATTTATTTTGGTAATTAAGGGGAAGGGGAGTTGTTCTGGAATTTAATTTCATATTTTATGTATTAACTAATTTTAAAAAAGTAATAATAATGTGGCAAAAAATTTAAATTACACACATATATATATATATATATATATATATATATATATATATATATATATATATATATATATATATATATATATATATAGGAGCACAATTAAAAAAAAAGAAAAAAAAGAAATTGTAGAACTTTAGGGTAAATGGAGCTGGTAAAATGGACATTAGAGTCATTGGAGTCATTAAAGCTACTAAAGAGGTACTAAAGTACACTAAGCAACAATGTGCGTATGACACAAGCTGTAATTAAAACATATAATATATTAGGACAAAAACAGATTCCAAAATAGTATTGCTAACCTTACACAGTTATATATGATACCTGAATTGACATGTTATGTAACAGGGTTCAAGTAAAGCATGACTAATAATTACAATTTAAAGGGTTTCAGTCAAAAATGTACTACATTCTGGCCATTTTTAGAGAAAGACTTTCAGTGCACCACTAATAATTACATCAATATTCCTGATTATGATCTTCTACGACCTGCGTGTACATAACACCCACTTCTAAGGCCGAATGTTCAGCTCTGCTGATCTGAAGGAGAACCCACTCTGTGTGAACTTAACAACACTCCCACAGATCTTCTGGCCTGGGGCAGCTCTTAAATACAGGGGCAGTTTAGATTGTCTTGCACCTGGTGCAGTTGTGGCCTAAGTTGACATGCTGGGCCTCTCCTGGGTCTGGGACTCAAAGATCAAAGCAAAATCTGGGCGAGGAGCTGAGAGAGAGCGTAAGGGTACGGTGGGGTTCACCATTAAGGAAGTTGCGCTGGGTCTCCAGGATCTGGCTCACGTCGCTGACCCAAGACCTGGTGATATCCACCGAGGAAGAATGCAGGACGAAGCGCACCGTGCTGCCATCAGCCCCGCGAGAGGTCAGAGCAAATCGAGCCAGGTCACCATCCACACACGGCTCCAGGCCCAGACAGCTCATCTGTGAGAAACACAGCACATAAAAACATATAGTACTTAACTGTAATGATCTCAGTCACATGGCATGGTGAAGTGGAGACTGAACCCCTCCACCCCCCCCCCCCAACCCCACCCTCACTCTCCCTCTCAAAGATGACAGCTTTAAGTACTGTTTATCTGATGGTGATCATGTCTAAACTCATAGTGAACAGTCTTTAACCTTGTTATGTAATGAAAATCCATGCTTTAAACGTCTATATCAAGCCATATAACCACTATATGGTGGTTTGTCTATACTGTGTGGGTCTAAAACCTAATAAGATCTTCTGGATTTGTGCACCAACCACACATCATTTATGCAATTTAAGCAAATGGAGCATAATAATGCTTCTAGCGTCTATTAATGTGATGCTTATGAGAGCAGAGATTTTCATTGAAGAGCCGCAGTCGCTGAGTGAAATGGCCAAGAAATGAGGGTCATAAAGTACCAATGATACTGCAGATGGTAATACAGCAACTGATATTACAGATGACATTACAGATAGTGCCAAATGAACTCAGCAGCTGGAGTGGATAATTGGTATAAATTGCCTATCACTGTAAATCATAATTGCTTGCCAATAAATAATAACTGAATCTATGTTAAGGTATAACACTAGAACAGCTGTCCAGCCTGTTTGCCCTGTACATTTGAATTAAGGCTGCAAAATATGAACAAAATATCCTAAGCCACAAATATATGTAATTATATTGCTGCATATGGCAACTGTGATACATCAAATTGTGATATTAACCACACTTTGTGTTACATGGTTAAAACAATTCTGCATTTTACTGGGTCAAGTGAATGCACTGATTTATCCAAACACCCACAAGTCTAGAGTACCTGAAGTTTTCTTGTTGGCTAAGCACTTTGAAAATGTTACTTCCCAGCCAACAAGCATCCTGTTATCATTAGCAGGCCTTCTACTTTGGTCAGCTGAATAACAACATATGCAAACCTTTAGAAGGTGTTTGATCTCTGGTGATTCTACAGCCAAGAGAACGTAATAGCCCTTGTTCTCTCTCAGAGGGAAGAATAGTCCTTCCTCTATACTCAGAGCAGTGCTAGCCAGCAAGGCCCTCACCAATTACATTGCACTGGTGGCAGTTGGAAGAGATGTTTGAGAGAGGCCTTCAGCCTCCCAGCTTGGCAGCATTGTGTAGATGGAGACCTAGTAAGGGTGTTGGACTAAGTTTTAGGGTAAAACATTTGGCAAATATCAAAACTTTATGAGGACGTGCTGGGAAACAGTTCCAAACAAGTACACTGCATGTTCAGAAATTTAGAGGACATACATCAGGAATCCTAGGAATAAAAAGAATTCCCAAGTAAGGAATTCCCAAGTAAACGTGATGTCCTGTAAATGTTTCCTGTAGTAGTAATGGAATGTCATTCTGAGAACGTTTTGTTTGTACTTTGTATTTTTGTTGGTTGGGTATATGTATATTACAACCTCCCTGGCAGCTGCCCATAAGCCCTTAGGGATGGGCACCATGACCAAATGCTTAAGGCAGTAGTTGAGAGTGTAGCCATGGCCATCAACACCAGTGAGGGTCACCACCAGACAAAGATAATCACGTTTCTTAGAGCTGGAGAGAAGCCCCACCAACAATCTAAAGCAAAGTCTGTTTCCACACTACTGCCACAGTAGACCTGGGCAAGAACCTAAACTTTCCAGCCCAGATAACATCACCACAGCTTCAACCACATATGATCACTGTGCTCAGGTCAACCAAAAAAATGATTGCCCTGGAATTCACAGTGCCCTGGACAAGGCTAATGAGAGGAAGCACTCCAAGTACCAGGAGCTTGTGGAGGCAAGGCTGGTGAACTCACTGTGAGTCTGGGGAGGTGGGCCATCAGATCTGCTACTCAAGCTGCAGAGAACGCCCACTTAAATGACTTTGGACTAAGAGGGTAGATCCGTGGGTGAATGCTGCTGAAACTTAAGCTAGAGTCTGATCAACCCCAACTGTGTCACCTGGGCGAGGCAAATGAAGTTAAAAGACCCGAAACACCCAATGAGCCCTGATTACATCACTGATGATGCAACCCAATGTTTCATTTGAGCCAAAATCACAATAGATCTAAAAACTGTATTTTGCGACCTTAATGGAGGATTCCACAAATTTCATTTAGAGTGGTTCCACACCGGACCATCACAAGTCTTTTGATTTTTATATGTAATATTGAAGATGGTCAAATAGTGGTATCTGAAAAGATGGATGCATCAAACTTGCTTGATCCAAATGTGTATGTTATTAGGCTTGCGTCACAACAACTTGGGCAAACACTGTGCTGATGTTATATATTTTATTCTTGTGAAAATTATGTACACATTTGAAACAAATGTGCACATAATTAATTTTCCATGTATATTTGCTATATAGTAAAGCAGCATAATTATCTTATTTATTACAACAGAAGCAGATAATATCTTGTGCACCAGCTTAAAGAATTAAATACTGTCCTGTGCAAAAGTTATATATGAGTATGTATCTCGAGTATCTTCTTGTAACTCAAGGCTTCTTCTCATGTCAAAGGGCTGACCTTGATACTGTTCTTAAAGATGTAACCAGGCAGTGAGAATCCTTTCTTCCGATCTATAGGCTCGCTAAAAATGACGATCTGCTCAAACAGAAAGACCCGTCTCTCCTTGGGTCGGGACAGGAGGCCGCTGTCCTGCTCGGTGACGGTGAAAGTGTCCTGCTGGAGCAGCTTCCCTTGCGCTGTGATCTTTCCCTGCAGACAGAACGCAGTTTTAGGGGCCAGAAACAGCTCGGACGTGTGCACTATTTCTTTTTAGTGTTGAGACAGTTTTAAACTGCAGCCCACGTCTGGCGCCGTACCTCAAAGCCTTGCAGCCGACCCACGTTCATCATGTCATTACAGCGCTTAGGAACAAAGCACATCACCTCCACTGCTTTCTGTTCCAGAGAGAGAGAGAGAGAGAGAAAGGGGGAGAGAAGAGGGGCGACTTTTGAAATATGCGAAAACAGATCTTAGTAAGGGCATTAAGTAAGAATTACTGTATTCCTGAGAGATTCCTGCCTGAGTGTTAACACTGAAGCAGACAGAGTACATAGAGTTCTGCGAGTAAGCTCAGCTTGGCGCCTGTATGAGCATTACACCATGCACCAGTAATGGGATACTTCTTACCCCACGTTTTTTTTTCTCTCGTTTAGGGGTTTGAAATAAAACTACTGGATAAATATAAGCTCAGTTTCGATGAGTGACGATTCATACCTCCAGCTCCTCCGTGTCCATCCCAGCCTTGGTGTAATACTTTAGGAAATCCTGTGGAGCAAAGAACAAAGGTATGCACAGTGTTATCTTTGTCTTTATCACTGCTTTCACTCTATTTAAAAGAACTGCTTGCAGTTTTTTCAAAGAAGTTTACAGGGATGTTTTTCCACAAGTTCAGTCTTCAGTTCAGAGGTTGCTTGCATTGTCTGCTTATAAGGATCCAAGTACGTCTCAAATACAAACTTATACTACAGGTATAAAACTGTAGTCCACATTTCAGCTCTTTTATTTCTATGTTGTTGGGTCTATTGTCTGCTGAGCACCTGGGGGAAGTGGTGTGAGCACAACATATTATTATTAAAGCTATCAGGTCAGCACCAGATGCTAAGTGGTAAACACCCAATATTGTGAGGTGTACATCAGATACTATGTGGTAAGCACTTGATGCCATGTAGTGAGCACCAGATACAATCAGATGAGCAGTAGATGTATCTGGTGTCCAACTGATATCCGGTGCATGCTACACAGTGTTTGGTGTTCACCACATAGTATCTGATGCACACCCCGAGTATCAGCTGATAACCTATAATTAGATTATATATTAGATTATATCTAATGCTTTTTTCATGTCACGGCTAAAACACCAGAATTTAATCTTATAGGTAGATATTTTTTTTAGCCACAAGCAGGCATGTTAGAGCAGGACGTGAGGCTGCATCCCTGTCCCTCATGGCCACAAGATAAGCAGTAAGATACCATCTAAGAAAATCAGTCTGTAATCCTGCCACTTAGGTAATGTTTAAAATATTATAAAATTATCATTAGTGAGTCTGTTTCTTCGTGTGTTGTGATAAAATGGAACATTCAATAATTTGTTTAAATAAAATAAACATACTTCAGTTAACAGGTCTGCAAAAAATAAATAAATAAATAAATCTAAAGTCCAAAATATGTTTATAACTCTGACTTTGAACCAGTTAGGTACAATCATCCATATTAGCTTCTATTCCTTAGCTTTGTAGCTGCAGCAGAAACTAAGAACCAAACATGTCTTGGCTGATCTGCTACATTTAGTCTAAGAAAAAGCTTAAATTTGGCTTAATTTTAGTGTAATGTCTAGAACTGGTTAACTGTGTTAACTGTGTGTCTAAAGCGATTCATACTGGGAGGACAACATGCTGCTTCTTCATCTTAACATGACATTCAAACCACTCCCCTTATCTGAATGTCTTCTTTACTTAAGCAGGATGCAAGCACACAATGGAGAAGATGTCTGTTAATCTTTACTCTCCTAGACTGGTGCACATTAGACTGGTACTCTCCTGGACTGGTCATCATATAGTATAAGGTGCACAAACGTAGTATCTGCTGCTCGCCTAACTTTATCTAGTGGTCATTCTGACTAACATGTCTCGGCTGGTCAGCTACTGCTAGGTTAAGATGAAGCTTAATTTTGCTTCGTACTGGGAGAAAAACGTGCAGCTTCTCCATCTCAATACGACATCCAAACCACTCGCACCATCTGCATGTGTTCAGACTGGTTTTACTGTCATGTGTAGGGAGAGTCTTACCACATAAGAAATGGGTCATGAGAGTTACAGTACAGTACAGTTTGGTAGCTCACATCAAATAAGAACGAGGCATTAAACTTAGTTAGTCATTTACTTTTCAGATTTTATTAGAGAATTTGGTTACAATAAGCTGAACTCTGGGCACTATTTGTCTGTTGATGGGCCGTTTAATGTCACTGCCTTTGTCTGAGGCAGCTAATTAAAAGCATTAATTTAAAAGCGGTGCTGGCTGTCTGGATGTAAACGGCTGTGTGTGTGTGTGATTATGTATTTAACTCTTTATAATGGTCAAACATTTCCACAGTGATAGAAACACCCTGTGTGGCAGAGAGAGACCCAGAGAGCATAAAGCCAGACACGCACTGTGTGATTTTAGAAAACTTGATCTTTCCCTAACATCATGCTGCATGTTTAAATCAACCATCATGCACAAACAAAACCAGAGATCTATATGCTCACACTGTACAAAAATGCTTAGTCCAACTGACATGACAGACAGACAGCTCTGTCTACAGCTGTTTCATTCTGAACTACACGCTGCATATCCGAGTACTGAGCAAAAACACTGGTTGAATCTCAAATGACTTCCTGACACCTATGAAGGAACTGAAATAGTGACTCCTAAACAGTGCATCTTACGTCCTAATAAATAGCTATTTGGAATACAGTCTGTATGCACAATTCATACTGGACAAATACACCACTGTTTTGTTGTAGAAGCCTGAAGTTACACAGTGCAATATATAGAAAGGAGGGGGTGTGTTTAAGATTCAGCCACTGACGAACAGTGCTACAACAGCTTTGCCACAGTGAAGTGCAGAGCACTTAGCTATTAGCATTCTCCTCCAAGCATATTGTGCTAGCAACAGTTTAATTAGATGTGCCGGCGCTTCACGCATCTTGGAGACAGCACGTGCTAGTTTTAAACATCCCAGCTTGGCCACATCATGTGATAGGATAGCAAATACGTTCTTACTGTCACTAATAGAGCTAGGCCTTCGGTTTAGGCCACAAATGTCAAAACATAGTAAAAAAAGGACCTTTGGTATTGGTAATTTTTCTGCTAGCTGTCTTTGATCGTAGGAGTGTGGTAGCGTGAAGCTAACTGCAATTCACATGGGTTTTTTTTTGACCAATCTGATTCGTTAAAGCTTGCAAAGAATATGTAAGCTGGTGTGGTATTCCATTATAACACCTGTCTGAAATGCACTGGTTTGGCTATGGCTCATACGTGAGAGAGTGACATATCTAGGACCTCCAGAAAACCTAAAATGATTTTTCTCACAAAAAATAAAAAATGATTGGTTGACTTCACTGTCAGTTCACCCATTAAGTTAGTGATCACTTTGAACACATTAGGCCTTCAGTTCAGCTCCTGAAGCCCTAAACAATGGTAGAGCTTGCATGGCTGTATAAACCTCCCTACCCCAAAAAGATCATTTTCAGTTGGGTGATGAAAGATTTGATCCCTTTTGTTTCCAAACAAATTGAAAAAAAAGGAGCATTACAACAGTATTACTATTAGAGTTTACATACAACAAGCATGATGCTTGTATTGAATAACATGAACCAAAATCTCAGAAATGATTAGGCCTCCTGCAAAGAACTAAAAGACCCATATATTCATATTTTGCTGTTTTCATGCAGAACTGACAGCATTCTTGAGAGTATTTCTGTTTCAGTGTGTCTTTGTGTTGCCAACACCTTGTCTCACCTTCAGCAGCAGCTGGTACTTCATGATTCTCTGCACAGGCTTGATGAGGAGATCGTTCAGTTGCAACCGGTGACCAAGCTGCTGCTTCAGCTCCTACACAGCACAGTTGACATTCAGTGCCATTTATGGTATCCATTATAGTATGTTTTTTTTATAGGCTATTGCTTTATTACTGTCATTCAAAGAGTCATAGATGTACCTTCTGATTCAGAAATCTATTCACAAACCTCGGTACAGCACTGGCAATAAAACAACTAATTATACTGTGACAGCGCTGCAACAAACACATTAACAGCACTTAAAGCCTACGACTGTACATTGCTCCATTTCCTCCATTCCTAGAAGAGGTGGGGTACAGGTCTGTCCGGTGAGGGTGACTCATGTTGGGCAGCGTATTTAGAATAAGAGATAGGATGTTGATGATGCTTGTGCAAGCGGGCCTGTTCTGGGCTGTACATCATGCGCGGCTGGTGTGCGGTGGAGGGTTTAACTGGGCTGCACTGCTGTTTATCTGTGAATGCATGCTTTGCAGTTTAAAACATACTTACCTCAAAATAGGTGTCGATGTACTCTGACACGATGTGCTCTGACTTGGGCTTGTTCTGGCAGTATACTACATACATGTGGAGTCGTCTCTCCTGCAAATCAAACAGAGTACATTACTTGCTCCATTCATCTTTCTGCAAATATGTAAGCAAACCAAAAGAAACAGCCGCAGAATAAACACAGCACATTTTGGTTGTTGCTTAAAGGGCCCATGTCTCTTTATGATGCCAAAAATAGTCATAGTTCATTTTGATATACATGCATTTTCCAGACTCTTTTAGTCCCATAGAATTACACCGGCTGTTTTTGTGCCTTTAAGCCTGTAAATGGGGTCTGTTTTTTTCCTGCCCTATATCATGCCAAATTTAAAAAACAGTCCTGACTGAAACTCCCCATATAATTTCAATATAAATGGGGGGAGCTGAAGTGCTGTAGACTGAATAGGTGGATATACACCACTGTGCAAAGAGCACCTAAGCTTATTGATTGTATTTTCACCAGTAAGAACACAAAATATCATTAGAACAGATGTAAATAAACATACTTACAATATAAAGTAACATGAATATCTCATTGTGAAAGAAGTAGATAATATCTTGTGCAGAGTTTGAAGAACAAAGTTTAGTTCCAGATTTCCAGATATTCCATTCCTTCAGCAGCAATCTTAATTTAGCTTAATGAAGTACTGAGTAGTCAAAGCAGGTATTAGATGAGAACTGTAAATAATACTGGAAAGCTTGGAAAGGGTTAAATAAACTCACTGATGTATGAAAAATTATGACTTACTGTATTAATACTGTATGCACAGTACTGTATGTAAATTTGTTGTGTGACATCACAAGAACAGTACATTCAAAACATGCTGTTATTGCAGTTAAGCTTCCATATATGGACTGGAAGAGAACAGTACATTTAGAAATTTTAACAGTGTTTGAATACTACAAATATATAATTTTAATATAATCAGTGAACCTGTACATCTCTGTGACAAACAAAAACATTACTTTGTTTCCAGCTACTACCATTTATGAACAATTCAGCTCAAATTTAGCCCATAGGTGGGACTAATTGTGACTGACACTGTATGTCTAAAGGGATCCAGACACTCCTTGCAATTGATGAATTCAGATATTGTAATGTGCACTCCTGGCTGACCCTGGGGTTCAGTTGCACATATACAGCTTGTATAATCTCTACAGAAAAGCACTGCCAATAAAACGAGACTTAGGAGCAGCCCCACATGAGCCAGCATGTTAGGTCAGAATGCCAAGGGGGTATAAAGCCCTCCCAGCATAGGGCTGTGGAGTGGAGGAACTGTGTTCACTGGAGCTGATGGAGTTGATGAGACATTTATGATTCAAAACTAATCATCCAACGTCAATACTTTAAGCTCACTACTGCTTATGTGGCCGAACGCAACCAAATCCGCACAACAATCTAGACTTCCCTGAAGAGTGGAGGCTGCTACACAGGGAACAAACTCCTTAATGAGACCTCTAATTTCACACAAACCACCAGATAAGCAGGTGTGTACAAAGTTTCGGACGTGTAACTGGTGGTCTAAAGATTTTACATAGGGAAGCAAAAAACTATCACAACTATTTTTGAACAGTCAGATTGTGTAATGGTTACAAGACACCAGATGAAAAAATAACACAATGAATGAGCAACACAAGAGAAAAATGAATCAGAGCTCAACGAGGAAGAAGACGACTATCAAAGCAGTAAATGCGAGCACTTTAAAGAGGGCATGAAGAGGGCACTGTAACTCTGAACTCTCTCTCAGCATAAATACACACGACTGAGTGACTGCAATAGGATGTTAGGTTGGAAAGAGAAAGAGAAAGAGAGAGAGAGAGAGAGAGAGAGAGAGAGAGAAAGAGAGAGAGAGAGAGAGAGAGAGAAAGAGAGAGAGAGAGAGAGAGAGAGAGAGAGAGAGAGAGAGAGAGAAAGAGAGAGAGAGAGAGAGAGTCATTTAATTGTGCACCGCAGTCGTCTGCTGAAGAGGCTGCTATTCGTTTTTAATTGGACTGTTTGATACTGACACTCTGCAGTGGGAGCAATACACTGTGACTAATAGGAGAGAGAGAGAGAGAGAGAGAGAGAGAGAGATGGAGAGAAAGAGAGAGAAAGAGTGAGAGAAAGCAACGGAGGGAAGAAAAAAAAGAAATAACAAAGTATAGACGGGGAAGACAGAGTAAAGGAAAGAAAGAGACATGGGAGGGGCGAGAAAAGAAAGATGCATAGAATAAAAGAGCGAAAGACGGCGAGAGAAAAGACAAAAAGAGAGGATTAAAAAAAGAGGTAAGTGGAGAGAGAAAAAGAGACAGGAGAAAGAAATAGCGAGCAAAGAACGAATATAACAGAGTGGGAGAAGAGGGAAGGAGAGAGAGCAAGAGAGAGAGATAGAAAGAGCGAGAGAGAGCAAGAGAGAGAGATAGAAAGAGCGAGAGAGAGTGAGAGCTATACAGAGAGATCGAGAGATAGAGACTATACAGCTACTCTGCTCTCTAATAGAGTACTATGAGCATGAGCTCATGTTTAATTCAGTCACTTTATCCAGAATGTAACCAGAAACCACAGCGAGACCATCTGACTGCAGCCAGGTACCGAGAGACAACACCTGGAACACACACACACACACACACACACAGAGTGTTGCCTGGAGACATTTCAGCTCATGCTGAGCAGGTTAGAAGAGAAGGTGACTTCACAGTACAGTCATGAATATTCTATTGCATGAGAGCTTATTTATTTGTTTACTTTCTGATTACAGGCTGGGCTTGAGATGTGTTATAACTCCTGCTCAGTGGTGGATCCAGTACACAAGAGTACAGCACTTCACTGACAAAAAGAGATACCTCTGATAAACTATTACTCAAGCAAAACTCCTCTGTTTATATTTTCACTTGAATCAAAGTACAAAATACTTGCTTTGAAATGAACTTAAGTGTCAAATGTAAAAGTACAGTGAGGCATTTTTCCTCTTTTGTCTGTGTGTAAAATCTAGGGGTGTGTCTCAAAACCTAGTGAGTGTGTAAGTAGGCTGTCTAGGTAGCAGCTGTTTAAGTAGCAGTGTTCTCTCCTCATCTCTCCTCATAAAACAGATTACTGAGACGCTCTAGTTAGAGAGCTACTGCGTCACGGCTTGTTCCCGCCCACTGCAGCACGCGACCGGTGGTTTAGCTGGTTGCTAAGCTAACAGCCAGCATCCAAAACAATAGCCCAAGGCTCAAAAATACGCTAGCATAAATGCTAATGGCTCAAGTATAAAACTGCAAAATGGTCGACTTGTTACAGAGTTGATAATAAAATACTGTTTTGTGTGATTATATGACCAGAAACACATTAAAACACCAGAGAGAATCAAAATAACTCACATTTTAAAACCACTTCACTGCTCGTAGATTTGCCTGCGTTGCATCATGGGATTGTCTTAGCGGCTGAGGAAGCGTTCAATGCTTCCTTAAAATCAGATCAAAATAAGGCTCCTCAGTGGACAGCATGTTTAATGTGTCTAAGAAGTGGGACAGTCTGTCGGGAGCGCATACTATGACGTAAAATGCTGTCTATGCAGGCAGCTCACTAGGTTTTTAGACACACCCTATATCTTCATCTCCTGGAATATCGCCAATCCAAATTAAAACTGGACCCTGGAGAAAGTGTGGTACAGTCCGCCGCTGTTAATGCTATTGGACCGTAAGTGAGAATGAACAAAACAGAAACACTGCTAGAGATATAAACACAGATAGAGATGCTAAACACAAGGAGACTGATAGTAAAAGTGGCAGAAAAATGGAGAGAGAGAGAACTAAAGAAAACTTTACTCCCGGCTCCCCACTCCCTTCTCTCTGTTTTTCATTACAGCCGGACGTCCCAGTCTGCCCGTTTTCACAGTTTGACACCGCTCTTAGGTTTTTGTTACGAGTTTCTTTATTCCCCTCAAGCCTTTTTAAGTTAATTACCCAAAGGGGCTCAGTCTTATTAAAACCCAGAGAGGGCAACTAGGCTCAGGCGGTGCCATACTGTAGCTCGACCTGTTCACAACTGAGTAAAAATGCTTTAATTAACCACCAAAAAAGTCACACTACATGCCAGTAATGGAGAAATTACCCCAGCAAATTAACGCCAGCATAATTCTATTTACAGTGTTTATGCCTGCCAACATCTGTCCCCCTGCCCCCCCTCCCAACAAACAAGCTCCGAAGCTGTGGCTATTCCAGAAGAACAGCGTGTTTTTGTGTTCTTCAGTAAAGGATTGTACATCGTGCACATCCTGAGCTCCAGAAATAGGCCAGCTTTGTGCATGAAGCTATGCTATCAAAGAGAGCTGCCTGTGTTTATTATTCCACCTCTTATTCCTGGCTGCTTTTGTCGGCCTGTTTTTTCCTCTGGGCTTCCCGACCCCACGAGCCTTCATGGAGGCTAGCCAGCAGAGAGCTGCATGCTTACACATGCACACACACACTTACATACACACATCCGTCTCTAATGTATTATATACCTATAAGTAACGATAGTGTGTTTCATATGTTTACAGTACTGTAGTCAGAGACCAACCTTTCGTTATGTAGTGGACATTAAGTACGAGTTAGACAGAAGATTACAGAATACGTGAGGAAAGCAGGAATTTGGAAGATGATGCAATCTATCGAATTTGTGTAAATAGCAGTCTGGACTGACTCCAAACTACAAAATAGGGGGCAACATTATCACCAGAAAGTTGTGGCACCCACTCATACTGGAAGAAATAAGTAAATGCACAGTCCCTCCTCCTTCCTCCTCATTCTAGAAGAAAAGTTCAAGTTCAGCATCAGACTATTTGCATCAGACTATTTGCTTGCTATCTCCAGAGGTGGAGAGCAACACCAATATTAACTCTTGTTTCTTGTCAAGAGTAGGCAAAAGTTGGCAGGAGCTTCAGCTATTGTTGCGTTTACTGTTCCTTTCATTGGCTGCCTGTCCTTAAATCATCTAACTGGAAGCAGAGCTATTTCATCCTTTAATGATGGACTGATTAGACTCACTACAGTGGCTCACTATCACCTATCAAGTTAGCATTCTAACTTCACTAGATATCTCTGCAACACGATGGGTGCGTCCGAAATTTCCTACTAGTCAGTAGGTACTAGATTAGAACCAGTACGTACTGCTCGACCGGCAGACTAGTAGGCAGTTTAGTAGGAGAGTTTTAGTAGCCACACAATCTTGGATGTACTACGTCCGCCATCTGTAGCTCTGAGAAGATGAAACGGGAGAAATTTAATACTTTTTGACCTCCAAAGTAGCACTAGCTTCTGTAGCGGTGGTTCACTAGCCGTAGCTATGTACACACAGCCGACGTTCAGCTTTTCACTATTTTATTTCTCCACAGTGTGCTGTGTTCATAAAAATGGCTGCCGATTCAGTAGGTCATCTGGGTACCGTTAGCCTACTACTCGATGCCTACTGAGTATTCGGACATACTGGTTAGCATTCTAACTTCAGTAGATATCTCTGCAACATGATGGGTGCGTCCGAAATTGGCTACTGGTCAGTAGGTACTAGATTAGAACCAGTAAGTACTGCTCGACCGGCAGACTAGTAGGCAGTTTCAGTAGGCGAGTTTTCAGTAGCCACACAATTTTGGATGTACTATGTCCGCCATCTTGCCAACGTCCTGTGACGCAAGACGTCAGACCACCACCGTAAAAAAATCGTAAAAGCTATTCATTTAAAAGATCAGTTTACTGACAGATTTAAATACTTTTTGTGACACTGATTGGCATGTTTTTCAGAATTTGTACTCACAGGATGTCGAGCTGTAGCTCTGAAAAGACGAAACGGGAGGAATTTAATACTTTTTTACCTCAGAAGTAGCGCTAGCTTCTGTAGCGGTGGTTCACTAGCCGTAGACACTGTGTACACACAGCCGACGTTCAGCTTTTTTATTTCTCCACAGTGTTCTGTGTTCGCTTACATAAAAATGGCTGTCAATTCAGTAGGTCATCCGGGTACCGTTCTCCTACTACTCGATGCCTACTTGGTATTCGGACATACTAGCCGCACTCACCTACTGATTTCACTACTGAGTAGTAGGCAAGTAGGCGATTTTGGATATACTCAATATCTAGATGTCTTTGGCGCACTGTTAAAAAACTGTTATTTCTTCATATTCTGTTGATCATTTTAGTTCATTTTTAGTTTTAAACCTATAATTCTTCCATCCCACCCATCTTAAAATCACAACAGAGCTTCACAACAAGGGCTGCTTTTAATATGACAAAATCATTGACACAAATAAGTACCCAAACTCACTATAGCTGTCATATTGATGTCTTCCTGTGTTTATCTAACATGGCAAAAGGAGAACTTTCTAAGGGTTTCCCTAAACTGGAGCATAACAAATTTGATGTTACCAAAAAATTAGACGCTGGCAGACCAGCTTTCACATTTGAGAGAGAGAAGAAATTTAAGCTCCACTCTCGCTTCAGATCTCAAATCCACTGTTCTTCTGTTCTTTCCACTCTGAAGAGACAACTCAGTGTTATGGGTAGCTGTCAAGAAGCCACTGCTGAGGAAGGAAAAAGAAGAAAAACACTGCTGGTCTTCTCAGAACAATGGACTGGCCTCGGCAGTGTACAGACCTCGACGTCATTGAAGGTGTTTGAGATGATTTGAATTGTGAGAAAGAGTAACCACAATCACCTGAGACTGAACTTTGGAGGTGTGTAAAAATGACTCTGCAGATTTCCCCTAAAAACTGAAACTGTATCTTTTTAGCTTTTAGATAATGACTGTTTTGATGGGAAATGAAATAAATCTGTTCATTTCTGCCCTGAAAAAACAAACACACATGCATACACAATCTTTCACACACACAGTGTCAGTGAAGGAGGGTGTGTGAGGGATGGACATAAGAGTGAGTTCACTCGGGAGGATAAACGAGGCTGGTGTGTGTTTTCTCAGCTCTGTTTACGCCTTTACACAAACACACAGAGCAAAGCATGGGAGCCCCACCAGGCTGGCACTGAGAGATAGAGAGAGACAGGGAGAGGGAGAGGAAAGAGAGAAATATAGGAAAGACTGATAGACAGAGAGAGAAAAAACGAATAGAGAAATTCAGAGACTGGTGGAGTGGCAGACGTACGTGTTTAATGAAGAGCTGGGCCAATCTCTCTGGCTCCGCCACACACTTCTCCAGCTCACCCAGGAAATAACTGCACACAAGAGAGAGTGAGGAAGAGGGAGGTAAGGTCAGTCTGAGGTCACTACAGTTTAACAGTGTAGTACATTACACTACAGCTTAACACTGCAACACATTACACTACAGCCTAACAGTGCAACACATTACACTACAGCTTAACAGTGCAACACATTATACTACAGCTTAACAGTGCAACACATTACACTACAGCTTAACAGTGTAGTACATTAAACTACAGCTTAACAGTGTAGTACATTACACTACAGCTTAACAGTGCAACACATTACACTACAGCTTAACAGTGCAACACATTACACTACAGCCTAACAGTGCAACACATTACACTACAGCTTAACAGTGCAACACATTACACTACAGCTTAACAGTGCAACACATTATACTACAGCTTAACAGTGCAACACATTATACTACAGCTTAACAGTGCAACACATTACACTACAGTTTAACAGTGTAGTACATTAAACTACAGCTTAACAGTGTAGTACATTAAACTACAGCTTAACAGTGTAGTACATTACACTACAGTTTAACAGTGTAGTACATTACACTACAGCTTAACAGTGCAACACATTACACTACAGCTTAACAGTGCAACACATTACACTACAGCTTAACAGTGCAACACATTACACTACAGTTTAACAGTGCAACACATTACACTACAGTTTAACAGTGCAACACATTACACTACAGTTTAACAGTGTAGTACATTACACTACAGCTTAACAGTGTAGTACATTACACTACAGCTTAACAGTGCAACACATTACACTACAGCTTAACAGTGCAACACATTACACTACAGCTTAACACTGCAACACATTACACTACAGCTTAACAGTGCAACACATTACACTACAGCTTAACACTGCAACACATTACACTACAGCTTAACAGTGCAACACATTACACTACAGCTTAACAGTGCAACACATTACACTACAGTTTAACAGTGTAGTACATTACACTACAGATTAACAGTGCAACACATTAAACTAGAGTTTAACACTGTAGTACATTACACTACAGCTTAAGTGTAGTACATTACACTACAGCTTAACAGTGCAACACATTAAACTAGAGTTTAACAGTGTAGTACATTACACTACAGCCTAACAGTGCAACACATTACACTACAGCTTAACAGTGCAATACATTACACTACAGTTTAACAGTGTAGCACATTACACTACAGCTTAACAGTGTAGTACATTACACTACAGCTTAACAGTGTAGTACATTACACTACAGCTTAACAGTGTAGTACATTACACTACAGTTTAACAGTGTAGTACATTACACTACAGCTTAACAGTGCAACACATTACACTACAGCTTAACAGTGCAACACATTACACTACAGCTTAACAGTGCAACACATTACACTACAGTTTAACAGTGCAACACATTACACTACAGTTTAACAGTGTAGTACATTACACTACAGCTTAACAGTGTAGTACATTACACTACAGCTTAACAGTGCAACACATTACACTACAGCTTAACAGTGCAACACATTACACTACACCTTAACACTGCAACACATTACACTACAGCTTAACAGTGCAACACATTACACTACAGCTTAACAGTGCAACACATTACACTACAGTTTAACAGTGTAGTACATTACACTACAGTTTAACAGTGTAGTACATTACACTACAGATTAACAGTGCAACACATTAAACTAGAGTTTAACACTGTAGTACATTACACTACAGCTTAAGTGTAGTACAATACACTACAGCTTAACAGTGCAACACATTAAACTAGAGTTTAACAGTGTAGTACATTACACTACAGCCTAACAGTGCAACACATTACACTACAGCTTAACAGTGCAATACATTACACTACAGTTTAACAGTGTAGCACATTACACTAAAGCTTAACAGTGTAGTACATTACACTACAGCTTAACAGTGTAGTACATTACACTACAGCTTAACAGTGTAGTACATTACACTACAGCTTAACAGTGCAACACATTACACTACAGCTTAACACTGCAACACATTACACTACAGCTTAACACTGCAACACATTACACTACAGCTTAAGTGTAGTACATTACACTACAGCTTAACAGTGTAGTACATCACACTACAGCTTAACAGTGCAACACATTACACTACAGCTTAACAGTGTAGTACATTACACTACAGCTTAACAGTGTAGTACATTACACTACAGTTTAACAGTGTAGTACATTACACTACAGTTGAACAGTGTAGTACATTACACTACAGCTTAACAGTGTAGTACATTAAACTACAGTTTAACAGTGTAGTACATTACACTACAGTTTAACAGTGTAGTACATTACACTACAGCTTAACAGTGCAACACATTACACTACAGCTTAACAGTGTAGTACATTAAACTACAGTTTAACAGTGTAGTACATTACACTACAGTTTAACAGTGTAGTACATTACACTACAGCTTAACAGTGTAGTACATTAAACTACAGTTTAACAGTGTAGTACATTACACTACAGTTTAACAGTGTAGTACATTACACTACAGCTTAACAGTGCAACACATTACACTACAGCTTAACACTGCAACACATTACACTACAGCTTAACACTGCAACACATTACACTACAGCTTAACAGTGCAACACATTACACTACAGCTTAACACTGCAACACATTACACTACAGCTTAACACTGCAACACATTACACTACAGCTTAACAGTGTAGTACATTACACTACAGCTTAACAGTGCAACACATTACACTACAGCTTAACACTGCAACACATTACACTACAGCTTAACACTGCAACACATTACACTACAGCTTAAGTGTAGTACATTACACTACAGCTTAACAGTGTAGTACATCACACTACAGCTTAACAGTGCAACACATTACACTACAGCTTAACAGTGTAGTACATTACACTACAGCTTAACAGTGTAGTACATTACACTACAGTTTAACAGTGTAGTACATTACACTACAGTTGAACAGTGTAGTACATTACACTACAGCTTAACAGTGTAGTACATTAAACTACAGTTTAACAGTGTAGTACATTACACTACAGTTTAACAGTGTAGTACATTACACTACAGCTTAACAGTGCAACACATTACACTACAGCTTAACAGTGTAGTACATTAAACTACAGTTTAACAGTGTAGTACATTACACTACAGTTTAACAGTGTAGTACATTACACTACAGCTTAACAGTGCAACACATTACACTACAGCTTAACAGTGTAGTACATTACACTACAGCTTAACAGTGCAACACATTACACTACAGCTTAACAGTGCAACACATTACACTACAGCTTAACACTGCAACACATTACACTACAGCTTAACAGTGCAACACATTACACTACAGCTTAAGTGTAGTACATTACACTACAGCTTAACAGTGCAACACATTACACTACAGCTTAAGTGTAGTACATTACACTACAGCTTAACAGTGCAACACATTACATTACAGCCTAACAGTGTAACACATTACATTACAGTTTAACAGTGTAGTACATTACACTACAGTTTAACAGTGTAGTACATTACACTACAGTTTAACAGTGTAGTACATTACACTACAGCTTAACAGTGTAGTACATTACACTACAGCTTAACAGTGCAACACATTACACTACAGCTTAACACTGCAACACATTACACTACAGCTTAAGTGTAGTACATTACACTACAGCTTAACAGTGTAGTACATTACACTACAGCTTAACAGTGCAACACATTACACTACAGCTTAACACTGCAACACATTACACTACAGCTTAACAGTGCAACACATTACACTACAGTTTAACAGTGTAGTACATTACACTACAGCTTAACAGTGTAGTATATTACACTACAGCCTAACAGTGCAACACATTACACTACAGTTTAACAGTGTAGTACATTACACTACAGCTTAACAGTGTAGTACATTACACTACAGCCTAACAGTGCAACACATTACACTACAGCTTAACAGTGCAACACATTACACTACAGCGTAACACTGCAACACATTACACTACAGCTTAACAGTGCAACACATTACACTACAGCCTAACAGTGCAACACATTACACTACAGCTTAACACTGCAACACATTACACTACAGCCTAACACTGCAACACATTACACTACAGCTTAACAGTGCAACACATTACACTACAGTTTAACAGTGCAACACATTACACTACAGCTTAACAGTGCAACACATTACACTACAGCTTAACACTGCAACACATTACACTACAGCTTAACAGTGCAACACATTACACTACAGCTTAACACTGCAACACATTACACTACAGCTTAACACTGCAACACATTACACTACAGTTTAACAGTGCAACACATTACACTACAGCTTAACACTGCAACACATTACACTACAGCTTAACACTGCAACACATTACACTACAGCTTAACACTGCAACACATTACACTACAGCTTAACAGTGCAACACATTACACTACAGCTTAACACTGCAACACATTACACTGTCCACTCTATTAAACACCTCTACCTTAATCCAACTTGTAGGTGTAAAGTAAGACTGTAGCTTATCTGTTCCTGCACAGCTAGTGTTGGTCATTTTCTAGTCCTTTAATAGTGGCCACAGGACACTGCTCACAGGACACTGCTCACAGGACGCTGTCGGCTGGATATTTTTGGCTGGTGAACTATTCCCAACCAAAAATATCCCTTCTGTGGCCAGCGTCCTGTGAAAATGTCCTATGCTCACAAAGTAAAGCAAGTGTAGAAGGTAGGTGGACACAAAAAAGTACCTGGTTGGTCTACAACGTCTATGTTGTAGTTATATTCTAGATGTACTTAATACACTAAAAATTGCAAAATATATATATATATTTTTCAATATGTCAGACGTAGAATTAGCACAAAATTGCATAGTTATTTTTGTTCACTGTGGAGGATGTTTTAACTGAAAATGCACAGAACCATTTGAACTTTTGCGTATGGCTGCACAGAAGTACTCACTCTTTATGCCAGTCGAAGATTTGGTGTATGTTGCCGAATACTATTTTATCTTTTCCCTTCATGTCTTCTGGAACCCCTTTAGCAGTCATAGTGGCCATGTAGCCCTGTGGAAGATTCCAGAGAAATGGTCAACACAGCTCTCCAGTAACATATTTAATCACTCCAGTCATGCATGAGAAACACAACATTTACATTATGTGCTCATAACGTTCCAAACTCAAAGAGGCCAACCATCGCTTTGCAGCTATATGTGCTGTCAACAATATGGAATAGATTTAATGTTGGCACGTTACAAGCACTGCAGCTCGTTTCAGCTCAGTCCCATCAGCCTTATACAAATATTTAGGAAAACTAAAATCTAAATAAAGTATGATAGAATGAGCCTAAAATAAATCCCTTCTTTATCCTTTTCTAGCTGTTTCTGGAATCATCCCAAAACTCTGTTTGTTCTTGCCATGGCTTTAATGCTATTGAGAAACATTAATGCTATGACCTTGAGTACAGATCTATTACATCTCCACTAAGTGCTGTGGGCAATGTGCACGCTCCGAAATACATACTTATGTTGTACAAGGTAAACCAATATCTATCTCTCAAACCTCTACCTAAGGCTGTATTACAACTCCAGAGGCTCCTATTTGTACACACCAAACTAATTCACAAAAGATAAACAAGAGACTCCGGAACATATTTAACATTTTCCTCTGTGTATTAATATAAACACACCAATATTCACTGAGGGCCCTTCGCTCTCTGTTACACTGTAGTGATTGCTATAAACTACACGTATACTGTAAATCTTAAAAATAGGAAGCCGTGCAGATCGATTTAAAACAGAATTCTTTTAATTGTTGCATTGAGAAAAAAAGACATAAAGTTTATAATATATATAAAGACATATATATATTAACATCTATTAACATAAACATATATTATTAAAAAACAAAAACAAAAAATATGAACATATTAAAAAACATAACCAAACAAATATTTGTCTCTGGGTTAAATAAACTGGCAACCCTCATAAGGAATACGTTATACATGTTTATTAATGGCAGTAATTGAGTATTTATAAACAGTGAAAGACAATGCATTGGCATAATGAGTCTTAAACTCTTATATAAACAAATTTTTACCAGAGATGGAGGGATTGATCGGCTATGTATCGATTTTTTATCAAAATATGTGAACAACGATCAGTCGATATTTCTCCAATTTAGCCGATCCCGAGAGACGATCAATGGCGTTAAACAAATGAGCCTAATTTCTGTATTTCCAGCTAGCGTTTCATCCAGGAAGAGGAGCCCTCCGTGAAAACCCCTCCAGCCAGGTCCCTGCAATTCCTATCTGAACCGCTAGGTGGAAACACACACCCTTTCATTGTTGACGGACTGACTAAAGCAGCGGCCGCAGGTTACGGCACCGCATGCGCTGACAGAAAACATGTCGTCCGTCTGGCAGAGTTTTACCGTATATGATACAGACTCAACGTGTCTCGTGGGGGAACCAGGATAAACACATTTAACACTACTAATCTGATTGGGCACTTAAGAGTACACCAAGCGGCTGAATACAGTGAGTATCAGCAAACAGCAGAGCTAGCACAAAACAAATAACCCGGAAACCCGTACAGACCAGATCTGACCGGTACTAACCAGTACAGCAGCAACAATCAAACAGCTAAAGGAATCAAACAGCCAAAGTGATTGAGTTAATAGCGCTAGATAACCGTGTTTCATGACTTGAGTTTGATACTCATACAGTGCATGTAGCCTGCTGTGGCATATAGCCCCACCCTCGATCGGTATCGGCTATCGGCCAATCGCGCTGAGAGGTCATCGCCGATCGGAATCGACCTCAAAAACCCTGATCGGTCCATCTCTACATAATGTAGACATACTTTGTTTATATTTTATATTTAAGTTTGTAATTTGCATAAAAACAGGAATTGTTAAATGTGTGTTTGCTGTAAAAACATGTTTACTTACAAACAAAACTCACATTTTTGTCCCCTATTGCCTGTATATATAATTTTTTTTCCTATTTGAGCACAAAAGCATGGTTTCTATTGAGAAGACTGTGGACGTAGACATGAACAAGTAGCTCTGTTATTTATGTCTGCAGCCATACACATCTCTTTAATAGTAACAGCTCATCAAAATAATGTAGCATAACTGTTAAAACTTATAGTGTTTTGTTTCTTATGTAAAGCAAGTATTTGTAGATATAGACACAGAAAATCAGTGGATTAATAATCTGCCACAGGTTTATAATTTCAGTTTTATTTTTTAATCTACATGTATCATCACTAAGATCTCCATTTTCTGTCATTTCTAGTTTTTCACATTGTTAAAGCTCTGCAGCTGCCATTTTACTGTATGTGATAATTCCATCATAAATGGACCAACAGAAATGCTCCAAAATAACATTCAGTTAAAACATTCTACATTCATTTACATTGAAAAAAATATATATTGTTGCTCTTTCCTGCAAATGAACTATTTCTGAAATACTTGTTTTTCTTTGGATTGCAACAATATATACACTACTGTGCAGAAGTCTTGGGCACCTAAGGCTCATGTTTAAAAACCTTAATTTTAGCAATATGTGTATTTTCACCAGTAAGAACACCAGATTTCATTAAAACAGATATAAATAAGTATAAATGCAATACAAAGTAGCATACATATCATATTTTGAAAAAAGTAGATCATATTTTGAGCTCCAGTTTGAAGAACAAAGTGTAGTTCCAGATTTCTCCTGGACGCCCCAGATATTGTATGAATGTATTCAGTTCCTTCAGCAGCAATCTTGATTTAGCTTAATGAAGTACTGAGCAGTCAAAGCAGGTATTAGATGAGAACTGTAAATAATACTGGGTTGTTTTCACAAGGAGAAGCTTGGAAAGAGTTAAATATGCACTAAAGTATATAAAAGCACTACTTACTGTATTAATACAGTTTGAATATTTAAAAAATAAAGTGTTTTGCTGAGAAAATAAAAGTTTCCTGTCTGGAAAAATAACTTTTAAAAATATATTCTCCCCAAGTGCCTAAATCTTTTGCACAGTACACAGTATAGAAATTCTATATGAAAGTTCAAGGGCATCAATGACTTCTAGTCTCTCAGTCTCTGTATTGTGAGCTCCATAGCTTGGGAATGGTGTTTCATAACAGTGTAACAACAGGAGCATACAATTATTTAGCTAAAGGCTGCTTATGTCAACACAATGGATGGTGCCATTTCTGACAGGAGCTGTTCATTAATATTGGTTATACACATATGTTAAATATATACATGTGTGTTATAAACTCCCTAAGTAGATTTCAAATGAAGCATGCACGAGATATTTAATCCAGGAATCCATTATATGATTTGCATTCTGTTCACATGATTTCAGTGTGACTTGGCATTCCGTAGCTCACCTCCACGATGAGTCCCAGGTCAACTACGTACAGCTTCTCTGTCTCGATCAGCTCTTTGAGCACATACCTACAGAGAGAGGAGGGAGAGATGAGGAGAGAATTCGGCTGTTTGATGTGAAAATAATGCTGCCAGCGTCGCTTTTCACTCGGAGGAGATAACAGCATCCGCAGCCGTTTCAATTAGACACTCCGCGCACAATGTGGCAAATATTTCGGGAAAGGATTAGCGCCCATTTAACCACAGAGTTCAAACAGGATCGACACTGTGCCACATTATACTACATAAGTTAGGATTGGCTGAGCTGCAGTAAGATCTACATTCTTTCATATTAGGCCTGTCATTTTCAATTATACTAGGAAAGTAGTAATATGATTGTTATGATGATCAGTAATTGAGTAATCTAAAAAAATAAAAATAGACTTGACTGAACAAAGCCATGCACAGATGATAAAGAAGTCGTGGGCTGGAAGTGAGGGAACCAGTCTTGTGACCAGAAGGTCGCTGGATCGATCCTAAACCGACAGGACACGACTGAAGAGCCCTTGAGTAAGACATATAGGCCCCAACTACTCCCCAAGCGCTGTGGATAAGGCTGCCCGCCACTCTGTATAGCACTAGTGAGCACTACTACTGTGTGCTCACTGGCCCCTAGTGTGCGTGTTCACCAGTGTGTGTGTGTATGTGGGTGTTTGCTCACTGCACAAATGGGTTAAATGCAGGGGTCAAATTCCTCTGTGTTCAAACACAAGTGGCAAATAGCTCCGAATTTTAAATTACCTTCAGACGGTCATGGCCTAAAGCAAGGCACCTAACCCCCAACTGCTTCCCGGGTGCCGTGGATAGGGCTGCCCACCATTCCAGGCTTGTGTGCTTACTGCCCCCTAGTGTGTATGTATATGTGGGTGTTTCACTGCACTGATGGGTTAAATGCGGAGGTCAAATTTCACTGTGTGCAAACACAAGTGATGGAATTCTAAAACCTTAAGTCTTTTTCTATTAAAAACTTAAATTATAAGATAAGCATGCTGTAAAAACACAATGTGACACAAATAATGTACAGGACAGTCAGAGACCACCCTTCACTTCTTTCATTTCCAGTCAAAATGACAAGGTATCCAGTTATATAGAGCAGGAAAAAACAGCACTCCTAGTGGACCACCAACACTGCCACCAGCTGATAAGCCGTATTTAAAGCTTTCATCTTTGCATCTTGCTTCAGATGGAAATGGTGGACAAAGATGGTGGTGACGTTATCACAGTTACTAACTGAGTTTATTTTACAAGACTTAAACATTTATTTTGAAGATGTTAAGGATTACTTGGAGCAAAGCTTAAAGCTTAAAGCAAAACCAGCCTCTAAGACTCGACTTTGGTGTGAACTGGAGGTGTGGAAGAATATCCTCAGAAAAAAAAACAACAAAAACCAAAAAACACTAAGTAAGGCTGAGCGTAATAAAGGCAAAGTGTGGACACACTTAGTACCGAAAAGGTCAATACTATGTTAAACTGTTGAGGCTGTTACTCAGGTTTTCTTGTGCGTTTTGACTGTTCATGAATAAAGGGGTGATTTTTGCTCAGTACTGTATAAACAGGAGTCGGTTCATTGAGAAGTCACATTTCAGTAACAGCTTCTTCTAACCAGGCTTAATCAGTGAATCGTTACAGTCCCTCATAACACGTATGCATCCTGAAACCCACCCCCCCATAGCTCCCCAGGGTGGCTAATGTTGTTAACAGTGTCCACACATACATGCTCTTCTCTAAGGCACTCCTCCGCTCCTCCTCGCTGTCTACAGTGGCTGATGATTGGCTGGAGGTGTCGTCCACCAGCACGGAGCTGCTGTCTTCTAGCTGCAGGTTAGAGGACTGTGTAGTCTGTGGAGACGGAAAGAAAACAAGTGATGAAACAGTTATGAAATGCATTGGTGTGTGTGTGTGTGTGTGTGTGTGTGTGTGTGTGTGTGTGTGTGTGTGTGTGTGTGTGTGTGTGAGAGAGAGAGAGAGAGAGAGAAGGCCAGAGAGATAGCGCGAGAAAGAGAGAGATGAGCTCCTGTTGTCTTGCTGTTTTGGTACAGGTTGCCTAGGTGACGGGAGAGCAGTATTCAGGCTGTGTTGGTGACAGTGACTGAATAATAAGAGGTATTTAGTGCTTACCAATAATCATGACACCATTGGACAAGGTGGGGGGGGGGGGGTAAGTGTGAGAGAGGGGAGTGAGAGAGAGATGGGGGAGGGAGAGAGAGAAAGGGAGGGAGAGAGAAAGCAGGGAGAGGGAGAGAGAGAAATAGAGGGTGAGAGAGAGAGAAAGAGAGAGAGAGAGAGGAAGAGAGAGGGACAAATGGATGGAGAGAGAGATGGGAAATGATAAAGATATAGAGAGAAAGTAAGAGAGAAAGAGAGAGACAAAGAGATAGATGTCGAGAGAGAGAGAGAAAGAGAGAGAGATGGAGAGTAATGGAGCAGGCTAATCAAGCATAACTCTTATAGGTGTTCCACCAACTGTCTCCACTGGTTATGGGTTGTTAGCAGTACTGATATCTAAGTGCCATGATAAGGTGAAACTGTTAAAACAATAAAAATGAATTTGAACATGAACATTGAAGTGAACAAAAATGATTTTTGTTCATTTTCATTTGATTGAAACTTCATTCTTGTTGTATTTAAACTCTTCTTTACCTTCTTCACCTGTTCACTACCAGCATAAATAGAAAGTACCTACAGAATCAGTCAGCGAGGTTTTGATCTACATTTGGTAGTAAAGATAAGGTTTGAAAATATAATATCAGAAATTTAGAAATTTAGACTACAATGATCAAGGTTGTCAGTATTATCGCAGTACTATTAAAATGTGCCAAAAAAGTTACTGATACACAAACTGAAATCATTTCTGCAAGTTTTTTATACAACCACAAAAAAAAATTATCAGCAAAAAATAAAATTCTCGTTTACATAAACATTACAATAATAACATAGCCAATACTTTATTTCAGCATTTGAAAACCATTTCAAATATGCATTAAAGGTGACTTCATGTGTCCATGAGAGGTTTAATAAGAAAAAAACTCCATTCCATTCAACAAGTGTAAGTGCAGACTCAGCTTAATGTCACTCCTTCCCCCAATTAGCTGATTTATGGTCACTGCACACCAAAATCTGGAAACCATAGTTTTTATTGAAGATACGTACACCGACAGTGCACATCGACGCCCCCTAGAGCTCAGCAACTCTGAGCACAGTGCCATGTCCTGTATTTTACCATCACTACATTAAATAAAAGCGTGCTATAATCACAGAAAGCCACACTTGATCACATGTGGTCTGTAATTCCTCAGAGAAAGGCAAAAAGTCTTTAAACAAATGCAAAGAGTAAGTTACCTCAGTTAATGTTCCTAGCTACCTATTTTTGAGCTCCTATGAACTCCATGAAGCCAGTTTGTGAAGAGGTAGAAAACTGATACCAAGCATGAGGAGTGGGGACGACAGCCAAGTTTCATATTTACATTTATGAGTATGATGTAAAAATTAATTTGGCATTCATCAGCTCTCACTGGCATTCTATAATACTACTCTAACTATGTGACGCGGCGTGATGCTGCACGGCACATCAAGGCTATCAAAATCTTCAATCTTCACATTATTCTTTTAATGCTGGTAAGGTTTTCTGATAAGGACATTTAGACCATTTAAACTATCCTACCTGGAGTTCTTATATATAGTTGAAGTTAGCTTCATGTTAGAATTTCCCTATCCCACCTTAAATGGTGCAACAGTAATATTTCAGTGCCTGAGGTGCTTTAATAACCACTGCACCATTTAAGGTAGAACAAGAACATTTAAAAAAGAAGCTGGTATATTAGAAGCTGACTTTAACTTCGTAGTTTTAATGTTGGCTTTCATGATTAAGAGGATTACAGCTGTTAAAACATTGTGAAGCTACTTATAAATATGCACTACAGTAAAATATTTTGTAACACAGCCGTTATAAAGTAGTGGGTAGTGGTCATTTTCTTTCTGCATGTTCTGCAGACAGGGTGACCATCTTTAATACTACTGCTACAATACTTACTTCTCTTAAACATCTGAAAAAACCTGTAGCACCATCACTGGCTTCCACCATGTTTCTCCTGAAATAAAACAAACCCACGCTGTGTGCTGCGGCTGCGGGAGACTTTGGTTAATTTTGTATTGTGATGATGCTACTGGAATCTTAATTTCCCTGAGGGAACCCTCCCAAAGGGATCAATAAAGATCTATCTATCTATCTATCTATCTATCTATCTATCTATCTATCTATCTATCTATCTATATAAACTTTGGTTGACGCTGGACAGTATTTAATGTGAATTTTTCAAAGCACAATAATTAACCACAATTTTAATGATAATTCAACTTGGAAAGCTTAATACTAACAGTGGTTTACTGTGAAGCCAGTAACCATTTTCACCAGAGTCTGGCCAAGCTTTAGGGCAGTTGTAAGAAATGTTAAACTGCAGCAGCAGCTCTATGCCAGAGATCTTTACTGAAATACTCACCAATAAAAGCTAATGTCTTTTACAATCTTCAAATAAATCACATGGCATCTCTTTTCTAGAAGATTCTAAGGTCTGTGGTTGACCTAGCATGTCTAGAAAAAAGTTTAAGCATACAGAAATCCAGAAATCATAATTTTTCTCCTTTTTTTGATGGTATTTGTGTTCCAATCTGAAGTTCTTGCCCTAAAATTCACAGTTCACCACTGATTGCCAACATGCTAGGTATCTACTACCTCCAGCTGAGTCTTATACTGCTGTGTGTAAGGTTTTGGGCCATAGTTCATGTTTCTAATGATTTAGCCCTGTTGGGTTGTGTAATGTGTTGATAGAGGGGAAGTACAAGAAGTTCCTGTCTTTGTTGTTAGCACATATGTTTCAAAGTTAAACTGAGGACAAACAAGTCAAGCTTTGCTTTCATAAGTCCATTAATTCCTCTTGTAATTGCGATAAGAAATGAATATAAATAACATGAGTAGTGTTCGCAGAGGGGCTCAAGTGACTCGAGGGATGGCATTTTAATATCAAGGGACTAAAGCCTGTATGTGCAGAAAGTCATTTAATTGATCGCTAAAGCTGCTGATCTCCTGTAGCCCTTCCAGATTTCATCAAATTTCTCATCCCTGGTGTCACACCTAATGCCAGCAAGGGTTTCTTGTGCCAGCTGACAGATACAATGTCCAAAGGTATAGAGACAGTCCTCTAATTAGAGGAGTCGGCAGCTTAAAGCCCACCCTTTGCTGACACAGGTTTAAAACTGCACAAACAGCCGTTTAATCGTCATAGAAAAGCATTGGCAGTAAAATGGGAGGCTTTGTAGCAGCCATTCCCAAACCTTGCACAGTGCCAAGCATCAGATAGAGAGGTAGAAACATCCTCACTTTAGACTGTAGAGCAGTGGGGTGATAAAATTGACCTGTCCAGGCTTCATAGAACAGTAACAAATACCTTGTTCAATCACAGAGGATTCAATCACATGGATTTGGCAAACAGGAGAGAGGACTGATTACCCCTTTATGCAGACAACAGAGACCCTCATAACACTGGTGGTTTAATTACAGCAAACGTTGGTCCCTTTTAGGATTGCTAGAGAACTATTTGAGTATTTGAATACACAGTTTAAGAAAAAAAAATAAAACTAATAAAATAAACTATTTCGTTTCAGGTTTGTTCAGCCAGCGGTCATCTTTCTTTACAATCTGTTGTTGTTGTTGCTAGGTAGGACAAAGGAGGGATGAAATGAATGATACAAGACTTCACTTTTTCAGCCTATGGTCTTTATAGGCCTGCATTTGGTTGTCCATATATTCTCTGTTCAAAGGAAAACATGTATCTTTATTATTGTATTTTTTTTCTTTATAATTTGAACATGACCGTTTAATTTCTGTCAAAGTTTCATAGTAAATGGACCAATAAAAATGCTCCAAAATCACTTTAAATAAAACCTATTGACATTACCCTACATTAAAAGTTAAGAAGGTTTTTGTCTTCTTTTGTAAAGTTACTATTTTAGAGATACATGTTTTCTTTGAACGGTGATGATATGTAAGATCCTGTCACAAAGACAGAGTCGAGGAGGCAGGATGCAGGATGCAGGCGCAAGCCAGAAGGCCGTTTAATAAGAACCAAAAACACAACTCTAACAAGACAACAAAGGGAAATAGAAACACTAACTTGAACTACTACAAAAGAAAACAACGACAAGGCTAACAAGATTTAAACAAACAGGTTACCAACAACAACATGAAGTAAGACAAAACACCAAGCAAGGACAAAGCACACGAACCAGGGAATAAAAGCAAGAACTAATGATGAACACCTGGCTAACAAGACAGAGACAACACAGATCAGGTGAAGGGCAGAGACAAGAGGGCGGAGACAAGAGGGCGGAGACAAGAGGGCGGAGACAAGGAGCACATGGCAAACATAAACAGAAACGGGATGGCAAGGACAAAACGTAAACAAAAATAACAGGCACAAAACAGAGCTGGACGTTCGCCCTGTTTATGGCCGTCTGTTAGCCTCCAGTTTTGTTTGCGTTTGTAGTGAGTTTACGTGCTTATTGTTTTGTTTTCGTTCTTTATTAAAACCCCTTTCTATTTAAAAGCTTGCGTGTGTGTCCGCCCCTTCTTTTCATCTGCTTCAGCCCCACACCCGCCTGACAAATCCTTGGTTTAACCTAATAATAATAGTTTAGATTGCTACATAAGGCTGTGTTTCTAGTTTAAAATGCTTGTAAACTGCAAGCGCATCACTGGAGGTGGAAGGAGAGGGCTGTTACTAAAACCCTGTGATAATATTAACCTACATCAGCCAAACAACGTACCCTCAAAAGCACAATAATGCAGTTTATTTTGGTAAAGGTGCAAATTTGTTGTGCGAAAAACAATATATGCTCTGTGTGGAGTCAACAAAGCTATAATTTTATTAAAACATGGTACACTTATATTCCTTCACTAAAGATACTAAAGACTCAGTGACAAGATGATTTTTGCCCCAGTGACTGTTTGGTCAATGACTATGGGTGTGACAAACTACCCCCTCGTCACACCCCTGGCAAACCTTGGTTTTAAAAAATTGCCACAGCAATTTTAGTCACAAGTACATCACAGCCTTCAAATGTTTTATCACTCCCACAAAAAAATATTCTGGACTGGAAGTACTTCACGTTGGAAGTAACCAAATGTCTATTTAGTGTTCAGTACTCTTATCCAGAGCAAATGTAAATGCCCAAGGACTCCTATTGTTGGTGAGCTTGCCAGGGAGGGGAATCAAACCCTATTTTTGTGCATGGATGACCTTGATATGGCCCACTCTGCTACACCATCCAAATTTTACCCTCATACTAATCACTACACCAATAATAATGAAAAAAGAATGAATAAAAATAATGTAGTTATACAACTAAAAGTGTATGTATACTTATGATTTGACCTTTTTTTAAATTAATAACTAAACATAAATATTTTATAAACTAAACAAAAATGTTTTGTGCTGCTGTTTCTATTCTGATGAATCCAATGACACTAAAAACGTTCCAACAGCTAGCAATAAAATGCAAACTCAGAAGAAAACATAGGACACTGGGTGGTTCCCCAGCAAATCTTTGTGAGGATATGTATTAAAACCCTCAATTCCAGAAGGAGCAGGTGTCTGCATACTTTGAACACATAATGTATACACATGAAGGCCAGAGCATCATCTCCACAAATACCTCAGCAGCTGCCTGACTGGGACCTGGTTGCCGAGCTTTTCTAACTGCAGTGCTACAGTGAAAATACTAACATGTACATATCCATTACTGCACCTTTGTTGCTGTGAGTAAACTCTGAGCAGGCCCTGAGGCCTCCATGGATCTGTTTAGAGCTATAAAGTTACGTAGCGTAATGTGAAGCACGCAGAGATTCCTGCATTGATGTTGTGATTGAGAGCACAGCTCTATTCTCTATCCCCTGGGCTTCTCTCTCTCTCTCTCTCTCTCTCTCTCTCTCTCTCTCTCTCTCTGTTCATTACTCAGAGCTTTTCTAGGAAAGGCCTTTGCCTTCAGCAGCCTCCTTGTCAGATAGCAGAGTGAAGCATTCAAATAACATTCACTTCTCCTCTTTACCTTACTGACTTTTAAAGGAGCAGTGAGCAATGTTACTCCATACTTCCTGTCAAATTTAGCCTAATTTATCTCCTCGCAGTTCGTTAGATGTCCGTTCTGAGTGCATACTGGAAAAATCTTAGTTTTAGTACACAAGTGGGAAATAAACAAAGTGAATTCCAGCCGAACAGTAACGGGGCAATTATGCTTGAGCACAGGACAGGGGTAAGCGAGCGGGCTATATGCTGAACTCCATCCACTATCAAGAAGAAAGATGACTGAGAACCAGCCATGAGGAGTAAATCTAAAGAACAGAGATCAGAGAACAGAGAAAGACATTTGTAGATCAGGCAAGCGGCAAATAGCCATATTAACATCAGTGAGGTGTTTCAACATTGGAGAGACCTTCTAGACAAGGAAGGCTATTGTCTATTTGCCAGCATCATGTTTTATTTTTCTCATTCCACCTTAAAAGCTTTGCAACTTTGTCCAATATTAAATATTAGTGTTGGTACACAAGTGGGAAATAAACAAAGTAAATTCCAGCTGAACAGTAACGGGGCAATTATGCTTGAGCACAGGACAGGGGGAGGCAGAGGGGCTATATGCTGAACTCCAACCACTATCAAGAAGAAAGATGACTGAGAACCAGCCATGAGGAGTAAATCTAAAGAACAGAGATCAGAGAACAGAGAAAGACATTTGTAGATCAGGCAAGCGGCAAATAGCCATATTAACATCAGTGAGGTGTTTCAACGTTGGAGAGACCTTCTAGACAAGACTATGGTCTTTTTGCCAGCATCATGTTTTAATTTTCTCATTCCACCTTAAAAGCTTTGCAACTTTGTCCAATATTAAATATTAAATCTTAGTTTTAGTACACAAGTGGGAAATAAACAAAGTAAATTCCAGCCGAACAGTAACGGAGCAATTATGCTTGAGCACAGGACAGGGGGAGGCAGAGGGGCTATATGCTGAACTTCAACCACTATCAAGAAGAAAGATGACTGAGAACCAGCCATGAGGAGGAGATCTAAAGAACAGAGATCAGAGAACAGAGAAAGACATCCGTAGATCAGGCAAGTGGCAAATAGCCATATTAACATCAGTGAGGTGTTTAAACGTTGGAGAGACCTTCTAGACAAGGAAGGCTATTGTCTATTTGCCAGCATCATGTTTTATTTTTCTCATTCCACCTTAAAAGCTTTGCAACTTTGTCCAATATTAAATATTAGTGTTGGTACACAAGTGGGAAATAAACAAAGTAAATTTCAGCCAAACAGTAACGAAGCAATTATGCTTGAGCACAGGACAGGGGGAAGCGGAGGGGCTATATGCTGAACTCCAACCACTATTAAGAAGAAAGATGACTGAGAACCAGCCATGAGGAGTAAATCTAAAGAACAGAGATCAGAGAACAGAGAAAGACATTTGTAGATCAGGCAAGCGGCAAATAGCCATGTTAACATCAGTGAGGTGTTTCAACGTTGAAGAGACCTTCTAGACAAGACTATTTTCTTTTTGCCAGCATCATGTTTTAATTTTCTCATTCCACCTTAAAAGCTTTGCAACTTGGTCCAATATTAAATATTAAATGTTAGTTTTAGTACACAAGTGGGAAATAAACAAAGTGAATTCCAGCCGAACAGTAACGGGGCAATTATGCTTGAGCACAGGACAGGGGGAGGCAGAGGGGCTATATGCTGAACTCCAACCACTATCAAGAAGAAAGATGACTGAGAACCAACCATGAGGAGTAAATCTAAAGAACAGAAATCAGAGAACAGAGAAAGACATTCGTAGATCAGGCAAGCGGCAAATAGCCATATTAACATAAGTGAGGTGTTTCAACGTTAGAGAAACCTTCTAGACAAGACTATGGTCTATTTGCCAGCATCATGTTTTAATTTTCTCATTCCACCTTAAAAGCTTTGCAACTTTGTCCAATATTAAATAAAAAACTAGCTAAACATTGTGTGCTGGCTTTATTCAGAAGGTTTAGGCTTGAAGTAATGGCTCAGTCACAGGCCAGACACTAAAGATGGTAAACAAACACTCAAGTTATTAACACACTCTTCTTTATCATTCAGGTGGCAAAACGGACAACACAAGGCTAACTAGAATTTCCAGTATGTAGGTCTGCTTAACAGAATGTTTAATTAAGAAAGGCCATCGCTCATCACTTGTGAGGTAGGCAGTGTGTAAAAAACATCTGTCTGGTTTGCTGGATGGAGTGACACTGGAGTGGTTTCAGAGCGAGAGACACGTGGACGCAAATCAAAATCGCGCTTCAGTTCCGGCTCCTCTCCCACTCCACATCGCTCACATGCTCGGCTGCAGTTACATTCTGGTGCTGAGGCACTGCTGCACAGTTTAAGCAAGAAGCTGGACAGGTAGACATCGGCTCCAGCCCAGAACCGCTGCACCATTTAAGGTTGGAATGGCAAAGTATTAATAAGAAGCTTGGAAAAATACGCTGTTAGTCCAGTTTGTTAGTCCAGTGTCGTTCACCTTGGCAAAAGCGTGTCCATGAATTTGAGGGGTGGAGCCTTTGTAGGAGCCCTGGGGGCTTTGGAATGTCTATTTAATATTAGTTCAGTATTTTTTTTGTGATTTTTCTGTAGTATATCATTTTTATATATTACTAATTATTAAGTGATAGGTACTATTTTTGTTTTGGCTGTTTATTAATTTGCAGGATATTTCTATAAACATGTGTTGAACAACTCACTTCTTCAAGTGAGAAGTGACTCCAAGTGACACTGAAAATGATATACCGGGTCCTTTAGACCTCTAGTTTAATGTGTTGCATTATGCTACACTGGGTTGCATTGTGCTACATTGGATTGCATTATGAAAATGATAAAGTGCTATACTGTGTTACACTGGGTTGCACTAAGCCATAGTGTGTTGCACTGTGCTTGATTGTGCTTCATTATGTTGCATTGAGCTACAATGTGCTGGGTTGTGCTTCGCTAAGATGTTGTGTTGCACTGTTCTACATTGTGCTGCATTGTGCTCTTAATGCATCGCATTGTGTCCTGTTATGTGTACTCTTTGAGCGCTCCCCTACTTAGCTGACAGGTTTCCTGGCTGTTCTGCTTGGCTCTGATCACTTCCAGATGTGCTCTGGCTTAGTCCACAGGAGACATCCCTCTCTTTCACGTTCCCCCCTTTATTTGCATGCCTTGTTTTTCTACCCAGAAGCCCACTTTCCGCACTTGAACATTTTAATAAAGAGCTGGGATCAGGGCTTGTTGTGCTTCCTGCAGGAAATTATGCTAAAGTTAGGTACGGCGAAGAGGGGGCCATCCCAGAGTCGCTCCCATATTTCTTTTTCTGTCTGCTTTGGGAAAACTAAAGAAAAATCCACAGCAGTTTTCCACTTAGGCAGCCGAAAGACTCTGTCATTGGGGTCTGGATTGCCCAAGTGATTATATATTCATTCAGGAATTTTCCATTAGCCAACAAACAATAAACCCGCGCTGGGGCCTGCAGCACAAAGACAGGTAAAGAAAGCTGAGGAATGAGGCGCTTCAGCAAGGACAGTGCAGAGTGCAGCATTAGATACAGCCAGTTCAGAGAGCTGCTGCGTAGAGGCTGAAAGCAAGCAGCCTTGATTTCTGCAATTTATTATAATAACAGAGAAATATTCATAAGGGCATGACCCAAGAGAGAGTGACCCGAATACTCTAATCCACAACAACTCTCTCTCTCTCTTTTTCTCTCTCCATCTCTCTCTCTCTCTCTCTCTCTTTCTCTCTCTCTATCTCTTGCTCATACACATAGCATCTATTCTCTGTTCCAGGGTTAATAGGTAATATGTGAGATTTTGCTATGTACCCAACGTTTCATCCGATTTAATCTTCTAAAAGGAGATCCTAAACCTTCACCGTGCTCGCTCTCTCTCTCTCTCTCTCTCTCTCACACTGCAGGGTAATGTCAGTGCGGTGACTCAGGGAATCAGGCTGAAAGTGAAACTATAATTCAGCAGTGTTCACTAAAAATCACATCAGGCTGGCAATAAACACTGGCATCGTATTTCTTCACCACTGTATGTGTGTGTCTTTATATAATACATGTGGAACGTACTATTATACGTAATATTATTTGGGAGCACCAAATAACTTGAACCCTGTCATATAGGGTCTTAAACTGTCCTGATTTTATTTAATAATATGATAATGTAATATTTTCATGTTACTTTTTCTGGAAATTGTCAAGACAGATGCCATTCTGTTCAAAGTCTTGACGGTTAACCAGATTATACAGCAGAAATTAGCATGTGACACAAATGACATAATGACATCAAACAGCATGACACTTGTCTTGACAATTAGCATCACACATTTATACTACTTAACAAAATCTGTCAGGAGAGCAAGACACTCGCCATGACATACCCTACATACACTACCGCTCAAAAGTTTGGGATCACAGTGAAATGTTCTTGTTTTAATGGAGTATCTTCTTCCTTAACACAACAATGGACTGACGGGTCTCTAAAGAAAGTTGTTTCTTTCTGGTCATTTTGAGTCGGTCAGCAAGCCATCAACTGCTGATGCTTCAGATACTAAACTAACCTAGAATGTTGTTCTCCCTTTTATACTCACTTATTAGTAGAATGTTTTTCAGCTGTGCATCACAATTGAGCAAGAGTGTCCTAACAACCAATTAGCCCAATAACATCCTTAACTTGGATTGGTGGTCGTACCAGGAGATTTAGACAGAGGACTGAGAATTGCTGATAATAGGACTATATGCAAAATAGGCCTCTATACAAAACTAGGCTTTAATATAAACATTTGTATTCATTAAAAATCACATGATACACTTCAATTAATTGTGAAATGGACAATATTGTTTGTAAATTGCATGAAAATTGCATGAATTGCATGAAGATTGCATGAAATTAGGTACACCTCCTTGCGTCTACACTTAATGGGTATTTTAACAGTGCTTTACAGTTTAAGACTGTAGTCCATCTGTTTGACTCCATTGTTCCATTGTTATTGTATTATTCAGTGGTAAAGAGCCCCACAGGACCACCACAGAGCACATATTGTTTGAGTGGTGGATCATTGTCAGCACTACAGTGACACTGATGTGGTGGTGTGTTAGTGAGAGTTGTGCTGGTACGAGTGGATCAGACACAGCAGTGCTGCCGGACTCACTGTCCACTCTATTAGAGACGCCTACCTTGTTGGTACACCTTGTGGATGTAAAATGGGAGACAATAGCTTATCTGTTGTTGCACAGTTTGTGTTGGTCATCCTCTAGTCCTTCATCAGTGGTCACAGGACGGTGCCCACTGAATAGTTTTTGTTGGTGGACTATTCTCAGTCCAGCAGTAACTCTGAAATGTGTAAAAACTCCAGCAGCACTGCTGTGTCTGATCCACTCACACCAGCACAACACACACTGACCCACCATCACCACATCAGTGTAACTGTACTAATAATACTGCCTGCTCTGTGGTGGTCCTGTGGGTGTCCTGACCACTGAAAGAAAAGGAAAATGAAGCATACAGAGAAACAGATGGACTACAGTCTGTAATTGGAGAGTTTGCTTCTGTATGATAAGTGGAGCTAATAGCTAATAAACAGACAATGAGTGTAGATACAAGCATGTGGTATACTGTGCAATGAAAAACACGTATTTTCCTTTTACCGCATCATCTAAACACGACAGCTGGACATGACAATGTGTGAAAATGTTGAAAATGGTTGAAAAAAATTCTGGTTCTATTGACTTACATTGAAAGTTATGACTGTTTTGTCCTCTCCTGTAAAGTTACTAGTTTGTAGATACTTGTTTTTCAATGGACAGTGACGATATTTAATATATCATCATTGTCTTAATAAAAGATTTTTCTTGTAATAAAAGACTTTGCTATTGGTCTATTTACTGCAAATTATTAAATGATGTAAAAGATGAAAATGGCATTGATATAATTTCCACAATATATGGGATATATTATTATAATGTACAAGTACTCATGTGTAATATAATATAATATAATATAATATAATATAATATAATATAATATAATATAATATAATATAATATAATATAATATAATATGCAACAGCCTGTACATATATGACATGTTATTATTACATATAGATTGTTGCATATTATATTATATTATATTATATTATATTATATTATATTATATTATATTATATTATATTATATTATATTATATTATATGTATGGCCTCACAGCCTAACACTGTTTTAAAGCAAACCTGTCTGTGTGGCCCATGTTTCTTCAGTGTGTTTATGTTTTTAGAGTCATGTCTATAACATGCAGTCTGCCAACAAAATGCCCAGCAGACGTTCCACACTCAGGCAAGCATGCACACACATATTTACACAAACACACACCGCAGCGCATTTCCCACGTCATATGATGGCCACACTAGAAAGTCTAGAGGAGAGCTTTGGAAAAATTACTGGCCTAATGACTGTGAGTGAATACCGGGCATGCGGGATGCTTACTAGTAATCATACAGTTATAGATTTTAATCCCTGGGAAGCTTTGCACTTAGATCTTTAAGCTACATACTTACAAAGACAGCAGGGCAGGCCAATGTCTGACCCCCAAACATCACATGCACTCATAGCATAACGGCACCAGGAAAATATATGAATGCATTAACCCTGTGTTTCCCAATGCACTGTCTACAATACATTCAGAGTCTTGACCTTTGCCTACTGCCAGCTTATTACAGTTTTTCTCAGTCGATTTGGTACATTTCTCACATCATGATTTACATTGGCATCACAACAAGTGCATTTCTCAAAACAGTTAGTGCAAACAGCAGAACTCAATTAAATACCTGCAAAGGCACGTACCTCACTCAGAATTCTTTGTTTTTGCCTCAAGAGCAAATATTTATGTAAATTAACTTGTCAATGCCATCAGAATGTCTAGTCTGTGTATCATTGCCTATGAACAAGCTAGTCAAAATACTTAGTCATGTTGTCAGTGCAACAGTGTACATTGTGAGTATATTCTGATGGAAACTAGCTTTGGATTATAAGAAGTTAAGTTAAAACCGTATGTGTTACAAACAAAATACAAACTTACACACAACACAACATTACACATGACTGTATGTGGGAGACTGACAGCAGGAAATTAAACAGGAATCAAATTTATACAGTAATATACTTTTACTGTATTGTTTGCACTGCAATTTGTTGACAAACAAAATCAGATAGAAATTCAGGAAAGACAGACAGCTTTTTGGCAGCACTCAATAACACAAAGGAAAAACTACACAATTAGAAAATATTAGAAGGAATTAGAGTGCTTTCTTTTCCTGTCGCTCCTCTCTGCGAAGCATAAGATTGAATAACATTTTAGAATTTATGTCAGTGTGCAGCATTACAGCAGAGTGCACATTTCTGAATTACACACCTGTTTATCTACGAAACGTTTGAACAATTGAAGACACAGTTGTTCTTTCAATATTCGGCTGCACCCGGCGACCAGCTTTAGCCATTGTGAGACCAGGATTTACAACATGGTCCACAATTGTTGCCCTTATTTCATCTGGGACAAACCTATATGCATGGACTCTCCTACCACTTCCTCTGTTTTGTCCCCTCAGCCTTACACCAAGCAGCCTCTCTTCTTGGCTGTTCACCTGTACACTGTCTTGTCTTTCCATTGTGAGACTTTGTGACTGCATTGTTTTGTGTCTATATATGTTTGTCAACTGAAAGTTCATGAGATGCACCTCTGACTGATGGTTGAGACCTGACTGAAACCTTTATACATTCCCCTTCTTAACTGAAAGCCAAGATTCACCTGAGAACAATTTAATCAATTTAGGACAGATTCCCAAAATGTACCAAAGGTTTTTTAGAAATGTACAAATGATGCCTGAGAGATTACGACAACATGTTCAGCACTTTTGCATGTAATGACTAAGGCAATGACCTAAAGCCTAAAAGTTTTGGAAGGTAAGACAATTCAACAGACAATCAGTAGAACATATTTTGATAAACGTGACATAAGCAACTGATAATGTAAAAAATAGCAGACAATTGTACACGACCATTTGCAGGAATGTACAAAAGCATTTGCAAAATGTGAAACACAACGAGAAATGCTATTATGATGCGCACAAGTGATGAGGAGATGTGGAGACTGAACAAATAGTTTTGAGAAATTCAATTCTGATCTGAGAAATGAACCAAATCGACTGAGAAAAACTGTAAAACTTGTCCCCAGTGTAGCTGGTGTGCAAGAATGTGCACAAGGACCATCAGTCAGTTGGAAAAGGTTGTTTTCTATGATCTCTGTTTTGTAGCACAATGTAAAAGAAGATAAAAGATGTCTATTATTAAATGTATTTTATCTTAATGAATTGGATACATTCTTGTGCATACATTTGCATGCATATAGTAGTTAGTATTGAAAGTATTGAGAGTCTATAAGTCTATAACAACTACAAGTAATAATCCTGATGGAGTGACTAAAGGTAATCTATGTTGACAGGTAAGAGTCTACAAGTTGTCTACAACAACTACAAGTAATATTCCAGACGAAGAATATTAAAGTTATCTACAATGACTGCGTTGTAGAAGTAATCTACATTGCCTGCAAGCCATTGTTTCATAAGAGAGTCTACATGTTACCTTCTTTCGAAGAGGATAAAAGTTGCCTACAATGACTGTGAGGTCATCATCTCATAGCAGAGCGTACATGTTGTCTACAACGCCATCTCATAGGGGAGGATAAAAGAAATCTACAGTGTGATAACAGTATTTAGAAATCACATTATCAATAGAGATTCAAAGGTTAGATGAAAGAAATAGCCGCAGCATTAAATGGTTAAAAGATTTTTTGTAATTTCTTAGCAAGTCTTACAGCTGTAAGCATGGTCCATTCTTTCAGTCTACAAGTCTACACTTGATTAGTAATAATGCAGCTTTACCATCTGGTAGTAATAGTTTCCTCCAGTGGAGACACATATCGAGGGGGGGCTGTAGATCAAAATCATTACAGTTCTTTATTCTGCTTTGAAGTTGCACCCTGAGTCATAATTACAGTTCATCAGTCAAGCACTTTTACTGATTTTGGGGCAGATGTGGGTGATAGGTCAGAGTAAACTGCCATTGAGAGCCAGCATAAAGGCTGCTGCGTATGACGTCTGGGGCTGTTTGTTTTGCCTTGGCTCCAGCTGAAGCGTCTGAGATGTGTGAGGTTTGCGTGTGCATGCGTGTGTATGTAGAGTTCAGGTGATGTGTGTGAATTGTGTTTGATCAGTGTGTGCTCTCACTCTTAGAGTCAGCACTGTAACAGGCAGCCTGGCGACTAATGACCCATCGCTCTGTCCCATCTGGCTCTTCTCACACAGCACGCTCTCTCTCACTCTCACACACACATACATCACTGCTTCTGCAGCCTTTTTCAGCCCCTTAATCATCAAACTCTGTCTGCACCTTCCTTCCTGATATCCTTCTCTCTTGTCTTTCTCTAAGTACAATGACGGAACAAACTAAAGCATCCTCAAGTCATCATCTCATGAAAGATCCAAAATCACCTACAACAAAAACAAAGCACTATCGTTCAACAGAGTATACAAATTATTACGTCTTTAAAGTGTGTACAGCTCCCTTTACAGAAACTTAAAGCAGTCCACAGAGATTACAGGCTGCCGCATCATAGAAGACTCCACCTAACATCTACCAAGACTCCAAGTCGCTATCTCATAAGAGAGTCTATGGCAACTATAAGCAACGAGAGGACAGATGTTATTTACAACCACTACAACTGCTGGCTGCCATCTCTGATTAAACCAGTTATATCAAACCAGAGTCTTCAGATCATTAATCATGACCAGAATTTACTATTTCATAGTCTCTATAGAGATATCCTGTTGTCATAGGAAGGGCTAGAAGTCCTCTAACATCTACAATCAGTCTAGAACAGCCACAAAAGCTTGAGAATAAGAATCACCAGGCATCTACAACAGCTAGAAGTCATCACATCATAAGAGAGTCATAAACCATGCGGTGGTCTACCATGATTACAGATGATCATCTCACAAGAGTGTCTGAAACTAAAATGTATCTAATATAAGTATCTGCAATAACCACAAGCTATCATCTCATTGGACAGTCCACAAGTTGTTTTTAGTGAATTCAAGTCGTCCCTGGAAGTTAGGAAGTGCCCTTGAGCAAAGCACTCACAGCTCACTAGTGTGTGGGTGTTTGACTGGGTTAGATGGGTTGAATGCCATTGTCATATTATTGGTATGTATCTTTGGAGTTGGAGTAATACACTGGGGGGGCTAAGGACTGATACTGCCTTCATTGACTACAAATGGCCACATCGTCACTGACTCTACAAATTTATAATGTCTGCAATGACTGTCAGTCACAATTCATATGATAGGTTACAAGTTGTGTACAACAGTCTACATTTTGTCTAGCAGTCTTCATGTCATAGGACAGTCTAAAGATGTCTACAATGATTTAGAGATGTTATACACTCTCATTTGTCATTGGTGATATAAAAGTAGCTTGAATTTCTTCTGTTTGTTTATCTCATTGTAGAGTGGACTAACCTGTATAGGACCCAGAGAGGTCGAGCCCTGTAAGGAATCAGACTGATGACTGTGAGACTGCAGGATGCTTGGGGCATCTTCAGAGGCTGGTAGGCCTTCCCTCCACTCCTGCATGAGCACATACAAACAGTTTTCTGAGACTTTCTTAAAAGTGATAACCTTTTGCAGAATGAGAATATTTACATAACTCTTGGGTTTGTCCTTAGAGGTGGTAGACAGCAGTGTGTATGAGTCCTTGACAAATGACACTCAGCGGGGCACACTGGTCACTGAGACAGATGCACGCTGCAGGGCTGTCCAGCAGGTCAGATGCTAACTCTGTGTGGGCCAACTTTCACTGCCTTGTGAACTGTGCGAGACAGCTGGCTGAGGACTATGACACATGTTCAGGTGTGACCTGTGTACTTTTTTCAGTTTGTGAAGGTCAGTCAGAGATGAGAGTGTTGAACAACACCGGGAACATATTAGCTTCAACTCCACTGACAGACATACACAGTAATTAAAAAAGTGTATTAACAGTCAAATCTTTGTCTCACAAATGTACCTTCAAAGGCACAACAATGGAGCTTAGGTTTCAATTGCACCCAAGATAAAGCAGAACTAACAGAAAAGCTTCACAGTCAAGAGGATCTCCAGAGTCAATGCAACTTAAAACATGCTGAGTTACAATGAAATACAGTATTATGTTTTTTAACTAAATTATAAATTAATAATTAGAGTTATAGTCTTTATCTAAAGGCATACTCTTGAGGGTTTTAAGTGACAAGCCTTTGTAAAAATATAAGTAAAACTCATCTAATTGTTGTCAAGTATACGAACAGGCTTTAATGTATAAGGAGCATAATGTAGAGTATACTATCTTAAGGCTGCAATGTAAGAGGATGTAGAACAGTAATATTCTATATAGGTAATAATTTAGAATATGTATGACATTACGCCTTATGTATACATAAGTTTAGGTCGAGTTTACTGTCATTAGGGTCGACTGTAGAGTATATAGACATATAAGTCAAATAGTGTATATACTGGTATAAGAGTCTAAGGTAGACTTAAGGCTGTAAGGTATAATAGGAATATTGTAGAGTATACTGACATATGAGTATATATAAGTATATTAATTTAAGTGTGTAATGTTTAAATGGCACATTATACTTTATACTGACATAAGGATTTAAAGAAGTACATGCAGACATATGTGTCTAATGTAGTGTATACTGACATATAAGCCTAATGTAGAGTGTATAGATATATGACTAAGGTAAAGTATACTGAAATAAGGGTCTTATTTAGAGTATCCTGAAGTAAGAGTTTAGTGTACAGTATATTGACATTAAGGTCTAATGTAGCATATACAGAAATAAAGGTCTTATATAGAGTATCCTGAAACAGGAGTTTAATGTATAGTATATAGACATATGACTCTAATGTAGAGTATATAGATATATTACTCTAATGTGGAGTATACTGACATAAGGGTGTAATGTAGAGTATATAAATATATAATTCTAATGTACAGTGTATAGATATATGACTCTAATGTAGAGTACACTGACATAAGGGTGTAATGTACAGTATATAGATATATAATTCTAATGTACAGTATATAGATATATGACTCTAATGTACAGTGTATAGATATATGACTCTAATGTACAGTATATAGATATATGACTCTAATGTACAGTGTGTAGATATGTGACTCTAATGTAGAGTATACTGACATAAGGGTGTAATGTAGAGTATATAGATATATGACTCTAATGTACAGTGTATAGATATATGACTCTAATGTAGAGTACACTGACATAAGGGTGTAATGTAGAGTATATAAATATATGACTCTAATGTACAGTGTATAGATAGATGACTAATGTAGAGTATAATGACAAGGGTGTAATGTACAGTATAAAGATATATTAATGTAATGTAATGTAAAATATATAAATATATGACTCTGATGTAGAGAATACTGACATAAGAGTCTAATGTAGAATATGCTTGTATTAGGGAATAGTGTAAATTGTATTATATTAATTGTAGAAGGACCAAATGAGAAAATACTAACATGCTGTTTGTACTAGCATATTGATTAAATTTACTATTAATACTAGAACACCTGGACCTTAAGGTCTAAATATAATTGCAATGACATCCAAGTGTAGAGTAGGGTCTATCAAAAATGTAAGAGTATGTTATTATAAAGACATAATGGTCATACTCTCATCATATTGAAAATAGATTTAAGGTGGCGTATAGCATTCTAATAGCCTAATGTAGAGTATAAAAGATTCTAATATAGAGCATACCAACTTCAGGATTTAATGTGTTGTATGCGTATTTGTACAAGAAAAGACTGTAATACAGAGTACTCTGTTATAAAGAGTGCACGTTTTCTCTCACCAGCTCCTTATCTGTGATGGGCAGGATGGTCAGGTGCTCCTCTGCTGTCCTGGTGGTGGCCAGCTCCTGGTTGCTCTTGCTTTGGGGCGGAGGGGGTTTACCTTCCACTCTCCGTGCCGGTCGTTCCCCCTTGCTTCCTCCAGCTGCTCCGGCGCTCAGCTTGCGCACCGGGTTGGTCAGCCACTTCTTTAGCGTGCTGACGGAGCGGCGGGAGCCCGGCGAACTCGGGGCAGAGCTGCCGGATGCCTGGGGGGGCAGAGAGGCCACAGACGTGGAGATACTGCCCTCGCTGCCCGCCGCAGAGTAGGAATCTGCACAGGTATGGAGAAAAAATAAAAGATAAGTATTTCAGGAAGGAAAACAAAAAAACTGCCTGGCATAAGTGCTTTCATTAACACATACATCTACCACAAGCCAAAGGTTAGGAAACAACACTGACTTTGTAAAAACACTAAAATGTGCTGTTCAGGAGATTAAGGACATAATGTTTATTTATACTGAACAAAATAGTCTCCACAGACTAAATATTTGATTTTATTGCGGCCCTAATCGTATTGACCTGATTCCCCCATTCATATGCTCCTAAAGAGTGTAGTAAGTCAGTGTAGTCAATGTAATAGATTTATCTTGGGAATAAAAAGATGTGAAATCCCATATAATATTAGGAGGTGGCTGTAGGTTTTAATTCCAACACAGCATGAGCACACTTTATAAAACAAATCTGTTCTTTGAAGACTGAAGTCTACAGGAGCAATATAAAATGAAAATATAATATGTACAATGTTTTATCAGATGAGCTTCTGCTTGTCTGGAATGAAAACCTGCAGCAACACTGACCCTTTGGGTACAATATTAAGGCACTGCAAACAACAACAAAAAAAAGTAAAATAATCTTTTTATGTGAAGTAGATTTCACTAAACATGTTGTTATGTACTCTGTTGGCGAACAGACTTGATTGTAAAGTATTTTTCAAACTTTAAAAACTGCTTGTACACAGTTGCATAATAGGAACACTAAGCTTAGAGGAGCTATGATTCAATGTTTCTGCTCTCCTCACACTCCAGGCAGTAGATGTGCACGTGTGTGTTTGTATTCACGTGGTTTCAATGTACTGACTTAGTGAGCAAAGCAGACAAAAACAACAAACTACTTTTTTGAAGTGGCATGTTTCACTGTTTAAAAATTATAACATGACATCAAAGGAAATCTAGAATAGATGTTAAGTTTAGGTTGAGCCAGTTCAGTACATAATTCTTAGGACTGTGTTACTGTATAGAGATACTTACATATATACAATAAATACGTACATATAAATCTGTATATATAGATATGTATAGATACATATACACTTAGATACATATACATATATACACTTCACTTTTTTCCCAGGTAATATTAAGTAAGAGGACATGTATAATACACATATAAAAAAGACATACACAAAGATATGTGATAGAAATATACTATATACAGTATATAGGACATATACATAACTATTTTATATACAGGCTTAACATAAGAGAAGAAACACAAAAACATTTGAATGGATTTTTAAGTAATTGTGGACTATTTATATTGTTCCATTCAGTGTAAGTGGCACATAATGTTTCATATAGACGAGACGGTCCATATGGGAGCGAAGATATATATAGGACTTATGGTTATTACATACAGATGCTTAAATATTTAAGACATGTTATTATTACTTGTAGGCATTTACAAATGTATTATTCATATTAGACCTATTAGATGTGAAGTAGTAATAATATAATATTGTTAACATTTGATGTTATATAAGTTTATAGGACAATATTGTCTTTTGGAAGTAGTTTTGGAGCATTTCTATTGGTCCATTCATCATAAAATTATAACTCAATATAAAGGACAGTTAACATTTTCAAATTCTGCAAATTGTCTGTTCTGACAGAGATAATGTACAATCGAATGTAAATAGAATGTAAAAGCTGTTTTGTCAAACCATATACTGGTTCATTAGTACTGGGCTTCCTCAAGGAGAGATTTGTTCAAGTGAACACAATGGTTATATTAATATTCATATTTTTAAGGGTTTTATATATATTTTCTTTTTCCAGTGCATATAAAATTTGCACAGTATTGTATATAATACATATGAAACATACTGCTATTCGATATAAGAGTACTAGGAACATACTTCAGTGGTGGGTCCTGACAATGCATAAAAACGGTGTGTATCTCTATATGTGTGTATACTCTTATGTGTACATTTCATGTCCGCATATGAGTGTCCAGTGCAGGTGGTCCATTCGAGTTGGCATGTATGAGGCTGGTTGAGAGAGTACTTAAGGGAGCAGTGCTGGTCAGCCAGACTACAGTGTGACCCAGGGGAGCTAAATATAGTCCCAGTCCAGCTGAGGCTGCGAGCGCTGCGTTCATGTCATGGGGACCCTGGGAAGGGAACAGGGGGGATGTGCACAGGAAACACACTTTAATCCTCACCCGCAGGAAAGGCCGCTAACTTTTTTTTGTTGTTGTTGTTTTCTCACCACGTCTGTGTTCTGTTCCATTCCTCTCCAGCCCCCCTTTTCCTGCCCATAGTGCGGCAGCCGCGTCTCGGGTTATCAAGTGACCCTCTTCGCTCGCCTGCCTCATCCTACTATCCATCTCCGGCAGCCCCTGGCTGACCTCTGACTCAGCCTTGGTGATGGGAGGCTTGACTCAGTTTAGCGATCCGATTCTTTGGAAATGTCAGTAAATCAAACGACCAATGTCAGCTACTCATTCATTCAGAAGTCAAGTTAGTTCTCATGTCCTTTGTACATTATGTTCAGATGTGAGCATGTCCACTCACTAATGGACATGAAATGCACAAAGCACAAACACACCAAGGAGAAAAGCCATCTACAGTCAATAAATTGGATCAAAAGATTGCTCTTATTATGTTTCAGTGCAGTATGTTGGGCTTTATGAGGTGAAAAAGTAAAATATTTTTATTATTATGAGATTTTCTCCTTATTTAGCCATACCTAGCTCATTTGTACTGTTCCCAGTGAGAGTATAGAGGATCAAACATTAGTACATGACCAATAAGTGCACCAAAACTTAACTCAAGCATATCATTGCTCCCCAAAGAAACACATGTATCTCATCATACATATAATTTGTATATGACAGCTGTTCTTTATATTCTTTAGAAGTTTTATAATGAATGGACCAAGAGAAAATCTGGTTCCATTAACTTACATTGAAAGATAACAATGTTTTTGGCCTCTCCTGTGAAGTTGCTATTTTGGAAATACTCTTATTTCTTTGGACAGCGACGATATTTTTAATCGCTATGATTAGAAGGATTACCTTATGAAGATACATTTGTTTGCCTAGGAAGCTGTAAATACTAGTTTTATTAGAATGTATGCTAGTAAGTAGAGAGCTTGTGGATGTGTATCTCAAGGGAAAATGTACATTTGTCTGATTCTGTACATGATTTTAGCTAAAAGTAGCCATTTGCATATGTGAGTGCGCCATCTCAGAGTTCGTTACTATGCTAATAGCCATCTGCCAGCAATAGACACATCATGTTATAAAATGATAAAACGAATTATCAAAAAAAATCATGTAGAACACAGATACTCTACTGCTTCTTTATCAGCACCGGATCATAGACACTAGCATGACAAATGCTATGCAGTCAGTGGTGGTCTAGCCAAACTAGCCTACGCTAGCCTTGCTATTACAAGCTTCCAGTAACATGGAGCATAACTGTTGTGTAGATGCCACCAAAAAAGTTCAGACCAAATATTCACTAAATCTAAGCTTCCAATTGTAAGGTAAGCATGCATTGCACTCTTAGGTTGATTTTGGCACTCAATATATTTTAGACAGCCTGCCAAAGCCTTAACTAAGAGCAGTGCTATAATGTGTTCATAGCGTTTTAGGGTACCACTTTACAATAAGATTTCCTTTATGAACCGATTATGAATTGTTTACAAATGTTTATTAATTAGATCCCCTTAAAATCGTTCATGAGCTGTTAAAACACGAAACAGCGCAACAGTGACCTGTTGTTAGAATAACAGTGAACCCACCCTCTTTTATAATGTGTTAAATATGCTTAGATTTTGAGGTTTATGGATGTTACTTTGACTTTTCCATCAGTCAGCATTAAAATTGTCAGCTTCAATACATATTTGTGTTCATCATACAGCTCAGTTTTGACTGTTTTATTAATGCGTTAAAACAGTTTACTAATACTTTGTTTGTTTATGACACAACTAATAAACATTAATAAACAAATATTAAACTGTTCACAAACACTTTATAAGGGTAGTCTTATTCTAAAGTCGTACCCTTTTTATTTATAAGCTTACTATCATGAACACGCACTACAGAGAAAATATACTAGCATCATACTAGCATCATAATCAGTTCAGCTGATTTATTGAAAAGAGACAGTTTAAAAGATCTGAGTCATTTATGGATCGTTTATGAGTCAGAAATAATCAGCTTGCTAGAAATGCATACAGACACATGCTCTCTCGTTGGTCCAGTGCAGTAAGGTTAAGTAACACATATGGCCACTCAGCAGCACTTGCTCAGGTGGAACAAGGCAGCACCTCTTTTCCAAGAACTTCACTGCTGTAGTTTGTGAAAAATGGGACTTGGAACTGATTTTTGGAGAAAGCACTCCTGCTGTGAAAAACCGTTTATTCCATTTTACAAAATTTTCCAGGTTAGCGTTTGGATTAATAGCCTAATAACGCAGTTGATCTCAGCCCAAGTGGAATCTAGAGGGAAACTGAAGAGGATCTGATTACACCTCCTACTGCTGGACGCTGAGCAAAGCCTAGCAGCTTTCTGAAAACCATATTGCCGCGTGCTGGTCTGCAGAACGTGTGAATGAGGTGGCAGACCGGCCATGTGTCTCCCTGCACAGCGGGGTGGGATGAGGAGCAGGTTTAGCCTGCAGTTCTCACTCAGTTTCCTATCTCTCGCTCTCTCTTTCTATCTGAGCCCTTTCTCACAGACCGGCTTTTATGGAAATGCAACAAATCAAATTCAATAGCTGGTTTTGAATTTTGGGGGGAAGGAATGTTATCGAGAATCAAGGGCTTCACAATGACCTTCTGGAGTCTGGAACAATCAGCTATTGTTTATGATATCCTCCACAAATCAATAGTGACATACACTATCAAACAATGTGTTGTCCTTCACTTCAGCCTATGCACATGTAAGGGTGGTTTAAGACTCAGGCAAAGAGACGCCAAAACGCCAGACATTTAAAAATAATGTGATGAATTGGCCTAAACTCTGATTTACATATATTTTTTCAACGCAGTTAATCAGTCAAGACGTGTATAATGGAAGATGGTTCTTCAGGTTTGGAGCTACAAAGCTAATGTAGACAACAAGTAAACTCATCAGTAGACGGTTGAAGTGGACCACGCCTATATTTGGAATTCTGGCTTCAAGCAAATAAATGGCATGTATAGAAAAATGCTTTATAAATGCTCCAAACAAGCTGCCCACTGAAAATGCTGTCGCTTGAAACTAAGTCAACTAGTAAAATTCAACAGTGTTATAAACCAACACTAGTTCAAAGTGTAAACTACTACCGTCAGCACTGCTTGATACCAGCATACCAGCACATGTGTTGTGATTTGGCTACTGGTGTGCTGGTCAGTAGCAATAAGAAGTTAATATGTGGTCACCTGCAAAACCAGCATATGTTGTATTTGGATGCTGGTAGGCATGATCAAGATGGATGACCAGCTACACCAGCACAATACCATTTTAAACCAGCACAGACCAGTGTTATCCCGCATAGACCAGCATAAACCAGCATAGACTGACGTACCCAGCATAGAAGATCTTACCCCAACATGGAATGCATGCTGGTCTTAAATACTGCATTGCCAAAGCTTGCAGGTCTGTATGAAGTATTTTGATGAGATTACCAGTATGACCAGTGCATAGCAAGGTTAGCTTGGGTGCAGCAAAAGTTGTATTTTAGTTTCTTAACCTAACAAATACAGAGGATCTGGAAACATTAGGAGATAAAATGCACATATGGTATAACATGTCAGCTTGAGATGTTTTATCTTATGACAGATCAAGACATCAGAGGCATTTGTAAACAATGCCAACCACATCATGACAAGACGACTTCAGAGGTAGGCATACTGCATGTCTGAATCATCACACACTTATCTGAAACCATGTCAAGTCGTTAAGTAAGCTCAATTAGATTGGATTATAAAGATTCTGGCACTGCATGACTTTTAGCTAAAAGTATTTTTGTTGATTTTTATAGATTAAAATCAGATCAAAGAGTGTCAGAAATCTCATCAACAGCTTTATTCGAGACTATTTACAAACTCAATGCTGTCTAAGACAACGTGTGATGATTTAGGAAAAATACTACAAAAAGCTACGCAGACGTTGTGTTCACAAATGTGTCACAACATGAAACATAATGCAATGCAATTACAAGCTGCATTCTAAGTGTACCAGCCATGCATGATTAAATAGCCTTGTACCCACAACATGCTTTCTCAGCTGCCACAGCAGACGAGCAGTTGAGTCTCATGCAAAAATTATTATTTTACATGAACATAAACACATATGACACACTATTGCCTTTTCATACTTTTATACTTTTATTGTCCACGTTAAACTGTTGTGGCTGTTGGAATAACAGTAGATCCTGTCCTTTATCGCCCCCTTGAGTACTGCCTGTTTAACTGTCTGCCGGGATATTAGCTGCGTTTTTACCCTTGTATGTCTAATGTCTAACTCCAAAAGCAAACTTTCATACACCAAACTGACTGACTGACTTTATTTGGGACAAGAGCAAAAATACATTTTTTAGCTTTCGCTTTAATATGGTGAGTCATCGGCGGCACAAAGTGAGGATGGCAGTGGAGGTGAGCATGGCAGTGCAGTCCCAGACCATTAACCTCACCTTAATAACTGCAGCAAGCAACTGAAAAGACTTACTTACCGCGACCCTGACTGAGTGCTAATCATCAGCTCTCTACAATAAGGTTTCATACAGTCCTAATACTTTAAGAAAGAGGAAAGACGAGTGATAAGTAACCAAAGATAGGGAGGAAGTGAAGAGGAGATTTAAAAGAAGTGGTGAATGTGTGGGGGTGCATTATGTGCGCTTGCGTGACTTTATTGAGAAATTTCTGTACAATGTATTCACGTCGCTATCAGTGCTGAGCCATTCGTGTCCATCCGGTGCGCATGTCCACATTAGAGAAGCCACAGCAATACTCTTTGATGGATGTGTGATTGGATTTCATAGACTTGACTCAAGGTCAATGAGTGGCTCTCTGCCACACTAGCACAGCTTATTGAGTTCTGCATGCAGAGCAGAGCTGACGTGTTCTGCAACTAATGTTCTGTGGAGGACAAACTCTGCAAAATAAGCCTCATCAAGACCCATTATTAAGCCATGAAACTCAGAAAGCACTATTTTGGTATTTGTTCTGGTACGATGGCATTGCATTGCATAAGGTCGGGGAGAAAATATACAGGCCAAACATTTAGTCAGAAGCCATACAGGTTTAATAAAGTGTGACAGTTAAGTTAGAAGTCAAAAAATTATATATAATGATAATGTAATATAATATAAAATGATATTACTAAGGTTTGGTGTGAAATTCTCCATTCTAGAGAAACTCACCCAGTCAGTATTGTTTACAGTGATGGTGATAGGAACCAGACATCTGAAGTGTTTGATGCCTCTTAAAACTTTTTTAAGTTATTCCATAAAATAATATGGTGATGAATACACCCCCTGATGTCTAACACATTGTTTTATGGTAGTTTTGCAATACAGTTTAGGTTTAAATGCATTTATTCACCAGTTTTCTAATCTGGGATTTGGTCTTTAGTAAGAAAAGAATTTACAAACAATCAAGAGCAAAAAGATGCTAACAATTCTGCAGTTTAAGGAACACGCCATGAATCTGATGTAGACGATTTCTTAGAATCTTTCTCAATCTTCCTTATGAAGATATTGTCCCAATGCTACAATGCTAAACTAACATGCTAGCACATCGTCCACAGAGGAGATAAAAACAGCTACAGCTGTTCTACCACTGTGACTTAGCTCATTACCTCAACTGAAAAAGCAGCACCTGTTACATCAAGCTTGTGCATCAGACATGAAACCTACTGACTGAACCTGCAGTAACTTACAGAATAGCTATTTATTAATAGTAAAACATGTCCACATCTGATTGCTGTTGTACAATTGGTTTGTTTAGCTAGAAGTTTACTGTTCATTAGTTGGAAGGCACATTCGTAGTTATAGTCAGTAGTATTTAATGCAAATTCTCCATCAACAGCAGCTGTTATATAAAATATGTGCATATAAAACGAGGAAAAAACGATGTCCGTTTGACTGAACAAGACTCTATAAACCTATGTAAACCAAGGTCCCAACATTAAACCAGGCAGACCAAAGAGGCATCACTGTTCATACAATCATGTGTGCATGGGAGAAGCTTTGACCTAGCATTATAACTAGCTAGCTTCAAACATTAGCTAAGACTCACTGGGGCAGACTGTTACTTCTTCTAAGAATTAATGGCAGAAGAAATTACACCAAAACGGTTTAAGCTTTCAAACCAACCACGGCAAGGCAAGGCAAGTTTATTTGTATAGCACCTTTCATACACAGTGGCAACCCAAAGTGCTTTACAGAAATAAAGAAATAAGAAACAAAGCATTAAAAAAAAAACATATAGCAAGCTAGAAGTAGGAAATAAGAATAAGGTTTAAAGAGCTGTTGGACTGTATGCTGATATAATGTTTATAAGAAAGAAAATGAAACATTAAAAAATGAAGAAAGAGGTTCAAAATCAATAACTAACAGTTCAGTAAGAGAAAGAGTTTTAAACTGAGCTGCTCAAACAGGAATGTTTTCAGTCTGGGTTTAAAGGTGTCTAAAGGGCTCTTCTAATCCTCTCGCACAACTGATTCCATTTAACAGCAGCACAGTAACTAAACACTACTTCCCCATGTTTAGTCTTTACCTTAGGAAGGACTAACTGACTACTTCCTAACTATCTAAGAGATCTGCTCAGCTCATATCGCTGTACTAGATCACACAGATATGCTGGTCCTACACCATTTAGACATTTATAGACCAGTAACAGGACCTTGAAGTCTATTCTGTAACAGACTGGTATCCAGTGTAAGGATTTAAGAATGGGGGAGATGTGTTCCTTTCTTTTGCTCTTAGTGGGAACTCTGGCGGCTGCATTCTGAATTAGCTGAAGCTGTTTAATGGTCTTTTTTGGAAGTCCAGTTAAGAGAGCATTACAGTAATCGATCCTGCTGGAAACAAAGGCGAAACCATGACGAAACAATAAAAGCTAAGAAGAAGCTGAGAAGTAATCTGGAGCAAAGACGACTTTACAAACTTCAAAAAAGCTAAAGAACAGCTAACGAGTGACATTGCTGTCAGGCTCGGAGCGGACAGATGGGACGCTCGCAGAAGAAAAGTCAACAAGCTGGGTTATTGGGTCAAAAGGGATAATCCAAAGGGAAGTCGAAAAAGGCGAGCACAGGGTCAAACACCAGAAAGAGAATATCGAAGTCAAATCCAAAAACATAGTCGAAGAACAGAAAAAGGGTCATAAACAAAACAGAACACAAATAATGCTCAGAGCTGCAATGAAACGAACAAAAGCAAAACCTCACAACCAGTGGAGGAACGAGACAGAGTCTTTATACTCTTGCAGGTGATTAAGAACAGGTGAAGTCAATATTCAGGGGATTGTGAAGAATAGGTGGCGCGAGGACATGTGACTGTAACATCATCCACCCAGGGGTTCTGGGTAGTGTAGTCCGTGGAGTGAGCGGACTCACCAGCCGGAACGAAAGGCATGACCATTGCTCTGTATCTGCTAGAAAGGTAGTCCTTTTTTCACAGTACATGCCAAACTAGTTACAAGCTTTTAGGGTCTCGTTCCAATTAGAGAAACGTTAGCTAGCTTGCTTTTGTGTTAGCTAATGTTAGCTAGCTAATTAACTGTGAGGTAACAGTCTCATTTGCTAATTAGTTTTGAAAATAATTGCCATCATTTCTGACAACCAGCATTCAGGCACGTTAGCCTAGCCAGCACACATGTACACGTCCTGGGCTGACGAGTTTCAAATCCGCTAACTTCAGCTAACCGTCATCCTTTTAAGGCTCATTATGCAGTTACTCAGAGGAATCACTCAGAAGTTATTATCCGCAAGTCTTCCTCGGAGTTGAAACGGGAGAGAAAAAGAGCGCTCATGGAAACGGGCTGGTCATGTATTGTTGACTTCATCTCTCTCGCAAACACAGTTGGAGAGGAGAAATTCCTGGCAGCTCCCCCATGGTGATTTCTCGAAAGCATGTGTTTTAGTTCAGCGAGCCCTGCAGCAGCCTTCAGCCTAGAACCCAGCCATGAAAGCTCAGCCGTCCCACCAACGTAAGGAGCGGGGGGGGGGAGGAAAAAGGCCGCAGACAAGCACAGCCAGGGGGTGATGATTTGCCATGGACTGTGTCGTCGTCTTTTATTCCTTAGAAAATGCAGCTGTGATGAGAAAACATGCAATAACGAAACAAAACAACCTTTGAAAGGACGAGCGAAAATGAAAGTCATAACTCCTTCTGAGGGATTAGCGGTGCATAAACCAGTTTAAGCAACACCAAGTGTTCTGGAGTTTTGAAGGAATGAGAAAATCCCTCAGCATGTGCGTGTGTGTTGTTGGGGCGGGGGGCTGTAAGGCTTCTGAAGGTCATGCAAACATGCGGTTGATTGTGAGATCAAACGAACGGGGGCTACTAGTTCTGAGAATAAAGAAGGACGCAGCTGGTGCCGGTGCCTTTTTCATGTACGGCTTCAGTTCTGTGGAGCAGCCGGCTATTCACCCTCAGTCTGAAACCTAATCTTAAAGCACAGCTTTACTGTTCGATATGAATGCCTCTAATTCCTAGCGGGAGATATCTCCTCTCCTTCACGCTCTCCCAGTCTCATTTTCTGTGTGTATGAGTGTTTGCTATTTGCTCGGGCTCTGTAAATGCAGCTCCTGTCACTGTCTACGCACTCCTTGCTTTCCTGTGCGTTCTGCTTTTATAGGAGGAGTGTGTGTGGAGACGTCTGCGAGGCACACTCGAAAATGAACTCGGCTGGTGACTCAGGGTGTTTGATGTGGAGTGATAGAGGAGCTGGGTGGGCTCTAAAGGGGTTTAGCTTGCTTCGGGCTGGCTTTGCCTTCAAGCTGTCGCCCTGTGCAGCCACTGCAGGATGTGGCTTGACCCGTGATGCCTAAACACACATTTACACAAGCGATCCTTCAAGCGTCTCACAACCGTGCACGCGCACCTATTCATACAGCCAATCATATCAATATAAAACCAATTACGATGCAGAATAAATTAATCCTTGGGACCTTGAAGGCCTTCAGACACCTAAATACGGGGCCGGGGTGGGACTTGTTTCTTCATACCATCCTAAACCTAAATATATTTCTCCCTTCTTCTGTCTCTCTTTCTCTCTCCCACATACACATTACTGTCTTCATGCAATATAACCTTTTCTAATATTTGCGCTTTTTCATCTCCTTCATTTCTTCCTTGTTTATATGCTACACTCAGACTACTAAGGTGGCTAGAGATCCTAACAGAGGTAGGCTTTTATCCTAAATGTGGTATAATCATGACAGATAAGTGTAACCCGGTGAACGTGGACACCACTGCCACCAGTAAACAAAGGGATTCTGCATTGTGTTCTCGTTGTGGGATTTAATTCAGATAAAAGAAATAATACAGCCCGCTTAGTGTTGGGTGGCATGCCCCTGCTTCACTTTTCCCCTCCTCCTTATACAAGACCGAAGTCAAAGGGGCAGGCCCACAGGGCTTATAACAAATAAAATAATAGTATTTATGTATTTATATATTTTTATTTTTACTTAGTATTTTTTTAAATTATATATAAATACTTTTATTTACTTCATCGTATATTATTATACTTTGTATATTTTGTATATATTTTATTCCTTTTTTTATCTTATCTATTGGTGAATGGAGGAGCAGCAAAGTAAGAATTTCATTGTACAGTGTAACTGTCTGTTCTGCTGTGCATATGACAATAAAACTCTTGAATCTTGAATCTTGAATAAACAGTACAAAAACGACAGCTTATAGGCAAAAAAACCTTGTCTTTGTTTACAGACTAGACAAGGGCATATAGCAATAACATCACTCTACTGCGCAAGCATAATCGTCGTGCTTACGAGAATATCTCGGGCTTGAATAGCTTAAAACATGAAACATACCTGATAAAAGAAATAATACAGCCTGCTTAGTGCTGGGTGGCAAGCCCCTACTTCACCTCTCCTCCTCATATGAAAGGAATATAAAGGAATTAGCTTAGTTGACTGATATACTGCTAGACTATGCTGTATGATGCTAGCAATATGTGCAGATGTATAATTTACTCAAAACTGAATATCAGCAAAATATAATACAACACAACTGCTGATCATATACCCAGGAATATTAATATACATCCAGTGAGCTTTTTAGGAACTAAGAAAAGTAAGATTAATAAAGATTAGACTTGAAGCATAGTCTGATACCTACCCGTGATGCCTAAACACATATTTAATGGGGAGGAGGCAGGGGAAGAGGAGGAGACTTATGAGGAGAAAAAGGTAGGGGGACGTCCCAACGTAAACTGCCCAACACCGATACAAGCTATACTGTGGAGAGGAATTCTGTGTAATTATAACATTAGAACATATGTTGCTTTTTTTACCTGTTATATAAGTTATGGTCCCTTCAGCATCTCTCTGCCCACATGCGTGGAGATATCCTCATCCTCCTTAAGTAGAAGTCTGAGCACCACCTTGTTTTCTGCTGCTGTCCATCTTAATATCTCTTGCAGCTGAAGTTAGCTTCTTATTAAAATTTCTGTTCCACCTCAAACACTGCAGTAGTTGTGTGCCAGTGCTAGAACATCATTTAAGGTGGGACAGGAAATAAGAATAAGAAGCTGACTCCAGCTTCATCTAGTCTTTGTCCACTGTAGGAGACTTGGTTACAATCAGCTCACTGAGGCTGGTAGGGGCCACTGAGTTAACCCCTAAATTACGATAGACATGTTGTTGGAAATAACATGAGGTTTGCTTTGTGTTTATATGCATGACTTTATACATTGGCTCACAGTAACCAGCCCAAAATGCTAGCAGTTCAGTGGGAATTCTCAGGACCCTCCTGATTGTCTATGACAGCATTGCCTAGATACATTACTGAATGAGTCTAAGGAAAAATATGTATCACTAAAACACTAACTTTACAGCAGTGTGCAAAGATGTTTAATATAAGTTAATGTCAGAAGATTGTATTCAAAGTCATTTTGGAGCATTTCTATTGGTTTATTCATTGTGAAACGTTGCGTTCGGAAGATCAAACCTGGGGATGCATATTTTGTTTGGGCAACAATGAACTTTTGCAAGCATTAAATGTCCACATTTATGATAGAAATGGTCATGTATAACCAGCATTAGCATAGTGCTAACATACTATAAGAACTTCCATAGGTGTGCTAGCATATAGAATGGCCATGTTGCTTGATTCTGCTCTGCTAGGCCTGTGATGTATATTTTAATTGTGTCCAGAATAACAAACAAAGCTGTAGGGTTTACAAATGATTAAATATTATGAAAAAGGGAAGAATAAACTTAACATTCAGAATACCTCGCATTTCAAAACTTTTAAATAATCAAACCACAATGCAGATAACTTCACAAAAATGAATACCAAATATTTATCATTTAATAACTTGTTGTTTATCTTGTTAAATAAAGCATCCACTTTGTATAAAGATATTCATTTGTGAATGTTGTATAAATATTATCTAAGACGAGTCATTAAACTTTAGAAAATTGAGTGTATCACATAACCGTGTTGGATTTTACACACTATAGCAGTATATGAGAGACAGGTGGCCAAGAAAGCTTGCGGGAAGGTCAGGGCTTTTTGGAACACCCGCCATATAGGGCCATATACCCTGCAACGTTATCTTTAGGACTTCTATTCGAGATCTGCTGTCCATCCAAAAGAATTACAACGTGGCTAGGTGTACAAGGGCCAAAGAAGTAGGCGGGCCTATAAAAGAGACCTCATTTGCAGCGGAGACCTCATTGAGACCAGGGTAGACCAGGGCTTGAGAGCTTAGAGAAACATCGGTACCGCAGTCCCAGAATAAAAAGCTTTCTCTCTAAACTGGTCTCCCTCTTCATTCTGATGGCAAAAACAAACAATGTTTGTAAAATTAGCTATTAAATTACAGCCTATTGGTTGTGCTACACCAACTGCTACTATTCCACCAACCAGTTATTCCAACAACCAGTTCTTATGCACAGTACATAGTAAGGCCAAGTGTGATATGCATTGTAATGTTGGTGAATTAATTTATAGTACATATTTGAAGACCGCTCACAATTTGGTCCACAATTATTTTCATTTGTCAGATAACGTAAATGCTGTGATTCAACTCAATGCCTGGGGGTAGGATTTGTGAGGATGCTCCCAGCTCCCAATAAAATATTTGATTTGTGGCAGGTTTCGGTGATAGCGCTATTGCACAAGCTAATATTGCAACGAGGATTAACCAATACTGGGCTGTCCTAATACATTCTTCCCCCGACTCAGTATGCTGATGTGTGTTAATGTTCATAACTGGGTTGCCCATCTCGCCCCCTCTCCCTCTCTCTCCGGCACTTTGCTGTCACTGGGTCACTTAAAGAGGAGAGTATGTGTATTATGGAGATTAAAAAAAAGAGCTTCCTCTCCCAGACTGTCAGACTCAGGCTGCAGGGCCGCTGGCAAACTCATTTCTCTAATGGCGGGCTTGAGAGCAGGAACAGATTACACAGATGCATTTTCCTAATGCAAGTGCAGCAACGTTCAGTGGATTTGATAATTAACAGCTAAAAGTAAAAGGCAGGCATATTAAACCTGGGCTCCCTCTTTCCATAGCCATCCGTTTAGTGCTGGGCTTCTCCCTCACTCCACTCGGTTCCCTCTACATCTCTCCTTCTCCCTCTCTCTCTTCCTCTCCCTCTAATCCCCTCTCTCGCTCTCTTCCTTCATCTACACCTCTCTCTCTCTCTCAGTCTCTCTCTAATGGCTCTGCCAAGGCATTGTTCCTGTTCTCAGCTTTATGCTTTCTGAGCAAAGAATCTTGATAACAAGCTCCCGCAGTTACGGTGCAGTTCGGAAGTATTCGGACGCAGGAAAGGGGCCGTTTTCTGCTGTTTTGTCTCTGTATTTCTCTGAGACGTAAAAAAAAGAACCTGTGGTTATATAACTTAAATGCAGACTGTCAGCTTCAAATCTACACCCTTATTTTGTGAATAATGTAGGAATTATGGTTTTAATATGTTTGGAATTGTATTAGCTAGTTCATTATTGGCCAAGGGGAACTTCAGTGGTTTTTCAAAAATTTCTTCCTATGTAATGGTTATAAAGTAAACAAAGTCATTCGACGTGGTTTGTTGTAAGATATATTTTGTTCTAGTCAGATATGTTTACAGTTGTGGTGATAGGAACCAGACTTCTACAGACTCCCTCACACACAGATATTACCTTAGTCAAGAATAATCAGCCTGATTTCTGACCGTTTTATGGTAGTTTTATGATTAAAAATGGCCTAAAATATTTTTAAATCAATTATTTTTAATGTACTTATGTTGGAGGGATACAGTCCACAAAGAAAATACTTTGTCTCAACAACATTACATATAAAAATACATTCATTGTTGGCTTTCGATAGTAAATAAAATGACTTTATTGGTGTTGTAGACATCAGGACCCCTGATTCCATTAAAACCAAAAACAAAATAACTGGTATGTTTCTCTACAAATTAGCCATAAATTCTAAAATAAATTATGCAGACATTTAAAAAAAAACATGTGAAATTCCCCTTTAAGGGATCCAGCAAGAATTTGAGAACCCAGCAGCTGTTCTTTATATCCTGTGAAGGTTTATGATAAAAGCACCAATCGCAATCTCTTTGAATAAAACTTCTTTACATTAACTTACAGTAAAAGTTGATACTGTTTTTGGCCCTTTCTTTTCTTTGGATGGCAATGATTTGCATTTGTTTTATTGGTGTTATCAGCATTTACCTGCATAGCATATTATATTTATATTACATTTATCCAGATTGATACATTATGAGTCTCACTAAAGGACTCTTCTTGGTGTAAGGTGTGGTTACTCAGACAGGGAACTGAACTCGTCTTCTACATTTAGGGCAGAAGTGCTATACTGAGCTTAGTACATAAGAAATGTTGATTGCTTAAAGCCATCAAGAACTTAAAGAAGTTATCAATAAGCCAAAACCTTTCATGAGTCAAAGTCAACTGTTTGTCACACTGTTTCGAGGCAAAAACATTAGCATGTGACATAGCAGAACCTATCAGAGCTCTGAAGAATGCTTTCAGTCATGAGGAGAAAACACTGAACAGATCAAGAACACTATCCAGGATGTAGAAAAATGAATGACCAATTATCATAAAAAGAAGAACACATAATGGCCTTAGGCCCACCCCCAAGAACTACTGCCAAGGCTCAAGGACAGACAGGCCAGACCAAGAACATAAACAAGCCTCTGGAGTTCTAGAACAAAGTCTTACTGACAGATGAGATTAACTGCAGGAGAAAAATTGGAGCTGCTCGTGATAATGATCCAAAGCAGGGATGCCCAGCTCCAGATCTATCATTCTACAGAGTTTACCTCCAGCTCTAATCGGACACGCCTGATCCACTGAGCCAAGGCCTTCAGGAGCATCTGAATATTAAAGCCAGGTGTGTTGGAACTACACTTGTGGTAGATCTCCAGGAGTTGGCACCACTAATCCAAAGCACATCACTTCTTTAAAATATGGCGGTAGGACATGCATAGTTACCAGTGAAACTAACTTATGATTCCTTGATTGATGACGTGACTGCCAATAGCAGCAGGATGACTTGTTAAATTGTAAATAGATGCATCCATTTAAAGTCTCAGAGGAACCATCAGGGCCTTTTAGGCTTTTATAGAAGGCCTAATGAGTTCTGGGGATTGGAAAATACATGTGATGCTTACCTCAGACACACAGGATGGATACAAAAAGGTTAATTTCTTGAACCACTAAAACCAAATTGTTTTTCTTCCTGGTATTTATGTAGATATAGCTAAGCGAGCTCTCCAATTGGTTAAGGAATCAACCAATCACATTTTGATTTTCAATAGTTGGGACCAATTTAATGAGAAAAATTATAACTCTAACCCTTCTGGAAGTCCTAGATACATCACTGACTGTGAATAAGAGCAATAGCTCTTTGGTGGGTTGTTAGAAATGGGAAACAATGAGAAAAAGAGTCTATTCCAGAGTTCTCTACTCAAAAATTCACTGTAAAAATATATCATCACTACCCAATGAAAAACAAGCATCTCCAAAATTGCAACTTCACAGGAGAGACAAAAAACATACTTTACTTTCTGTGTAAGTCATTGGAACCAGATTCCGAGCTATTTTGGAGCACTTCTATTGGTCCATTCATCGTGAAATTTTCACACAATGTACATGACCATTGGCGTGTTCGAATAATGTAGAAAACTCAAAATCGACAGCTTTTTAGCTTACCCATGGTCCACTCAACCCATATGATCTATTGTACAAGCTTTTCAGCAAGCTGGCATATCTTATTCACCCTAATAAGAAACTGTAGTGCGCAATTCAACATTCCTAAATTATTCACACTACTAAGTTTGTTAGGAATTGCTACTTTACGCTAAAATATCCCCTTTTTTAAATTCTAGGCTAACTAACTTGATTAACTGGTTGAAATAGATCATATTTATGAGTGAATACTTCACTGTTAAAAGTGCATAAAGGGGTCATGCTATAATTTCTCATGAGATTGCATGGGATTGTTGTTAACATTCTTTAAAATTGGTGGGCAGGGTATGGGCAGGTTGATTAATCACATTCATAAATACATAACTAGCATATTAGTTTCAGAGTAGTTACTTAATCATTTATATCTGTCAGTGGAACTGCCAGGATTATATTTCATAGGACGCTCAAGAACCGCCCACCCTCTTGCAGAGACACACTTCATGCAAGGACGCAATAGCAGAAGCTTTAAGCTATGCAGACATGGTTTTGTGCATTGTTGCGTTCAAAAATATGTCATGATGCAATTCCTAATGCAACAATTACAACCAAGGCTGGCCAAACAATCTTTTACTGCCAATGTGCTTACGTTATTGCCGCAGCAAGCAGTTGAGTCTCACATTAAAATGGTTTGCCCTACCTACATTCCAACAGAACAGGTAGCAGAGCAGTAGCTCCTCTACTGTCCATGATTAACTGTTAGAGCTGTTGGAATAACAGTAGATCCCAATCTGATTTGTCCTCTATCGCCTCCTTGAGTGCTCAGTGTTGTAAACCCTACAGTAACGCAACGTTAGAATGTAAAAAAATTCCAAACTTAGAGAATACCAAGCCTTAACATTCGTATCTGAATGTTAAGCTTGCGGTTTAAGGGGTCAACTACTTATCCAAATGCATGGGACATATTTTCTTTCTTTTGAACTATTTTCCTTTTTTTATTATTTGTAATCTCTTATCCTCTTTGTATCTTAATTTTTTATTAATTAAATCTTAGCTTTTATCTTTTTTTTTTTTTTCTATTGTTATATTCACTGTTATTTTTGTATGTTCGTTTAATGTATATTAGCTACTTGATTTCTTGTTTTAATTTATAATGATTAAAATTTGTTTTTATTTTCTTTGTCATGTCAATCCCTGTTCATGTAAATGCTCGGCTACACTGAAAATGAGGGTTGCCCTCAATGTACTGCCGAACTAAAATAAAGGTTGATTGATTGATATGGGAGCTTTACAGGATATCACAAGACAATTACAAAAGCAACTATATATGAGTATTCAAGCATGTGCTGAGCATAAAAAAACATCCCTAAAAAAGAAGGAGAAACATCTCCAGTGAAGATCATCCAGCTTCTGATGATCTCAATAGGCTGCAGACTTTTTACATAGGGCACCATGCACCATGATGGAAATCTAGCCATCTTGGAAAAAAACAAGTCCAATACATTAATCTATTTCTACTGTAATGGAAGCTTGTCCAGTTGGTAGTTCAGAAGCACTTTAAAGTTCCTCCGAAGTAGAGAGTGTAAAGAATTTGGCCTCAGTTTTTTGTTTATCGATTGTGCAGGGTGACTGCTGAGGCAGGCACTCCTCTAGAGAGAGTGTTGGCCATAATGGGGCAGCATTGTTTAAAGCGAGCATTCTAGTCTCGTGGGACCTGAAAGGCTTTAGTTAGGTTTGGCCGAGCCACAGAGACTGCATTTTGGGGATGAGAGCCAGGTCATCTCCGCTGGACCACCCACTGCCCATAGCTTGTGCACTCTGCTGCATTATAAGGGCAAAATATCACACTCGAAAAATTACACACAACGCAGATTGGTGTCCCACTGTGTGTAACCTGTGTAGTTGTATTCAATCCTGTGAAGCATGGAGCAACACACAAACACACACAGCAGGTGCCTGAGCAGCATTATCCACAGCATTAGAATCATCCAGATGACTAGAGGGGCTGGAGAACGGCCAACATCTAGAATACTCTTAACCCCGCAAAATGCAGGCTTATAGTACAGTAACAACTGAAAACTATTCCTTCACTACGATTGAAAAACTGCTGTAGAAATCATAAAAAAATCTGCTATATTTGCATGATTACTTGATTTAAATTTATCATTGATTAAATATTAATTAAATTTAAATGTATGTTCTCTAAGAATTTGTTTAGTGATTAGTTTGCACTGTGAATGATAAACCAGATATCCACAGGTCATCCAAATATCTTACTTTTGGAAAGTATGGAAAATTTATTGTGACTAAAATCTGTTTGAGACACTTTATAAAAGCATCAATTGACCCGTACATTGGTTACAGCAGAATTTAAACTTTTGGTTGACTGCAATTTTATAAAAACATAATAGTGCATATATATTTTTATTTTATATATCTGTGATCTAACAGTAGCTGTTATGAGTTCACAGTAACCGATGCTGTCCTGTCAGGTTTATCCTGTAGTATCAGTGACAGATGGTCTAGTTCAGGTCTTTTTTTTTAAGATATATTTTTACACTGAATCTTTGAGTAGAGAACTCTGGAATACACTCCTTTTCCAATTGTCTCTCATTTCTAACATCCCACCAAAGAGCTATTGCTCTTATTCACAGTCATTGATGTATCTAGGACTTCCAGAAGGGTTAAAGTTATGTTTTTTTTTTCATTAAAGTGGTCCCAACTATTGGAAATCAAAATGTGATTGGTTGATTCCTTCAGTTTGTTGGTTGATGGATGTAACTAAAAACATGATGCTGAGCACCAGGATCTTACTCAGACAGAAAGTTCTTGAGCTGTATTTGTAATGGTGTACAGTTCTCAGCCAAATGGTCAGCAGTTACCTGCTACACTATACCAACCACAATTCTCCCACACTCACAGCAGTCTGTGGATCATGACTGACCAGCTAAATTGTTAAACAATGTATAGACTATATCATTACCTATATAATTACAACAATATATTTATATAACAATATAGCAATACAATTCATACCCATATAGGCTTATAGTTGCATTAGAATTCAGTGAATGCTTACAGTGTTTGCATTGTTGACCAGCTCTTTGACCAGATCTCAGCTTGTTCAAGAGCTTAACTCTGCTGAAAGGCTGAAGAAGCAGCATCATTAAGAACAGCACCTTCATACTAGCTCTGCCCCCACCCCCCGCTCTCTTTACATCACTGTCTCCATATATCACTCTCTCTCTCTCTTTCTAAAGTGTTTTGTCTGCACCAAGCCCTAGCCTGAGATTACATTTCACCTACTCAGAGGACATGGAGCTGTCTGTAGTTCAGACAGGTCTGGCTCCGAGAGAGCTCAGTTGTGTTTGGATACGGTTGGAGGACGAGCCCTCTGACCAGGTCACTGATACGCTGCTTGGAGAAGAGTGGACCAAGGCAGGGCAGAACCAGTAAATAACAAAGCTTGTCGCCTCATATGACTCTTCCTCTCACTGTAGCTGGAGCACCAGGATTAGCAGCGTTGGTTGTGATTACAGCCATTTCCAAGGTTTATTTTTGCCCGAGTGCCGCACTGCGCTCTTCATGCGCCTTGATGTTTATGCCCTCAGCCATATATGGGCATATGATCCTGTGGGGTTTTTTTGTTTTTGTTTTTTTTTTGTTGATGTTTTTTTTTTTCACTACTTGAGTTAATGAGCACCGACTGCTGGCTGTTCTTTCTTTTGGCCTCTCCTCCCTCTTGTTTTCTCTTTATCTTGGCCAGGCCGTGCTCTCTGCTCTTCAGCACCGACCCCCTGCCCCTACACCAGCTCAAAGATGCTGAGATGAGCACTAAACCATGTGGCCACCAGGCTGATGGGCTGAAAAGCAGCTGCGTCCAGTCTCTCCGGTGCCTCTACTTTACGGGAAACCAGGAAACATCTAGTTCCAGGAGGCACCTAATGCAGCGGAACTAACGCAACCTTCTCCAGTTAGCAGCATCTCTGTGTTTACTTTCCACCTAAACGCACAGCAAGGTGTAATGGTAGCGGGACAGCAGGGAAAGAGATAGATGGAGTGGAGGGAGGGAGAAAGAGGAGCGTGCTGACAATATCTGGACAGCTAATCTAGGCTGGGTTAAGAGCATAAAAGAGATTGACTGATGAACTGGGCTTTAACCTGAGCCTCACTCTGAGCACACATACACTGAAAGAAGGTAATGGACTGAATGATATTCAAATCCATATTATTTACACTTGCATCACATTTTAAAACATCTAAACAGTTACTGCCAAAAACAAGCAAACTAAAAGGTCTGGTGTATTCAGAAATGATGATGCCGCTGCATTTTCATGAGATTTGATTGTGAGGTTTTACATTGTGTTATATTTCATGATGAATGGATCATTGCAAATGCCATAAAAAATGGCTTAGAAAAAAGTCCTGACATTCAAAGACTCTCTGTTCTCTTCTCTTCTGTAAAGTTTGGTGATACATGTTTTTCCTTGGACAGCCAAGATTGTACACGCCAAATTGCACCAAGTCACACGGTCAAATCATAATAATATATCATCGCTGTCCAATGAAAAACATGTGTCACGACTCCGTCGAATCCCGAGACCAAACCAACCCTACGAATTCCATTACCCAAAACTCTGTTACCAGTCACATGACTCCCGACCAGAGTCATGTGACAATATACCTGTCTGTCATCACCTGTATGTCTGTGTATTTAAGTTCAGTCCTGTTCTATGCTCATTGTCTTGTCTGTTGCAGCATTACGAAGAGTTTCAATAGTCTAGTTACTATTCCAGTGTATGACAGAAGTCCTTAGACTCTGTTACTGTTTTGTTTTTTAGACTCTGCCTTTGCCTTGCCCTCCTTGCTGGACCTCATGGTTATAGGACGCCTGTTATCTCGTTTCGTCTCTTTGGTATGTCCCTTGGTTTCTGTTTGGCTAATCTGGTTTTGACGGGGCCTGTTTTTGATGCTGCCTTTTATCACACGCCATATATTAAAACCCTGCGCTTGTCTCAATTCTGTTGGCTTCTGACAACATGTATCTCTATTTCTACATCATTTGAACACGCCAATGGTGATTCATGATGAATGGGCCAATAAAAAATCTCCAAAACAGCTTGGAAAAGAGTCTGGTTTCATTGACTTACATTGAAAGTGCAGATACTTGTTTTCATTAGACAGCCACCATATCATACATTCACTACAACACTACAGTAAATGATTGGCTACTAGAACGTGGAATACTGTGATCTATCTGAATTCTCCAGTATTGTTCAACTGTAACAGCAACAGTGGGATATAATTCAAATGAACCCGTCTGTCCTCATCACAGCATTGCTGGTGGACCACATCGCTCTTCCAATGTGCTGATGTTATGGTTATACTCAGTATTGATGTGTACAGGCCCAGCTTAATGCCATATAAAACCATCTTGCTGACTCGTCATTTAATATCAGTCTGTTAACAGTTCCAGACATCGTCAGAAGTACTAACTCCAGCTGTGCGGTTGTTACATAAGCTCAGCGCAGAGCCAAGGACTGCTCTGAACAGTGTGAATGATTACGGGATGGCGGCGGAAAGCCACAGGCAATAAAAGAAGAACCGCAAACACACAGAGGCGTCCAGCGCCCCCTCCTCCACCCGTTCTCCCGGCCATCCCTCAGGACACACTCGTCTCCAGGACTGGTGCAGGGCAAGAGCAGGATTTACCACTTCATAAGAGATCACGAATGCAGAGGCAGCGCTCTAAGGCATGCAATCCCAACAACACACATAACAGGAAAGAAGGACTAGTGCACCTTTAAACACGCAAACACAATTAGCCCAGTTAGTTTACAGAGTAAACTAATTTTACTAATTTGAATTTAATTTTAACTAGTTTAATTTAATAAACTAATTTTAGAAGAGTGTTTATTCTTCTACATAACCAGCTGCTACTGTAAAAACTGCAATTTCCCCCTGGGATCAATGAAGTATTTCTGATTCTGATTCTGATTCTGATTCTGAGTAAGGCACCACCGTACAAGGAGACTCAGTGTGGTATATGTGCTTGCATGCATGTTTTCGTAAATTTTAGGATAAAATGTTCTGACTCTAATTTAATTTTCAGCCAAAATGGTCATTAAGTGCTACTTAATCATTTTTAGTATCAGGAAAATAAAGCAGAAAGCAGAAAATTACACAGAACCTCAACATCTCATTTTTCAGTATTTAATGTGTCCACTCTTTGTCTTGTTACAGCTTCCATTCATTTTGGGAGACCTGCTTTTAGTTGTTCCAAAAAACTGCAGGGATATTTTTCAGAGTTCAGTCTTGCATTCTGTGTTTCTTACAATCCATGTAAACCCAAACACATTCTATGATGTTGGGATCTGGACTCTGGGGTGTTTTTTCACTTATTTTATAAGCATTGTATTAATATCTATATTACTGCAAACTGTAATATGTCGACACTGTTGGTACATTGCTGTTGTCATTGTTAGTTGAAAGGTTTAGTAAGTAAACAATCTGGAAATTCACATCCATTACTATGATTTTTACACCTCTGATGAATGTCTTTTTGTCTGTAATATAAGCTCCTCAATCAGTTCGCTGCTTTCTACTTCACTGGAATCCATTTCTGCACAGGCGCTGACCTCATGGATCTCGGTGCCAACATGAGTATGAGTGATTCCAGTGTGCCAGATTTGAAAGGAAAAATAAAGTAGGAAGAAAAAATAAAACAGAGAGAAATTCAGGCTAAAATCTATTAAACGTGGATTTTAGGAAATCCAAAAGGGAAGCTGAGTCCCACCTGAGTCAGACAAATATTTGAGAAATTATGTCCAAGCCTGACCTGAATAGTTGGGTTTGAACACATATTTCAAGCTCTACTGCACTCTGCTCAGAAGATTATATGCCATGAGGAGGTCACAGTCAGCACGGTCAGCAATGCTAGCATGTCACACTTCACCCGCCACTTCATAATCTGATGAAATGCCTGGATCTGGGGCAGTCAGAGTATTCGGGTCGATGGCAGTTAGTGACATTGCCAGAGAGTGAAAAGAAAGATGAAAATGGATAGGGAGCAGGGTGTCCCAGCTTCTTGAATCTCAGGAGCAAAAGCCCATGCTAGACTTTTAATCAGGCCTGAAAAAAACAGTCCAATATAACCCACAGTGAGATGTTTAGAACCCCAAAACAAGTTTAGGCTGGGCAATTCTGTCCTACCCTGACTGTAGGCCAAGGAAAAAAATCTACAGCCTGGCTAAATTGTGTTCAAACCCAACCATAGCAAAGCAAAGACCTAACTTTTGATCAAACATGAATGTAGTTTGACAAAAAAAATTCTGCCCAACCCATTTACAGTGTAACAAAATTTGGTCCAAATATGGCTGTTGCCTGACATAATTCTCTCCAAACCCAACTATAACCGACAACATTCTGTTTAAACCCAACTATAACCCAACGAAATTCTGATCAAACCCAACTATAGCCTGAAAAAGACTGCCCAAACCTGCTCATAACCCAACAGAATTTTGTCTGAACCCGAATATAGCCCAACGAAATTCTGTCCAAACGAAAGTATGGCCCAATATAATTCTGTCCATATCCAACTATAGCCTGAAAAGGTCTGTCTGAACCCGACAATAGCACAAACCCAACTACAACCTGAAAAAGTTTGAATCTGACTATAGCACGACTAAGTTTTGTCCAAAACAGACTATAGCCCTACAAAGTTCTATCTGAACCTGACTATAGCTCTACAAAGTTCTATCTGAACCTGACTATAGCCCTACAAAGTTCTATCTGAACCTGACTATAGCCCTACAAAGTTCTATCTGAACCTGACTATAGCTCTACAAAGTTCTATCTGAACCTGACTATAGCCCTACAAAGTTCTATCTGAACCTGACTATAGCTCTACAAAGTTCTATCTGAACCTGACTATAGCCCTACAAAGTTCTATCTGAACCTGACTATAGCGCTACAAAGTTCTACCTGAACCTGACTATAGCCCTACAAAGTTTTATCTGAACCTGACTATAGCCCTACAAAGTTCTGTCTGAACATGACTATACCTAAAAATAATATTCACATGTGATTGTTTTATTTTTCTAACCAACAAAATTATTTCTTAGTCTGACCAATCAGCAACTGAGAGATGAGTTAAAGCTTCCCAATGACACCAACAATGGCTGTAATCAGATTAAAAACAGGTATTTAACCAATAGCTTCAGATAGCATTCCAAAACGTTTTACTGGTGATAAAATTTATATAGGCTGGACTCATGGCCTTGGATTGACCTTGTTGCCAACAAGATGGATGCCATGTGCCATAATAAAAAGTGTTTAAGGGAATAAAAGAAGACTAAAGAAGGGAGACAAGCTAAAGCAGGGATAAATGCAAACCAGATCCAGGGTGGCTATGAGATGCCCAAACTAAATCCAATGTAAATAGTAGGGTGCCTATTGATATTTCGAGCTCGAGTCTGTGGATTTTATTTGGATTGCCAATCTAGGAGTAAATTTGAGCTATGTGGTGTGTCCCAGGTTGGACAGGAGCCATGGAGTGCTGATTTGGGCAAGAAGCCCCACATTCCAGCACAGTGGGTCCCACAGCCCCCCCACTCCAACAGCAACTCCAAGTCCCTCTCTATGTCCTCGTTTCCATTGGCACCACCACAGGAGCCCGCAGCCCCTGGGATTAGCGGAGCAGACATAGCCTAAATGAAGGGAGAGGGGATGCAAATTACACTTCTCCAGCCACAGTCTGGATCCCAGCAACCTTACTGCACTTCCAGCCCACACTCAGTCTGCTCTTCCTAATGATAGACTGTGGTGGCTGGATGGTGAGTGGTGGCTTGTGGGGGGAGAGAGGCAGTGAACTCAACAACCTTTACATGAGGCTGCGGGACAAGGTCTCAATCCCTGATTAATTTTATTTACCGTATATTGGATTCGTCTGGGAGCGCTACGGGGAATCCTGATTGCATTTGAGTGTGAGGCAGGAGTGCACGAGGGTGCTAGAGAACGACTAGGTTCATTGGCATTGGCATGCATACTTTGAATGAGCATATATGTGTGCAGTAAAGAAATATTTGGGAAAGAAAAACTAATCAGTCAAGACACATTCACTCTCCAGAAGTTGTGCACTGGCCCTACATAGCTAACTTTGCTAACAAGTAATGGAAGAGCCATTAGCACCATCCTAATTGCATGTATAAATCATCCAACACTCACCTCAGACTGTATTTAGGTGTTACATAATTATAAATAGACTTGCTGTTTCTGATTCTGTGCAATGTACTGTTACCCATCTGCCCAAAGAAAAACAAGTTTCATGATGGATGGACCAATAAATATGCTCCAAACTCACTTTGGAGTAATAATACACAGTTATAGGCAGACCCAACAGTTTCTGTGAAATAATTAACAGTACATGTCTTTATGTGTTACATTCTAGAGACACAAATGTAATATCTGTACATACAGCCAGGTGAGCTTTCTCATTGGTTAGGCCTTCAGGAACTGCACTGATTATTATTTATCTATCACCATTAGAAAGTGATAATGGAATGAACCAATCAGATTTTTGGTTTGCAATGGGTCAGACAAGTAAAGGCCTTCAAGCAGCTTCTACACTCCAATAGCATCTCATATGATGAATAGAAACACATTTATATTCAGCCATAAGCTGTACAACTCCACTGCTGACATTTAGTACACTATTTGGGAGCCATAGTTTCATGATGTATGCAGTGCACTCTGTAGGGAGCATGAAGCATTTGCGATTTAGTCACTGACTGTGAATATATGTTTCAGCCTAACCAGGGGTATTTACTAATTTACTATAATAAAAAAACCTGGACGAATATATCACTGCTGGTGGAACAAAACCATACTTTACTTTTAACATCAATGAAAATCAGACATTTTCCAAGTCATTTTGAGCCATTTCTTTTAGTCTTGTCATCAAAAAAGTTAGAGAATGTAAAGGGTAACAGGGTATTCAAGTCATTTTAAAAACTCAAAGATGATAAAAACTGAGCTAGGAGCTTTTACTCAGAAAGCAGTGACTTATTAATGTGGGTAACATTTTCGCAAGCTGATTTTGCACTGATTGTAGAATGCCCAACCAGTCTTCCTGTGAATTGTTGTTAGCTTAGCTTTAACATACTACTAGAATCCCACAGTGGTGCTAGCGGAAATGTAATGTTAGGGAGGTATAAGGTTCCATTACTTGTTTAGACTTTATTTGGAGGAAGAGAGAAAATAGCATACATTCAAATGCATTAACTCTATACCTATATATCGTCACTGTCCAATGAAAAACAGGTATATCCAAAATTGCAACTTTACAGGAGAGGCCAAAACTGTCTTCACTTTCAATGTAGGTCAATGGAACCAGATGTTTTTCCAAGATATTTTTTTAGCATTCCTATTGGTCTGTTTATCACAAAATTTTCACACCATGTAAACAACCACTGGCATGTTCAAAAGAACGACAACAATAGAGATTCATGTTTTTCATTGGACAGCGATGATATGTAAGACAGACCCTTAAAGCACTTCAGCAGGTGGTGTAAGACACATTGGAGCCACATGCTATAGCAGTGTAAACTCTCTCCAAGACACATTCAACACTCTTCCCAGTATAACCAGAACTCATCCCATCACTGGGCATCTGATCTGCGACTGTGAGGAGGATAATCAAGAAGGATATACATTGTTGGGTCCCATGATGAACAGACGAAGAAACATAATACAAAAAACTGCAGGCAACTTGAAGAAACCATGTGAAGTTCTATCTAACAAGCTTTTGGAGAACGCTTCTGTAGAACACGATTGCAGTCCCAACAGAAGAAAAACAATAAGGAGATTTGCAAATTCCTGCCCACACAGCAATTACATTTCAGTCATATATAAAGTATAAATGCTTGTGGCTAAATTCTTACCAGTATAGGATCCAGATACTAGTCAAATGAAGTCACCAGGTGTAAACGGGGTTGACGTGTTCTATGAGCAAGTCTATCTATGTGTGTGGGTGGGTCTCCCTGTGTTAGTGCCAATGAGGAATTCTGCCCACCACTGTGTGTGTATGTGTGTGTTCCCACTGCATCTTTTTAATTGTGAAGCTGGCCGTTCAGGCCCAGATGGTACTGAGGAGCCGCTCACAGAGATGATTCCGGAATGGAGAGCTTACAGCCTGGGGAGGCCATGTGGTGCTACGCCAGTGTGCGTGTGCGAATAATGACAGTTATGATCCTGAGCAGCGTTTCTATTTATTCAAGACGAGTCAGCCTGCCTCCCCGCCTCCTGGCTCTGGACGCACGCATGTAAAACAAGATTCGCAGCACGAGGCAAACGGAGGAAACAGTCTGGCTAAGAATTTACCCCATAGCCCAAACGTGGTCAATCAAGCGTCTTAAGTCTTTAGTGTCTGAAGTTTGCATATTGTGAAGTAAAGATATAAGGCTAATGTAGTATGTAATGGGCACTTATGACAATTAGCATCATGAACTCTAAGAGCAAGCTCAGCTGACGCCTCTTAAACACGCTCCTCTTAATTGTTGTACTTCTATAGTGTACGCAGCATACTTTTGGAGAACTATTGTGCTGAGTGCTCACTAAAAAGTGTTCGTCATCCACAGCTGATCAATAAATATTGACTATGTATTTACTTTGGTACTTTTCCAACATGGGGGAAAAGCTAGTTTTGACTGTTTTCAAAGATGTTAAACTGACACATCCTCTATATTTAAAGCTCAGCAATGTCCAGAGGTTTGCCAATTATTGCAATACTGCATTAGCCGTGCAGGCAGGTAACATCTCAGCATAGCTCTTGTCTGGTGAGCACAGTCCAGGGGGCACTTTCAGCCAAAAGCCAGCGCTTGGCGGCCAGCTTTGGAGATCGGTGAAAGCTGCTGCTTTTGATTTGTCCTCTGAAAAATCTGGAACCCTGCAGACCCAGCACACATGTGCACCGAACTCTAAATGGGAGCTCGGCATGCAACGTGTGACAGGCAACAGGAGTGCTATATGTGTACATGAGCCAGTGCATGCGTGACACAGCCGAGAGCAGCTGAAGGTGCACTGCATCTCTTTGGCTCATTTCTCAAACTCACATTCTTATTCTTTCCCATGTCTCTCCATTTCTTCTAAGTCACATTGCCATAGCAACTAAACCCAAGGGGAGGAGAGCGAGGGACATCCACACGAAAGATAAGCAGCGAGAAAGACGTGTAACACACACACATACACACACACTCGTACATAATGTTATACGTTCTGTGAGTTAGGACTGACTCAGTCACATCAAAAGCCACTCCACTGGGACTCACTGTTCATTTGCAGCCTCACACCTTTGACTGACTTTAAACATCCTTTGAGCTTTATTTCCACACCAAGACTCTGCCAAACAGTCATCTTCGTTTTATTTATAGTACCTAAAGAGTATAAAGAAACACATCTCCTCAACATCCAGCCAGTGCAGCCAATTCACACATGAGACACTAATAAAACCCTATTAAAATCCTTAATGTCCTTTAGTTATAAAACCCTAAGAAACACCTGGTGGAACATCTCACAACCAATTAGCTTAACTGGGAACAGCTCAGTTACATAATTGTGTTTAAAAGCTGTATTCCAGAGAAGCAGAGTCTTTTAGAAGCAGATATGAGAAGGGATTACCACTCTGAAATACTGCACAGTCAAATAGTGCCACAATTCAGGAGTGGAAATTTAGTGTAATGAAAAGATTCAAAGAATCTGGAGAAATCTCCAAGCAAAGAAGAAACCATATATGAACAAAATCCAGATATGCCGCCACCTTCTCTGGGCCTATATAAACAAAATACATAAAGTATATATATATACACAAGTTTTCTTGTTTTCAATGGAGTAGCCTTCCTTCCTTAACACAACAATGGACTGACGAGTCTCTAAAGAAGTTTCTTTCTGGTCATTGTGAGTCGGTCAGCAAGCCATCAACTGCTGATGCTTCAGATACTAAACTAACCTAGAATGTTGTTCTCCCTTTTATACTCACTTATTAGTAAAATGTTTTTCAGCTGTGCATCACAATTGAGCAAGAGTGTCCCAACAACCAATTAGTCCAATAACATCCTTAACTTGGATTGGCAGCCGTACCAGGAGATTTAGACAGAGGACTGAGAATTACTGATAATAGGACTATATGCAAAATAAGCCTCTATACAAAAATAGACTTTACTACAAACATTTTTTATTCTTTAAAAATCATCTGATACTCTTAAACTAATTGTGCAATAGACAATATTGTTTGTGAATTGCATGAAAATGTGTCTTTCTTTCAAAAAGAGGGAAATTTATATATATATTGGTCCATTTATCATGAGATGTTCAAATGATGTAAAAAAACTCAAAATTGCCAAAAATTGAGATACATGTTTTTTTATTGGACTATATATATACTATATATGTTCAATTTATATATATATATATATATATATATATACACACACACACACACCATTTGAACATGCCAATGGTTGTTTACATTGTCTGAAAATTCCATGATAAATGGACCAATAGAAGTGCTCCAAAACAGCTTGGAAATAATTCTGGTTCCATTGACTTACATTAAAAGTAAAGTAAGTTTTAGTCTCTCCTGTAAAGTAGAAATTTGGTGTATTTCATTGGATAGTATATATATTTTTTTCCATATATGCAGTTGGTCTGAGGCAGATAAAAGTGTCATAGGTTATGCATTAGATAGAATATTAGCCATATGAGCTGATTTTCACAAGAAAGAACACTATATATATAATTTTTTTTTCTTCCCACACCTGTGTTAAATGTATTATGACAATAAACGTGATTTGTTTTGAATTGTGAGCAAACCATTAGTTTACTATGTATTCCTGTGACCACTGAATCACACTGATCAGTCCAGTAACTGAAAATGCTGTGGATTTCTGCCTGAGGGTAAAAGTAACAGTTTACACCCCCAATATTTCAAAGTAGACCACCAGCCTGTTGCATAAGGGGAGCGAAGGCACCCCTTCTCAGAAAGCAACCAATCCTCTTTGAGTCACACTCTACATCTGGACCCCCCTCTCCACCCTTCCCCCATAATCTTCCTTCCCTTTTTTTTCCCTTTTACATCATCTGAAGGTCTAAAGAGTCAAACCGTGAGGTCTGTGGGGTTGAGGAACTGCTTCCACTCCACCATCATTTGTTTCTTCTTCCTCATGAAAATGTTTGCCAGTGCTTTCTTTTAGGAATCCTAAGGGGATGAAAAATGCAGGGGGCTGCCAGAGGAGACAGACGGAGACCTTTGTGTTGAAAAACACGGCTCAGAAATGCAGCACTGAAACACATGCCAAAGGTCAGAGAGAGTACTATTCCTTAACAGACGCGCTGCTGCTGCCGCTGCTTTCGTTCTTTCTAAGGCTAGAAGACACGAGCGGGAACTATTTTAAGTCTCGCACAGGAAAGTTTATGTCTGAGAAGCAAAGGGTTGAGGTGAAGGTGGACTCAGAGGGTGAGGAATTTGCCGGAGCGCCTTCCATACCTTCTCTTTTTTTATTCTAAACAAGGTATGGAATGTGCTTCTGCCTTTAATAAGCCACGCTCCCTCATTCTTCCCTTAATGCACATTCACAAACACAAGTCTGGAGAGGAGACAACAGAGCCAGAGTTCTATCAGAGAGAAAGTGAGAGAGAGAGGGGGAGAGAGAGAGAGAAAGAGGGAAAGGGATGGAGAGAGGGAGAGTGAGAGACAGGGAGAGAGAGAGGAAATATGGCTGCAGGGAAGCAAAGGTGAATTGAGAAGAGGGGGTTATTACAACCAGCTGTGGGATGGTGATTAATGTAGCCTGACTGAGAGAGAGAGAGAGAGAGAGAGAGAGAGAGAGAGAGAGGCAGAGAGGGGGAGAGAGAGAGCGTAACAAAAAGAAAGAAAGAAAGATACAGAACGAGCAGGGGACAAAGAGTACAAACTGAAAAGAACATTAAAAGAAGGAGAGGGACAAAATGAAGAAGGAAGAGAGGAATACAGACAGAGAGAAAGTACAGGGAAAGAGAGGGAGAGAGACATGGGAAGCCCAAAAAGAGAGAAAGGTTGGCAGACATAGACAGAGAAGCGAGAAAGAAAAAATGAAAGAAAGAAAGAAAGAAAGAAAGAAAGAAAGAAATATGAAAGAGACATACAGAGAAAAAGAAAGTGAGAGAGTGTCAGACAAAGGAAGTGAGGAAAAAGGAAAAAAAAGAAAGAAGAAAAAAGAAAGAGAGGAAGACAGCAGATAGGCACAGTAATAAAGAGGGGACCGAAGAAAGAACGAGAGACTAAGAAAGAGAGATACAGAAAAGGGGGGGCAGTACAAGAATGAGAGAGAAACAAACAGAAAGAAAAAAAAGAGAAAAAAGAAAGAGAGAGAGAGACAGAGGGAAAGAGAGACAGATATTTGCCCCAGGAATGATCTTAATGCTCCACTTGTTCACATTCCTCACCGGCAAATCATACGACTTATACCAAAAATTATAGCACCCTGGCTATCCCTCCATCCCTCCATCCCTCCATCCCGAACGGAAGCGCATCGGAGAGACGTGTTCTGAGAGAAAGGGACAGAGGGAGTGAAAGGGGGGAGCGGTGGAGTGATGGGGTCTCATGTTATAAATATCTCACTACTGAACCGGCAGCGCTCTGAAGCCCCCCCGCATACTTTCAGTTCCAACTATTTTCTACTGCCTTTTTTTCACAATCCATGCAGGACAGAGACCTTCAGAGTGGATGAGAGAGAGAGAGAGAGAGAGAGAGAGAGAGAGAGAGAGAGAGAGAGAGAGAGAGAGGGAGAGAGAGAGACAGAGAGAGTGAGAGACAGAGAGAGAGAGACAAAGAGAGAGAGACAGAGAGAAAAAGAGAGAGACAGAGAGAGAGTGAGACAAAGAGAGAGAGAGAGAGACAGAGAGAGAGAGAGAGAAACAGAGAGAGAGAGAGGTGAAGAGAAAGAGAGACAGAGAGAGAAACAGAGAGAGAGAGAGAGAGAGAGAGGGAGAGAGAGAGGGAGAGAGAGAGACAGAGAGAGTGAGAGACAGAGAGAGAGAGACAAAGAGAGAGAGACAGAGAGAAAAAGAGAGAGACAGAGAGAGAGTGAGACAAAGAGAGAGAGAGAGACAGAGAGAGAGAGAGAGAAACAGAGAGAGAGAGAGAGGTGAAGAGAAAGAGAGACAGAGAGAGAGAGAGAGAGAAACGAAGAGAGAGAGAAAGAGGCGAAGAGAAAGAGAGACAGAGAGAGAGACAGAGAGAGAGACAGAGAGAGAGAGAGAAACAGAGGGAGTGAGAGAGAAACGAAGAGATAGAGAGAGAGGCGAAGAGAAAGAGAGACAGAGAGAAACAGAGAGACAGAGAGAGAAACAGAGAGAGAGAGAGAGAAACGAAGAGATAGAGAGAGACAGGATGTGTTACAGACAGAAACATGTCGCCGGCTATGATCAATTCAAAACCATCCCGACTGGCCCGACTGCACTCTTGAAACTGATATCAATACAATTACATTCTTAAAATAGTTCACCTTTAGATTTTATTTTAAGATAATAATAATAATAATTAAGATAATACATTGAGTATTCACTCTTATGTAATTAACAATAAGAAGCATTTTAGCAGCTTTAGTAAATGTAAAATACTTCTAGTGTGTAAAACAGTTCAGAGCTGAACAGTAAATAAATCTGAGCACATGTAAACACGCAGCAGCTTCTCCGGCTCAGCAAAACAGGAGCTGAGTGTTGTTTCACATCTGAACTTCTTATGTTATTCATCTCCTACCTGCGTCTCGTTACACTCTGCCAGAGTTCCTCATGCTGTCAGTATCAGTGACTCTCAGCGTGGTTTCCAGCTTGGTGAAAGCATATGGCCACGAGAGCCCACTGCTGAATGACACAGCAGACCAACGAGGCACACCACAGGTGGGGCTAACAGACACACTGGCCTGGCTAGCACTCTACTATGGTAGCTAAAAGATAAATCCAGGGTAAAGGCTAGACCACCTAGACTTACATGAACTCAGACTGTAAGTAACTACACAGCAGTAGATGAGTGATTGCTGACAGGAGCCGGGCTCAGGCGTTCTATGAAATACTGCTGTCACAGACTTTGTCATGAGCATTTTTACAGCTGCTTGTGATCCCACACTGCCAACGTGTAGTAAAGTTCTGTGTACTGGTGCAGAAATTGAGTCATGATGTCGGCACATGATAATATAATAATGGGTTCAAGTACCTGTATTAGCGCTTACAGCAATACAGTATCAGTATAGGTGCACCACAATTATTATTATTATTATTATTATTAATTATATATATATATATATATATATATATATATATATATATATATATATATATATATATATATATATATATATATATATATATATATAATAAAAACAATGTTACATTCATATTGAGTCTTTCCCAAATATGTTGGAATTAGAGCTTAAAATTTGAGTTTATTAAATTTTGTATAGTGAGTTAGCAGAACTAGAATCTGTGTTATATGCTCCAAATCCAAGTAACTTAAACTTATGGCAGCTCGAGCACTAAATTAAGTTAGTTAAAACTCATCATATAATGAATATATTTGAGTAAAAGTATTGATAATAAAAATTGAATAAGTAAAACACAGAAGACAACAATCTCACCTATACTATATACAGTACACCTGGTATTAAAATAGTACATCAATTCACCCAACGATTTCAAACTTTTGTTGTAGAGGCATACTGGTGTCTTGCTTTGGTCGACAAATGAGCAACCAGAGGTAAATGACTTGCCATCAAAGTCTTATTACAACAAAACAGCGAGATGTAGCGTATAAGACAGGGAGTGAGAGAACAGCAGTGTTAGTAGTTTGTGTAAAAGGAATAAACACAGAGGGAGATAACGGTAGTTGCTCTGTGAGGAACTCGATGACATTTAACATATAATTAATACGGATAAAGAATGAGGATGAGGTTGAGGACGAGGATGGTTTTGCTAGACAGTTGTTTTGAAGAAACATCTATTAGTATGGTCTGACAGCAGTTCCTCAATAGCTCCAGCTATTTTTTTTAAAGTGTAGTTAGGATTTAGGTACTGGTTTAAAAACAGAGGGCTGAGTTTCAGCCTCCTGTCCAGACTGAAAGAATGTTAGAGAAAATTCCTCAGCCCTCAGGAGAGGAACAGAGATAAGAGAGTTTTAGTATATAGAGGGATTATTATTGCTCCAGTTACTGGATTTTACCACCCGTTCATGTCTCTCTCCCTCTCTCTCTCTCTCTCTCTCTGTGATGCTGGCTCTTCACATATCTGAGTTCTGCGTCTTCCCTAAGTCACAGACCCCTACTTAGTCTTCAGCGTTAAAGAGTGGAGGGCTGAGGCCAAAGACAACACAGCTGCAGAGAAAGAGTTAACATAGCAGAGAGAGTGAAACTTTCTTTATTAATTCCTGTCTGAGATAGCAGAACTACAGACACATGAAGGCAGAGACTGGTCCTCTTCACAAAGTCAGCTACAGCTTTTTTAAAGCCATCGGTAATATAAGAAGCTTCGCAGAGCTGATAATGCAGTTCTGTAGAATATGACAGCAGTACTGCCTCTCAGTCATCCCTGAGGATCTCTACAGCTATTAGTGTTTGGCTATATCCTCACCTAATAACTGTCTGTGAAACACATGTTCATAATTCTTAGTTAATAGTTATTTAATATAATCTACTACTAGTAAGACAGTAATGCTAGCATGCCAGTAACTTCTTTAGGTTTTGGTTGAAAACAAAAGCCTTATAGTCTTAGAAGCATACATTCAGCTTTTTTATTTCTTTCCCTGGTAACCAGGGAGATACAGCCGAGTGAGCACACTCATTTGTTAGGACTTCAGGAGCTGAGCCGAAGCTGTTAGATTAACCCTTTTAGGACAACAATGTCAATGTGGAGTCATACACAGAAGAATAAATATCCTGATAACGCTGCATGCCTGAGAGATACGTTGTTCCATTCCAGTGAGGTCTCCAGTGTTATTGAATCCTATTTTGTTTTGGAGACTTACAATAAATCCATTATGACAAATGCATCAACGAACCTCTTCTGTGATTATTTATCTCTTTGTCTCTTATTAAAAAAGTGCTATTTTCGTCATTAGCATGGCTGTTAGCCATCCACTGATGCTTTGGGCTGCGTTAGTCGAATAATCAGAGGCTGTGATCCTGACTAGTCTACTAATCAGAGGCTGTGATCCTGACTGGTCTACTGATCAGAGGCTGTGATCCTGACTAGTCTACTAATCAGAGGCTGTGATCCTGACTGGTCTACTAATCAGAGGCTGTGTTCTTGACTAGTCTACTAATCAGAGGCTGTGTTCTTGACTAGTCTACTAATTAGAGCCTGTGTTCTTGACTAGTCTACTAATTAGAGACTGTGTTTTTGACTAGTCTACTAATCAGAGGGTGTGGTTTTGACTAGTCTACTAATCAGAGGGTGTGTTCTTGACTAGTCTACTAATCAGAGGGTGTGTTCTTGACTAGTCTGCTAATCAGAGGCTGTGCTATTGACTAGTTTAGTAATCAGAGGCTGTGTTATTGACTAGTCTACTTATCAGAGGGTGTGGTTTTGACTAGTCTACTAATCAGAGGCTGTGTTATTGACTAGTCTGCTAATCAGAGGCTGTGCTATTGACTAGTCTGCTAATCAGAGGCTGTGATCTTGACTAGTCTACTAATCAGAGGCTGTGTTATTGACTAGTCTGCTAATCAGAGGCTGTGATTTTGACTAGTCTACTAATCAGAGGCTGTGATTTTAACTAGTCTACTAATCAGAGGCTGTGTTATTGACTAGTCTATTAATTAGAGGCTGTGATCTTGACTAGTCTATTAATCAGAGGCTGTGATTTTGACTAGTCTACTAATCAGAGGCTGTGATTTTAACTAGTCTACTAATCAGAGGCTGTGATCTTGACTAGTCTATTAATCAGAGGCTGTGATCTTGACTAGTTTACTAATCAGAGGCTGTGATTTTAACTAGTCTACTAATCAGAGGCTGTGATCTTGACTAGTCTATTAATCAGAGGCTGTGATCTTGACTAGTTTACTAATCAGAGGCTGTGTTATGTTTTTGACCCTACAGGATAAAGTTGCCCAGCATTAAGCGTTGACAAGATTTGTATTCTTTTATGGATGACATTCTTTAATTCAAATCATAATGAATGTATGTCCTCTTCTACTTCCAAACATGAACGTGTTCTTAATTGAAAGTTTAGAATCTGCACTCTGGTCAGAATGTCTCGACTTGTTGAGTTATGAGTGAGAAATGGTTAAGATAAGCTCTTCTTATCAATAACAGTATCCGCAACCTCAAAGGGTTAAACTAAGGGTCATTAAAGTGTCATCCTGTACGGCCATGCCACAGTCAGATGGGCCTTCTTCTTAAAGGCTTTAAATTCCTACAGTTTAGTAATGTGTAGGGGTTCCACTTTATTTCCTTGACAGCAGAGGGAGTGGTGCCATTTACGGGGTCAGGAAAGGGGGGTAGGGCATGCACAGCCCAGCTGTGCTAAATCAAACAGCTAAGAGCTCCAAGCCTTCTCAGAATAGCGAGGAGGCTGATGATCCACCAGACAATTATAAAAAAGCCTGAAGAAACAAGCTCAGTCACCATAAAAGAGAAGCACCTCACACTCCCTCACACCTCACTGCCTGACCGCAGTGAAAGAGGAGTCCAAACAGGCCTCTTTGACTCACTCAATTTGGGCCAAGCTCTGTTTTTTCCTGAGCTAAAGCTTAGCTTCCTGTTACTGGGAGGGAAGCTGAGTTGATATGGATAGAACACTCTTGCCTTTACGCTCACTGGTAGGCTTGTTTCTCTCCTTTTCCTCTGTATCTTTCTAGCTTGTTCTCTACAATTCTCTTCATTCCTTCTATCTGTAAATATCCAGTTCCACCTGCTTTTCTCACAGAGCAGCTTCACTTCGCCTGCCATGCCTGCTATCTTCTCTTAGTGGTGGGATATGGGGTTACAGCAGAGTGCATGCACAGGTTAACCAGCGCTTATAGGCATGATCTATCTTGAGGTACAAAGGCATATATCATGGCCCTAATAAAGGCCCAGTACCGCAGGGCACTGTTAGCAGCTGCCCTGGGAATACATGCTGTCTAGCACCACATTACCGTGATGTATATATCCATTTTTTAACAGTGCAATATATATATATATTTCTGGTCATTTTGAGTCGGTCAGCAAGCCATCAACTGCTGATGCTTCAGATACTAAACTAACCTAGAATGTTGTTCTCCCTTTTATACTCACTTATTAGTAGAATGTTTTTCAGCTGTGCATCACAATTGAGCAAGAGTGTCCTAACAACCAATTAGCCCAATAACATCCTTAACTTGGATTGGCAGCCGTACCAGGAGATTTAGACAGAGGACTGAGAATTGCTGATAATAGGACTATATGCAAAATGAGCCTCTATACAAAAATAGACTTTACTACAAACATTTTTATTCTTTAAAAATCATCTGATACACTTACATTATTTGTGAAATGGACAATATTGTTTGTGAATTGCATGAAAATAGCATGAAATTAAATTGTAACGTGATCCTAAACTTTTGAGCGGTATTGTGTATATGTATCCATTTATTATGAAATTTTCAGACAATGTAACTTTGTAACTACGTCATTTGAACAACCATTGATGTGTTCAAATGACGTAGAAAACTCTAAATCGGCATGTTTTTCATTGGATGTTTTTCATTGGACAGAGACTATTGTCAAAGTAGTTTAGTTTTTTAAAGATAGAGAGAAGGAGGACATGAACAACTGGCCAAGCTGCCACGTGAGCCCAATCACCTCGAAACTGCCTCGGGCTGTTTCTGCCTTAAATATGAACAGTAGGAAAACTTGGTTTGTTCGTGATCAATTTTTTATGTTGGGCTGTTTTAACTTCATTTGTACTTTTACGATAAAGAGCCTGAATACAGGTGAAGTGGTGGGTTTTTTGGGTCTTAGTACCAGAGAGGCGTTTCTTTATGCCATGTTTCAGACAGTTTTCACCATATTTCCTCCCTGAGTCATCCAGGTTTCTCTCTCGAGCTCAGATCGGTACAGCATTTAAGCACAAAAAGAACCAAACTCCAAAATAAAAAAATGAATACCAATGAAAATGTGAATAGCCTTAAAAACTGATGTATGAAACCATGAAACTCATACAAAATCTTAAATTCTGTTAAACCAGTAAGGCTAAATGGTGCAATGATGTACTACAAAATAAACCATGGCATGTTTTAATGCTAGTTTTAAGCCATAATGCCACCTTCAAACAGTGAGGTTTAGGATAAGTTTATGATATGCCAGGAGGATAAAAAGTTAATTGGTACAGGATATAAAACCTCCATTGCTTGTCAGTTATCAGCTATCCAACAGTTAAGTAGTGTCCACAGCTGTGAAAGGCTTGTGTCCATGCAGAGTGGCCGCTCCCACAGGCACACGGAACCCGGTAGGAGAGACTTTATATGTTGTAAACTGGTGTTGCTGTTTGCATAATAATGTGTGTACGTAGCGTCGGTGCCTTGAATCATTGGGCTGTGGAATAGTTGAAGTGGGTCTGTGTGTCACCACTTTTAGTAGCCCTGCTGCTGTGTTCAGTAAAAGAGTATTAGCTGAAAGAGCTATATCTCCAGTACTCTGATACCACAATCATTATTTCTAGTGCAAAACTACAAAGGCAAATTTCAGACACTGAACTACCTTTGTAGTAAAAGGAAAAGAAGTTTCATGGCTTTGTAAAATCGATGCATGACACCATGACGGCTGTAGATTCCGATCCATTAGTCTTATTGCACCAACCATTCTCACGCGCCATGCAGTCACATCGAGGGATGTAGCCCTACATCGTAACAGCTCATTGATATTGATCTGACTTAGGCTTGGGTGGTTGAGGTACTGGTGTGATCTCCAGACTCTGTCTTAAATACCATCGATCCGGGGGGAAAGGTGGGGAGGGGGGTTGTCATATCCACCGCAGGCACTGTGGTCATTCAGAGCTAAGAGAGAGACGTCATTTCATTCAACCCTGCTGCGCTTGTAAATAACAGGCATCTGCAGCTGCAGTGCGGAAAAAGCAGCACATACAGCAGCGTAATTATGACTATCAGGGTCCGGCTAAAAAACAACAGGCAAGAGCGGAGGGCCTTTGAAAAGAATGACACACCAAGAAAAAATGTCAGGAGACCGTGAAGCAGACTGAACTCTTTTTCTGCTCAGAACGGGGGGCTCGGCTGTATGACATAAGAGTATATTTATAGCTGCAATGTCGTGAGACCCAATACGTTGTTATCAAAATATCATATCTTAGGATTTGTAACTTTGTAAGAGAACAGATATGTCTTATTTATTTTAAAGAGCCACTATTATAGAAATCTGAATGTTTGCAGAAAACTTAGATATTAATGTTCCAAAACATACCATTCACTTCTATTCCATATAGTCTACAAGCTGCAAAAACATTTTGCACCTCAACATTGTTTTGTTTTTTTAAGGTGTCCAACCCATATAGAAATCTGATATATGGTAATTTTTGAATTTTAAAAATATATTACATATTAGCATATCGTCGCTGTCCAATGAAAAACACCTCCATTTTAGTCAATTTTCATTTTTCCACATAATTTGAATGCAGCAATGGCTATTTCTATTGTGATAGATGAATGGACCAATAGAAATGCTTTAAAATCTCTTGGGAAAACATCTGGTTCCATTGACTTGTATTTAAAGTTAAGAACTGAAATTTGTTTTTGTCCTCTCCTGTAAGGTTACTATTTTAGAGATACTTGTTTTTCATTGGACAGCAACGAAATATAGACTTAAATCTAACTTTGCCACATAAACATGTATGTGACTAATATAACAACTTATTCAAAATTGGCTATTTTCAAACATGGAGCCCATATTTCAGTACATACAAACACACACACATAACATATAGTTTTATGCATCATCTTTGCTGCTTCCACATTAAAATTAATTAATACAAGGGCTACAGAACTCTATTGTGTGCAATAAAATCATTCTAACAACAAATAAATGTATGTATTTTCTTCTGACACATTAAAATGATAACATACAAATAACATATAATTAAAATGTATTGTAAAATGTGATGTATAATCCACAGTTTTTATTCACCCACAGATCAGACATATAATCCATATATCAGGCATATGTGTCCTAGGTTTAATACTTAAATGTACGCAACCATATGTCTATAACACATGTGTGCATATATTTTAAAACATATGTCTGATCTTTTATGATATGTGTGAATATATGGCTGTGTGTCAGGTTTCCATTAAGGCCTATTCAGCCATTTAGCGCACTAATGTTACAAGCAGGGTGTCACGCCCTACTAGTCCTACCCTGTATAAGTCCTTGTTTACATCCTGTCATGTTTGTTTTGGTCTCGTGCTCCTAGTCTCCGCCCTAGCCCCGCCTGTCACACCTGTTTTTCATTCGTCTTCAGTCCTGTCACCTGCTCCCTCTGGTTACCTTGTGTTATATATACCCTGTGTTTTCAGTCCGTGTTTGTCGGTCATTGTAGTGTAGTTGTTAGCTCTGTTGTTGCTGTTCCTGCCCAATACCAATACAGGCCCAATACAGAGCAGCTAATCAAACACATATGATCTCTTAATTCATCACGAGTTACGCACACAAAGAAAAGGGCATTTCAAATCTGAAGAACTGAAACTGAGTTTCAAAAGGTGAAGGTATAAAAGCTTCCTGCTGCTTGTCCAGTTGCAGGCTTTCTTCAGTGTTTACAGATATGCATAAAGCCCAAGCTTTTAATAGTCACCTGATTGCATCAATATAATATCTATAAGTAAGCACAACAAACACACACCTCGAGATATTACTCTAGATGAACCAGTTTTACAACTACAACACCACAGCGGAGTGAAATAACAGGGTGTGAGGTGATTCAGTTCCAGGAAACGTGAGTGCTGCACGGCTTCATTTATCATTTCACTGCAGGGAAGGAGGACATGAACGACTGGCCAAGCTGGCACGTGAGTCTAATCAACTCGAAACTGCCTCGGACTGTTTCTGCCTTAAACAAGGACATTAAAAAGCTTGGTTTGTGCATGATCAAAATCATATTTGTGCAATTTTTTCTTTACCCTGATCTCAACCTGACGTGCTTGTCTGCTTTACCACTGTACGGTCAATCAATGTTTTATTTTATATGGTCTATAAGCTACACATGCTTGTCTGTTTGAGCTTACCTAAAGACTAAAGAGTAATTACTTCTACTTTCATCAGCACTGTACTCGTGCTGACAGGCTATATTCAGGTTACAGTAAAGTTGACAGAGACAGTTTTCACTTTACTGCTTACTTTTTCGTTTTGGTTCCACTTTCTCTGTGGCCCTCTCCTTTTTGAGCACATTTCAAATCTGAACTAGAGATGGAGCTAACTGAAACTGGGAGGGGGTGTCTTTATTTATTAAGTCACACATTGCTAAAAGACCCTTTTCCCACTTACGCATTCAACTCAGTGGGAGTCGTCATGGTAGGGAAAACACTACAGTAGTGGCAACATTTATGACTGAGAATATAGACAGGATATGTCCTTTTTTCTAATGTCCCCAAAGCAGAGGACATCCTCATTAAGACTTTTTATTATAAGAATATTTAATTTCTCAACGTCAGATGTTTAATTTGTCATTTTCAAAGAGAGGCAAGCTTAACAAGGCACTTTCTTTGGTGGTTACTGCATACTGCTTCTGCTTCTGCAACTCCAGACTATGTCTAAGACACTGTAATAAAATATCATAATTATTACAATTCTTACTATGATATTTCACCTAATTACAATTGAAATATTTGGATTTATTTATATGTTCGATTACTTGCATTTCTGCCCATTTCCTGAACAATATCTGCTGCTACAACTACTGTATTCCATTACTGCTGTTATAGCTGCTTCCTCAGTGACTGCTATGTTAATATACACCAGACTAACATCTACTAATGGGTTATAGTATTACATCCCTCTTTGCACAACTCTACATATTATCAGTACTGTGTGCTGTTCATTGCTTTTTGTATTCATTATATGTCTTGGTGCTCATTGCACTCTTTGTCTGCACTCTATATATTGTATTTATACCAGTGGCGAACCGTCATGGCCCTCTACGCCCTCTCAGAGGGCCTAAAATATGCTTAACACACACACACATATATAATTTTATTTTATCTACTTACAGTTTGACAATCAACATCTAAACAATTACAAAAATATTTGTATTTTTTTATAAAAAATAAATAATTATAAAAATAAATTATTCAAACATGTCTATTCAATCTGTGTTGGAACGTGAAGGGTTAAGTGGAAGCCTGTGAGCCTGTGTCTCCCCCTATAAGGACTGTGATGCCTCCGCAGAATGTTGGTGATTGGTGGTCCCGCTGTTCATGTACAGAGGGCCAGGCAGTTATAACTCAGCGCAATACTAATTTCAAATGACAGTAAAATTGACCAATCATATCTTCCCTCTAAGTGGGCGGGCTTAACTGTAAGATCTGCTTACTGCAGCGGTGCTAGCTGGAGAAACAGCTAGCTAGCACTAGGCTACCACCGCTAGCTAGTTTGCTGAGTCATGATGGAAGCCCATGTCCCGCCCCTAAACCGTCAAACCCACCACTTCGAGCGCAAATATTTCTCTCACGCACAGACAGCGGCCGACGGTGTGTGAGGAAAAATATCAAATCTCGAGAGCAAAAAGGCATTAAAGGAGGAGAAAAGACAGTTTGAGCGAGTGTTTGGTTATTTTTAAGGAGGAACCTTATTTTGCTTAAGAAGTTATCTGTGTTGTACAGATGTTATTGTTTGTAGCATTTCTGTAGTCTCATTTTTTGTTTCTTGACTTGCAGATTATTAGGAGAGGAGACGATGGTTGGGGGGGTGGTTGGGGTAGCGTGCCGAGGCTTAAGGGTCACGGCTCGCTACTGATATATACTGTGTTTTGTGTTGCACCATGTGGTCCTGGAGGAGCGTTATTCTTTCCCCTGTATACTTATGTATACAGCTGAAATGACAATAAAGCCTCTTGAACTTGAATTTAAGTTAAGAATCTCATGACAAGTCCCCCAGCCAAGCAGACAATCAGATGTTGACTAATGCAGGTTGGGAGTAAAGCTAGTAGTCAGTCATGCTCAACTGTCTCTTGTTCATATTTTGTAGTTTAACTTGTCCGTATGCAAGCTGCGAGGAGTTCCACTGTAAATTAAGAGAAACATGCAGCGCTCAGTCTCTCTGCTCTGGCACCCCGCAGGAGAAGGAAGGACTGGGGGGCATGCATGGCCATTAAGCGCCCAGCCCTTCCTTAGCATGTCTTATGACCAGGACGGTGGGCATTCCCTAACATGTGCTGCAGAGAAACCACTGGGTGGGTGATATGGTGACATGTTCCCATGTCTTTGTTTGGACGTTGTAAACCCTGCAAATATATAGTTCACTGGCTCATCTAGGGTTAGGGTTAGGGAAATGTTTCAATAAATAAATAAATAAATAACATAAACACCTTAATAAAAATATAAAAATATGATAGCCCTTAACATTCCTGTACATAAGCTCTACCACTGCTGCAATGTTTTCACTTTGAGGGCAAAAATGAAAGCGTAAAAGGGGTTCATGGGTAAGCTAATAAGTTTCCATTATTTATAAGCTAAATTAGCCTCACAGCTTCAGGGCAGCACTAAACAAGAAAACCTCAGACACCAAATATGTATTTGCTTAGTGGCTACATTTGCAGAAAGTGAGGAAATGTGTAAAGACCATTTAGCCGAGCTAACTAGGGTCAATGAGCTAAACACAACGCTAACCCATGCTAAATGGTGTAGCATGAACATTTCAGCAAACTGAAGCCTGCAACGCAAATAGCATATCACTCCTCGTCCTGCTCTGGATGCATTTAGCTTGTTTCCTTTATTCCAGGGCCTGAGTAAACATTTAGCCCTTATTCAAGCATGATTAAACACTCTTATGTAAACCACCCAGTTATTCGCTCCTCCATCACAGGGGATGCAGCTTAGGTGCTGCCGAGATGGCAAGCACTCCACGAGGCCAGAAGAAAGAAAGGATCAAGAGGGTAAAGGGGGAGAGAAATGAAAGAGAGGTAGAGAGTGGAGGAAAAAAGAAGGTGGCCGGGAGTCACATATGGGCTTAAGCAGTCTCCATCTGCCTCCAGCTATCCCCTAATGTGATTTATAATAAAGCAGCTGGGCCTGATGCTAATGCTTAGCATTAAAATGATATTTGCTTGACTTACAACAGCATTCACTCTATGGCCCACATAACTGCGAGCTCAGCGCAGTCTGGAGGCAGCCTTCCCTGCTGATGGAGAGAGAGAGAGAGAGAGAGAGAGAGAGAGAGCGGTGCTGCCATTACGCTCTCAGAGACTTATACTCTCTCCCCCCATAGAGACTAGACTGTGAGTGGGCCAGAGGGGACATCATGCATGCATGGGGAAGAGCTAAAAGTGGTGCATTATTGAAGTTTAATGAGTGCACACGGCTACTTTCAGAAGATCCTTCAACTTCACAGCATCATTGCAGCCTTTACTGTAAAGTGAAGTGTCAGTCGTTAAAGCCTGTGAGCCTGGATGTGGGTCCAAAGTTCAGTTCCTCTGTGCCTTAATTAAACAAGTTTCCTAGCTCCGTCTGAAGATTAATAACTGAATCTTAAGTCTAAAGCTCAATTCAAAATATGTTGCTAATACTTCTTTAACACTTTTCTGCGAATTTGCACCCCACTAAACGCTCGTATCCCACCCATATGCCTGTCAGTGGAAAGCCAGCATGGAGAGAAGCTCTATTAAATAAGCACTAGGGATTAAACAGGAGGCATCCCAACTATTCCTGGGCCCTGCCGCTACAGCAGCGGTGTACCTGAGGTGGACCGCAGAGCGCAAAGCCCATGTACTGGCCACTTTTAACCCCTTAACATTCACTTGTTTAACTAAAGTAGTTACTGAACAGGGGTGCGTTTCCCGATAACGATTGATCTTAGTGATTTACGAACAATTTTAAGAATGACGTAACTTTAAGAACCCTAATTTTGCGAGCCTTCTTAATATCCAAACTTATGAACTAGTTTCAAGTAGCTCTTTGTTGGCTCCGTACTGCCAGTCGAGAACTGAAACACCAATTTACATAAGTTTCCTCATTATTATACAACAAATGTATCATTATGTAAAAAATTATAATAAAAAAGAACAACAAATAAGGATTTACATTACTTTTATATAAAAAATAAATAAAAAACATTTCGCTGTTGTCTATAGCACACTGAGCCTATAAATAGGCACATGATTAACCCTTTCTAGCACGGCATACCAGCCACGCAAATGCAAATTTTCTCAGGATGAACTAAAAATAAAAAATAAATAATTTAATTTAAAAAAAAAGTACAATGTACAATTATGCACAGTATTGAACTCAGGAGTGGAAGGCAGTTTGCTTCCCACTACACCATAATTCAAGCGAACACCTGTTTATTCTAGAAGTTTACTGTTTACATAGTTCAAGCTCTTAAATATAATATTTATTGAATATGGATGTCATTTCCGTGATGCAATTACACTTTCAAAAGTGATTTTAAATCTTCATGAATTCATGTTTGTATAAATACGTGTAGTGTTCATGCACAAAACAATGCGTTGATTAGCAGCCTACTTTGTTTTTGAGATAGAATTGCACATGAACTTCGAGCTAAGAAGAACTTAGGGAGTTACGAGAGGGTCAAACTAGTCTTAGATTTACGACCCACTTTACGTACTACGTTAGTTACGAAGGCTTTCGGGAAAAATTTCCTAATTTTAAGAATGTTCTTAAGTATGAAGTTACGAAGTACTCAGCATTACGAAGGTTTCGGGAAACTCACCCCAGTAAGCCTTAGGATGTGGATGCCAATGAAGACCATCGAAACTGAAAACACTGACCATGGCTACATCCTACTCGCCTCTTACAGCAGTTCTGCTGTAGCCTCTAGAGAGAGGGCTTTTGATGATGTATCTTTAAGGTGGATGTCCGTTTAGGAAGACTATAAATAGGGTGGATACTTTGGCACAAGCTGTTTCATACTTTATTCACTTGGTTGTTAAATTATTCTTTTAACAAACAAAAACACTGATGACCCACTGAGATTAGTGCTACATCGCTAATGTTAGTTAGCACCACAGATGTATTTATTAGCCTCCTGATCAGTGGCTAATGGTCAGGATTGTGTGATGCATTTGCACAATGCATGATGGGTACTGTAGTGAGTAAATAAATACATAAAATACATACGATGCAATGCTGCAATACCAACTTCTTCTACCTGACTTTCAGGATGGGACTCTGGCTCAAACCGATACAGCAGAACAGACCCCATCGTAAATACAGTCACAGCAGGCTGGGCAACGAACTTAAATCAGAATGACTCTCTGGTGCTTTACCAGTCAGAACAGAATGGGCGAGCTGACTAATCAGAGCACACTGCATTTACTGGGGGCGGGGCTTAAATACACAGGAGCTCTAACTGAGCTTTTCTTATACAGATGTACTGTATGTGAAAAATATGTTTTGGCAATATTGTCTGTTGCATGTAAAGCATGTGAATCTATTCCGGAAGACCTCAAAAATAAAACTACAAACCCTGTTAGTTTTAGGTCAGAATGCAAGTTTATACTTTTAAATACAATCAGCACAATCATAGCCAGGGCTCAACTGACAATGAATTAATTTAATATTAATAAATACACTTTTGATGCATTCAGTTCAGGAGAGAACAGTGTTTGACTGTGCATTTAGAAAAGATGCATAAATGCTATGTTCGGTTTGTGTGCTGGGTTATCAGGTAGACGTTACAAACATGTTCCTTTTTCCTTTGTAGTTGCCACCGAATGCAGTTATGTAATAATTCCCACTGTTTTACTCAGCCTCACCAAATGATAGCTCCTCGCGGACTCATTACAGCAAATAATCACAGAGACTTTCAGCAGCAGGCCGAGACTTCAGAGGTGTTCAGCAAGGATGCAGGAGAAAAGCAAGAACAAAGAAAGGCCTGGATTTTGTTCCCGCTGTTGGAGGGGAAGGAATTTTTCTCTGCGGCTCAGCGCCCCACTGTTTCATCCACCCACGTGCGTGCAGGACTGTGTTGGGACACTTGCCACTTGCTATCGCAATGTCACTGTCCTTTACACATACACACACAGGCACCCAGGGGCTGCAGATCTGATTCAGCTTGCAATCAATTCTTTTAAACCCAATAAGTCATATAATAAATATCCAGAGTTTCCTAATTTTAAAAGCTATCTTTATGGTTATACGGTCAGATACAAAACTTGAGCTTTGGGCAACTGAATGTTTTGTTGATTTTCGGAGTAAAAATATGTTAACAAATCTGCTACATATTTTGTTATGGTATCTTTTCTGCACATTTACATGCACATTCTAAATGTATTTACTGTGTTTAACATATTGGGGGAAAATAATATACATAATTAATGTGTATTAAAATGTTCCATAAATGTGTTTACTTACTTTTACTACAAAAATCAACAAAATATGTAATTTAACCAGGAGCGCCCAAACTTTTGCACACAACTGTACCTATTAATGTTCAATTAAGCAAAAGAATCAGATGCTGTGATTTCCACTCACTAATGCAGTCTTGGAATAAGCAAGTTACTCATAGAACCAATGGTAATTAAGAGTTTTAGCTCAAAATATGGCTTTTAACTTACTTGGACTTTTAACTGGCCTTATACTTTAGTCATGTTTGTCTTAATAAAATAAGCGGCTGAACATTTATTATATCAAAAAGGTCCCAACAGCTGTGTTCAGTACAATTTTAGTTAGCTTTGGGCAAAACGTAAAAACATTAGCCAGTAAATGACTAGCAAACGTAAACATGAACAGCTGTTCACACAAAATTCATCATATTTTTTTATTTAACAGCAGAAAATATGTTAAGTAAAAAAGCCGCTGGGACACACTTACTTCAAAACAATAGAAACTACCTGTTGGCCATGTGGCAATGAGGTTTAGGAATGCAGCCTCACTTCCGAAATTAAAGTTTTGCCAACACTGACTAAAACCATTGTATGAATACCTAATTGTGTTTTTTTATTTGTTTATTTTAGCAAATATTATTAGAATACTCCATATAACCTTTACATGCTGTACAGTTTCTTAATACTCACAAATAATTATTATAAAGCCAAAAAATGTTCCTCAGTGGCATTACTTAAAACTACCATTACAGTACCTTTATTTTAAAAGGGAACTCAATACACTCAAATTTTTCATAACTTCATAACTTCATAACTTCAATTTTCCTAAAACACAACATTTTCTTTTACTGTATTTATTCTTTGTCTGAAATGCTCTCTTGGGTCTTTAAGCCCAGCCTCCAAACAAAACCCAGTGTGCTCTGATTGGTCACTAACATTGGGTGTGGACATGGCCAGCTTGCCGCTAGGTTGGCAATAACGATTGTGTTACAAGATGATGTCACCTTGTAACAGAGAAAAGAGCTAAAATTTCAACAAGGCATTTCAAAACAGCTGTATAAAGTATTTTCTTTTATGGGAAAAAGCTTCTCCCTCTGGCATGTACTTTGGACTTGATAACTGTGCAAAACGTTTACATGCACAAAGAAGCTACATACCACACTAAAGGAAAGAGAAAAGGCGGCAAAGCATAACAGACCCCGTTTAAGAATGGAGTGCAGAAAGGGAATCAAACGCTTAGAGAAAATTCAAATTTTGTTACGATTTTATAAGGTTCCAATTAAATTGAAGGATTTATTTGAATTTCCACAGCCTGTAATGGACATAAACATTGCACCAACGCTTTGAAAAGTTTGATTCTCTAAGACTTGTAATTTGACTTGTTTATTGAAAAGAACCAGTTCAAAAGGAAACGTTGCCTTTAAACTGTAGGACATTGCTAACAGACTCACACCCACACCCACACTTCTACGAGCAGCGTTTCTGCAGCTCATGATAACTGCAGGCTTTTCTTCATCTAAGACCACGAGAGGAATCTGTGAATGAAGAGACCCCAAAACCACGAGAAGTGACAGACATCTGTTGCTCTGCCTGAGAGTGGGTGGATGAAAGAGAGCAATACACAAACACATATATGCGCGCAGCTAAGCTAAATCACCAGCGTATACCGTCACAGGGGGAGAGATAAGGAAGAGGTGGGAGAGCATCTGTCAAAGCAGATTTAAAGCAGAGAAAATCTGAAAGGGAATAAAGAATGGGCAGATATGGAAAAAAGAAGAAATAGGGCAGCTGTGTGGGAGGCCACCTGGTACAGTAGGAGGAGGTATGGTTTTGAGAAGATGCCACGACTTGGACGAGTCTCAAATGGCTCCCTGATGGCCACGGAGCACACTGTATTGGTGCATTGAAATGAAGAAGCTCTGTTTTCACCCATAAACTAAAGCTGTACAGTGGTTTTCTGTGGGCCGATGCTGACATCCAATGTTTTCTTTGCAATTACTGAGCCCTTTAATAAGAACACCTCCTCGTATCCACACTTATTTTCCAATTCAGCTTCACTTACCATATAGGAGCACTTCCTAGCTCTACAATAACAAATTACAGTCCATCTGTTTCTTGGCATAGTTTTTCATCAATGGTCAGGACCAACACAGAGCAGGTAATAATTATTAATAATAACAAATTATTATCCTCAGCACTGCAGTGACACTGGCATGATGGTGGTGGTGGTGGTGGCGGTGTGAGTGGACTAGACACAGCAGGGCTGCTGGAGTTTTAAACATCTCAGTGTCACCAACTCAAACTATTAAGTAGGGCTGTGTATTGGCAAGAACCTGACGATACGATACGTATCGTGACAGCGGTCACGATTCAATATATCGTGATATATTGCGATACTGCAAGCAAAGTAATATATTGCGATTTTTCAAATCCTACTATTAAAACACACCACTGTGGGAACAGGTTTGTCAATGTTTACAATAGCATTGCTCCCTTGTGCTGCTTGTTAATGTTGGAGTGGAACTGAAAATGAATTACAACACTACCATCTAGTGGTCAGAGATTTAAACACGACACACAATGATTCACTGTCTGCCAGGAATCTGTGTATCGATACTGTGTTTTTGAGAATCGATACAGTTTCATGAAACATAATATCCTGATATTCGATATTTTCGATATTTTCTTACACCCCTACTATTAGGGTGTGACCACTGATGAAGGACTAGAGGATGACCAACGCAAACAACAGGTGAGCTATTGTCTCTCATTTTACTTCTACAAGGTGGACCAATGAGGTAGGAATGTCTGGTGGACAGTGAGTGGACACAGTGGTTATAAACTCCAGCAGCGCTACTGTGTCTGATCCACTCCCACCAGCACTACAAACTAACACACCAACACGTCAGTGTCACTGCAGTTCTAGAATTATCTACCACCTAAATGATACCTGCTCTGGGGATGGGGATCTGTGAGGTCCTGTGGGGATCCTGGCCATTGAAGAATAGGGTGAAAGGGGGCATGGGTGGCCACTGGACGACAGTCTGTAATTGTAGAACTTTAAAGTGCTCCTATATGGTAAGTGGAGGTGATGACAATAAGTGTAGAAACAAGGAGGTGTTCCTAATAAAGTGCTCTGGAAGCGTATCTGGTGATAATGATATTTTAACCAGCGTCAACTAATCATGTCATCAAGTTTAGGCTTGAAATATTTGCCAAAGCATTTATATTATTAGATTATATATATTTAAATTTATATTGATTCTGGTATCATAGCGCATATCCACTACTGCAGTAAGCCGGTATGTACGCACACAAGTTAATTCATAACCACATATTAATATATTTGAAGAATTTACTGAGTAAGATGAACTTTTTCAATCCAATCTGTTTCCAGCCATATGAGCACATGAGCGTCACTTCTTGGAAAGTTCCAAAAACAAACTTTCCTTGGAAAGTGTAACAAATAATAACCGAAAAATAAGCTCTAGTAAACCAAGCAAGATTCGACCCAGAGACACAGAAACAAAGCACTGGAGTCACTGACCTCTGACCCTGGCATAGCAGCAGCCGCACTTTGCCAGGACTTTTCGGAACAAGTGTTGGCAGGCGCAGCCCCGGTGGTGGTGGCCCCCCTTCATGGTGTACCCCAATCACTGGTTGAAAGACTACCAGGCAGGGGCATGGCCCATGGCACAAAAACCAGGCGTGATTCTGTGGAGTTAATCCCAAAGCCGAAAAAGCCCCCCGTGAAGCCCCCAACAGTGAAGGGACAAAAGTGGTAAAAGTTGAAAAAAAAAAAAAGGAAAAAACGCAAACGCTGAATCCAGATATCCAGACAGTCAATATCAGATAAAACAGCTCAGTTCACTCTCTCCCTCTCTCTCTCTCTCTCTCTCTACCTCACACATGCGGTGTTTTTCCTCTGCCCTGCTCTCTCCTGCTCACCGCCTGGTCAAATGACAGACAGCGAAAGAGAGCATGAGAGAGCGTGAGAGAGAGAGAGAGAAAGAGAGAGAGAGGAAAAGAGAGAGAGAGAGAGAGAGGGGAGGGGGGAGGAGGTGGAGCCAGCAGCTCCAGTCAGTGGCTATTCCAGGATACAGCTCCCACTCCCCTCATATTTTTGTTCTCTCTCTCTCTCTCTCTCTCTTTCCCTCCCTCTCTCTTCTTTCTCTCTCTCTCTCTCTCTCTCTCTCTCTCTCTCTTTCTGCTTGTGTTTCTTTCTTATAGGGTCTTTCTTCCTGACAGAATACTGTTTCTTCCTCGCTCTGTCGTTCAGTCTCTCTCTTGTTCTCAGTCATTTGCTCTCAGGCTACTCTCTTAGTGGATTTCTCATTGAGAATCTCTCGGACACACAGACCGACAGACGGTCAGAAACCCAACACTTCAGCACAGCCCACTCCACATGCCAGGCACGCGCTGACTCGGCCCAAAGATAACTCTGTGCTTGTAATTCAGTTGTTAACATTACGGCTTATTTTTCAGTTAGTAACATCTAAGTATTCAATTATTGGTGGTGAGGCTGATAGGGATATTCAGTTATTTTAATTAAGGCCTATTATTCAGTTATTAATGTTTCACAGTATTAATCTGTTGTTAACATTGAGGCTTATTATCCAGTTTTTCATGTCAAGGCTTATTCTTTAGTTATTAACACTGATGCGTATCATTTAGTTATTAAAGTCAAAGCTTAGTGTTTGATTTTCAACATTAGGGCTTATTATTCAGTTATTAATATTAAGGGTAATTCAGACATTAATGCTGTGTCATATATCAATATATAACTGAATGCTTAGCTGCATCTCATTAGTTTATTAAGAACGATATATATATATATATATATATATATATATATATATATATATATATATATATATATATATATATATATATAGTCCTAATGTTAAGCCTTATTATTTAGTTTTGAACCTTAAAGCGTATTATTTAGCTATTCATGTCAAGGTTTATTATTTAGTTATCAATGTTAAAACGTATTGTTCATCTATTACCATTCAGGCTTATTATTTAGTTATAAACGTCTTACTATTTAGTTATTGATAATGAGGTGCATTAATCAGCTATTAGTATTACGGTTTACCTATACAGTTATTATTATTCAGTTCATATTATTCAGTTATTAGCATTTAGGGTAATTATTAAGTTATTCATGTCGAGGCCTGTTAGTCTGTAATAACATTAAGGCTCATAATCGTACTATTCATGGCAAGGCTTTTGATTTAGTTATTAATGTTAAAGCTTATTGGTCAGCTATTACCATTCAGGCTTATTATTTAGTTAAAAACATCTCAATGATGTAGTATTAAGGTTTACTATTCAGTTATTAACGTTTAGGCTAATTATTAAGTTATTTATGTCGAGGCCTGTTGGTCTGTTATAACATTAAGGTTTATATTCGTATCATTCATGGCAAGGCTTATTATTTTGTTATTATTATTAGAGCTTATTGTTCAGCTATTAAGAATATGGCTACATATTCAGTTGTTGATGTTAAGGCTTGTTATTCAGTTCTTAATAATAAATATTATTATTCAGTTATTACCATTAAGGCTTATTATTTAGCTCTTAACAATATGTGTTCAGTTTTTAAGGTCAGGGATTATTATTTAGTTACTAACATTAATGTTTCAGTAAATGATGTTAATTTTTTATTTAGTAATTTTTTTATTCAGTAATTCATTTCTCGGTCCTGAAGGGTGAGCAGTGAGCGTCAGTGACGGAGTGGCAGTTGGAGGGAGGGGGGTGTTTACTGTACATAGCAGCAGTGAACACAGTACAGGAGGTCAGCCAGAGACACGTTAGTGCTGATTTCTGACCGACTCCACAGACACTGAAATATAACTATGAAATATATTAACTCTGGATGAACGAATGTAATTGCACAATACTGTTAATAGGGGAATTCCACCCATTTTTCAGAATTTCAACACTGAACAAAATTTCAACAAAATCATTCAGAGTGGTTTGATGTAAATTATAGAGAAACTTAGCGACTCAGACTTTTTTACAGTGGTGCAGATGGGAACCAGGGATAGTAATGTTAATGAGTAATGTAAAATAGTGGTAAACCTGACAAAATGGGTATCTTTCATTTTCACGCTTTTAGAGGCACTGGCTCCCAGTTCACTGAATGTCTGGTTCCCATCACCACTGCTTTGAAAAATTCTGGTTCTCTAAGTTTCTCTACAACGGATCATTTCACATCAAACCACGCTGAATGACTTGTCCTACATCTTAATCATTTAATTATGCAGTAAGGTTGAAACCAATAAAGTGTCTAACCCATGTGTGGTTCACTACGACATTTCAACATAAACAGAGTGACAGGTTGAGGGAGAAGCAGAGTATAGGAGTTCGTCTGCCTAATCGAGAGAACATATGTGTTGTGTGTGGGGTGGGGGGGGGTGGGGGGTGGGTAATAGGGAGCATGCCTCTGCACTCTGCTCTGAAGATTGTGCTGAGTGAGTGAATCTCTCTCTCATTCCTTCTCTTCCCCCTCTTCCTGTTGCACTCTCTCTCTCTCTTGCTCTCTCTGAACCCAAACTCCTGCTCACCCCCTACTGTGCATGAGTGTGTGTGTGTGTGTGTGTGTGTGTGTATTTGTGTGTGCGAGTGTATGGAATCAGTTCCTCTAGAGTCCAATTACAGCATCTCCTGCAGTAGAACTGAGCAGCTTCATGTAAAGGCCAGAGAGATGTAAGCTAACTAAGTGTTTTCTCCTCCCAGTTCTCATCCTGCAGTTGTACAAGCTTATTTTCAAAGCCTTTACATGCCACATCACATCACGTGTTACACACACAGCAGTTCACCCCAACGTAAACATCTTAGATGAAAGTGGTCTTGGAGTATTTTGACAGTAATGAAAGACCCTAATTATACAGTGAGATACATTTTATTTACAAGATGCAAACATTAATATACTCTTAAGTAGTTATTTTAATTTATTAGTAATCAATTGAATGGCGGCATGGTGGAGTAGTGGTTAGCACTGTCGCCTCACAGCAAGACGATCTGGGTTCGAGTCCCGGTCTGGACTGTTCTGTGTGGAGTTTGCAAGTTCTCCCCATGCTTGAGTGGGTTTCCTCTGTGTACTCTGGTTTCCTCCCACATGAACAAAGACATACATGTTAGGTTGATTGGTCACTCTACATTGCCCGTAGGTGTGAATGTTGGCCATGCGATGGACTGGTGAACTGTCCATGGTGTACCTTGCCCGATGACGCTGGGATTGGCTCCAGCCCATGACCCTGACTAGTGGGATTGAACAGCAGATAATGGATGGATGGATTGCAATCTATTGATATCCAGTTTATACAAAGCAATGTCCAACACTATTGTTATCCAACAGTATATTCTTCTTCTCAGCAACTGACAAGGAATGGCACACTTATGGCGAGACATACGGATGTCGTACAATCATCTTTTAAATAATGAATGTTTTCTTATATGACCACATGGGGTGCAACAGTTTGACTGCATTGCCACAAGTCATGTTATGCTTACCATGTCTACTATTACAGTCATCACCAGATCTTAGTTTTCCATCATCATCTGACGCTATTCCAGGGGTTCGGGTTGTCGGGGGTAACAGTTTAAGCAGGGAAGCCTAGACCTCCCTCTCCCTAGCAACCTCCCATAGCCAGCCGAGAAATATAGTCCCTCCAGCATGTCCTGGGTCTCCCCCAGGGACTCCTCCCAGTTGCATGTGTCAGGAACACAGGGATGCATCCAGGAGGCATCCTAACCAGATGCCCAAACCACCTCAACTGGTTTCTCTTGATGTGGAGAAGTAGATTTTTGGGTTGTTGTGTTTTTTGGGGGTTTTTTTGCTAGTGAAAGTTGACTCACCATCATTAATTGTGCTTCCCAACTTCGCTTATCTTAGATCTTAGATGATGTGTCATGTTGTGTGTTAAAAAAGCATATTTCCACTGTTTCTTAGTAATTAGCCCAGTAAGCAATACAGCTATCTTACCTCTACCTTCTCGATCAAACTTTGATGTTTCAAAGTAACACAATGTAAAATATATATTTCGCAAATAGAAGCAAAACTGTAACATTTCACTGTCCTGTCAAAAACCCAGTGAACATATTGAGGTTGATCTTGTTCTTGCTGGTAAACGATAAACATGGACTGTATGTCCTGTGAATAATGTTCCACTGACCAATAAACCAATTGTTATCTAGCTATTAACATTAAGGCTAATTATTTAGTCATTAAAATCCTAGTATTCAGTTACTGGTTATAATATATTAACAATACGGACAAGTATTCTGTTATTATTATCAAGTATTACGCAGCAGTTTTTCATGTCTATGCTCATTCATTAGCTGTTAACACTGATGCTTACTATTTGGTCATTCATGTCAAGGTTAGTAATGAGTTATTAACATTAGGGTTTATTATTCCGATTTTAACATTTAGGCTAATTTTTCAGTTATTAATGTTGAAGCTGTTAAAATCCAGACTTCAGTTCTCCATGCTAAGGCATTTTATTTAGTTATTAACATTAAAGCTTATTAACATTAGGGCTTATTATTCAGTTATTGATGCTAAGGCTCATAATACTGTTATTAGCATACAAGCAGTGGATGATGTGCCATGTTGTGTGTTAATGAAACATATTTTCATTTTTCACTGTTTCTGTGACCTGATATCTCTACCTACTCAAACACATACTCATGTATTGATGTTTCAAAGTAGCACAGTGTAAAACATATACTTCACAAATATGAGCCGAACTATAACAGTTTTACTGTCCTCTCTTTCTTTCTCTCTCTCACCTTCTATCTCTCTACTATGAACCTACTGTTGTTCTTGCTGGTAAACAGTAAACATGCACTATGTATACCCTTAGAATAATGTTTCACTGACCAGTAAATGAACAATATATGTCCCCGTATTTCTCATCCTTCCATGTAAATTGGGTGGTCCTAATCTTTGATAACCTTCCCATAAGCATTTTCTAACCAATCACAAGTCTGTCGTGTCTGCTCCACCCACATAAAACAGTTTCAGAGTCAGAGAAACCTAGTGAGCTACAGCTAACCCAGCATAACCAACAGCCAGCAAGGTAGGCCTTTATACATATATGAGCATTGTTTCTTCATGTGTTGCTTTGTCTGTGTACTTGTTTATTTGTCCATCTGTCTCCATGTCTGTTTGTCTGTGACTTTTGTCATCCTGTAAGTGTCACATGCTGTTCTGTAAGATCAGCAGTATATATTTTTAATTCAAGCTTTGCTGGACATTTAATATAAAATATTTAATATAAGTTTAGTTTTACACAAATATTTTTATTATTTAGAATTTTTAAAGATAGAAGTGACATTTCAGTTGTAGTCTGTATATTTTGTTAGTCACAATGTGAAATACTGGTGTCCTTAACCTTGAGCAGTTAACTGAGTAGTAAAACTTAATGTACGCATAATACAAATAATTTTCTATTAAGAGCTGCATATCCTATGCATATACTATTTCCTGTTAACATATAACTTGTTTTGTATTGTTTTTCATTTTAGAGGCCCAAATTGCAACCAATCTTGGATCAGTCAGGAGTTCCATTCAACCTGAATGCTGACAAAACACAGCTCTTCAGAAGCATCAGGTTAATTTGAGTGGTGAATATGAAAACAGCTTTGGTATTTTATTACAGTTTCCCGCTGCTACTTGAGATGACTCAACTGTGGATACCTGTGGATAAGCCTAATGAAACTCAAAAGAAAAGATTCTGACTGATTCTACTGCTGTAATTACACACCTCTGTCAGTCTTCTCTGTCCCTGATTTGAATACGGAGTTACAAGACTGTCAAAGGAAAGGTGGAAGACATGTTAAAGTATCTCATATATGAGAACAGTGTCTGTGATTAGAATTTCACTGTTATGTGTATACAGTGTTGCTTATACCTGCCTGCCCTCTTTTCACATAGGATTCTTAGTAGGATAGGAGTCTGAAATATCAAATATTGACCATCGTTTGTTTTGTAACCTTTTTAATGAATTATATAGCAATAAACGATGAAACAGCACTTTACTCCAGACCAAAAGTGCATCTCAGGGTAAATTAGATGACAGAAGAATGGAGAAGAGATGAGAGAGATGAAAAGAGTCTGAACAGAAGGCGATTAGGCAGATTTGGCAGCACAGCTAATCCACCAGTTCAGTCAGAGCAAACAGAGTTACACTGTATTTACTAAACACACCTTCAGAACAGCATGTGTAACCACACACACACCACACGTCTTACAGAGAGAGAGAGAGAGAGAGAGAGAGAGAGAGAGAGAGAGAGAGAGAGAGTACAGAAAGAGACTGATAGAGAGAAAGATAGAGAGAGACAAAGACAGAGTATAGAGATAGAGAAAGAGAGAGTACAGAGAGAGCGAGAAAGACAGAGACAAAGAGAGTACAGAGAGAGACAGGGAGAGCGAGAAAGACAGAGAGAGACAAAGACAGAGTCCAGAGACAGACAAAGAAGAGTACAGAGAGAGACAGGGAGAGCGAGAAAGACAGAGAGAGACAAAGACAGAGTCCAGAGACAGACAAAGAAGAGTACAGAGAGAGACAGGGAGAGCGAGAAAGACAGAAAGAGACAAAGACAGAGTCCAGAGACAGACAAAGAGAGTACAGGGAGAGACAGGGAGAGTGAGAAAGACAGAGAGAGACAAAGACAGAGTCCAGAGACAGACAAAGAGAGTACAGGGAGAGACAGGGAGAGTGAGAAAGACAGAGAGAGACAAAGACAGAGTCCAGAGACAGACAAAGAGAGTACAGAGAGAGACAGGGAGAGCAAGAAAGACAGAGAGAGACAAAGACAGAGTCCAGAGACAGACAAAGAGAGAGTACAGAGAGAGACAAAGAGAGAAAGACAGAGAGCGACAAAGAGAGAGTACAGAGAGAGACAGAGAGAGAGTACAGAGCGAGATAAAGAGAGAGTACAGAGAGAGAAAGACAGAGGGAGACAGAGAGAGTACAGAGAGAGACAGAGAGAGAAAGACAGAGAGAGAGGCCAAGAAAGACAATACCAAGACAGAGATATAGAGAGAGAGCCACAGAGAAAGAGAGAGAGAGACACACACACACAGACCGAGAGAAATGAGTATAAATAGAGAGAGAGAACAATAGGAAAAGAGAGAGAGTCCAAAAGTGTGAAAGACAGAAATAAAGCATAAAAGAGAATAAAAAGGGAGAGAAAGAGAGAGAATAAGAAAGTGAAAGAGAGCAAGCTCAAAAGATAGAAGAAGAGAGAGAGAGAGATAGGTGAGAGAGAGAAAGAAAGAGAAAAGAAAAAGAAAGACAGAAAGAGTAAAAAGGGAAGAGGCTGTCATAAAGAGAGCAAGAGATAGATAGGGACAAAGACAGAATAAGAAAGAAAATAAAGAAAGAATGAAAAAAGAAAGAATGGGAGAGACAGCGAGAGAAAAGGACAGACACAATGAAAAGGAGAGACGGAAAGAGAAAAGAAAAAATACAGAAAGCATGAGAGTAGGCAAAAAAGAGCAAGAACAAGAGAGAAAGAAGGTAAAGAAACAAACAAAAAAAGAGAGCAAGACAGAGAGAAGGAAAGAGGGAGCGAGTGAGAGAGGAGAAAGCAAGAGTGTGTGAGAGAGGAAGAGAGGCTGGGGTATCTGGGGAATCTGTGGTAAGAGGGGGTGGAGTGGCAGATCAAAGGTGAGTGAGGTAATGAAAGATTCTCCTCCACTGATACACTCCATAACAACAATACCCACCCACTCCTCCCCACAAGCCCCGCCCACCCCACACCGCCCACCTGATCTTATTCCCTACCACTTCTCCCCAGTCTCATTCTCACCCTCTCCAGGAAGATGTAAACACAGTCAGTGAGAGCGGCTTGACGTGAAATGCTCTGTTCTAGAGAATCTTACTGGGTCAGGATTGGTGCTGACAGGAAACAAACATCTGAAGAGTTCAATATCTAGTTTTTAAATACATTGTTTTGCTGTAGCTATGTAAAAGCTGTGGTGTAAACATACTTTTTTGTGGTCTAAAACAAATCTATTCATGCTAGCTGCAGGTTTAGACACCCAACATTGAAACATTTCACATCAAACTGACCTTGTTTACATCCTAACAGCTGAATTATGTAGAAATGGAGATATATTGCTGAATTCCTCTTGTTGCAAACCACGCTCGTAAAGGAGGTGGGTCTAAAACAGTTACAAATGACAAAGCAGAATCTCTTCTCTTTAAAAGAACCTTTCAGAGGGTGTTTCTTTAAAGAACTCGATTCAAATCACTCAAGTGAGAGGTTCCAAATGCTTTTTGGCATTGGAGTCTGGCTCTCCTGCTTCATTAGGACTGCTCAAGCAGCAGTAATGGGGCACATCACCCATGTGTACAGGGTAAATAAAGCTGGGTACAAGTTTGTTTTTCCAGCTAAGTGTGGTACCAAACAACTGCCTTACACATTTACCTCCCAGAAGATCAATGACATTGAAATGAACCCAGAAAGGTCAGACTAAAAAAAGGGAGGGACAAGCTGCATTGAAAATCATTGGCAGGTACACTGACCAATATGAATATTCTGCGGTCAATAATATTGTGGTCACTAATATTAGGGAGCCGGAAGCTCCAGCAGTAAAATGAGGTATTATAAACAAGGACAAAGCACAGTTCCTCCTGCTCCTTCTTCACTCCTTACCAATGTTAACTCTGTCACCAATGATAACTCTTGTTTTGCTTCTAGTTCTGTCATTTTCTTTTCTTTCATGTTCTACCTTTCATGGTTTCTTGCTGAGTGTGGTGATAACAGTCGCTTGCTGAAAACTTAAGCCATTGTTGTATTTGATGTTCCTTTAATTGGCTGCCTGTCCTTAAATGATCAACCAGGAGCAGAACCTTCCACTCGGCTGACAAGATGTTAAAATACACAGTCAGAGCAGCAATATTTGTGACTCAGTGCAGCATCAAGTAGATCTCTTTGTAGCACATTAGATTTTAAAATAGAGAGATTTTGTGTGTGGGAGTGTGTATGCTCTCCCCGTGCTGGAGTGGGTTTCCTCCGGGTACTCCAGTTTTCTTCCCACAGTCCAAACACATTACGTTGATCAGTCACTCTAATCTGCCCGTAGGTGTGAGTGTGTGTTGGCCATGCGATGGACTGGAGACCTGTCCATGGTGTACTCCGCCTTTGCCTGATGACGCTGGGATTGGCTCCAGCCCGCCCTGTGATCCCGACTAGCGGGATAAAGCGGAAGATGATGGATGGATGGATGGATGGATGAGATATGTGGCTGCATTTAATTAGTGCCACGGTATGAGACACGCCACATATAAGACATGTTGGTTTGGAGCTGCCTGTGGGAAAGATAAACATCTCTGTCTCGGTCCATTCCTGGTTAAAAAAAATAGTTTTTTTCGACTTTTCTTTTTTTAGACCACGCCATCTCTCTCGCTTTACTCTCCAACTGCTGTTTCTCGCCTGTGTGTGCGGCATGCTCCCGCATCTGCACAGATCTGATTGGCTGAGGAGCGCGTTTGGTGATTTTACTACGTACGTGATTGGTCTGTGAGTTTACTGCGCTGCAAAGCCCATATACCGGAAAGACAAGAAAAGTTGTGCCGCGTACAATAAACAGTGTCAGAATTAAATCGTTCTCAATAGTTTATTGGTTTGGGTCCGCATTGGACAACGCCTGGGTCTGGATCTAGACCACGGTCCGCCTATTAGTGATCTCTGCATTATAGTATCATTTTCATATAGTACACTGGAAGCACAATGAAAACTTGAAATCCTATCCAAAGAGAAAACATCTCCTCGTTGGTTTCTACATCATTTGAACATAACACAGGTGTATTCTGTGATAGTTTCATGATGGATCAATAGAAATGCTCCAAAGTCCTGTAAAGTTGCAATTTTGGAGATACTTGGCCCGTCTAAGACTACCTCACATAAACCTGATTCAGTACTAATAACTATGTGCTGTAACGAGCTCTTCTACTGCTTGCATGGACCCCCAAGTGTACTGACAGTGAACTAAGAACCCAGTTTTGCTTAAACTGAAGGGCTTACGTTCTTAACAACCACATTGCAAAGACTAAACAAGCTATGAATCAGTTAGAGCGGGGCGAGGCGTTTTATTGGGTTTTATACAATTGAGTTTTATGTAAAGTGCAAACAATATGTTACTTGAACATTTCATGCACTTCAGATGTCAGCGTTCTTGGTTTTGGTTCTAGATCCATTGTAGAAAAAACAAATGAACTATGGGATGGGGGAAAAACGAATGAGCTAGCAGACACCAGGATCATCATTCTGGTGGTAATGTAATAAGTAAAAGCAACTGACAATGTGGAGGTTTCTGTATTAAACATTCTGCTCTATTATTTTTAGTAGTGTATGACAAAATCAACAGTGCTGCAGTGAACAGTGATAGGCAACTGAAAGTTCTTGTCAGTCCATAGAACATCTCCTGCCCACCTAGCATCTCATGGTTCATTGCTGTGATTGTTAGTTGTTAACTGTAAACTGTCAGATGTGATTTTTTGACATCTCCTAGAATTAAGATAAACAGCATAAATTTAGCCAGTCTTGAAAAAACACACATTGGAGCAGACTTATTTCTAGTTTCTGTTAAAGGAGCAATGTGTAAGATTTAGATTACTATTAACAGAAACAGAACACAACATACAAAACTATGTTTTAATTAGAATATAATTACCTGTAACTACAAATCATTGTGTTTTTATTAGCTTAGAATAAGGCCTCCATATCTACATCAGAGCAGGTCATAGCCCAGAACAAATGTATTTATATTATATATATATTTGGTGCGTATTTATTGACAACAACCAGCAATTAAACTATGCGGCTGAAGTCAGCTTCTCATTCACCAAATTCTTGTTAAAAGTTTTCTGTCCCACCTTAAATGCTTCACCTGGTATTATGATGCCTTAGGATGTAACCGCAGCACCAATTCCATTGGAACGCGAAATTCTGGAATAAGTCTAAACTGAATTACCATTAAAACACATAAAAAATATTTAAAACACTGAGTCACTACACTGTACGAATACTATGGGTATGCTAGTTAGGACTGATTAATGGGTAGATCAAATTGCTAGGACACTGCTGTTGGAGAACCATTTTGTGTTGTGAGAGGTTTGAGAACCCACATTTTGATAAAGGGGTAATTGTACTTATGCTTACATACTTTAGTTATAGCATAAAAACACAGTGAAAGCGAAAACATGAAAAAGCTAAATTAAATCAGACAGACACTAGGACACTTAGGTGGTCAGGTGGGTTCTAGGGGCGGGAAGGATAGCTGGGGTTGGTTGAGTAGGTTGCAATGTGCCGCCACTGAAAGTTACACATTGCTCCTTTAATAATTGAATTATTTACTTAGCATCATAGAAACATTTTTGCTGTTAGGTTTTTATTGCTGAAGGTTAGATTTGAATACAATCCACTTGATTTTTGTTATTTTAACCATAATATGTTCAAATTTACCAATCAATCCAGCGGCGTACACGTGCATGTGTGTTGTGGTGTGTGTTTTTGTCCTGCTGAGTGGTTTAAATTTGTTTAGCATTTTTTAAATGTACTGTTTGGTATTATTTGTGTGTATGTTGTGATGTTTCACAGAGGGGGCTGAGGTTGCCATTGTTTAGGTTGAGAGTGACTTTGCCTTAAACATTGCTACTATCACAGCTACAAGGCCTCCAGTCTGAGAGGGACCTTCCTTCCTCAGTTAAGAACTCTTTCTGGACAACAAGGCTTTCTGGAGCGGCTGCTTGACTAATGCTAAACTCCAGGTACCTGACTCTGTACCCCCCTCACCCTACACCATATGGGGAACCGTGTGTCTGCACATGTGTTGTTTAGTTTATGGTGTAATTTGTTACCATTGTATAGCATTGGGTTCGAGAAAGGCACTCTGTTCAGTGTATTGCTGTAATACAAATATGCGGGTGGTGATTCTGAAATGGATTTCTGTCAGATATAGTAAATTTGTGATAAAGGCTAGGGTTTCATAAGTCAATATAGTTTTACCATTGACTATTATTTCTAAATTCTTACTCTATGAGGGTGACTGTAGATTGAGTGCAGTACTATTCCTTAGCAGTAGGTGGTGTGTTAACCATGAGACAGCTGCTTTTATTGCTCCTTCCACATCTTGCTTAAAACCCATGCTAGACATGAAGCATTCAGTACTGTCCCTGACTAGATACACACATGGTTAACAAACAATGACAGAGAATTCATCCACACAGTATATTGGAAAAAAGTCACATGGATGATATACCAGGTCCAAAATCAAACACTGCATAAATAAATATGTTAATTTTATTAGTGTTAACTGAATTCTGTGCTACTGAATCTATAATGCAGGACGTATTTGGACTATGATATGATATGCATGATGATTGAGCACTGAACAAATCCCCATTGCCCTGTGTTGCAGAAACCTTCGGATTCCAGAGGAATTTGAGGAGGATCTGGAGTGAACTTTTTTGTTTTTTCCTCCTTTTCCTTCTCTGTATCTTTCCTTTCCATCGGCACTTTTGCTTTCCCTCCCTTTCCTTTTCATTTGATCTCTCTGTCTGTCTCTGTCTCCATCCAACCCTTTCTCCCTCACACGTTCATATATAAGCATAAACACAGATGTGCAGGCCTCGCCAGCCGCCACCATCTGAGGTGACTGAAGACGTGTGTATCTGAACATGCGTGCAGGCCCCCTCCCTCCCACTAAGCCCTTCTCAGAAGGCTGAATTAATGACCCGGTATGTGTGCCCAGGAGCCGAGCGGGCAGGTCAGGGCCGGGGGAACGGCTCTTCTTTTCTTCCTCTGTTCATACTTCATCCGCATCTGCTGCGTGCATTTACGAGCCATTCAATTCAGCCTGCCCCCAACATTTATACTGCCTGACTTGCAGCAGAAATCAGATCCTTAGCTAGCTCATGAATCATCACACGAGGTCAGCTCAACCATGCAGAATGTGCTCGGAAGTTTCGCTCGTTATGCACTGGCAAAAACACAAGAGCCTGACATTCCTTCCTGTGTCTTAATCAAGGAGGGGACTGATTAAGCCCTACATCCTCCTATTAAATCACTGCAGAGAGACAGCCACCCTGGGCTGAGGATCTGAAAAGAACTAGACTAAGTCAGGCATGTCAAGGCTGCACAATACAGACATACAATTTTGTTGGGATTTTATTATGTCTTGCAATTACAGTGTTTTTCTATTAAAACCATACTGGTAACCCATTATAGCAATACTCCAGTGTTTTCACTTAACATTGAAGGATGTTTTCTGGTGTTTCTACTAAGTAAAGGCAAAGGTATCATTGATTCTCTAGGGTATGAGTCCAAGTCAAGTATCTGGGTAAGTTACGTGTCCAAGGTGTGGTACTAGTACGAGTTGTGACTCTGGGGTACAAATCTGACAAATCAGATTTGAGTCTCTGTTAAGCTTCTGGAGTGTAAGTCCCAGTTAAGTCTCATGTTCCCAAGATGCAAGTCAGATTCAAGAGCTTATGGTACGAGTCCAAGGTGAGTCTCTGGCGTACTAGTACGAGTTGTGACTCTGGGGTACAAATCTGACTCAAGAATTAAATCTTTGGTCCAAGTTGAGTCTCTATCAAGCTTCTGGAGTACAAGTTCCAGTCAAGTCTGAGTTGAGTCTCATGCTCCTCAGATGCTAGTCAGACTCAAGAGCTTATGGTACGAGTCCCAGGTAAGTCTCTGAGAAAAAAGTTTGGATCGAGTCTCTGGGGCATGAATTCAAATCAAGTGCCTGGGGCACGAGTCCCAGTAGAGTCTTAGGGGTGTAAGTCGAGTCTCTGGAGTAGTAGTCCCAGTCAATTCTCAGCCCCTGCGGTGCAAGTCTGAGTTGAGTCTCATGTTCCTGAGATGTAAGTTTCCCCTAATCTGTGTGATTATATGACAAGAAACACATTAAAACACCAGAGAAAATCAATGAACTTACATTTAAAACGATTTCACTGCTCGTAGATTTGCCTGCGCTGCATCATGGGATTGTCTTATCGGCTGAGGAAGCGTTCAATGCTTCCTTAAAATCAGGTCTAAATAAGGTTCCTCAGTAGACAGCATGTTTAAGGTATGTAAGAATTGGGACAGTCTACATGTTGGGACGCATACTATGATGTAAAATGCTGCCTATGTAGGAGCTCACTAGGTTTTGAGACACACCCAATATCTTGTGCAGTCCTGGTCTGTGCCGAGTCGACACACTCAAGCATACAAATAGAATCGAAACACAAGCTCAAACAAGTTCCGAGCGAATGAGAAGAACCAATCCAAGACTGTTCGTTAGTAGAGAGTTAGCTATGCTAGCATGTAGAGTGCTGATCACAGATGGCTGGAGGACACAGGAGGAATAAAAACACTGGAAAATTTGTACTTTTATCCAAAACATGTTCCCCTCTCACCCCGTCGCTCTCTCAGAGTAGATCATCCAGCACCTTACCGGCTCAGACATAACAAACCTAGATCCAAACTGAGAGTGAGCGTTTAATTTCCTACACCTTCTCTCGCTTTCCTTCCTTCTCTCTGCTCCATATCTCTTACTCTCTCCCCATCTCTCTCTCTCTCCTTCCTCTTTTTCTCTTTCTGTCTCTCTCCTGCATCTCCTTCTTCTATCTCTTTTTTGCTGTCTGTTATTTGCTCAGCCTTTCTTTCTCTCTCCCTTTTTCCCTGGCTCTCTTTCCCTGCCTCTTTCTTCTGCTTACTTTTTTGTTGCGTTCTTGCTTGCTCCCCCTCTCTCCTTCTTTCTTTTGCTTAATGTATTCTCTTTCTTTCATGTCTCTTTCTAACTCCTGCGTGTTCTCTCTTGTTCCTTTATTTCTCTTTTTATCCCTCTTCCTCTTGCCTTTTATTGAGTTCTTCCTTTCCCCTTTCTCATTTTCTCTTGATGCTTTTCTCTTTTTCTCCTTTGTCTTTTGCTTAATGCATTTCTCCTTGTTTTTCTCCATGTCTTTCTCCTGCATGCCCTCATTCTCCTTCACTTCTCCCTCTTTTTTACTCTTTTATTTATTTTCATTATTTTTTCTCTCTCTCCTTCTTTCTCTTGCTTTTTTCCCCCGTTCTTTCTGTCTTGCCTTTCATTCTTTTGCTATCTCCTTTCTTGCTTGCTGTCTCAATTACTTTCTCATTTCTCTCTACCAGTCTATCTCCTTTTCTCCTACTCTTTTGGTCCTGCATGCTATCTCCTGCTCCATCATTTCTCTGTCTCTTTTCAACTTCTCTCTCTCTCTCTCTCTTTCTCTCTCTCTCTCTCTCTCTCAATGTATGAAGCCCAATTATGGCTTGCATACATAAGGAGCAGCGGAAAGCTCGACTAGGCGAGTTGGCATGGTGCCAGGCGGTGCAGCTTATTTGGGCCCTGCAGTGTAAACTGTTTACCAGCCTGTGTGTCCGTGTGTGAGCCCAGTGCACAAGATCGCTTCTAACACAGTCACACCCGCTCACTTTCAGAGAAACACAAGCTCACCTATACAGGGGGAAAGCCAGAGGAGGTACCAAGCAGTGCCTTTCACAGTTTCCCCTAATGTCAGTGGCCCCCTCTTCAGTCCCACTCCCCTGGAGCCCAAGGAGGCCAAAAGAATTCTTAACACATGCATTGAATCTACAGTCCAGGAGCCTGTAAGAGGGTTTTTTATACAGATCAGAGATATTCCAACAGATGTTTCAATCTTATATAAACACAATCCATGCGCCTTCTTTTAAGTTCCCGAAATGAGACACAGTCACAGAAACACTTATTAACCCCCCCCCACACACACTCACACAGATTACGTAAGACATTTCTGTTTTAAGTTACAACGCACGCTGACTCCAACCTTGACCTTCTGTCACTGCCTTATAAAGCATAATTCTCACAAAGCATTTCATATCAGTGTCCTGCACATACACGTCTATTCCCCTGCCTTCACTCGCTCTCGCTCTCTCTCTCTGCTGCAGTCAGGCCGGCTGTTTGTGGTTTCATGTCACACTTTGATAGGCTCGGTATACACAGAGAGAACACTCATTATCTGTTCATCGTCAGATCTACAGTACTGTGCAGAAAATGTGCATTATTACATTTAAAAGATATATTTCCAGAAAGAAAGCTTCATATTTAAATATTCAGTATTAATACAGTGTGTTGATTTAACCCTTTCCAAGCTTTTCCTTGTGGAAACAACCCAGTATTATTTACAGTTATCACCGAATAGCTGCTTTGACTTAACCTGACATTAAGCTAAATCAATATCAATATCTGGTTTTAGATACACTACCAGCCAAACGTTTTAGATACACTACCAGCCAAACGTTTTAGATACACTACCAGCCAAACGTTTTAGTACACTACCAGCCAAACGTTTTAGATACACTACCAGTCAAACGTTTTAGATACACTACCAGTCAAAAGTTTTAGTACACTACCAGTCAAAAGTTTTAGGACACGACCAGCCAAACGTTTTAGATACACTACCAGCCAAACGTTTTAGATACACTACCAGTCAAACGTTTTAGATACACTACCAGTCAAAAGTTTTAGTACACTACCAGTCAAAAGTTTTAGGACACGACCAGCCAAACGTTTTAGATACACTACCAGCCAAACGTTTTAGTACACTACCAGCCAAACGTTTTAGATACACTACCAGTCAAACGTTTTAGATACACTACCAGTCAAAAGTTTTAGTACACTACCAGTCAAAAGTTTTAGTACACTACCAGCCAAACGTTTTAGTACACTACCAGCCAAACGTTTTAGATACACTACCAGTCAAAAGTTTTAGATACACTACCAGTCAAAAGTTTTAGGACACGACCAGCCAAACGTTTTAGATACACTACCAGCCAAACGTTTTAGATACACTACCAGTCAAAAGTTTTAGGACACTACCAGTCAAACGTCTTAGTACACTACCAGCCAAACGTTTTAGATACACTACCAGTCAAACGTTTTAGTACACTACCAGTCAAACGTTTTATAACACTACCAGTCAAACGTTTTAGATACACTACCAGCCAAACGTTTTAGATATACTACCAGTCAAACGTTTTAGTACACTACCAGTCAAACGTTTTAGATACACTACCAGTCAAACGTTTTAGATACACTACCAGCCAAACGTTTTAGATACACTACCAGTCAAAAGTTTTAGGACACTACCAGTCAAACGTTTTAGTACACTACCAGTCAAACGTTTTAGTACACTACCAGCCAAACGTTTTAGATACACTACCAGCCAAACGTTTTAGATACACTACCAGTCAAACGTTTTAGTACACTACCAGTCAAACGTATTAGTACACTACCAGTCAAACGTTTTAGATACACTACCAGTCAAACATTTTAGATACACTACCAGCCAAACGTTTTAGATACACTACCAGTCAAACGTTTTAGTTACACTACCAGTCAAACGATTTAGTACACTACCAGTCAAACGTTTTAGTTACACTACCAGTCAAACGTTTTAGATACACTACCAGTCAAACGTTTTAGATACACTACCAGTCAAACATTTTAGATACACTACCAGCCAAACGTTTTAGATACACTACCAGTCAAACGTTTTAGTTACACTACCAGTCAAACGATTTTGTACACTACCAGTCAAACGATTTAGTACACTACCAGTCAAAAGTTTTAGATACACTACCAGTCAGACGTTTTAGATACACTACCAGACAAACGTTTTAGATACACTACCAGCCAATCGTTTTAGTACACTACCAGTCAAACGTTTTAGATACACTACCAGACAAACGTTTTAGTACACTACCAGTCAAACGTTTTAGATACACTACCAGCCAAATGTTTTAGATACACTAGCAGCCAAATGTTTTAGATACACTACCAGTCAAACGTTTTAGATACACTACCAGACAAACGTTTTAGTACACTACCAGTCAAACGTTTTAGTACACTACCAGCCAATCGTTTTAGTACACTACGAGCCAAACGTTTTAGTACACTACCAGTCAAACGTTTTAGATACACTACCAGACAAACGTTTTAGTACACTACCAGTCAAACGTTTTAGATACACTACCAGCCAAATGTTTTAGATACACTAGCAGCCAAATGTTTTAGATACACTACCAGTCAAACGTTTTAGATACACTACCAGACAAACGTTTTAGTACACTACCAGTCAAACGTTTTAGATACACTACCAGTCAAACGTTTTAGATACACTACCAGTCAAAAGTTTTAGATACACTACCAGTCAAACGTTTTAGATCACTACCAGCCAATCGTTTTAGTACACTACGAGCCAAACGTTTTAGTACACTACCAGTCAAACATTTTAGATACACTACCAGTCAAACGTTTTAGATACACTACCAGACAAACGTTTTAGTACACAACCAGTCAAACGTTTTAGATACACTACCAGCCAAATGTTTTAGATACACTAGCAGCCAAATGTTTTAGATACACTACCAGTCAAACGTTTTAGATACACTACCAGACAAACGTTTTAGTACACTACCAGTCAAACGTTTTAGATACACTACCAGACAAACGTTTTAGATACACTACCAGACAAACGTTTTAGTACACTACCAGTCAAACGTTTTAGATACACTACCTGACAAACGTTTTAGTACACTACCAGTCAAACGTTTTAGATACACTACCAGCAAAACGTTTTAGATACACTACCAGCCAAACGTTTTAGATACACTAGCAGACAAACGTTTTAGTACACTACCAGCCAAACGTTTTAGTACACTACCAGCCAAACGTTTTAGTACACTACCAGTCAAAAGTTTTAGATCACTACCAGCCAAACGTTTTAGATACACTACCAGACAAACGTTTTAGTACACTACCAGCCAAACGTTTTAGTACACTACCAGTCAAAAGTTTTAGATCACTACCAGACAAAAGTTTTAGATACACTACCAGACAAACGTTTTAGTACACTACCAGTCAAAAGTTTTAGATCACTACCAGCCAATCGTTTTAGTACACTACCAGCCAAACGTTTTAGTACACTACCAGTCAAAAGTTTTAGATCACTACCAGCCAATTGTTTTAGTACACCACCAGCCAAACGTTTTAGTACACTACCAGCCAAACGTTTTAGTACACTACCAGCCAATCGTTTTAGTACACTACCAGCCAAACGTTTTAGTACACTACCAGCCAATCGTTTTAGTACACTACCAGCCAAACGTTTTAGTACACTACCAGCCAAACGTTTTAGTACACTACCAGCAAATCGTTTTTGCACACTACCAGCCAATCGTTTTAGTACACTACCAGCCAAACGTTTTAGTACACTACCAGTCAAACGTTTTAGTACACTACCAGTCAAACGTTTTAGATCACTACCAGCCAAACGTTTTAGTACACTACCAGCCAAACGTTTTAGTACACTACCAGTCAAAAGTTTTAGATCACTACCAGCCAAACGTTTTAGTACACTACCAGCCAAACGTTTTAGTACACTACCAGTCAAAAGTTTTAGTTCACTACCAGTCAAAGTTTTAGATCACTGCCAGCCAAACGTTTTAGTACACTACCAGCCAATCGTTTTAGTACACTACCAGGCAAACGTTTTAGTACACTACCAGCCAATCGTTTTAGTACACTACCAGTCAAACGTTTTAGTACACTACCAGTCAAAAGTTTTAGATACACTACCAGCCAAACGTTTTAGTACACTACCAGCCAAACGTTTTAGTACACTACCAGTCAAAAGTTTTAGATACACTACCAGCCAATCGTTTTAGTACACTACCAGCCAAACGTTTTAGTACACTACCAGCCAATCGTTTTAGTACACTACCAGCCAATCGTTTTAGTACACTACCAGCCAAACGTTTTAGTACACTACCAGCCAAACGTTTTAGTACACTACCAATCAAAAGTTTTAGTACACTACCAGCCAAACGTTTTAGTACACTACCAGTCAAAAGTTTTAGATCACTACCAGCCAATCGTTTTAGTACGCTACCAGCCAAACGTTTTAGTACACTACCAGTCAAACGTTTTAGTACACTACCAGTCAAAAGTTTTAGATCACTACCAGCCAAACGTTTTAGTACACTACCAGCTAATCGTTTTAGTACACTACCAGTCAAAAGTTTTAGTACACTACCAGTCAAACGTTTTAGATCACTACCAGCCAATCGTTTTAGTACACTACCAGCCAAACGTTTTAGTACACTACCAGCCAATCGTTTTAGTACACTACCAGTCAAACGTTTTAGATACACTACCAGTCAAAAGTTTTAGATACACTACCAGCCAATCGTTTTAGTACACTACCAGCCAATCGTTTTAGTACACTACCAGCCAAACGTTTTAGTACACTACCAGCCAATCATTTTAGTACACTACCAGTCAAACGTTTTAGTACACTACCAGTCAAAAGTTTTAGATACACTACCAACCAATCGTTTTAGTACACTACCAGCCAAATGTTTTAGTACACTACCAGCCAAACGTTTTAGTACACTACCAGTCAAAAGTTTTAGTACACTACCAGCCAAACGTTTTAGTACACTACCAGTCAAAAGTTTTAGATCACTACCAGCCAATCGTTTTAGTACACTACCAGTCAAACGTTTTAGATCACTACCAGTCAAACGTTTTAGTACACTACCAGTCAAACGTTTTAGAACAATACCAGCCAATCGTTTTAGATCACTACCAGCCAAACGTTTTAGTACACTACCAGCCAAACGTTTTAGTACACTACCAGCCAAACGTTTTAGATACACTACCAGCCAAACGTTTTAGATACACTACCAGTCAGAAGTTTTAGATCACTACCAGCCAAACGTTATAGTATACTACCAGCCAAACGTTTTAGATACACTACCAGCCAAACGTTTTAGATACACTACCAGTCAGAAGTTTTAGATCACTACCAGCCAAACGTTTTAGTATACTACCAGCTAAACGTTTTAGATACACTACCAGCCAAACGTTTTAGATACACTACCAGCCAAACGTTTTAGTACACTACTAGTCAAACGTTTTAGTACACTACCAGTCAAACGTTTTAGTACACTACCAGTCAAACGTTTTAGATACACTACCAGTCAAACGTTTTAGATCACTACCAGCCAAACGTTTTAGTACACTACCAGCCAAACGTTTTAGTACACTACCAGTCAAACGTTTTAGATCACTACCAGCCAAACGTTTTAGTACACTACCAGCCAAACGTTTTAGTACACTACCAGTCAAACGTTTTAGTACACTACCAGCCAAACGTTTTAGATACACTACCAGTCAGAAGTTTTAGTACACTACCAGCCAAATGTTTTAGATCATTACCAGCCAAACGTTTTAGTACACTACCAGTCAAACGTTTTAGTACACTACCAGTCAAACGTTTTAGTACACTACCAGCCAAACGTTTTAGATACATTACCAGTCAGAAGTTTTAGTACACTACCAGTCAAACGTTTTAGTACACTACCAGCCAAACGTTTTAGTACACTACCAGCCAAACGTTTTAGTACACTACCAGTCAAATGTTTTAGAACAATACCAGCCAATCGTTTTAGATACACTACCAGCCAAACGTTTTAGTACACTACCAGCCAAACGTTTTTGTACACTACCAGCCAAACGTTTTAGATACACTACCAGCCAAATGTTTTAGATACACTACCAGTCAGAAGTTTTAGTACACTACCAGTCAAACGTTTTAGATACACTACCAGCCAAACGTTTTAGATACACTACCAGCCAAACGTTTTAGATACACTACCAGTCAAACGTTTTAGATCACTACCAGCCAAACGTTTTAGTATACTACCAGCCAAATGTTTTAGATACACTACCAGCCAAACGTTTTAGATACACTACCAGTCAAACGTTTTAGATCACTACCAGCCAAACGTTTTAGGACACTACCAGCCAAACATCTTAGTACACTACCAGTCAAACGTTTTAGATCACTACCAGCCAAACGTTTTAGATACACTACCAGCCAAACGTTTTAGTACACTACTAGTCAAACGTTTTAGTACACTACCAGTCAAACGTTTTAGTACACTACCAGTCAAACGTTTTAGTACACTACTAGTCAAACGTTTTAGTACACTACCAGCCAAACGTTTTAGTACACTACTAGTCAAACGTTTTAGTACACTACCAGTCAAACGTTTTAGATCACTACCAGCCAAACGTTTTAGCACACTACCAGCCAAACGTTTTAGTACACTACCAGCCAAACGTTTTAGATACACTACCAGCCAAACGTTTTAGATACACTACCAGTCAGAAGTTTTAGATCACTACCAGCCAAACGTTATAGTATACTACCAGCCAAACGTTTTAGATACACTACCAGCCAAACGTTTTAGATACACTACCAGTCAGAAGTTTTAGATCACTACCAGCCAAACGTTTTAGTATACTACCAGCTAAACGTTTTAGATACACTACCAGCCAAACGTTTTAGATACACTACCAGCCAAACGTTTTAGTACACTACTAGTCAAACGTTTTAGTACACTACCAGTCAAACGTTTTAGTACACTACCAGTCAAACATTTTAGATATACTACCAGTCAAACGTTTTAGATCACTACCAGCCAAACGTTTTAGTACACTACCAGCCAAACGTTTTAGTACACTACCAGTCAAACGTTTTAGTACACTACCAGCCAAACGTTTTAGATACACTACCAGTCAGAAGTTTTAGTACACTACCAGCCAAATGTTTTAGATCATTACCAGCCAAACGTTTTAGTACACTACCAGTCAAACGTTTTAGTACACTACCAGTCAAACGTTTTAGTACACTACCAGCCAAACGTTTTAGATACATTACCAGTCAGAAGTTTTAGTACACTACCAGTCAAACGTTTTAGTACACTACCAGCCAAACGTTTTAGTACACTACCAGCCAAACGTTTTAGTACACTACCAGTCAAATGTTTTAGAACAATACCAGCCAATCGTTTTAGATCACTACCAGCCAAACGTTTTTGTACACTACCAGCCAAACGTTTTAGATACACTACCAGCCAAATGTTTTAGATACACTACCAGTCAAAAGTTTTAGTACACTACCAGTCAAACGTTTTAGATACACTACCAGCCAAACGTTTTAGATACACTACCAGCCAAACGTTTTAGATACACTACCAGCCAAACGTTTTAGATACACTACCAGTCAAACGTTTTAGATACACTACCAGCCAAACGTTTTAGATACACTACCAGTCAAACGTTTTAGATACACTACCAGTCAAACGTTTTAGATACACTACCAGCCAAACGTTTTAGTATACTACCAGCCAAATGTTTTAGATACACTACCAGCCAAACGTTTTAGATACACTACCAGTCAAACGTTTTAGATACACTACCAGTCAAACGTTTTAGTACACTACCAGTCAAACGTTTTAGATACACTACCAGTCAAACGTTTTAGATACACTACCAGTCAAAAGTTTTAGTACACTACCAGCCAAACGTTTTAGTACACTACCAGCCAAACATCTTAGTACACTACCAGTCAAACGTTTTAGATACACTACCAGCCAAACGTTTTAGTACACTACCAGTCAAACGTTTTAGTACACTACCAGCCAAACGTTTTAGATACACTACCAGTCAGAAGTTTTAGTACACTACCAGCCAAATGTTTTAGATCATTACCAGCCAAACGTTTTAGTACACTACCAGTCAAAAGTTTTAGTACACTACCAGCCAAACGTTTTAGTACACTACCAGCCAAACATCTTAGTACACTACCAGTCAAACGTTTTAGATACACTACCAGCCAAACGTTTTAGTACACTACCAGTCAAACGTTTTAGTACACTACCAGCCAAACGTTTTAGATACACTACCAGTCAGAAGTTTTAGTACACTACCAGCCAAATGTTTTAGATCATTACCAGCCAAACGTTTTAGTACACTACCAGTCAAACGTTTTAGTACACTACCAGTCAAACGTTTTAGTACACTACCAGCCAAACGTTTTAGATACATTACCAGTCAGAAGTTTTAGTACACTACCAGTCAAACGTTTTAGTACACTACCAGCCAAACGTTTTAGTACACTACCAGCCAAACGTTTTAGTACACTACCAGTCAAATGTTTTAGAACAATACCAGCCAATCGTTTTAGATCACTACCAGCCAAACGTTTTTGTACACTACCAGCCAAACGTTTTAGATACACTACCAGCCAAATGTTTTAGATACACTACCAGTCAGAAGTTTTAGTACACTACCAGTCAAACGTTTTAGATACACTACCAGCCAAACGTTTTAGATACACTACCAGCCAAACGTTTTAGAAACATTTGACTGGTAGTGTTCTAAAACTTTTGACTGGTGGCGTACAAGAACGTTTGGCTGGTAGTGTTTTAAAACCTTTGACCAGTAGTGTTTATTGTACTAATTAAATGCGAGTTCCACCAGTGTATCAACACGCCTGCATAATTCAGTGGTTGACATGTAAACACAGTCATTCAGGGTGGTTTGTGACGAAATGGGTTACTGTCAAGAAATGTACTGACTCAGATTTCTTCACAGTGGTGGTGGAACCAGAGGTCATAATGTCCTGCATATTGCATGTACCACTTTAACATGAGTGTATTAAAAAAATCTATGCTAAAAGTACTCATAACTAATGCATTTCTGTAAGTCCTTCAGACGTCTGGTTCCTATCAGCACCACAGTAAACTGTGACCTATTAAGCTGCTCTAGAACAGACAATTTTACATCTACATATCCTGGCATTCATTTACATCCTAATCATTTAAATATGCAGAATTTTGTAAATATCAGTGGAGTTCTCCTTTAAGTATGGTGAATGACCACAAAAGCATACCTAAGAAATACTATGTGCCAACTGTGAGGTTAAGACAGAGATGCACTTTTTTCTTCTTTTATCTCCTTAAAATGAAATTAAATGGATATTCTTCATGCTTTGAAGAATTCATACAATATATCACTTTTCATAAGAACTGAAACACTTTTTAAAATATAAATAAAAACAGAATGCAATGATCCTTTAATCCCAATATTGATGCTGTCTAAGGAAAAATATGAATCTCTATATTTGTCCATTTTCATTTTTCTACATCATTTAAACACGACAGCTGCTGTTCACACTGTGTGAAAATGTCATGATGACTGGACCAATAGAAATGCTCCAAATCTGGTTCTATTGACTTTTATTGAGTAAGTAAAGGCTTCTCCTGTGAAGTCGTCAGTTTGAAGATACTTGATTTTCATTAGACAGCGGCAATATTTAAAAGATAAAAGGTATATAGACGACATGAAGCGAAGGGGTTCACCAGTCTGTGAAAGACTGCACAGCTAAATCAAGAATAATATAAAACAGCACTGGCATCTCCTCAGCTATGATGCATACTATAATTGAAGATCTCTCTACAGTGACATGTTTGAGGAGTTCGGGGATTAGGAAACTCACTTTAACTGTGTGTGTTGAAGATAAGAGAAACATTTGAAAACAACTACTGAGAGTCTTGGGGCGGATACTTAAGGGTGGAATAACTGAAAAATCTTTCTCAGCTAGCTGGCTGAAGCGTAAGGAGGTTGGATAACTTGTTTCTTGGTTGAAAGCTGAATATCACATCAGTATGTATTGTATGCTTAACCTGTGCTCCCCCTATAAATGACATGTTCTTGAGGCTCTCAGTAAAAAACAATACATTTTTACACATTTATTTGTTGAATTTATGCTGAATTTCAGCATTTTTCATTATTTTCAGGAGGTTTACAGAAGCTACATGACTTCTGTTGGGGTAAGAAACAGATGTGGTTTTGGTCCCATGCTATGGCCCTGCAATGAAATGAGTTGTTTGCCCTTTTGTGTTGCCACCCATAAATAATATAATTGGCTGATTTACAAGTAGGCACCGTGATGATCACACAGAAGCAACATGGACATCAAAATAGACGCACTCCTGCTAGTAGCTGACTGTACCTATACTAGCTACTTGCTTTTGATTTCTACAACACACAATAAAGTAAAGTTGTTACTCATTGTGAAACTTCCAGTTTAAGATGATCTGCTTCAACCAGCAAACAGTGATAAACTCACACAGCATGGCGGCTACTTACAGGTTACTGCTGGGGCTGTGATGCTAATAAAGGTGGAAGGCTCTTTAGTGTGAAACGCTGAGATGAACAAATGAACTTACATTTAGTCAGAAACCCAAACTAAACTAGACTGGAGCAAGATAAACACAGTATATTAGAGTATTAGAGAGTATTAGAGTTCTCAGTTGCTGTATAATGTATTTGTATAGTTCATGCTGCACAGTGAGAGAGAGCACTTATAAATGATAACACAAATAAGATCATGAATTCTGTCAAACGTATGAGGCTGAGAGATGTAATGCTGAATCACATAGCAGGATGAATAACAGATTAAAGGCTGGAGTTTTCCTTTACTTACGCTTCTGTTTTTCCCAGCCTTACTTCTGACTCCACTCTCAAATTCTGGGGTCATTTAGGTCCTGAGGTGCAATGTCATGAACTCTGTGACTTGAAAGGATGACACCTGGTCAGTGTCACAAGACTCCCCCTCTGACTGCCCTGGATCAAAGAGTCGCTTCCAAATGGTCAGTTAATCACAGGGACTTGGCTGTGTCCTCTGGAACAATGTGTGGAGAAGAAGACACAGTTGAAGACACAGCCCAGATGCCACTAACTGTTCCACTGGATTATGCTTCACTGTGCTACATCTCACACAACTGACACTATTATATACATGCGCTACTAGTCACTCCAAAACGTCAGCTCTAAAAGGGCTTCAGCGCTGTTTGATGGTTTCCCTGCTTTAGCGCGCTGACTAAACTGATATAAACGGAGTGATGAGTCGAAGCAGGTTTGCTTCCAAGCAAGTAAATGGCTAAACGGCTATTCTTATACACCGTCCTCTTAAAAAGACTCCTTCAGACTTTATTACTCTGTTCTTCTGCTCACTGGCCTCTGTATTAAAAACACCTACTTTGTATATCCACTGATTGGCCACTTTATTAGAAATACCTACTTCACTCTTCCACTCACTGGCCACTTTATTAGAAACAGTTACTTTGTATATCCACTGACTGGCCACTTTATTAGAAACATCTTTGTATATCCACTGACTGGCCACATTATTAGAAGCATCTTCTTTGTATATCCACTGACTGGCCACTTTATTAGAAACAGTTACTTTGTATATCCACTGATTGGCCACTTTATTAGAAATACCTAGTTCGCTCTTCCACTCACTTGCCACTTTATTAGAAACAGTTACTTTGTATATCCACTGACTGGCCACTTTATTAGAAACATCTTCTTTGTATATCCACTGTCTGGTCATTTTATCAAAAACATCTTCTTTATATATCCACTGACTGGCCACTTTATTAGAAACAGTTACTTTGTATATCCACTGACTGGACACTTTATTAGAAACATCTTCTTTGCATATCCACTGACTGGCCACTTTATTAGAAACATCTTTGTATATACACTGTCTGGCCATTTTATTAGAAACATCTTCTTTGCATACCCACTGATTGGCCACTTTATTAGAAACAGTTACTTTATATATCCACTGAAGGGCCACTTTATTAGAAACATCTTTGTATATCCACTGACTGGCCACCTTATTAGAAACACCTACTTCGCTCTTCCACTGATTGGCCACTTTATTAGAAATACCTACTTCGCTCTTCCACTCACTGGCCACTTTATTAGAAACATATTCTTTGTATTTCCACTCACTGGCCACTTTATTAGAAACATATTCTTTGTATATCCACTGACTGGCCACTTTATTAGAAACATCTTTTTATATACACTGTCTGGCCATTTTATTAGAAACATCTTCTTTGCATACCCACTGATTGGCCACTTTATTAGAAACAGTTACTTTGTATATCCACTGACTGGACACTTTATTGGAAACATCTTTGTATATCCACTGACTGGCCACCTTATTATAAACATCTTCTTTGTATATCCACTGACTGGCCACTTTATTCAAAACACCTACTTTGTACTTACACTGACTGTCCACTTTATTCGAAACACCTACTTTGTACTTCCACTAACTGGCCACTTTATTAGAAACATGTCTGTAATTCCACTGACTGTCCACTTTATTCGAAACACCTACTTTGTTCTTCCACTCATATTCCACACTCATAAGGTCCACTAAAAAACACATTTAAAGACTGTAGCTTGTCCATGCTATGCACATCCGATCATGACAGTTTCTGATTACTGTAGTGCCACTGACAAATACTATTTGGAAAGTAAACGTGGTGGTTGTATGCGTCACAGCAGTGTTGCTGTTTTTATGATCATCACAGTCACTGCTGGCCTGATAATGGTCTGCAAATATATCCAGTCAAGAGTGGCAATGTGATCAGCCCACTGATGAAAGGCTACAGGAAAGTTATCATAAATAATGCATGGAAACAGATGGGCTGTAGTCTCTAACTGTATGCTTCTCCATAACTGGAGCACTAAAGTTTATACTAAGGATGTGAATGTGTGCGCATTTATATTTATTTGATTTCCAGTCAAAACATCCAATAAGTCCAAGTTATTTACTTTTTTTCATCATCAGGATAAAATATGAAAATGTTTGTTTAATACTAAACCAGAGTATTATTTTCCAGATTTTATGTGACGCTAACTGCACAAAAAGAGGTGATGGATAAACAGACGTGAAGACAGACAGACAAAAGACCAAACAGACAGAAAAAGTAATGGACAAACAGATGTGAAGATGGATGGACAGACTAACAAAAGAACTGAGAAAGCAATGCGTGAATGAAGGCGTGGGCAAGTGAACAATGCTGGCATATGGATAAAGCATTAAACAGGCCACAGACAGCAACAGACAGTGACATAAGTTCTGGGCATGCTGGGTTAGTGTTAGCTGAGTTTCTCTGGCTGTTTTGTGTGGGTGGGGCCAAAGACGTCAGCCTTGTAATTTGTCAAAGGAATTCTTAGGAAAGCAGTAAACTTAGATTAGGACCACCTAGTTTACATGTTTGCTAAAGTAATCCCACCGCCCATGTGGTTATATCAGCTATTTCTGAATGTCAGTTCTAGATGCAGAGGTCGGAGATCACAGGTGTTCAGTTTAGGCCTGCGTCCTTCACGCACTGACATTCCTCACAAATACTTTAGTTGTTTAATGATATGCACTGTTGATGGAGGAACATGCAAGTTCCTTCCAGCTTTCTGGGAAAAAAATAGTTTTTAAACATTTTAATAATTTTCTTATGCATTTGTTGACAAACTGATAGATAGATAGATAGATAGATAGATAGATAGATAGATAGATAGATAGATAGATAGATAGATAGATAGATAGATAGATAGATAGATACTTTATTAATCCCGAAGGAAATTTAGCAGCCAGTAGCAGTTACACAGTACAAAAACAAAGTAAAAAACACAGTACAAAAAACAATAAGGTATATAAAGAACAATAAAGAACTCCAATAGTAAAAAAAGAATATAAACAAGAAGGTAGGTAGTGCAGTAATAAATTAGGTAATGTGCAAGAGAAAAACGGGTATCAGTACATATATGACAGTACTGGGATATTTATTAAAAAATAAATAAATGTGCAAAGATTGTATTGAAGTTAATGTTAAATAGTGTTAAATACTGTCCAGGAGTGCAAATGTACAGGATGTACATCAAAGTGTCAATACTGAGATTCTTTGCCCATCTTTGCTCCTCAATGACTCAGGGTGCATCCGCCATCACAGCTAATGTGTCCGAATACTTAGTATTCAACGAGCGAACATTACCTGTATGACCTACTAAATCAGGAGACATTTTTAAGTGTGCGACCGCAGCACACTGGGCTATCCCATGATTCATCTGGAGCCACAGATGAGCTCAAAGCAGAGTATATGTGTATGTAGCTACTGCTGGTGAACTGCCACTACAGAAGTCAGTGCTATTTGGGTTTCTTCTGAGGTAAAAATTTATTAAACTCCTCCTCCTCGTCTTTTCTGACTTACAGTGCAGATTCAGACAAAATTGCAGATCAGTGTCACAAAAAGTATCAGTAAATGGGGCATTTAGCGGGACCTTTACAGTGGTGGTCTGGCATCACAGGACGTTGGAAAGATGGCAGAGGTAGTACGTTGGGAGTTATGTAGATACTAAACACTTGCATACTGAAACAGCCGATCAAGCAGTACCAACTGGCTCCAATCGAGTACCTACTGACTTGGTAGGTGTTTTCAGACACATCCTCAGCCTTCAAATCAAATACAATCACCTGTAGACATCACCTGTTTGAAATCTATGTTATACTATTATATTATTTATTCTGATATCGCTGCGATGGACAATATCACTAAGTCACTTTAAACAGATTTATCTTCTTACATAACCTGCCTATGCAAAAGTTTCTACATATGTCCTCCTGTATATCTTGTTTTGAATATCCTTATATATATTTCACCTATTACTAAATGTATATATTCTAGCTTATTTTACTTCATTACTGTCTATTTATTCTTATGTTTGCGCTGTTTTTACTACATACACTACAGCTCAAAAGTTTGGGATCTCAGTGAAATGTTCTTGTTTTTAATGGAGTATCTTCTTCCTTAACACAACAATGGACTGACGGGTCTCTAAAGAAAGTTGTTTCCTTCTGGTCATTTTGAGTCGGTCAGCAAGCCATCAACTGCTGATCTTCAGATACTAAACTAACCTAGAATGTTGTTCCCTTTTATACTCACTTATTAGTAGAATGTTTTTCAGCTGTGCATCACAATTGAGCAAGAGTGTTCTAACAACTAATTAGCCCAATAACATCCTTAACTTGGATTGGCAGCCGTACCAGGAGATTTAGACAGAGGACTGAGAATTGCTGATAATAGGACTATATACAAAATACGCCTCTATACAAAAATAGACTTTAATACAAACATTTTTATTCTTTAAACTTGACAATATTTTTTGTGAATTGCATGAAAATTGCATGAATTGAAATTTTAAAGTGCTCCTAAACTTTTGAGCGGTAGTGTATATATAATGCTGCCCTGCTGTAGAGTTATTATCTGAGCCTTTACCCCAAGTATTTCAATGCATGTATGTCCTGACATGATGTGCAAATGACAAATAAACTTGAAACTATTTTTATTTTTTAACTCATTACTGTCATGAATTGCTTGATCCCAATTTTTTGGAATGTACTGCAGGTCTGCAGTACAGTTGACCAGACAAAACATGAAATAACTTCATACTGTCTGCAGTTTTCGTACTGTCCCAACTTTTTCTGATTTGAGGTTGTGTCATTAAAAAGATAACATTACAGAAGAGCGAAAACAACAAACTTTCAATTTAAGTCAAAGAAACCAGACTCACTTTCTGGTTCTGATTTCTTTTGGTTTATTCCTCATGAAAATTGCACACAATGTAAAGGTCAACAGGTGCTTTCTAATGATAAAAGAACAACAAGAATCGAGATAACAGTTTTTGTTTATGTGTATAAACTGTGAATATATTACCACACCATTTTAAACAGCATGCAATAAAAGATCAAAGCACGAGTGGGGCTTTATGGTGCGTTTGACGCAGACTCATCCTGCTCGTAGAGATGTCTGAGTGTTTTACGGCTGACGTTTCATGGTGTCTGTTTTGGCTTGCGGCCTGAGGCAGCCGCGCCGAGGCCAGCGCTCCATCAAAATGTCATCCACTCAGGAGCTCTGACCTGGGAGCCTCGCTGCTTTCCATGACAACCTCAGTTTATTTTCAAGACTAAAAGTTTGGACTTTGACCTGGTTTGTATACACTCTCACTGCGCGTGCATGGTTAACATCAACATCTGTTTTTTTTTTCCCTTTCTTCCTTACTGACAAACAGTTTAGGTTTCCTAACAGGGGCCTGATGTGGACAGCAAAGTAGGCGTGGTGGATAACAGATCGTAACTTGGCTGTCCTTGTCACAGTTTATGGTGTAATCATCCTCTGATGGCCACTAAAATAGCAATATTACGCACACTTAATCATACACACACACTCACACACACACTCTCACGTTGTGAAAGCGTGACACATCCCGGCCCGGCAAAGCAGGCCAGCTCCAGGGCTGTGATAGCGAGGCCCTTTTAAGGTCAGGCCTGGCTAAACCCGCCGCTCCCCCGGGAGGCCCAACTGCAAATTCCCGCAGCTGGTTTTTAAAGGGAAGACGTGGAGAACTTGATCATAAAATGAGTGGACTTATATATGAGTGAACGCGTCATAAATACCAAACCTTTAAGCCTCCTCCGTCCTCCTCCATCCTCCCCACGGTGTTTACACCTTAAAGTGCCTCTTCCTACATTTCATTCCATCATTAAAACTAATTCTGCAGAAAGTGTGAAATCTTTTTAGATTAGTTTTTAGAACATTTGCAATTTAGGGTACAATTGTTCTTAAAAGTTGCAAAGAAGAACATGTCAAAACAGAACGAAATAGTAAAAGGGAGAAAAAATAAATAAAATTAAATAAAAATAATAAAACAAATCTTAGTAAAAGACTGAATAAATAAATAAATAAATAAATAAATAAATAAATAATAAAAAAAAATAAAAAGTAATAAATAAATAAATCCTTAATGTATCATTGAGGCTACAGGTCAGCTAAACTAAGTCTCTCCTAACATACAAATAATATCCCAACTACTAATTCCACCGCATATCCAATCTCTCACATTATGGCTAAAACACAAATGATTTAAGACTGATAAGCCACTACCTAACCGAATACGTGATTCATTCTGGAATCGCAGAGAGAGCCCATTGATTTACATAAGAAAAGAAGGGGGTCTGAAAGTGTGAAATCTAAACCTTCATTCACCACATGTTTGTGTTTATAAGCAAAAGAGAAGATATTCTGAAGATGATTTGACTTTGTTTTAAAGTTTTAATTGTCCTTTTAGTGTGGTTTTGCTAAAAGAAAGCATTTTAAGGGGATTTTTATGTCATGTTTAACTATTAAAATATGCAGACGTGCAGACTTGTATCTGTGGATACAGAGTGTACAGCAGCTTGTTGTACAGAGGCAATGTGAATGATGTGTTGTGTAAATGAAAGGTAAGACAAAACATCAATCTCTACAGACTGAGAATTGTAATAAAGGGCTACTATGGCGTATGTGAAGAATGACCTAAGGTTGTGTTCAAATTGTTGCTTCCATGACTTAATAAAGGTGCAATTTTTTACATTTTTTAGTTTAAAACATTCTAAAATGAACTACAGTTGTCAACAAAATCTTAAGAAATAACAGCCATCTACCCATAATAGTGTTTCCTCTAAACTGGTTAGTACCAGCTGGTAATGCTAACATTGAGGAGGATGGTTTTCCTGGTTTCCTACAATAAGGGTTTGGATACTTTGACCCATATTTTTAAAAAATTAAGTATGAATTCAGCAGTTTTATCATCTTACAAACATCTTCTTTAAAGTCAAGCTGGACTGAAGTAAACAGAAAAGTCTTACAGCAATTTTCCTTCAGGGTTGTGATGTGATGGTTTTCTTTAACGCTTCCTGCCAAAATTCATCATGTACCCACAACAAATTAGTAACATTTATCCCGCTTCCACCCACAGTTAGACGTCTTGCCATCTCCCCCCTACAGTCCAGCACAGGGTAAAAATTTAAAATTATGTTCTCCTGAAATAATCACAACTCAAAACTGCCATATATATATATATATATATATATATATATATATATATATATATATATATATATATATATATATATATATATATATATATATATATATACTGTCCTTCAGTCAACATAGAGCACTTTCCATAGCTAAGACCAACTGACTGGCGGTAGCTGGGTTTATACATGATGCTTTGTAAGTACTGTTGTGACACATGCTCGTGCACCTCAGTTTTTGTAACTGTGTGCAGACTCTTCGCTTCATTCAAAATTCATTAATTTGAAGGAAGACGTTCTTAGCAGGTGCTTTACAAATAGAATGTTTATTCACTTGCTAGATTTTTCTACTTGTATGTGTTGTCCCGCTCCCACACACACTGGACTGGTTAACTCACTCCCACTGCATGGCACTGAAACGTAGTCCTGCACTGCATGATATTGTGGTGGGACCCACAGGTCCCGCAGGAGTCACACAGGAATGCAGACCTCTATTTCCAAAGTACTATAAGACGCTATGATGGAGGGTGTCTGAGCTGAGTGAACGTTTTATATTCAGTAAAAGGTTGAGGCATTGAGAGATGGTGGGAGGTGAAGTTGAAATAGATATTATTGGTTGATATTATTTTTACCTGCCGGCTGGTAGATGTTATGTAACCAAAACGCAGACAGTTTAGAGGCAGGCAAAGTCATTCTGATAAAAGATTAAGGGAAAATGAGAATTGTCTCTTGTAAGTGCTAAAGCACAATGAATCATGCTTAATATGACTAAAGACAGGAAGGAGCAAGACTTTCAGTCCATCTGCTGAACTGCTTCAGTCACCGCACATCCCTGTTTACCAAACTACGAGCATATGCTGCCTGTTCTGGTGACAATAACCTGATTACTGCACGTAATTCTAAAGAGAAAGGACTACAAACTACTTACTGCCGGTTTTGTTAGTTCAAGCTAACGTTTTCTTTGCCCTTGTTTCTAAACCACACGGTTCTGCTGAAAGCAGTGACAACGAGGAGGTTTTAATCTTGTTTACATGAATAGCATGGAAAAGAAATGGAAAAGAACATCGATTCTCAGCAAAATACGTAACCACACTGCCAAGGTTGTTAGTCATGCACAAGAATTATTAGAAGGCAGCAACAGATTACATACAAGAAACTCGCATGGAAAAAGTGGGACATGCAAAGATTCACCATGTATCTGCTCAAAGGCAGAAAGCTACGGGACCCTGTGGAGTCCCGCAGGCCTCTTCGTCAGTGTTGACTGCAGATGACAAAGTCTAAAAGCAGCTGTATTTCCAGAATTGCACCACTGAATTCCACTTTATACCCCTCTGCTCTCTTGTATAAAACCTAGTAAACTGCTAAACAGCTTTTTTTATAAGAATCACACATGAAAGAATGCAGTTCTATGAAGGAGTTTTATTGCTTTAGTGGAAATACGTGTCGAACCAACTGAAACGGGTCACTAGCAGCACATCATCGTGCTTAAAATTACATGGAAACAAAAGAGTTGGCTCTGTTTACGTCTTTACGGCTAGTGGACCGCACAAGAACGAAAATGAAGTCCTGTGAGTACTCACCACTTTAAGACTCACCCTGCCCTGGCCAGTCAATTAGGCTATCAAAACATCTTAATTCTTCTTTTAATGCTGGTTACATTTTCCAATAAGGACATTCTAGATGTCCATTCTAGGCACGCCGGACAGTTTCTCACATATCGAGTAGCTTCACTCAGCGTTTGAGACTGAAGAGACTGAAGAGAGAAGCAGTACCACCTTTATTAGCATCACAAGTCCAACAGTAACCTGTAAGTAGCAATCATGCTGTGTGAGTTTATCATGGTTTGCTGGGTGAAGCGGATCATCTTACACTGAAAGTTTTATGGTAAGTAACAACTTTAATTTACTTTGTGTAGACATCAAGATCGAAAGCAATTAGCTAGTATAGCTAGCCACTAGCAGGTTCCAAGTAACTTATGTTAGCAGGGGCGATTGTAGGCTTAGAGGTTTTGGGGTGCCGAGCACCCAAATAAGAACAGCTCACAAAAAACCTACATTTTAAAGTCATTTTGGACGATCAACCCGAAATCTGTGTTGGGGAAACACTGTGACTGGATAGACAACAAAAAATCTACATACACATATAATTTAGGAGAAAAATAAATAGATCCATATCAATTTAACACATTTTTCTCATCGAATATTGAGCTTCTTTGGGCACAAAGGTGAGAGTGAGAGAAATTCAGGACATGAGTGTGTCATGACAGAAAAATGACAATAATTTAAATTATTTAGATCAGACACATCGAATAATCAGTTATTAACTATTTCGATTATCAACCGACTCTGAGCATATGATCAAGATCTTGTTGATCTTACTCGAATATAAGAATCGAATATCTATAGCTGACTTGCTGACCACACACACATGCTATAGTGCTATGCTATCTTCATATCTCATCATTCTGTAACATTAATTAGCTAATACACATACAGACAGCACTACTCTAACACCTTAGCTTTAATAACACACAGGCTAACCAACAGCACAGCAGCTACAGCTTCTCTTACTCCTTTATAAACAGTAAACAGACCACCTGCAGCTTTAGCCTTCTAAATTAAAAACAAACCTCAGATAGTCACTCCTAGCTAACAATAACAGAATAAAGAAATTGCTTAAGCACCCCTAAACTAGGGCTAGCTATGCCCCTGAATGTTAGTATGGTTTACTAAAGAGTACATCTAATTTACAAAGAGGTTCAAGAGGTTTGTTTTCCTGTCTGGACATTTTGACATACATTCTTCTACCAACCAGTGCTATAGCACCAGCAACGTAAGAACACAACACGTGAAAGGCACTCTACACAGGCAGTGTTCTGTTTATCCATTCTGGACCACTATAGCAGCACTGCAGCTCTACATGGCAGCCTAGTAAGAAGACTTGCTCCTCCCAAAGATTTGTAGTTTCAGGTAAATACGCACTAATGCAAATTGTGTTTTGTATATTATATTACATTTCTGCTTTTATTTCATTCAAAGATCCACTTTTACATTTTACACACGGCTCCTTTAATATATTAATGTATAGCATGTGTTCAACCATGCCTTAAATGCGCTATATATAAAAATCTATCAAATCAAGAAACTTCTGAATTGAATTGCATCAAAGAATGAGTTTTGTGAATCATCAAATATGTGAGAGTGCACACATGTACATATAATAACACAAATTTACTACATAAAACAATTATCTGACCAAAAACCTGATATTTTGTCATACCCTATCAACCTCAGATCAGCTGGTGGGCCTCTAATGTAAACTCCATAACCTAGTTTCCTAGAAGTTACTGCCTAATTTAGCTAGTGAATCTTAGGATCTACTCCTTAAATGTCCATGCACACACACTTCTGTAACCTAAGAAGAGGTTTGCTACGTTCTCCTGGCTAATAAGCTTTAGGATGTAATAAGCCTGGAATGTCTTCGGGGTTAATATTAATTTTAGAGTTTAAGTAGTTGCTTTGGTTTTTCTCAACCAAGTTCTTCTCAAAGTTCTTTTCTGTTCCGCTCATTCTGTTCATGCCCGCCCTGCCAGGCTCATGAGTCTTAGGAAACTCTAGTGGGAACAGTCCACCTTTGTAACTGAACACTTGCTGCTTCCTGTTGTTGTGTTTCTAAGCTCTCCACACCGACAAAGACAACATAGAAAAGATCGGCTATCATCCATGCAGTCACCTCAGCCCAGGCTGGTTATGAAAGAGCGGGAGAGCTGCTAAATGACTCGATTCAGACCTGAGGGCCTTAGCTAAACTGACTGTGGGTGGGCCACAGAGCTCGCTGAGTGCTACAATAGAATTTGAGAAAGAAATATGATCATGTATCATAGGAACTGCAAGGGGATGATGAGGGAAACAGAACAGAACAGAACATACTTTAAAATATAGGTGCCACAGGGTTCCATACAGAGAGGCCATAGAGAAACCACCTCTTGAATGATGGTCCTTTAAAGGAATATTCCAATGTGTTTTATCATTCTTTGCCTATCTTTTGATTTTTGACACAGTTTTATTCAAAATATTGCAATAACACAACATTATGGGACATACCAGAGTTCAAAAGAGGACAAATTGTTGGTGTACGTCTTGCTGGCGCATCTGTGACCAAGACAGCAAGTCTTTGTGATGTATCAAGAGCCACGGTATCCAGGGTAATGTCAGCATACCATCAAGAAGGACGAACCACATCCAACAGGATTAACTGTCACCGCAAGAGGAAGCTGTCTGAAAGGGATGTTGGGGTTCTAACCCTGATTGTATCCAAAAAACATAAAACCACAGCTGCCCAAATCACAGCAGAATTAAATGTGCACCTCAGCTTCTCCTGTTTCCACCAGAACTGTCCGTCAGGAGCTCCACAGGGTCAATATACACAGCCGGGCTGCTATAGCCAAACCTTTGGTCACTGGTGCCAATGCCAAATGTCGGTTTCAATGGTGCAAGGAACGCAAATCTTGGGCTGTGGACAATGTGAAACATGTATTGTTCTCTGAAGAGTCCACCTTTACTGTTTTCCCAACATCCGGGAGAGTTACGGTGTGGAGAAGCCCCAGAGAAGCGTATCACCCAAACTGTTGCATGCCCAGAGTGAAGCATGGAGGTGGATCAGTGATGGTTTGAGCTGCCATATCATGGCATTCCCTTGGCCCAATATTTGTGCTAGATGGGTGCGTCACTGCCAAGGACTACTGAACCATTCTGGAGGACCATGTGCATCCAATGGTTTAAACATTGTACCCTGAAGGCGGTGCCGTGTATCAGGATGACAATGCACCAATACACACAGCAAGACTGGAGAAAGATTGGTTTGATGAACATGAAAGTGAAGTTGAACATCTCCCATGGCCTGCACAGTCACCAGATCTAAATATTATTAAGCCACTTTGGGGGGTTTTGGAGGAGTGAGTCAGGAAACGTTTTCCTCCACCAGCATCACGTAGTGACCTGTCCACTATCCTGCAAGAAGAATGGCTTAAAATCCCTCTGACCACTGTGCAGGACTTGTGTATGTCATTCCCAAGACGAATTGATGCTGCATTGGCCACAAAAGGAGGCCCTACACCATACTACTAAATTATTGTGGTCTAAAACCAGGTGTTTCAGTTTCATTGTCCAACCCATGTATACTGTAATCATCAAACGCTGTTGTGTCTTCCTTAAAATACAGAACCCACATTTGTAAAAGAGGTTGGTAAACTAGGCTCATTTCAAAATCCTAAACTGAGTATCTTAACTAACTATTATGTATTATTTTTTATATTGTCAAAATTTTCATACAAGAACAGCAAAGCAACAGCACACAAATGGTGGACTATGTGAAGAAGTCCACCATTCCAGGCTGTGAAGTTGATGTAGGCACATGTTGTACGCTTACCAAGGAACTGAACTGCCAACAGGGTAAACAAAAAATTGGCTTTACAATCACCAGTTTCTTAATCAAATGTTCCATCCCACCTTAAATGTTACAGTTTGTGCCAGTGCTAGAATGTAACTACAGCACCATTTAAGGACAAATGGAAAAATTGCAAACCAAGCTGGTGAAAAGGGAGTCAAATGCAGGTCCTACATCTTTAACAAGATCCTGGAAAACTTTAAAGCTGTTTAAAGCTTTATGTGCACTGCACATTTCACTCTGGACAGTTTCTCAAATATCGAGCAGCTTCGCTCCACCGTATCTCCTTCACTACCAAGACATCACAATATGTTTTACCTCGTATGCAGCAGTTTCTCAGTAAATCCTGTAGTAAAGAAACCTGACATACAGCTGCTGCTGCTGTTTTCTATTTCTAACAACTGACCAAGGAAGCAATGTCCTTACAGGAAAGTCTGTCCATTTACTAGCCACCTTGGTAATGACGGCAGGCTGTTATTTCGAGTCATACAGTCTATCTTTCACTGAGGAATGAGGCCTATAAACTCCAGATTAAAAGCCATGGTAATGTTGCAAAAGTGCATTTTGTAAGCCTGTTCTGGTTATTGGCATATTTCTACAATGAGCTGGAGGTTTTTCTGTTTTTGGCTTTACCAGCAAGGTGGTTGACGTTCCCTATAAACAGATACCATATTGAACTTTCCATTTTGCTCGATTTGCTCTTTTTAGCATCTCTGCTGGAAGCTGGATGGACAGTGTCTTGTATTCACAATCAGTGATTTATCTAGAATTTATAGAAGACTTTGAGTTGTTCCTCATGAAATCAAAGGGTGATTGAAAATGGTTGATTCATTCATCCATTTCCAAATAAGTAGGCATCTGCTCTTATGTGCAAGACAGGTCAGTTCAGAACCTAAAGTCCTAGTTTTAGCCAAAGATTACACAGAAGTACAAATACATGCAAGTGCAACTGGCAGAATCCTGATAGTGGGTCCAAATTAATGCACTAAGGCTATCAAACTCCCCAGCTATGTGTGCGCGGCGTACCTGTGGCTGAGACTGAAAGTCCTAACAAATAAAAAGCCTTGTTTGGATGTATTGACAGAGATAGCACAGAGAAAGAAATTCTGATTGGACACTTTTCAGTTTTTTCTTTCCACCAAAACATAACAAAGAAATAAGGAATTGATATGATACCTGTAGAGTAAATATTTTAATCAAACCAAAATACCAGCATATGTTTCTTAGTTCCCAGAAATCATCAGGCTTTGAAGGCCTAGAAGGCCCTAAGTGTTCCCCACTGTTCTTAGACACAGTGTAGGGGCATAGAGGCAAAAACAAGTGAGAGGACAAGGGGCAGAGCCTCACTGCAAATTGCAGTGTCTGCTTGTGATTTAGAGAAATGCTGGCACAGTCCTGTGATTCCACTGAAGCCACTAGAAGGCATCTTGTTTCTAATCTTAAACAGATGGGTGATCTCCTATGGCTCTATCCATCTCTCTCCCTCTCGCTCTTTCTCCTTAGTAACTGGAGCTGGGGCCTCCCCTGCACCAGCCCCCCCTCACCCCCCCAGTAAAGCATGGAAACGCCACTCCGACCCTTTCAAATCGTATTGATGGGTCACTCAAATTGCATTAACGTAAGAGAGGTAGACTTCTTTAGCCCTAGCAAGAGCTTTCCTAGCTAAAGTAGATGCAGTTTGGTAACCATTATAGAGTTATCAGCTCTTAAAATTTCCAACTTCAGCAGAGCTTGGAGAAATCTGAGCCTGTATAAGCCAGCGTAATGAACGTGCGGAGGAAGCAGGTCAGCGAACGTCAGCAGAAGACAACACGACGGAGCTCATAGCACTCAGGCTGCCTCGTGCCGTTACATAAGCCAATATTTGGATGATGGAGTTTTGGCAGTGCGATCCATCTAAGTGGTCCCGTTCGAAACAAACATCTTCGACAGCTTCCTTAAATGCATCGTTCTGCACAGCAGCCTGCCATCCAGCCACACGGTGCAAACCCCAGACCCCTGTTCCCCCAGCGGAGTTACAAAGCTCCTTTTGTTCCAGCGCACTGAAGGAAAATGTGAACGCACGCAAAGCTCTCCTAGGCAAAATATCATCGGCTGCAACTGATAGGCTTCTTGAGGTTTGTTTTTTTTCTGACTCTGGAACGAGCTGTGCCTCCATGCTTCTCCCATGCATCTGGAAGTTGCTCTGGGCCGGCAACTCATCAAGATTTCTGCATGGAACATTAGCAGGGGCCCACGTCGCTTCCCCAGTTTGATTAGGCCGCAGCGATTATCAGTCCAGGCAGTGCTGTTTACAGGGTGTGGTTCATTAACCTCCAGCTTGCCACTGCAACAAATCCAATCTGATAAGAGCCATGCTGCCCTCAGTTATCGCCACCCAGCGGATTCTCAGCCCACACCAACACCGGCCTGGCAAGCGAAGCTAAATATACGGATTAGGCCTTGATTGAGGGATTTGCCCGCCGGACCTCTGAAAATCTGCAGCTAAAGTCGTGGATCAAGTATTAGCCGTATTAAAAATTTGATCTGCTGCACGCATGACTACACATCTGATATGAATCGGATAATTCCTTTTGGCCCACATGGAAACTATTATAATTCCATTTGGGCACACGAGAACATGAGAAGAGAGGCTGGACAGATTTGTAAATATTTGGCAGCTCACAAACATCGCAGGTCCATCTGTTTATTTGGAGCATCATTCAAATTAATTACTGGTGCTCCTAGTGGTCACTAAGAGAAGTGCATGTTTGAAGGTACACTCTTGAATATAAAGGTGTTAAGAAGGTTTATTGTAAGTGATGTCATCATATAACTGCTCCTGGTTCCCTTAAGTGCTAATAAAATGTCCATGTTGGCTACCAAAGACGGAAGAGGAAGGAGGACCATCCCACTCACCTGGACGGAGTTAACATAAATATCGAAGCTGTCCAAAGAAAAACATCTCCATTTTTGTAAATTTGAATTTTTCTATATAATTTGAATAGGACAGGTTTTCTTGATATCTTTATATGTAAAGGTTTCATGATGAATGGCTTGGAATAAAACCTCTTTACATTAACTTACAATAAAAGTAAATCATGTTTTTGTCCTCTCTTGTAAAGTTACTAAAAATGGAGATACTTGTTTATCTTTGGACAGTGACGATATGCTCTATTGGACTCCCTTTGCTTTTTCCCTTTGCTTTTTAAGGCGCATGCAGCCCAACTTTGTTTGGCGCAGAACTTTTTCTTAAGTTGGTCTGTTTTGACAGGTGTGAACACTCCATACCACTTGGGTGCACATTAAAGAAGTGAACCATGGTGTGACTAAACTCTCGGGCCACTTCCAAATAAACTCAGTTTAGTTCACTGCTGATTGGAACCTATACCAAATGAGGAAGGCTGTTAACAGTGCACATTAGCACAAGACTCTTTATAGATGCTTATATTGTTATAGCAGCACAACCATTGGCGTAGGAACCGGAGAGCATAGAGGGACATGTCCCACCCAATATCAGAAACAAGTAGATTTGTCCCACCCAAAAATTAAACCACAGAAAAGCAGAAAATGTTCTGGTTGTTAGGTTGGGGGCGGTCTTTAAACGTGAGGTCAGTAATGACAGCAATGAATAGCAACGATGATCATATAAAATAACTACAATAAAAAAAGACTTTAGTGTAATGTGTTGTTATGGTAACAGACTAGGAGGGTTTGGGTTAGCTAAGGTTTATATTAACTTTTGTCAGAAAGCACTCTGAAATGTAAAGTTACATTACTCTCTGGCCACGCCCCAAACTGCAGACTGCTACTACACTAAATACGTAAAAGATCAAATATAACAAAATAAAATAAATAAACAAAATGACATCATAGTTAGAAGTGCTTTCAGTAGTGCAGTATGGTGCTGGGGGTACGGTGTGGGACACAGCCTTACGGTATAACATTAATGTTAGTCTTGTCTAGTCAGGAAACCTTAACATAACATTCTTTTGTCATTTTATTTCAGTAATATGCCACCAAAGAAAAGAATATATTTTTTTTGTTATATGTGTATATAATCCAGACACTGCATGTGTAATATAAAAATATGACAACAGTATTATGTAATGTGGAGTATCTAGTTTAGTTTGTAAAGTGATCTTTAATTGGATTTATCTAATAATATACAGACGTACAGATAATGTTGTATTTTGTTTATTTATTAGTAATTTACTGTAAATCCACAAATGTTGTTCTACGTCACTATACATACAGTGATTTACTACCTTACCTACGGTGTAATCTGCTTATAGGTAATATTTAGGGGATAGGGTGGGCTTTGATTCATACTAGCAAATGTGTCCCACCCAATGTCAAACCCGCTTCTACGCCCTTAAGCACAACTGCTGCTAATAACACAGCCTGAGTGATAGCAAAGCATTCGATTTCATCACACAGTCCACAGAACGTATATTTGATAATGTATATTTGAACCTGGCATTGGTGACCTGATTGAATAAATTCAAACTGATGTGTAAATTAAATAAGGCTGTTTTTATTTTATTCACTGTGTGAGTCTCTATTTTCATTCAAAAATGAGAAAAGTACACCACATTTCACCTTGATAGTCAACGTAGCGTAAAGTCTGCTATCAGTCCAACATGAGAGGATAAAGAAGTATCGACCCCTTATTAATCAGGTTCTTCTCATGGTTAGATGATGACTAAAGCTGTTTCCTAGTGACCATTATCACCCCCACCACTATCACCCAGCATGAAAGCACATTCAGCAGCAAACAAAACAAGAGTGAACATCAGAGCTGTTTCCATCACTGGAGACACTTTTAGCAAGAATAGTGATGACATTTGATGCTGAACTCTCAAAGTTTCTTCAAAATTGATTAGGAGTGAAGGGGAAGTAGGGGTGCATTTCCTTGTTTCTTATGAGGTAGACACCAAAACTGTCCGGTCAAATGATGCCCCATATTGTTTGCAGTATGAATCTAACATTAGGCGTGATTTAACATATTGCTCCTTTTAGGTGGGTCTGGATCTTATACAATAATAATGTAAGCTAATATAAAAATAGATTGTTTTTCATTATTTCAAATAACAGATGACTTTTCTTCATCAACAAACTCAGTCAAATCAGTCAAAGACGACTCGAATGTGTAATCTGGTGCATTTTAACAACTGCAATTTAAAAACAATCGGCCCAACTGAAAAACACTGTCACAAAAAACAAACTAGGTGTAGAAAAAGCCTAAGGTTGTGCTTGTTCGTGAGCTCAGGTGCACTGCTCGGGAGTCCTCCCCCACTGACAGCCCCTGTTCATAGACCTGTTAATATTTTTGATCGCATTAATGTAATTGGGTTGCCACATTGGAAATCATTCACAAAATACTGTACTTAGTGTGGACATTCACTAGCAACACACAGCAGATGACTGATAAGATCAGGCTTGTTTAGTGTACTCTTAATCGAAACCTAAAGAATTATATCTACTAAGCCCTTGTGAGTTCATATATCGCAGCCAGTTTCTGTTTAGGCATTTTAGCATAGAACGCTTTATTATTCTTTCTAAAAGACAACAAAACAATACATCACTAAATCAATTTAACATTTAAAAGACATGCATTTGTTGTTTTGCCTGTTTTTAATCAATCAGTTTTCTCTTGTTATATAATCTTACTTAACAACTGCATGTAAATCAGTGAAACGAGTGAAAGGAGTTAGTTGTATTGTTCCAAGTAAATTAAGTGAGTGTTCAGATTTTTTTAGAGTGAACAAATTTGAAATTTGGACCCTTTATGCAGGTGGGCGGTATGAGGCAGATTATAGATATTTCAACATGAGAGCAAAGCTGAAGACATTTCAGAGTTTTGAATTTTGTTGGACACCTTTTTTAGATCCCAGAAAGAGGACATGTCCTCGTCTTCCTCGTATTGTCTTTTGCCAGCTTACTTTCCATTGTGTGTGCATCTTACTTATTTTCCACACAGTGCTGTTGGCTGTCAGTGCAAGTTATCTACATCTAATCCAACGTACAGGGAGTCCTGGGGAGTTTGGGACCCCCCCAATTAACCTTTTGAGCCCTCCGAATGTCTCAAATTCAAAATTCTGGAAAAGTTATTAAGACGTTATGCTGTCTGCTAGGAAAAACAGATGTTTAAGTACTAATTCAGGGAAAAAGTCACTGTTTAGCTGCTTCACCTGCGATCAGCCAGCTTCTGCTTCTGGTATTCTTTACTACCTAGAGATGCAACATTGGTCGGCCTTCCAGGTCTTTAATAACTAGAAAATAGCATTTACAGAAGATCTATTGACCCTAGCAAATAGCACCAGAGTGGAGAGTAAATCAAATGGACCATAGAAATTCAGGCAACCTAGAACCTTCCTAATACCAGGGGGTGTTTTTCACACTCATATAACCTACTGCTGTAGTTTTACGACAGGGGACATCAGCCACAAAAGACTGCAGAAAGACTATGAGAGCCACGAGGGGCATGTTCCGAGCCCCACCTCCTGTTTTGCAGCAAGGCCAAGATTTTATGCCTAGCACAACATTTTACTTAGTGAAGTATCATACAAAGTACTTAACAGAGTTGCGTGGAACCACTTGACAAAACATCTTTAAAGAAACCCAACATTTATTTTGGTTAAGTGTGGGTTCACTAGTCACTATGGGTGGTTAATAAAGAGGCCACACTGTGTAGACATTGTGACCCCTAGTGCCCATCACCACTGTAAAGTAATCAATACATTTCTCAGCCATGCAACCATTTAAAATATGCAGAAATGTAGCAGTCAGTAGTTTATAGCCTAATAATGAACATATAGCCAACCAACCAAGTTCAGAATTTTCATATGATGACAAAGCACCACCTCTTCCTAGCAATAGCACCAGAGTAGAGAGTAAATCACATGTTCCATGGAAATACAGGCTATGTGGAACCTTCCTAATACCAGGACGTGTTCTGCACACTCATATAACCTACTGCTGTAGTTTTACGACAGGGGCCACAAAAGAGGGTAGGACAGCCACAAGGGGCATGCTCTGAGCCCCACTTATTGGGTGATGCCTCCTGTTTTGCAGCGAGGCCAAAGTTTTATGCCTAGCACAACATTTTACTTAGTGAAGTATCATATATAGTACTTAACACAGTTGCGTGGAACCACTCGACATAACATCTTTGAAGAAACCCAACATTAATTTTTGTTAAGTGTAGGTTCATTGGTCAATATAGGTAGTTAAGTAAAGAGACCCCTAGTGCCCATCACCACTGTAAAGTAATCAATACATTTCTCAGCCATGCAACCATTTAAAATATGCAGAAATGTAGCAGTCAGTAGTTTATAGCCTAATAGTGAACATACTGAACCAATCAAGTTCAGAATTTTCATATGCTCTTTAAATATTGACAGTTCATATGAAATGTTTCTCTATATGGATGTGTAGCTCAACTCTGGTTGAAATAAAAAATGACAAAGCACCACCTCTTCCTTTCTGCTCATACTGTCATCAGATACAGGGTGCTAGAAGATGCTAGCACGTTGCTAGCTTATATTATATAACCAATAAGCCTGCTGTTTACTGACAGGTCAGCTGAAGGTCTTCATGCATGACTGATGTATGTTTGAACCTTGCTATTTCTGTTGTCTACAGCATTGCACCACTCTATTCTCAGCTGAATCTGGAAACTTGATCACTGTCAGGATTTGATGTATTAAATAAACCTACTGTCCAAGTCAAGCCGAACACGACCAAATAAGGCCTCCGAGTCTTACCTTCTTTGTCTCTTTGCCCTCTCTCAGGGCTGTCCTGAGACGCCTGCTCCCATTCCAGGGCTTCTGGATCCCACTGAGGCTGGCCTGCTGCTTTCTGCTCCCCGTCCACCACCGGCTCCTCACTGCCCTCCTATAGCACAAGCATATAAATCTGAATTTTAGATTTTAGAATGTAGAACTATTTGCCACTTCTGTTTCCACACAAAGGATTTTGACTTACACATGTAACCTATCTGAGCAGTGAAACACCCACATATACACACACTGGAAGGCAGTGCATCCCTATGCACAGTGTCTGGGAAGAAGTTGGGGTAAGGGCATTTTATCAAGGCATTTTAGTCGTGTCCTGTTGGTTCAGGATAGAACTGGAAACCGCTGGATCACAAGACTGGTTCCCCAGTAGAGCTAATTATCATTCTAGCAATGGACAGTGGACAAATGTTCTTGATTTGATATAACAATTTAATTTAGTTAATACTCACCAAGGATGCACAACATGTACAAAATACAATATTTGCTTAATTTAAGATGAATGAAAAAAATCAAATGTGTCCTGTGCTTATGTTACGGTACAATTATTGTTTTTTTCTCATTAACTTATAGAAATCTATAGGTAATGATGCTAATTTGCATAAAAGGTCATATTTAGCTTTGTTCCCTGTGGTGGGTGTGTACATTTTTTCACCTAGAAAATTAACAAAAAAAGACTTTCGGTATCCAGAAAAAATACAGAACTACTAAAAAGTCAGTCTGAGATTTACTCTATGGCTCAGCCACTCTTTTTATCTTCCTCATTTCCACCAACAACATCTTTCCTGGTCTCTTCCCAGCCTCTGGCATTATATTCATGCTGGAAATACTACGCTAGCTTCTTCTTATCTCTAGCGGAAGACGTACAGTGGTTCTTGTCTGATGTGGTGCTGTAAAGCTTAAGGCAGTTCTCGAGAGAGGTCCTGTGTCCACTCCTCCAGAGTTGCATAGCACTATAGCAGGCTTTGTGGGCCACAGTGGCAATGATAAACATCTTTGAATGATTTTTAAGCTGTTATTTAAAAGCAAAATTATTACATATTGTTAACTGGGAAGAAAAGCATCATGTAAGTACAGTACCGGTCAACTGTTTGTGTCCTATAACTTTTGATAAGTATTGTATCTCTCTCTGCCTTGACTGGATTTACCTCAAAACCATCATAAAACATGGTATTAAACATCAGACAAAGTATTCATAAGCACTTTATATAATAACTGTAAGTGAGGTAAATTGTTTAAGTTTTATGTGTAACCACCACTGTGACAAATTCTGACTTTTTGTTTACTTCAAATTTATTTGATCATGCAGATTTTGTTTACTAAATTGGTGGAATTCCTCTTTATCCTAAACCCAAAGCTTAAACCTAACACACTGGTCCTTAACCTAAACCTTTTACTATTCCCAAAACTAAACCTGATCTAGGGTGTGTCTCAAAACCTAGACCTTTTACATCATAGTATGCGCTCCCGACATGTAGGCTGTCCCAATTCTTAGCTACCTTAAACATGCTGTCTACTGAGGCACCTTATTTTAACCTGATTTTAAGGAAGCATCGAATGTTTCTTCAGCTGCTAAGGCAATCCCATGATGCAACGCAGGCAGAACCTTTCCCCAACATGGTGGACAAAAGCGGAGCTACTAGCAGAGAAGTCATCTTCAAATGTAAGTTATTCAGATTTTATCTGGTGTTTTAATGTGTTTCCTGTCATACAATCACACAAAAAAAAGCATTTTATTTACAACTTTGAAACCAAGCATTGACCATTTTGCCGTTTTATACACGAGCCATTAGCGTTTATGCTAGCAGATTTTTAAGCCGTGAGCTATTGTTTTGAATAACCGCCAGTAGCTTAGCAACTAGCTAAAACACCAGTCGCGTGCTGCAGTGGGCGGGAACAGTGGGGACACAGTCTCTCTCTAACTAGAGCGTCTCAGTAATCTGTTTTATAAGGAGAGACGTCAGACAGAACGCTGCTACTTAAACAGCTGCCTACCTAGACAGCCTACTTACACACTCACTAGGTTTTGAGACACACCCCTAGAGTTTCTCCAGACAGTTTGTTCTATATAGTACCAACAATGTGTCATTTGATTAAAAGAGGAACCCTTTTTGGTGTCATATAGTACAATTTCCAACAGGCTTTTGAAGAGCCACAGGGTCGAGGTGCAATGCACAGAACCATATAAGCACTCGAATGGTTCACTAATATATGGCCATGGTTCTATTATTGTTTTTATTAGCCTATCTCATTTTTGTTCTTTTCCAAAAGAATAAAGCTCACTAGGTTTTGAGACACACCCTACATTAGGTTTAGTTTTGGGAATAGTTCAAGGTTTAGGTTAAGGACCAGTGTATTAGGTTTAGTTTTGGGAATAGTTCAAGGTTTAGGTTAAGGACCAGTGTATTAGGTTTAGTTTTGGGAATAGTTCAAGGTTTAGGTTAAGGACCAGTGTATTAGGTTTAGTTTTGGGAATTGTTCAAGGATTAGGTTAAGGACCAGTGTATTAGGTTTAGTTTTGGGAATAGTTCAAGGTTTAGGTTAAGGACCAGTGCATTAGGATTAGTTTTGGGAATAGTTCAAGGTTTAGGTTAAGGACCAGTGTATTAGGTTTAGTTTTGGGAATTGTTCAAGGATTAGATTAAGGACCAGTGTATTAGGTTTAGTTTTGGGAATAGTTCAAGGTTTAGGTTAAGGACCAGTGCATTAGGATTAGTTTTGGGAATAGTTCAAGGTTTAGGTTAAGGACCAGTGCATTAGGATTAGTTTTGGGAATAGTTCAAGGTTTAGGTTAAGGACCAGTGCATTAGGATTAGTTTTGGGAATAGTTCAAGGTTTAGGTTAAGGACCAGTGTATTAGGTTTAAGTTTTGGGTTTAGGATAAAGAGGAATTCCACCAATTTAGTAAACAAAATCTGCATAATCAAATACATTTTGGCATTTGAAGTAATATAGGTGAGGTGTGTGCTAGGGGCCTCACATAGAATGTTGCTGAGGGCCCAAATATCTGTAGATATCACCAGTACACCTCTTTGTACACCTGCAGGTTCACATATAAATATCATTTTTATTTTGAACATTGGATTTAGACATTGTTTTTTGTTATTAATAAGTGTGAATATAAAAAAAAACTTGCTCCTGTTAGTGTAAAGTGTGCACATGTGTGCTGTTCCAAGCTGGGCTGTGAGATGGTTTGTGTGGGGGATTACTGTTTACCATCAAGTAGGAGGGTATAGCTAGAGATGACCTGCCTGCTACCTCAGTTGTTTCAGTGCTAAATAAGCAGTTCTCCCTTCCCGCTGTGTTCAATAAACGAGCATTCGCTTAGTTCCCGCATCTTCTTCTGAGCCGACACCGCAATACTATGTATTTGGGTTTTTGTTTTGGCATTCAAATGCTAAATGTCTTACCAATCTGGTTTATGACACACACACACACACACCACAGGCATAAAGCTGTGATCATCTTTAACCATAACACATTCCGAGTGAAATGTTGAAAATCAACAGCTTCAAATTCCCTGTGCAAATAATTTCCTCAACAGACTTTATTCTGGCAAGCGGAGTGGAACTGTAAGTGCATAATAGCAGTGTTTTAAATCTATTTTATTGCATGGCCTTGAAGTAGGTCCTCGGGCCGTGTTCTGTACAGAGATAGAAAAGCTTCACGCAGCTCCTGCTAATCTCTCCCACTTAGTTGGCTGCTCTCTATTCTTTGTACTTCTGCTCAACATATTGGTCTACCTTTCGCCATTCGGTTACACTAGCAGTGCTATGTATGGATCATTATTTTACCATTTGGTTGGCTGGGCTATTGTAGCTGTGAGGCAGTGAAAGCTGCCATTGGAAGGAAAGTCAGGCAGACAGAAAGTCAGAGTGCACTGGGACGCTAGCATGACAGCTGTGGTGAGGAGTCGGGCCTGCATGGTGTGTTTGTTTATGGGGGGATGTCTTCATCAGTGCTACTCTGTTTCCTGTGCTTGTAAGACATCCAAAATTCCTCTCCAGCCCTGACGAGACACCAGCCCCACAATTTATCACAGTAACCAGTCTCAGTTCAATCCCACCCCCCCACAAGCAAAACATCATTTTCACTCTCACTAGACTCAGCTTGTCTTTGAATTCTGAGACAAATACATTTATCCTTTTTCTATCACTCTGAGAAGCGTGCTGTCACACAAAAATGTGCCCCTTAATCTGCTCTCAGTGCCGCTGTAGATTTATTTAGCCGATGTATTTAGCTTGTGTCACGTATGTTCTGAACAAGTAAACATGAACAGGAATACATGTTGCATGAGTTTTGTTGATAATCCCAGTAATAATTAGGCTCTGAGTGATCTCACATGGTATTTCATACAGATTTAAATGAGATTAAAGGAGCAATATGTAAAGTGACACAACCTGTTGAATTCATACTCCAAACAGCAGGGGGCAACATATCACCAAAAAGCTGTGGTGTCCACTCCTAGTTCAGCATAACATTTCATCTTCAGTGGTAAAAAGCAACAATGATAACTTTTGTTTTTCACCTATTTATATCACTTATATAAAGTCAGAGACTGCCTCTACCTGTGCAGCTTCTAAAGCTTAACCATCCAGATTTCAAACAGAGACTCTTTTCTCTGGTGTTTAGTTTATTAAACTGTAAACACTGTTTAACCAGAGGAGGACGGGTCTCCCCTTGTGAGTCTTGGTTCCTCCCAAGGTTTCTTCCTCCAGTCTGAGGGAGTTGTTCTTGCCACTGTTGCCTCTGGCTTGCTCACTGGGGGATATATGTTGTAACTGTCTGTTTTCAAAACTCTGTAAAGCTTCTTTGTGACAACATTGTTGTCACTGAATATCACTTCCTTTGTTGGCTGCCGAATGTGGTTTCTTGCCAGGAGCAGGCAAGTGTGTTCGCTCGCCAAGAGCCAGTGTTGTGTTTACTCTTCCTTTCATTGGTTACCTGTTGATCTAATTGATCTAACCAGGAGAAGAACCTTTAATATGATTGACACGAGATTAGAATATACCATCAGGGCAGCGGTATTATTTCTTCGTCCTCTCATGTTGGACTGATGGTATAATTACAGTGGCTCTTTATCACCTCTTGAGTGGTAGTACGAGACTGGCCAGGCCAGGGCTAACTGATTACTTTCAAAACTGTTATTTCTTTACATTCTGTTGACAATATTAGGTAATTTTGGAATATAAGGGACCATTATCAGATCCTCAAAATGGAAAGTGGCAAAATGAGAGAAGTGAGGACACTTAAAAGTGCACATTCTAAGCTCCCAGTTTATAAGGTTTCATATCATTTGAATTTGATGAAAAGTTTTACTGTATTGATGTACATAAACCAATGTTTTAGAGGAAAGAGAACCATCCTTTGGCTTATGCTTTGTATTGTTTATCAAAAAAATTACACAGTAAAGATTCACTCCAATGGTGTACTAATTATGAAATAATTATGTTGTTAAATATAAATAATAGTGCAAACAATAATAATTAATAAACATAATAAATAAAAAATAAATAACTAATAAACAAAAATATTTCCACCTGGTATCCTAAACTGGTCCATTAACAATTGAGGATTCCTCTGATGGAATACATCAACATTTCATTTTTTCCAACTTCCTACTTTCCTCGTCAACAAGCAGTGAATGTGTTGAACATTTTTGTGTTTGTTTGAGAATTCTGTCTCCTTATCTCCCCAAACCCCACCACACACTACCGTAAACACACACACACAAACATGTAATCTCATCTCATCTCTGGAATGTGTTTGCAAATAGTGAGACAGCTCAATAGTTCCTGAAATGTGCATTAATGAGGAAGGTCATGCCAAGTAGGCTGTTGGAATAGCACAGTATATTCATTACGCCTTTTGTTTTTATTGTGTTTATTAAATGTTATATGTCCTGATTAAGACTTCTCTCTTTCCAAATCTATTATTGCCTTTGTTTTGAAATTCTGTGATGGCCTAGGGTTTAAAAACAATCAAAAACAAACAACAATCGAATGACTTAATTCATGTTTATCATCTTCAAGTGACTGGAAAATGTGAAATCCTTGCCAAAGTTCAGTCATCATCAGGAAGTAACTGGTGTGCAAGTGCATTGTCATTGCTAGCATTGTGCAAACATCACCACCTGCCCATTCAGATGCATTTTTAGAAATGTATAGAGTTTCATGAAAAACAAGTGAAACCAGTGAAAACAAAAACTGTGGAGGGATAAATCTGTGAAAAAGGCCAACACACTAAGTCACTCACCCACTGTTGATTGGGCATGGCCAGAGAGCTGAGCATATCCGCCATAGCACCCAAAATCTGGTCAGTGCGCCCTTGGTTCTTCTGAAGAGCCTTCATTGTGGAGCACTCCGTTCTTCTCTATTTTCGCCCTGTCTTCCGATTATCCCTCTCTTTCCTGTGGCGCACTGTGGCCAAGCCTTGAGCCGCAGCCCAACTCCTTTTCGCCTGGCCCACTGGAACACTCCTGCACATAAATAATTGATTGTGGAAGAACGGAGGGCGCTTTTGTCTGAGCTGACGCGTGCTTGCTTTCCCACAACGCTTTCCTTTCTCTGCTCTTCTTCCAAGCAGGCAGACGTACGGCACACTTCAGTCGGGCCCTGTCCCAAATCGCTGCTGTCCCTTTAGCGTAAGGTCACTTCATTAAGCATCATAAATTCTTTTCTTAAAAAAAAATCAATTCCTCACAAAGCGTTCTATCCAATCTTGGATGTTTAAAAACATCGTCTCAGACCACTAGTGTCCCTTGAGTACGGTCACTTAATGAAGCCAAAAAAAAAAAAGGTTATCCTTCATGTGATTCTCCTGAGGCAAAGTCCACCACTGAGTTTCTTGCAATGTGAAGACTGACCATCTAACAGCTCTAAAGGCTCAGTTTCTCTGGCTGGTCATTGGCTGTGTATGCTTTCCACCCCTTCACAATCCTCTCCTCCCTCTCTCCCCCCATCCATCTTTCGCTCCTCAGGGCTCTCTTGCACAAGAGCTTGATTACAAGAGCAACTTTCTGCTCTTATTCTTTTTTCTCCTCCGCTTCTCCTACTTGATATCTTCTCTGCCATCCCCAGCAGTGTTCTCTTATCTTCCCGTTTAATGGCACATAGTTTGTGTAAGCTCCCAAATAAGGCAGCTGGAGCTGGAGTCCAGTGTCAGAGAACAGGGCACCCTCTGCTTACAGGCAAACTGTCAAGAGTTATTCACCGTGTCCACTGTGTCTGGTTTAAAGCTTACTATTAAAGCAGCAGGCTCGCTTTAAAATGAAGGTGTCAAGATGGCTTCTGTGGAACAGCGCCACTGAAGAACCACTTTTGACTCCATGTCAAACTTGGAAATTCCTGCAAAATGAGCTGTTCAAACACGGAGAATCGCTTTAAAGCTCAAATGCACTGTAAACAATTCTGGAGAACAAACCTCTTGAAGCTCTAGCCCCAAATTCATGGATGGGAAACTCAAAGGTGAGCGAACTGAACTTCTTTTAAGATCTTTATAGAACAAACAATGCCACAGCAAAGAACATAACCTTGTGGGTTGATGCTACTGCTAATTGCTGCTGTGACGCTGACCAGTCACCATCAGAAACATCGGGAAATGAGAGAAAACAATACTGACCTATTGGTTCTGTGAAACCTCCTCATTCCTTTTAATGCCTCCAAAACTCTTGATGAACCTGAAGTCATTTCCAACAGCTTCTTTTCCAAGTTTTCCTGTTCAACCTTATATGGAGCAGCAGTTCCATGCTGGTGCCTCAGTCTACCTGTCTGATGTCTTGTTCCAACTATCCAGTTCCACCTCTGGATGGTGTAGCAGTTACATTCAGGTGTCCCAGATGACATAAAGTAACTCCAGCACCAACTAAAGAAAGAAAACGTGGAACGAGAACATTTGAACAAGAAGCTGGTGAATAGGAAGCCAACTCCATCTGTTTGGATAACTCTAGAAGGTCTCTTCACTGTTGGAACGCCTTATTGGTGTTAACATGACTTATCACCCTTGACTGATCTATGGCCTTTCTCAAACTTTGTTCTTCAGATCTTCTTCTCGTTGGTCATCTCTCCTTCCTGCCAAAGCATGAACTTCAGCACATAGCCCCATCATCCCAGGATTTCATTTCAATTATATTTCACACAGACTGTAGCTGAATATTTTTTCCAGACATAGGCTTTTAATTTACTGGTCAAATACCAGCATTTACTTGAAACCATAAATTGGAGCTATGAAGTGACTGTATATTAGCCTTTTGATGACTAAACCCCAACTAAACCCAAAACTGAAATAACAAACTATTTATATATTTTTACATAAAAATGTTTTTTTTACTACATTTAGGTTAAGGATAAAATTGTATAAATCAGAAAGCTCAGCAAAGTACTTATTTAGGAGTGCTTTAAATACCACTGTCTGGAAGTACAAGTCTTACTGGTTTTGTGTACATGTTTATATAATGTGTGCGCTTCCTTGTGTTCCTGTATCCATTTAGCTCCATTCAGATCTGTTATCAGGACTAAAATAAGACCCTTTGTGACTGTTAAAACCGTCCACTTGTGGGTGGGCTCGACTGTATATTCGCCCTTTCCTGTGCCAGACATATACATTCTACAGTCTGCTGCTCTTTCCCTCCTCATCTGGCTGAGACACAGAACACGCATCCAAAAAAAGTTACTATGATTATTCTCTCTCTCTCTCTCTCTCTCTCTCTCTCTCTCTCTCTCTCTCTCTCTCTCTCTCTCTCTCTTCTCTCTGTCTCTCTCTTCCGTGCCAGAACCGCACTCGGGACAAAATTAAGGTTTAATCTTTTTTTTGTTTTGTTTTATTGCAGGCGCATTCTCCTAAGATGAATTACCAAGTAGAAGTGTGATGGCGCGAAGGGGAGGAACACATGCAAAAAAAAGCTGAAAATAATCTGCTCCAGCCCCTCTGAGCCGCAGCAGAGACGTGTTAAGATGGCTCATGGAAACACTGCCAGGAATCTAATAATAGCCCAGCACACGGCTGTGTTTAAAACTGGTACTGTGTCTAAACTTAGAGCTCACCGGCCCTTTCTTCAACAACCCCCCACTCAGTCTGATCACTCGCCAGAGAGCCTCAACGTCCACCCTTCTCTACCAAACTGCTAATAATGACATTGTCATTTTCACTGTTTACTCTGCTTCATATGTTTTCTAAACGTGTTAAAGCACAAATCTCTAAATTTGAATCTAATTAATTGATTGTAACATATGGTGACTATGTGGGAACTACACAGACAGCCATGAAACATTATATACAGTACTGTGCAAAAAGTACTTGGGAAGATTACCAAAAGCTTTTATTTTTTTTTTTATCAAAACATATATATTTTTTTAAATATTCAAACAGTATTAATACAGTAAGTAGTACTTTTACATACGTCAGTGTGTTTATTTAACCCTTTCCAAGCTTGTGGAAACAACCCAGTATTATTTACAGTTCTCATCTAATACCTGCTTTGACTGCTCAGTACTTCATTAAGCTAAATCAAGATTACTGCTAAAGGAACTCAATACATTCATGCAATGTCTGGAGCGTCCAGGAGAAATCTGGAACTATACTTTCTTCGTTAAACTGGCACAAAAGATATGATCTACTTCTATAAAAAAGATATTTAGGTTTGTTTGTTTTGTATGTAAGCTTATTTACATCTGTTCTAATGATATTTTGTGTTCTTACAGATGAAAATACACTGATTGCTAGGATAAAGGCTTTTAAACAATGAACTTAGATGCCTAAGACGTTTGCATAGTGGCGTGTATATTTACAATATTTAGTGTGATCACTCTTCGCATCTATGGTAACAGTTTTTAAAGAAATCAGCAGTGATACTTTTCTACACCTTCAAAGTTCAGTCTTAGTCTATGTTTACATTACTGGGCAGAACTGACAGCTTTTTCGCCTTTATGTGATACAGATCTGATTTTCTCAGGGCTGGGTGTACACGTCAAATCCAAATCACTTTCTTAGGTGGTCCTAGATCATACATATACTAAAAAAAAAAGTGGGTGCATCGCTTGAAATTTGGGGAGATGAAGCTGAAAGGAATCTACAGAAATTGAGAAGTGTTTGCCAGAGTTGCCAGAGAACATGTAGAAACGTATCAATGTGCGCATAAGTGCCCTTCCAGGGACAGATTTATTCACATATACAGATAAAAAATCACTTGCATTTATCAATGTGACTGTCAAGATTCAACCTGAGCAAAAAACTGGAATTGATTAATGATGCTTGTAATGTGAACGTAGCCTTAGAGATTGGATCTAGCACAATATAGAGGGAAGAGCTTGATTTTCCCTCCCATATCATTGAAAACTTCATTTCCCTTGCTTTTTTTAAATACAAGGTACAAAGTAATATGCAAACACTGTGGCAGAATCCAAACATACCATTAACTACTCAGTCCATATAGTCCATATATGGAACTATGCTGCAAACAGCCTGTTTGGAATTCACTGAGTGCATGTAAATGCATTTAATAATCTGATAACGCCAGTAAAGGCATTTACATGTGCTTAATCAGAAAAAGGGAAAACTTCGGGTCTACAGTGTTTTTGTCAGGTAGTAATCGGACCCTTTATAATAGACTCACAGAATAAGACGTGATGTAATTGTAACACAACTTAAACTTGCTGCAACCTTTTTAAAACACTTTACCTAAAAATAGGGACATACATCATCAAGAAGACTGAAAGCATTTCATATCTTTTTTTTGTCAAGCATACAGTTTGAAAAGTGTTTTGTTGGCATCTCAAGGTCACTGTCTCAACGCTACTTGCTTGACACAGACCAGGAAATCTGAAAGAAATCAGAGTAATGGTACACATGCACTAAGAAACCTGAGACACCCTAAAATCCAGTTCTTTATCTGATTTCTTAATCAGACTTCTGGGCCTTAGTCTGACCTAAGAAATCAGAGTCTGCTGTTTACATGACCACTTGAATAATCAGACACCTGCAAAAATTGGATACAATTGGAGGGCATGTACATACACTTAGTGTTTTGTGATGTCACAGAAAAACAACTCATTTACATACATCCACCTTTTTAGTCTACAGTAGTTCAGCGCTGTTCACTCATAATGAAGTTCTACGCAATTGTTCAGCTCTGTGTGCTTTTCTGAATCAGACAGCCAATCAGAACAGAACTCATTTATCTTAGATCAATCTTAAAGGCACAGTAAACTGCCTGGTTCATGCTAAGGGGTTAGGAGATGTTGGAAAATGGTGTAAAATGATTTGCGATCATGTTCAGTACATAAAATCACACAAAAAGTTAAAATCAAGGCAAATAATTAAACTCATGAAAAGCTTTGGATATGGGCCCTTTAAGTGCTGTTTATCTGATGGTGCCAGTGTTGGTGGTCTACCAGGTCATGCACAGTTGTTAGGAGTCTCTATATCTTTTAATCATTTCCAGGGAACTCCTTTTTCCTGTTTATTTCCTCGACTTTCACTTTCCCTTATTCAAGTGGATTATCTTGAAAAATGAAAATTATGAAAAATAAAAAAGTGCTTTCATTTTGAATAGAAATTAAATAAATGAAGAGAGGAATCAAACATATGCACATTACTCTCTCCTGATTATTAACAAGACAACAAAAAAGACCATTTGAATAAAAGTGTGGAACATGTGATCAAAAACATTCAAATAAGTTGTGTTAGATGTTCATCCAAGCAATAAGAATGTAAACCTTCACCACTTTAGACCAATCCCACCAAATTCTGTGATATTTTCACTTCTCGTAATAAATGTAGTTGTTGGGTTAGTGCCATATTCAGGGTATGCATAAAACAGTCTCCCCAGTACCACCCCAGAGTTTACTGCTACGCAGCATGAACACCATATATGTGCATTTTAATTTACTCAAGAAATGACCAAAGGGATCTTTTGAATGATGCTGTAGACGAACCATGTTCAAAGGTTCACACTTTACACTGAATATTTAATAATTTAATATACTTAAAGGAGCAATATGTAAGAATTTTACATTTCAAAATGAACTGAAATTATAAACAAAATGTGAAGAAATAAGCTACACAATATAAGTTAATGACAATATGTCATACATGTCTATGAATCATGTTGCAGAGATATCCACTGATGTTAACGTGCTAATCATCTGGTGATGTAATACCACTTTGTACCTGAAGTGACAATAGTGAGTCACTATAGCATCAAGTCTGCCTTAATTCAAATTCTGTTAGGTCCACCTAGAGGAGATTTCCTCAGGCCAGGGTCTGGACCGTCATCATTTCTAACTTGTGTTATGATTCAGGTGCGTGTCCTGTTTACTGAAGTAGTCTAGTATCAACATCTTATACCATCAGCAACCGAAAGACCAACACATTACACATACCGTCAAGTAATTTTTTAGTATATTTACTGTTTAAATGCTGAACTGAAATGCTGAACGCTTTTTTTCATCTCTTTAAATAAAAACAAGGGCTACATTTAAAATGCTTTTGAAAAAAGTCCATCATAAAGTACTTATGTATAATAAAAAGGCAAATAAAATGTTTAGCCTTGTTAACAGAATTTTACATCTTAACAGTTTATCGTGAGTCACTATAGCATCGAGTCTGCCTTCCGTCCCCACATGAGCAGATGAACATCCACACATCCACTTTCGGTAAAAAAAAAAGAAAAAGAAATAGCAGCAAAACAAGAGATAACACTGGCACTGCTTTCCACCACTGGAGACACTCTTGATGAGTAAAGAGATAATCTCCTTTAATCTTGTTGAATTAAAACTTAAACTCCTGGCTTATTGTTCAGATATTAATCTTAAATCTTATTATAAATGTTTGTATGCATAGTCTAGTCACCCAGTGTCAAATAAGATCTAGATGTGTAATTTATTTTAAACTAATTTACATGGTGGTAACTTATTATTACACAACTACTATAAATTAATCTATAAATCTTCTGATTTGTAAGAAGCTTATTTTTAAGGAACTGAAATGTGGGGGTACAGGTTGACAGTGGCTCGGTTGGGTTCTTTCTATGTTCTTAATTGATGATTTGCTTACAAAATGTTGTGTAAGCACACAAAAAGCATTGAATTACCAACAACAAACACACAAACCTTAACTGGGCCTATCACGTGGCTTATAGGGATTAGTTTGGTGGCAGTTTATCTTAATCCATTACATAATTCAGTGACATTCCTTTAACATTAAGTCAGTGTCTGAACTCATTTTCAGTCACCATTAACTGGGCTTAACTGTTTACTGTGCATGAATGCCCCCTTCTGGTGTACTGAGTAACAACACTCATTATGCTGAGCACAGAAAACTCATTCCCAGCTCCGGTCCTGTGCTACAGCTTCCAATCTGTGCATGCTGCATGATCACATCCTCAATGATCAATCCTTGCCTGAGTTGAATTAGGTGCAGGATCATATGAAACAGTGCAGAGAAGGTGGACTACAGGACTGGTGTGCCCCTGCAAACACTGCTGTATCAGTAATGATGTCAGAGGGTAAGATAATGTATAACACTGCAGACTGGCATTTTCCTCATTTGCAGTTTTGCCATGGACCGTTGACGTTGGTCCAGCTTTTAGGACTAGCTTGGTTGCCAGTGTTGCGTTGTCCTGATCCAGGTTGGAAAAGCAGTCTTACACATGAGGTTGAAGTTATTTGTGAGGGTTTTTCTGATGGTAAACTCTTAGTGTAGAGAAATCCTGGACAACAATTCCAGCCGGACAACACTAAGGGCATACACAGACTAGGCCAGGATCCCTTATATCATGGCCAAGCACGTTTGCCCCTCACTGAGTATTCACAATCTGCTGAATGCTCATTCTAGACATAATCTAGGTTTATATTGGAAGAATTTTAGTGGCATGAAATACAGTAACACCACATGGCCGTGTACCTTCACCTGGAGTTTCATAGCATGGGTGGGACTTTATTCCAGCTGAACAAATTTAAAGAAAAATGTATCATATCATTTGACAGAGTGTACTACAGCAACAGAAGAGCTACACTATAAACATGTTTGCTTATATAGCCTAGTCCAGGGGTATTTCATTAGAATTCTGTAAGGTCCACCTAGAGGAGATTTCCTCCGGCCAGGGTCTGGACCGTCATCATTTCTAACTTGTGTTATGATTCAGTGGCGTATCCTGTTTACTGAAGTAGCCTAGCACCAGCATCTTATACCATCAGCTACTGAAACACCAACACATCACACATACCGTTCAGTATATTTCAGTATATTTACTGTTTAAATGCTGAACTGAAATTCTGAACTGAATAAATGCTTTTTTCATCACTTTAAGTAAAAACAAGGGCTACATTTGTTTTTAAATTCTTTTGAAAAAGAATATATATATATATATATATATATATATATATATATATATATATATATATATATATATCTCATATAGTGTTTATTTGTTATAAAAAAGGAAATAAAATGCTTAGTCTTGTTTACCGAGTTTCACATCTTCACAGTTTATCTCACTCTCATATTCCTCTCTCACACTTGCTCTTGTTCAGTGAGAGAAGTGAGCTCTTGGTTGTCAAGCCAGGACTTTAAATCTGGGCTAAAATTGTGTTAGGACCATTCGCACACACATATGAGATATCCGAGCCGTTCTGTGTGGAGTGTGTATGTTCTCCCCGTGCTTAAGTGTGTTTCCTCCGGGTGCTCCGGTTTCCTCCCACAGTTCAAACACATGCATGTTAGGTTGATGGCTCACTCTAAACTGCTCGTAGGTGTGAGTGTGTGTTGGCCATACGATGAACCAGCAACCTGTCCATGGTGTACCCCGCCTTCGCCTGATGCTGGGATTGGCTCCAACCCCCAGACCTCTGGCTTAGTCAAATGAGTTGGACTTTGGGGTCAAACCTTCCTGGGATATGGTATGGATCCCATTGTGTAAGCCACCCTAAGAGAACTGTAACACTGTAACGAGGTCTGAGACACTTTTACAGTGCAGTTAGCATTTGTCAGTGGGATCATGAACTCTGCAAAGACACTGCTTGAACGCTGATAATCTGAACCCATGCACAGTAGCCTTGAGAGGGCCATTTTAAAGTCTTCTCTTGTTTTCTCACTCTCTCTAAAAGGACTTCCCCTCCTTAACAGCCCCTTCATTGCGTGCTAGGTCAGACCAACTTCCTCTTTCTCTCGGTTGCTTCCTGAGGCCCTGCATTGCTGCAGTTCACTTCTGTCTTAGGTCAACTGTGGGAGAAATCAGCAGGAGCACCCCTCTCTCTCTTCCTTCCCTCCTGATCGAGCTCATCCAGCCAGTTCATCATCGACTCTCAGGTTAGCCTGACTCTAATTCTACACAACTGCTATCAACACTAACATCTCTCATCAAGTTAACTGATCAACTAAACTTCCTCCAACTTGCTGAAAGAGTCAAACGAACACAGTCTGTACTGTTTAAACCAGTGTGGAGCATTGACTCAAACAACTAGATCTTTCTTAACTGAGAGTCTTTAATTGATGAAATGAACAGTAAGTCAGTCTAGGGGGTATTTCAGAGTTTCTGTTGATGGACTCCACCTTTTCCTTGACCAATTGTCTGTATAAAAAATGCTCTTGAAGTTCTTGAACATGGCAGTTTCATATACTTCTTATGTTTTTAATTTTTATTTGGAACTTTCAAATTTGAGTCACTGGACGTCAGGGCAGTTGTGGCCTGAAGGTTAGGGATCCCCGGGAACCAAGACTGTAGTGCCCTTGAGCAAGGCACCTAACCTCACTTGCTCCCTGGGCGCCGTGGATAAGGGCTGCCCACCGCTCTGGGCACGTGTGCTTACCCCCTAGTGAGCCCCCTAGTGTGTATGTTCACTAGTGTGTGTATATGTGGGTGTTTTACTGCACGGATGGGTAAAAGGCGGAGGTCAAATTCCGTTTTGTGCAAAACACATGTGGCTAATTCTAGTTCTTAATTCTAAATTCTAAATTCAGTTGTCGGCTGGAAGTTAGGGAACCAGTCTTGTGGTCAGAAGATCGCTGGTTCGATCCCCTGAACCAATAGGACACGAATGAAGTGCACTTGAGCGTGGCACCGAACCCCAGACTGCTCCCTAGGTGCTGTGGATAGGGCTGCCCACTGCTCTGGACAAGTGTGCTCACTGCCTCTATACTATGTGTGTTCTCTAGCGTGGGTGTTTCTCTGCAAGGATGGGTTAAAGGTGGAGGTCACATTCCTCTGTGTGCAAACACAAATAGCAAATATTCTAAATGTATTGCATTTTCTGCCTCTTAACATATTGGGTCATGTTGAGATCTTAAGCAAGAGTGGGGCTTAAGTGTCTTATCCCTCTCACAGATGAAAGCTATAAGTACTGTGTATTCATGAGGGCAGTTTTGGTGGTCCCATTTCCTCTGTAGGCATTTCTCTGTGGGGATTCTTGTTTCATCACATATTTTTATTTTACTTTACTCTTAATTCTGCGAGTAAATCATTTTAGATCCAATCTCCTAAGAAATATCTCCTGAAAAATAAATAAACTCATGGTACTTATATGGCTGTTTTTGTTGGAAATTAAATAATGAAATGTAGTCTGCTCTGACTGGCTGTCCTGTATTGTGCCTCATTTAAAACCCTTCCTTGTGAATAGGTGGAGATGAACTGCCATAGGCTAAACAGACAGATGTCAATTAAACATTTTTTGTGACATCACAGGTAGTCTATTGTAAGCATAGATTTGTACAGCAAACTCTTAAATTAAATTAGTAACATTTAAGTTGTGTATTTACTGTACAGATGGAGAAAAGTGGTGTTTAGAAGCCAGCTGCCATCACCATGGAAACCTCTAATAAGCTTGTTAGATATAATGAGACTGAAATCTGCCCCTGGGTCAGTTCACTGTGGCTGTAATGTACGCACCTGTAGGTATTCAACTGCTAGCTGTGCTGGCCTTTCTAAAGCCACTGCTGTGAGCTTTAATACAGACGGCAGCACTGAAAGGTGACAGAAAGCCTCTTATGACACTTTAGTCACCAAAAAGGAGTCTAAAGGTTATCATTGTTATTGATATGCAAACAGAAAGAAAGCAACAATGTTACAGGGGAATTCCACCAATATTTTAAAAAATATAATCACTGAGTTGTGAAATGCGGAATCGTGTAGTGCACTATTCTGGGGTTCAATTATTTTGAAGTGATGTCCAAAACCACAATGCAGAAGATTCAGCGCACTCAAACAGTCCCACAGTGCACTGCAGTAGCACTACAGTAGCGTGCAACCTAAGTTACCTAGCTGACATCAGACCACCTTAATACACATGTTTCGTTTGTAAATAATAAGCAAACTTGTAGAGATTGTAAACTTGTAAATTGTCCAAAATCACAAATTCTATACAGGGTTCCAGGGAACTGTATGAGAGGACTTGGCTAAAATGTTTGTAGTATTCTACACTGTTGAAGAAGATGTGGCTTTCTTGTACAAGTTGTTGTCCCTTATTAAAGGCTGTATTTGGCCACATATGTCTTACATATGCAATATTTTTTGCGGAAAATTAATTCTAGGCTTGGCTATGTGTTGCTCATTCAGCTGCCAGCCACAAACTGCTCTGCTTTCACTAGGAGAACCCCAGAAACAGGGTTTTACAATAACCCAGAAAACACTATCACTGTTAATATAGCATGCTGGACATTTTGTGAATATATTTAAGTGTCTAATGTTATTCTTAAGGAGGGGCCAGTATAAGACAAAATAGTCCCTCAAAACATTTTCTGGTTTACTATTATTATGGATTATATGGATTTTCAATAAAATGGCTACATTTCCACTGAAGACAGTGCAAGCCCTGGTTCATACCAGCACCACATAAAAAGAAAATCACTGTAAGTTTCTCTATACTGCACATCAAAATGCTACAAATTTCTTTATTTGCATGCAAAAATGTTGAAATAACTATATTACTTGCAAGATAAAAAGTGAATGTGTTTATATAAATCAATGGTAAGATATTGAGCAGCTGCCATTGTACTGTCCTAATGTTACGTTTGCTGCAGGTGGTGACCAACTTTCTGCCAACCACTAAACCACTTGGGCGTGATGAGGAGTGGCACCTTCGCTGGTGACCTTAAGCCACATTTACAGTCTCATCATATTCTGTTACTCAGCTATTTATGGGTTGGTAAGACACGGCTGTCTTGCACCCAGGCCAAAACTGACCAGGCAGAGAGCCATCTGTAGCAGTGTCAACCCAGCAGGGGGCAGTATAATCAGGACCACCTGAGTGACTAATGGCTTTTCCTTCCCTTTTCTCCCCCATCTGCTATTTTCTTGGCCCGCAAATTGTACTTCTTGGCTTAGTTAATGACCTAAATAGGGTTTTGGGGTGTTGTTTTATCAAGTCTGTTAGTGTTAGCTTTGTGCTTCTGTGACTGAATGTGTTTTACTGGTAGACTGATATGTAACAATAGTTTGTTTAGATCACAGATTTTCATGTTGTTGTTTCTCATGATCCACTGGGGAAGGGCTGCAGCAGCAGTAGCTGAGGCAGATTCAATTACCATATGTGACTAAATCATTGGGGTCAACTTTTGCCGTTCTCTGCGGTACTCTGGAAAACAAAAGCAGGACGAAAAGATAGTCAAAATACTGAAGATAGAGGAAACAAGGAGACGGAGGCCGGAGTAGATGATGAACAAAACACAAGAGAGGGGCTCTCCAACCCACATTATCCACAGAGAGGAAGCCTGTTGCTGTTTCTGCCGTCTAATCCCCAAATCTCCTATAATCAGGATGAGCGGGAGCATGTTGCCTGACTTAAGAGAGCGTCTATGTAAAGATCTGGACGAGTTCTGTGGCCATGGGGTGGCCTAAGTGGCCGGGCAGAGCATTAGGACGAGGGGGAAGGCAGGAGCAAAGCCTCTCTCTGTGGGAAAATACAGTCTACAGCAAGACTCAGCACCAGGAGGACACTCAAGACAACAGCGGAGGGATGCTGTGAGAGCGCTGAAGAAAAGAGAAGAAACCGAAGAAAGCTTTCCACAGAGAGAACATCATGGTGAGAAACTTGAGGGAAGTATTTGTTGTTGTTGTTGTTTGCGAAGATACAACTCAATTGACTTGAAAGAATGGTAGTAAGCTGATGAAACAGTGAGTTTGACAAGGATATTCCAGAATACATGTGATTGGAGGTTTTTTATCTGTAAGAACATGTTGTTGTTATTTTTTTTTATCTAATGCACACATTTGGACACCCCAGTCAAATTAAATAGTGTAAATGAAGTGAAAATAATACATCACAGGATACAGTGCTATGTGCTATCTTGAACAATCTTGCAAACTGAGAAAGGGATGCATTGATTTCCACATATAAAATATATTGCATCAACGTAAGTTGCCAAAGTAAAGTCAGCTGAAAACAACTGTTTCGCTAAACAAGACCCTTAACAAGAGGGCTATTAGCACCAGACTTTTAGTATAGCTGTGCCGACAGTTGAACAGTTTTGCTGTCAGAATTTGTATGGTGGAGCCGAGAGAGCCGAGGCAGACCTTGTTCTCTGAGGACAGATTGTTTATGTAGCTGAAAAAGAATACTTTCCCATCCACTCTCACTCTCAGCCTTGCACTGTGCCCCTCTGTTGCTCTGTGATGGTTACAGTATGTTAGCAGCAATAAGGGCTAAATATAGTCCGACCATGCAGCATAATACCCATTTTGTCTTGCAAGGACAAACAAGCAAACGCTGAACAAGCAAGGTGGTTTTCTGCTGGCAAGAAAGTACTTAGAAGAAGTACTCAACAATGTATGCATTGTTTTAGCAAACAGCCAACACTTTCAGGGAGGTTATGTCATGTAGGTCGTTTGATAGATATCAGCCCTGAGTAATGCAATTACAGTATAAGGCTAGATCATCAAATCTGATTGTCTGGGAATTAACAGCATTCAAATCTTCATTGGTGGATTTGGCCTAAAAGGTGGTTATCAGTTCACTCTTATGTGAAAGTGTGGAGGGGCATGAGGATCTGGGGATAGGAACTATGGGTCACGATGTTTACAACAAAAAATCAATTTTTTTGCCAAGTAAAATGACCAGTGAGTTTTGCTGCTAAAAGGTAAAACAGTGGCAAATCTACATATAGAACTTTTCTGTAAGGGCTATTATGCCTTACTTGTCCTGCATGTAGCCCCACCCACCATGAATGAACTCAAAACTACATTTCAAACCAAAAGCTTACCTCTTAAGACAATTATCTGAGGAATCGGACCCACAATTGTGATCATTTTATGTAACCACTTTATGTGAGGTTGCTTTTTGTGCCACTACTCTTCTGAGACCTGGGGCTCTATTATAAAACCTATATATCATTTTGTCTTAAGTTAAGATCTGACAGGTCAAGATGAGCATTTTCACTAATTTGTATTACAGAAGCAAATCTTATCTTATTTAGTAGGGATCTTACAGCATCTCAAGTTTAAGCAATCATAAACTCATTGATCCAAGTTGACAATCAATTGTCATGTTTCCTACCAAGCAACGCCCACATTATGTTTATAAATATAAACGTCATTGAAATAATGTGAAAGTTAGTGTAAATAGTGTAAAATAAAGTGTGAGTATTAGTTAGTTGGCCAGACAGCTCCTATTACTTAAAAAAGTAAAACAAACAAAAAAAAACTAAAGGGCAATAAACTGGAAGCTATTTATCAGACTGCTGCCGCACTCCAGTTTCAGTTTCCATTTCCCAAGCGCTTTAACTGACCAGGCTTATGTTATTCCTCCAAATAAACAGCCACACTTTTAACACAGCCACCTTATTTATTCACTACCTCATTATCAACAATAACACATGAAGGTAAGAAGGGGGTGGAGACCCTGTCTACAGTGTCTGGGAATTTGAACCAAGTTAGAAAATAAATAAATATATAAAGGCACTGTTTTGCAATATAGAAAAATATATATGTATAATATATATCAATGTATAATCATTATGTTAGTAGTGAACTATGATGCCTGTCACAATTTCCTTAAAATCTACCAAGGACACTATTTAGGAAGTTTAGTCAAGTTTGGGTGTTTGTGTGTCATTGTTTTCTTACCTGGATTTAATGAATTAGATAATGAACTCAAGCTCTGTTATTCTATAATAACTTCTGTCCTGAATTCAGTCCAAAGTAAAGCTGTTATGAGAGCTGTTTCAGAGATAAGATGTTTCTGTAATATGGTGACTGGTACCTGCCGACACAACTGTGAACAATTTGAGTAGTTAGTAAGTTTCTCTAGAACGAAGTATTTCACAACAAACTGCTCCGAATGACACTGATTACATCTTAACAGTTTCATTATTGGGACATTTAGAACAATCAGTGGAACAATCAGTTAAATTTCCCATTAAGTTAAGGCTAGTCAGTTATACTCTCTCTGAATGATGTGGAAAGATAACGGCACTGCGTGAAGTTGTTTAGTGATGAGTCAGCTCGTTTGGGTTTGTAAGCTTTAGGGAAGTCCTCTAGCAGCAGGGGTTCCAATTTCACTTCACCTCATGTGCTATCAGCACCACATGCCCCGAGTCTGGCCTTTATGAGCTTTACCTCAAACTGCAGTCCAGTACTTTGAATGCTTAAGCCCTCATGTGCTGCCTTTTCCAATGAAATTGTCATTATTATTTATTATTTTTCCTAAAGGTGAAAAAGCAGAATGTCTGCAGACCTAAAACAAGTAACCCAAATGAACGGGGTAATTCAGGAAGAACTCATTCAAACTTCTCCTAAAATAAATAGCTGTAGATGATGTAGTATCATCCAAAATGTATCATCCACTCCCCAGTACGTGCGGCCCATATCTGGGAAGTAAGCTGTAACTTGTGTTGCTACAAAAACCAACTCATTTACGTGCGTTCCCCTGATTGAGCCTGTTTTGCTCTGCTCAGTCAAACAGAAGTGGTAAGAACTGCTTTTGAGCAATGCAGGGCAGCAAATCAGAGCAGATCTCACTTACATATTTAAATGCAGAAATTATATGTAGGGGGTTATTTCAGAGGTGTCAAGTAATGAAGTACAAATACCTTACTTAAGTAGAAATTTTGATTATTTATACTTTACTGGAGTAATTATTTATTAGATGACTTTTTACTTCTACTCCTTACATTTACACTCCATTATCTGTACTTTCTACTTTAAAAATAGCCTCCAACTCCTATTTCATTTCAGCTTGTTTACATTCATGTACATGTACATTCCAGTAAAGATTATTGATAAAATGCCTTTGAAGTTTGACTTTTTGCACCATTACAATACTTATAGACAACTAGTCATCATATATTCTGCTCCATGAAACACATGTTAATGTTCAGTAGTACACAGATATGCTTCTTTAATATATTTACATTACATTGTACTAAACTACATTTATTTTCAATGGGCGTATATGTAGCTGAAACAGGAAGCCTAGTACATCCCAAACTTATCAACATTAACATTTTAATATAACATTATAGTTATTATGACTTTTAGAAGAATTATTTTTTTTGTGGAGGTGGGCTAGTGCACTATAGACCCCTGTGGTGCGACCTAAGCTTTTGTCCTTATTTGTCCATTTTTTTCTTTCATTACTTTTACTTTTATACATGAAGTAGTTCTGAAAGCAGTACTTTTACACTTTTACTGGAGTAAAAAGCTTAAATTGATACTTCAACTTCTACATAAGTCTTTTTAAACCCTAGTATCTATACTCCTACCTCAGTATTGAATGTGAATACTTTTGACACCTTTGGTTTATTTATTAAATGCCATAGTGACTTAACTAGCACCTAATGGTTCCTGTTAAAAAAAATACAGGCCCCTCATCTAGAATAATTAAAAAAAATAATATTGTTTTCTTTATATTGGATTAAAACATAACAGTGTGCTCACAATTGCTGCATATCTGCAAGACCGTGCTCTACTTTAGGCTAATGACTAAATATAAACATATAAGTTATTGTGGGCAGATATGAGTCATGGGTAAAAAATAGAAAGACAAGTTTACAGTAAAAATTTTAGGAACCACATTAAAAACGTACGGGATCATTTCAGATTATATATTTTATCTGCCACTATGCAATCCAGTGATTTTTGGCCAGTGCCAGACGTGAACACTGATACTGAATACTCCGACCTCTGAAGAAACTGTTACCTGTTCTTACTAGTAAGTAGAGAAAATCCAGAAAATCCAGTAGTTATTAAGTTCTACATGATACAGCTGTGATTTGGTTCAGCTTTTTAAAAAAGAGAAAAAAAGAGTGGCTGAAATTGTGCCTTTTGTTAAAAAGCTAATGTTCACCTTCCAGTTTATTTAAGTTTCCAACATTTCAAACGTGCAGGTGTGGAAAACAAAAGTGTTGCAATCTAGTGCTCTACTCACAAGCTAGTATCTTACCCACAAGCTAACAAGCTACTCATGATACAACAGTATGGTATGACAAAATATAACAACATACGTTATAGTATTATATCCCTAATTAAATCCATATTTAGTAAACGTTGAGCCCTAAAATTATTTGGACACATTCAACATTTACCAATTGAAACTGTTAATTTAGTTACTTTATAAAATATTAACTAAAATGAAATTTGTTTCTGAGTAAAACACGTTTAACTAATATCCTGGAACACATTCTGATTGAATACCTTGCCAATAAGAAAACAGTCTGTTTAAAATGAATGCAAATGTTTACAGTGAATATTAATACAGTGCTGTTTGTGTCCACTGTGTACATCACAGTGTTCTTGTATAGACTTTTACTGACTCTGAGCCAATTACAGGAGCACTTTCACACATTGCAGCTTCAGCAGATTAGCAACTGCCAATCACCACTATGTTCTCTCTCCACATTGAGGTGTTTCAACCTATTTTAATCCAGGCCCGACGTGCCAAGGGTGCTCTCTGACATTAAGAGCCTGCAGAGTTAAATGCCGTACATCATTTTGACACTGAATGTGTGCAGCCAATATTTATTTATGTGTAAACGATGTGCACATTTGAATCAAGCCAACTTTTGGTCAGTGAAGTAACAAGTGTATTGATGGGTCCAAGCCAGAATGACTCACAATTTATACCTTATCACCGCAGAGCCCAGGCAGGCAACAGCCAGGATGCAAGCAGTGACGGAGCGGCTGCCTTGTATATGATCGCTGGCTCATGGGAGCCAGATGGCGAAGGTTAAGGTCATTGTGCAGGAGGACCCCGTTCTGGGCTCTGGTCCAGATGAAGATGACTCAGAGGTGTGTGATTCTGGACATGACCCAGACTCCGGAAGTTTGCTTTCGGATGACTCCGTCCTCCCTGACTACGAACGGGAGAACAATGCAGAGGGGACGGCCGAAACCCTGTACCAAGCTTGCGCCAAGAACCAAGCTTCATCCCTCCGAAGAGTGCTGGAGAGGGGCGTCACAAGGGACGAAGTCATGGAACTGGACATCAATGGCAGGGTAGGTATCAGCAGTGTAACTTACAGTACTGTCCAAAGTCAGATACCACTATTTATATATTTAATTTCAGGTCAAAACTGCAATTAAGTAGAAGCTATTCATTTTTCAGGAGATGTTTTGGGACATTAGATTAAATATCAATCAATAAAACTCATTTTTAAGCTACTAATAAAAATCTGGTAGGGGAAAGGCAAAGAAAAATAAGTGGAATAAAAACTCTTTAAAGCTTTAAAAGAGTTAAAGGAGCAGAGTGTAAGATTTAGTGGAATCAAACAGTGATGTTTCAGATTGCAATCAACTGAGTAGCCCTCCCATCCTCCCTTTCCAAGCATATAGTGGAACCAATGGCAGCCAATATGTTTTTGCCTCTGGATTCGCCCTCGCTTGCCCTTTTTTGTTCTAGATATTAAGTATTGTCCTCCTTTTTTCCAAAATGTTGGTCTCAAACTTCTCAAATAACAAATTAGTCAACTCACACTGGCCTCAACCTTCTTCTTCTCTCTACTCCACCAAATTCAAGCTGCTGCTTCAACGTAAAAACTCTCTACAGTCAGTATGTGGTTTGTTTATTCTGGGCTACTGTAGAAACAGGGTTAATGGCTGATTCTAATTCTTATTCTGAAGAACACATAACGATTTACAGTTACAGGTGATTGTACACTGATGGAAATATAGTTGCATATGTAATATTTTGTTTCTGCTAATGGTAAACCACCACAACTGTCACCATCAGATAAGCAGCCCTTAAAGCTTTTATCTTTAAGAGAGAGGAGATCAAGCTCCACTCTTGTCCAGTGCTTTCTTGTCATCCTTCCACTGTGTTTGAGGTAAGCAGAGAATTAAACAAGAAAAAGGAAGAAAATAAAAAAATAGAAAAAGAAAATAAGAAGCAATGCATCTAACTTCTAAGGCTGAACTTTGGAGATGTGGAAAAAGAAAAGCTGAATGCTAGCCCGGCCTTGGGATTTCTGCTGAGGCACACAGATGGCAGTTTGGTGGCAACAGAATTAATCCATGGACCCAACCTGCCTTGTGGTAACAGTCCAGGCTGGTGAGAAGAGTCAGCAGTATTTTCTTGAAACGCCTTCTGCCTGTTAATAACGATCAACCATTGCTTGAATGCCACAGCCAATTTGAGTGTTGTTGCTGACCATATGGGTCTCTTCATGACCACAATTTACCATCTTTTAATGCCTACTTTCAACATGATGATGCACCAAAGCAAAACACCTGGTTTCATTAGCATACCATTGCAATATTTGAATATTAATCAATAAGTCATGCACCAGAATCTCAGTAGTATGTTTCTCTTGTCTTCTAGAAATCCATGTCATGAGAAATTGAGGCTGTTTTGAGAAAGAAATTCCAAATGAAGTGCTCATAATTGTATGTTTTCTGATTTGTTATGCTGCTGAACTTGTTTTGACAGGAAATGTAATAAATGAGGGGGAATCTTTAACTTCACAGTGTTCTTATAGACCCCAGTGAAAATACATGTGTGGGATCCAAATGGGATCCAAAGCAAAATTTACTGTGAGCGATTAATAAAATGACAATATAATTTATAATTGTATGTGTAAGCTAAATTGGTGCTCGAATGCAGACTATCTGCAGATCTATCTATCTATCTATCTATCTATCTATCTATCTATCTGTCTGTCTGTCTGTCTGTCTGTCTGTCTGTCTGTCTGTCTATCTATCTATCTATCTATCTATCTATCTATATATCTGTCTATCTATCTATCTATCTATCTATCTATCTATCTATCTATCTATCTATCTATCTATCCGTCTGTCTGTCTATCTATCTATCTATCTATCTATCTATCTATCTATCTATCTATCTATCTATCTATCTATCTATCTATCTATCTGTCTTTCTGTCTGTCTGTCTGTCCGTCCGTCTTTCTGTCTGTCTGTATGTCTATCTATCTATCTCTCTTTGCCTATCCATCTATCTATCCATCTATCCGTCTGTCTATCTATCTATCCGTCTGTCTGTCTGTCTGTCTGTCTATCTATCTATCTATCTATCTATCTATCTATCTATCTATCTATCTATCTATCTATCTCTCTTTGCCTATCTATCTATCTATCTATCTATCTATCTATCTATCTATCTATCTATCTATCTATCTATCCGTCTGTCTGTCTGTCTGTCTGTCTATCTATCTATCTATCTATCTATCTATCTATCTATCTATCTATCTATCTCTCTTTGCCTATCTATCTATCTATCTATCTATCTATCTATCTATCTATCTATCTATCTATCTATCTATCTATCTATCTATCTATCCATCTGTCTGTCTGTCTATCTATCTATCCGTCTGTCTGTCTGTCTGTCTATCAATCTATCTATGAAATATACTTGCTGTCCTGTACATGCCTCAAAAATTAAAACTATGATGATAATAACAGCAGTGTTTTCTTTCACTCTTGCAGAATGGTCTGATGCTGGCTGTGGCTAAAGGATTTGTAGATATTGTGTATGGGCTGAACAAGTGTCCATATTTGGATATTAATCACCAAGACAATGATGGCAACACGGCACTCATGATTGCAGCACAGGCTGGTAGGCAGGCGTAGTTGTGTTTTTAATAAATACCTCACATAATGCAAATGTATGCAAAAATAATATACAGTATATGGCAGCTTAATAACAGTTCTACTGCACTGTATCACCACAGGTTTTGTGACTATCCTAACCTACATCCTGAACTTCTTCTCTGGAGTGGACACTGAGCTCAGGGACAACCGAGGATTCACGGCTCTCATTAAGGCGGCCATACAGGGCAACAATGACTGCGTGGCTTCACTGGTCATGGCAGGTAAACAGCTATTAACCATTATGAAGTGTTTTATTCATCTCTTGTCTATGAATGTGGCACAGTGAAAAGTCTGCTCGGATAGAAGTGTAATACTTTTTGGGGGGTTTAATCCTGTAATATAAAACTGTAATATAATAATATATACGTTCTCTTTTAAGTCTTTAATATCACATATTACATGTAAAAAAATTATTTCAATGTAAATAATACAGAACTTAAATATAGATTGTAATTCAATGTAGTTCTTAGAATTTTTAGTATATTATTTTCTCAGAATATTTTTATGTTATTTTATTTATGTTATTTTTATTTATTTCATCTTGCTCTTATATTTTTTTTCATTTTTCAGATATTCTATTTTTATATTATCTTACTGTTTAATGTGAATGGGCAGTTTCCAAAGCATTTCGCTGTTAAAAAACTTTAGTTTGACTTTAAAACTAAAGACTTTTGAAATGCAGATGCAACAAAACCTTGTTATCGAAAATGCTAACATCACAGTAGAAGAAGAAAATGTTCTTAACTTTGAACAAAGGGAAATGGAGCAAGATTTCTTTGCTGTTTCTACTGAAATTTGAACACAATTTAAACTGCCATTTCTTTTAATTCAGTAAAAAAAAAGAAAAAGTAATATAGCAAAGCTCGCTGTAAAATTAGAAACCACCTAATAAACATTAACAACTGCCACATTTACACCTGTAAAGTTGGACCCAAACAGAATGCTGCTATGAGATGATGACGCAAACATAGACAGGTTTAAAAAGTCAAATCTGAGGACATTTTCTTTTCTGATCCTCCAGCTAATCTTAGAGTCTTCTCCGAGAGGAGAGCACTGGATTAGGCATGTGTGGACTTATCAGGCCTAATTTAAAGTCCTTTGGAGACGATCCAGCCGTACGCGTTACTAGTGCAATAAAGGCAGCAGAGGTCAGTTTAGTTCCACTGATCTATTTTGGGCAGGCTAAACCTGAGTAGCACAAGAGGAGAATATTCTTAACACATTAGCTTCAAATTTAAAAACGTACTTCTGCTTTAAGACCAATGTATAGCTGTTAACCCCTTACAATACCAGCTGCAGGCCCAGACTTTCAACAGGCACTTTCATAGCTACATAACTTACACAGAATAATAATAGTTATTTCTAAAACTGACTTCACAATAAACCTTAGTATCACTAAACAGTTAGTCTGCAGTTTAACGGGTTTGTTCTAGTCTCAAACTAGGCGATTTAAACAAGGCGACGTAAAGATCAAATTCAGAAACAGCAACTGGTCAGGTAATCCTGTAATCAATTACTTTACTTGAGTAATCATGAATTAGAGGCTTCTACGTCACCCTTAACACCTCTGTGGAGGACTGAGCTAGGACACCTGCTTCAAACTGGTGAACATATCAATTAATCTGACCAGAGTATTATATTCTACAACTGAAACTTACCCCAAAGCCTAAATATACCGGCTTGGTCAAGACAGAACTAGTGTGCAAAGATAATAAACCAACCAGTCAAATCAGCTGCTAAGTAAACCTATTCATTTATTTAACAGAAAATTCACAGAAAATGACAAAGAAGTGCGGAAACATATGCCTGGGGATTTCTTGAAAAATTGAAAGCACGTCTTATCAAAATGTGGACCTATTAAATACTAAATATTAAAATTTGAATGAACGAGTGTTGCCTGATTTTTGCACCATAAAGTCATTTACAAGTATTGTGAGCACATGACTTGTTCGTCATACACTTGTCTCAGTGTTAAGCAGTTAATAATGTTTAAATAGACTTTCCTACATTTTTATTTTCTTTTATGTTTCTGAAACTGTATGACATATACTTAACTTGTGGATCAAAATAGGCCAGATCATGACGTTATATTTAAGGAAAATTTAAGGTGTACTGTAAATAAACTTTAAAAAAACTGTTCCCTAATTGGCCACTTGAGGGAGCAACAATGTTGTCCTTCTAAAATGCTGTATGAGCCTTTGCAGCAGCTTCTCCTGAAGTTGTGGTTCTCATTCCCTGTCCTGGGGAACCCATGTGCTGGAAATTTAGCCTGCTCTAATGTACTTAAATTAAGTAGTGAACTCATATAGTAGTGATCCAATTCTTAAGCTGAGATGTGTGAGAGAGCATGGAAAGTTCTAAGGTCCCCAGAAACGAGCCTCAAAACTATTGTAATATTCTGTACACGTTATCTAGATATTCGCTATGTAATCACTACAGATTATATTAAGACTCAAGTAATTTACCAGTTTTTTCACTGCACATACGTTTGTTAAAGAATTACGTGTCCAATACTGTTCGTCCACCTTTTGCTGTTGTTATAGTATCCATTCTTTTCCGGAGACGTGCTCTTAGTTTTTATAGAAGTCGGTTGCATTCTCCGCCTTTCACCAAGCCAATAATTCCAAATACATTCAGTGATGATCTGGACCCTGGGATGGTCAGTACATTGTTCTTTTAACACAAGCAGTTTCTTAAGTGCATCTCCTTAACTCAGTGAGGGCTTCTCAACAGCTACACACTCTTTCAGACCCATAGCATTGAGTTGTCATCTGTGGATGTTTTCAGATCCAAAGCAAAAGCAGCTCTGGTGGCCTACCAGGTCTTGGATTGTTGTGGAAAGTCGCAATATTTCTATATAAAAAGCATGTAATAATATTTAATATCTTTTTAATATCTATATTATATCTTCTCAGAAATATCTCCTGAAAAATGTAATAACTTAACAAAGGGTGGCATCTGACTTTTTGTAAATAATTACATAGTATTTAAAATATAACAACATTGTGTCCCAAAAAATGAATATAAATGAGTGTTCCCATTAGGTCCTGTGGGCCTAACAGATAATTTAAATCATTACTGCTGATTTATTACCAATTAAGCCGCAATTAATGTACAATTTCAGTGATTTTTTTAATCACATTATTAAGTTTAATTTAATTATGACAGCACCTTATTAATAATAAGACAGCACCTTATTATTATTTAACTCTCTTTATCTCAGGAGCAGATGTATATGCAGTGGACGGTACGCGGGGAAAGGATGTGAAGGAATGGGCGCTAAAGACTGGACATTTTGAGACGTTTAACAGGCTGAGACAGCTGGCCATCAGGCCTCGTGCGGAACAGTTCTGTGAAAGTTTTGTCCCGGAATGGCCGGACCTGAAAGAGCTGGTGGCCAAGGCCACAGCCACAAGGAGCACGGGGCAGAAGGTCGCCCATCGGCTGAAGTCCACTTTCACTTTTAACTTCCCGCAAGACCCACAGGATAACGGTGTCCTGGACCATATGGTGCGCATCACCACCAGCATACACAGCCCACTGGTGGTCACTGGCTGCCGGCCACTGTGTCCCACCAGCCCGCCGGAGATTGGCAAGAGGCGTCTAGCCGTGCCTGACCTGATGCAGCAGAACCCAGGCAAGGAGCTGGAGCAACGTACGGTGCGACACAGCAATGGTTCCATATCTTCAGCTTCTCCCTCCATCACCTCAGCCTCCTCTGTGTCTCTGGCCTCCTGCTGCTCAGACACAGAGCGGAGGGGCAGCGTGCTCTCGATGGCCTCCAATGGCGTCCGAAAGTTTGTTCCACGCAGCATAGCCCGCCGGAACAGCGTCTTCCCCTCAGGCTGTGTCCCTCAAATCAAAGTCACCAAGTCCGGTGAGCCCACACCCAAGAAGGAGAAGAAGAGGAAGCTGTCCAAAGGTTACTTGGAACCACCAGTGTGGAAGTACAAGGAGGCGAAAGAGGAGAAGAAGAAAGAGAAGAAACGCCTGGAGAAGGAGAAGAATGATAAGGAGAAGGCAGGATCCAAAGATAGCAAGAAGAAGGGAAGAAAGTGAACAAACTGCTATTGGGTAACCGAAAGGCTCAAACATATCAAGCGTATCAGTTCCCAAGAAGCTGTACTTACAAATGGACAGATAGCAGCTTCAGGGGATGACAGCAGCTTCATAAAATATAACTTAAGATAACTTCTTACTGCTCTGCCAGAAGCCTGGATGAAGTTATTCTCTAAACAATCTTGAAAAAGGCAGATAAAGCTTTAAAAGCAGCTTGGACAGCTCAGTTTCTCATGGATATTTATTCACAACATGCTTGAATGATCAAAGTCCACAACAGCAAGTAGTAATATTGGTTTTTGAACTTTTTTATGGAAAACCATGTTAAACTTGTGTTACATTAGCATTTTACAGTAGTTCTACAGTAGTTCTATCTACTAAATCTGTGAAGAAGAGAACAGAAATTCTTTTGGGATTAAATGTATACTTTGAACAAAAAAGTTAAATAGTTTGAACATTTGGAAGATGCTAATAATGTTAAAGGACAAGCAACTTGTCTTGGGTGTGTCCTGTCACTGGGATAGGATCCAGCACCCCCCTGATCCAGGAGGACAAGCGGTTTAGAAGATAAATTAATGAATAAAAATGTTAAAGGATGTAACTTTAAATTAGATGTCATTCTCAAGCTAACAGCAACTGCCCTTGCTCTTTGAAACCGCAGAATACAGAAGAACTCTAGGGGTCTCAGGAACGATATCACCACTCAATGGTCTACAGAGAGCACTCTGCATTCACAATTATCAGTGACTGTTTTTCATTTAGAAGAAATGGACTTTGAAATGCTCTATGCCTCCATTTCAGTTCTCATAAAGCTGTTTTCTTGTTTGTCTCAGGGATGCATTGTTGATTTAAAGTTGTAAGTGTATGTAAAGCTGATTGCTGCAAAGTGCACAGGAAGAGGTAGGGGTGGGCAAAGTAATCCATTCTGTTTTATTATCTTGAGATCCTCAGTCGATTTACCAAACGCCATGATCAGATTTTTATCTAGGCTCTGCATTTGAAAGACTGTAAATAACCTAACAAGACAATGTACAGGAAGTTGGCAAAATTGGCTTGGAGGAGAAACATTTGCCAGATTTCTCAAATCCAATCACAGATTGATCACAATTCTCATGTATATGAAATAAAAGGCCTGAAACTATAGCAAACCCTGCAAAAGGCTTTAGAAGCATCTCTGCAAACCACTAACTGCTAAGGCCACCACACACACTGTGGTCACATTGTGCCACATAGCATATCATCACACAGTGTCCCTTCTTCACAGAAACATAGACAAGCTGGTCTAAGCTGGTTTATGCTGGGTTAGCCATTATAGTCATGACTAGCAATCACAAACACAACAGCTGGTTTTTCTGGCCTGTGCTGGTCCTTCTAGCAGAGGTAGCATCACAGTATTGAAACATGCAGTAGGAAGTGTCGCAGTTAAAATGCCGACAAACAGTAAGTTCCAGTTGCTTTTTTACATTTTTTCACACAAAGCCAAATAAAACTAGGCTACTAACATTTGTTCTGTTCACTTACTATTAGCAATTGTCCATTGATCAAATAGACTGGCTGCCCCTTTCCATAAATTTCAAGCCATGTTTCATCTACTGGGGCTTTTCATGGTCTACTATGGCTTTTTCAATATGGCTTAAAGTTCTAGGCTAAATTCTATGTAGTACACGGAGAAATGGACAGTGCTTAAAGTCAGCATGTCTGTGTATATTGATGTTAAATGTTGGCACTGGTCTTCATACCAACGTTACAAACAGAATTTTTGAATGCTGTGATGCGTCACAATGCGTCTGGTGGCCGAATTAGCCTGGTGCTAGCATAACAAAAGCACTAATGACCATTAGCAATAGCATAGCGGGTGTTATTGGGATAAAATATAAGTTCTACATTAAAAACTGCTATATGTTGTCACTGCCCATAATGATCTACAGTTTTTCAGAAGGTAATGTAATGAGCATTTAAGTTGGTCTATTGAAAGATTAACACAATGTAAAGGGCAGCTGTGCTTGTCATATGTGCAAGTTTATGATTATATGACACTAATTATAAAGCTTAAGAAATTCAAAAAGCTTATAAAATGTCTAGAAAATCCATAGCTTTGCTGATATATTGTTACATGCTCTATGGCAGGGACTTTTATTATTATTATTTTTTATTAATGAACTTTAATCTTAGAGAGTTGACGTTACTGAACAAACTCTGTGTCTGAGGAGGAACATGGCTTCTGTCTTCTACCCAAAAGCAGTGACTACTGTTCAAAAGCTGCAGAAAGTTGCTAAGATAACTAACATTTACCAGCTAGTTATTGCCAATAAAATAGTTGTTTAACGTTAGCTAGCTAATGTTAGTGGAGTGATAAGTTTCAATAATATATCTAGGGAGACATATAGGCTACATTCAATTTCAGAGTGTCTTAAACAGTTAATGAACTACTGTTTACCAGTACAACATTTCTATACTGTATATAATATCACCCAAAAACAAAAAGATCAAACAAGTATATACCATTTTCCTACATTTTGTGTTATTTTAATCCATTAGTGTATTATTTAATCATCAATTGGATGATGAAAAAGGCCCACTGACTTAACCAGAGTCTAAATGCTAACATTTCTTAATAGGAATAAAATCATATAGGCCTAGAAAGTCCCACCCCTAGAACTTCATCAAACTGTCTATGCAGATGTTACTACTATGCATCGAAAACATCAGAATGTATTTTCAAATAATCTTGAGAGAAAGCCGAGCCAAAAAGAGTGCATGTGTGTGTGTATGTGTGTACATGTGTGTTTGACCAGTTGTAAATTATTTACAATGACTGGTAGTTTGATTATTGGAAATTGGTAAATGGATAAAACAAATAAACAAAACAATTAGATTAAAAATGTTTAAAATGTTTTTCCGCACTAAGTGATCTCATTTAAAAGTTACGCAATATCAGCAGTAAAAGCATAAAGCAGTCATGCGCTTGTTCAAGTGAGACTGCAACAGAAACAAGGATCAGAAATAGAGGAGGTCAGTGGTTTGTAAGCGGTACATTGTGCCAAGGTTATGTAACTTTCTGCATCTTAGTCATGACCTCAGGTGATCTAACACATAATGAAGTATTTAGAAAGATAACATTAACCTGCAACTAAAATCATGACAATTTCCTTCCATACTGTAAAAGAAACTGACCGGTAGGCCTGGTGTGAGGGGATAAGGATGTTTTGGAAGTTGTCATCTTCATCTGTACGACATTTCATCTGCAGAAACAGCAAACTAGACAAGCGAAGACCCTCAAAGTTCCTTCTTACAAGGAAGAACAGGCGCAGTTATACTGTCCATCACTTCTCAAAGAAAGGTGAGAACAAGACTAGGGTGTAAACAAACCTCCTATATGCTCTGGATGAATTAAGTTGAAATCTAAATTACTGCAAAAAACAGTCTCAACATATCACCGGAAAACACACAGTCCCTTCTTTCATTAGCTACCTTTCCTAAATTGACCTAACTGGGAGCGATACCTTCAACATGACCCCCAAAAATGACTTCAGTTTCTCATGAGTGACTCCACAGTAACTAACACAGTGACTCACTATCGCCTCTTTAGGTTCAAAGTGGTATTGCAAGACAGGATGGGCCAGAGCTAGTTTTCACTTCAGTAAAAATCTCTGCAACATGATACATAGACATCTTCAACTTAACTATACACTTTACATACCGCTGCTTTAAGTGACCAGTCCAGACGTCCAGGCTTTTTTATTGGTATGTTTAATTTTTAGGCATTAACTACAAAGCTACTATCTCAGTATGAAATGCAGTGAATCCGTATTAACTAAATAATAATAATTATAATAATTTATTCAATTGGTACTTGTGCAAAAGTCATGCACCATTTATTTATTTTCAAGTCTAAACAGTCGAGTACAAAGTATTCTTTTTTAAGACTGGATTTAATATCACTTGCATGAGAAAAGTGAAAGCCAAAGAAAATAAGTGGAAAACAGCAATTTAGTTTTAAAGATGTGGAGAATGATTAATAGATACAGTGAAACTGAGACCCCTAACAATTGTGCAAGACTTAGTAGACCACCAAAACTTCATCAGATAGGAAGGTTAGGGATCCGGTCTGATGACTGGAAGGTCGCCGGTTCAATCCCTGGCACCCGCGGGACAGAACTGAAGTGCCCTTGAGCAAGGTACCTAACCCCCAACTGCTCCCAGGGCACCGTGGATAGGGCAGCCCACCACTCCAGGCATGTGTGCTCACTGCACCCTGGTGTGTATGTTCACTTGTGTGTGTATAAATGCACGGATGGGTTAAATGTGGAGGTCAAAATACACTGTGTGCAAACCATTCTAATTCTCTCTAAACAGAACATCACACTCTTTTTCACTTCTGTTTTTCTCCATCCATCCACTGTGAGAAGACAACTCAACACTGTGGGTCTGAAAGGACATCTAGCTGCAAATCAAACAAAGAGCATGTCAGTGTCCTCAGAACAATGGACTGACCACCCCAGACCTCAACATCACTGAATGTGTTTTAGTATTGTTGGAGCCATTTAGGTTTATTTCAATTTTATTTAATTGACCACTTGGGGGCGCTGAGGGTTTTAAAAGGCTGGTTCTACGGTTCTATGGAAGGGGGTTGTTTGGCGAGGAAGTCAACAGTATTTTGATCGGATCGTTTGGAATCATGTGTGAATGCAGGTACCAGCGGGAAGTTCAAACATTATAGGGGTGGTGTTTGTTTGTTTATTGTTGTTGCTGAAGTATGGACTATCTGCTTAAGCCACCGGAAGAAAGACAATAAATGGATTGGTATATTCAAAGTTTTAAAGGTATGAACTTTGTGACCCTGAACTTCCACTAATTACAACCAAGTCAAATACCGCTACCGCCAACCTACCTTCTCATCATGCAGTAGCTTGAAACCTGTTTTGCGGTAAAAGGTCACTACAAGTATATTTGATAGTGAGAAGCAGAAACTGCAACCAACTTCTAAGACTGAACTTTGGAGGTGTGGAGAAATTAATCCCTGCAGATTTCTTTGAAGAACTGAAAGCATGTCTCTTGAAAAAAATGGAAGCTATACTTATGGCAAGAACTGGACTCACTAAACTCTGAAAAAAAATTATATTATATGTAGTTGTTGAAGCGTCTTAGTCATTTTTTTTTCTGATGCTGACAGTACTTGTACTTACTGACTGGTTTGAAATGATATAAATGAAGTGTCTCTGAATCTTGCACAATCTTTTTATACATTACAAACTGTTTCTGTTGGCTTTGTGAAAACATAAATTGCTCTAAAGATTTACACACAGGGTCAGGAGTCTGTAACATTGAATGACTTCTAGAAATAAATCTTCATTCTCGAGACAGCTCTTCAACTAAAAGAGGGCAGTTTGTGTCGGTTACAGGGAAATGAGATAATGTGGACTAGTGATGTTGAAAAACCCTGGATGCTGAAAAAATAGATCTCAGCATCGCATGCACTCGTGGGAACAGTAAAATAACAAATACTGATCAAATAATCGTTCTTCCTCTCCTCATCCCACTGATCTGAGCAGTTCCAGCTGGGCCTGCACATGCACGCCAAGTGCACAGATTACAAAGCCTGGGAAAGGAGGGGTGCTCCATTGGGAAAATCACTCCTGCTTTATTTCTTATCCTATTTTTACCCACTTTCATACCTTATCTAGAGCTATGCTCTATGGCCAAAAGTATGTGGACACCCTCTGAAATTCTGAATATTCATATTTTTTACAGTCATACTCCTGAGCCGAACTAACTTTCTCTCTTTACTACAGTAATGACTGTCCTCCTGTCTGTTGAGCGCTGTTAAAGGACTGACCATCAGGGCCTCCTCCTCACCATCACCAGCCAGCTCACCTGTCCATCTGTGTCTACTGCTACACCCTCAGTTACATCACTGTGCCATCCAGATGCACCAGCATTGAGATAGGATGGGACTGTTTCAGCTCACGCCCACTTTACATAAAGCCTCAGTCAGAGACTGCCTCAGTCAGAGACTGCCTCTACCTGTGCAGCTTCTAAAGCTTTGCTATCCAGATTTCAAACAGACTCTTTTCTTTGGTGTTTAGTTTATTAAACTGTAAATACTGTCTGATCAGAGGAGGATGTGTCTCCCCTTGTGAGTCTGGTTCCTACCAAGATTTCTTCCTCCAGTTGAGGGAGTTTTTCCTTGTTGATATATGTTGTAATTGTCTGTTTTCTGCTTTGAGACAACATCGTTGTAAAAAGCGCTATACAAATAAACTTGACTTGAAACTTGACTTGACATTATTGGGTTAATTTTCGCATCCAGGTGTTTCAGTCACAGCCGTTCCTACCAGTTCATCAAATTAAGTGCTTGCGAGGAATCTCCGTAGACAAACATGGAGAGTAGAATGGTTCATACTGAGGACCTCAGTGACTTTCAACATGGCACTGACATGGGATGCCACCTTTGCCACAAAGCAGTTGTGTGCAAAACCTGACTCAGTCAACTGTAAATACTATTGTTGTGAAGTGGAAGCCTCTATGAGCAACAACGGCTCAGGCACGAAGCAAGTTAGATTTTCAAACTGCCTCTGGAAGCAACTTCAGCACAAGACTTGCGCATCAGGATCCTCATGGGTTTCCATTGCTGAGCAGCTGTACACAAGCCTAAGATCAACACTATGTGCTGGAGTGGTGTGAAGCACATCGCCACTGGACTCTGTAGTCGTGGTCTGTATTCCTGTATGGCTATTATGGTACTGTGTTGGAATAGTCTATATAAAAAATAGAACAATAATTTAATTATGTATGCAACAACTCAAATGTGCAATAACTTTCCTACTTCTAAACTCTTACTGCTGTATACAGTATATCTGTACTTAATATTATAGACACAGTCACTTTACATTTTATTCTTTACATTTTATTCTTCTATTGTAATATATGATTTATATATGTGTACATACTACAAATTTCTTTTATGTTGTAAATTATTATTAGAGTGTATATTCTTCTTCTGCAACTGTAAAAACTGCAATTTCCCCCTGGGATCAATAAAGTATTTCTGATTTCTGATTTCTGAAAATGCATGCATAATTAACACAAGGGGAAAACAATTAAATAATTAATAAGAAATGAATAAACTTATTCCAGATAGCTGTGAAACAGCCAATCATGGTAACAACACATGAACTGCATTATTGGGCTACAGAAATGGTGGAGCCTTTAGACGACCAGTCAGCCTCAGCTGTGGAAACTGCTTGAAAAATGAAAGCGAAATAAACGTATTTGTGCTTAAAGTTTGTCAAATATTGGATGTAATTTAGACTCGTACAGGACTGCAGGCAGGAGAGGGCAGAAACATCTAAGTTAGGGTGGGAGCAGAATAAATGTTTCTGATTTTTAGACGAAGCAGGTTGCAGCTTGGTGGGAGCGGCACGAATTCGAGCAGAAGACTCGCTCAGACCTCTGCTCTCAACAGTGGAAACATGTTCTCTGGAGTGATGAATCGTGTAACACTAGCTGGACAAATCTGGGTTTTGCTGAATCCAGGAGATGGTGGAGGAGGATTTTTCAGTGTTTGAACTCGGCCCCTTAGTTCCAGTGAAGGGTAATGCGGATTCTACAGCATACAATTACCACAGGGTGGTCTAGAACTTCTAAGTCTTCGCTGCTACTAATGAGCTGCATTCAAAATATTATTCATTGGTTTTATTCTTCTGATGCTCACTGGTGTCTCCTCAAAGCTACATCTTGTATCTCAACATCTGTCATGTCCTCTTCTAGCCTCTTTCTTCCTGCCTCGAATTTTACTAATAATCCAATCGTTATCAATATACCTAGTATATGAAGTCAATTCAGGTAGCATTTTGGATTCAAGTGTTTTCTTCATATCAGTCCTGTATCATATCATCTTTTCACTCAGCAAAACTGGACTCTGCATCCTCTCTTCGGAACAGACAAGGCATTTCTGAATTTAGGGAGTTGTACATAGACTCTGTATTTACAAGTTTTGAGGACCAATCTCATAAATTTGGGCTGCATCAGTCAGAATTATTTTGATATTTTTAAATCTGCAATTTTCTTTGGTGTCACAAGCCCAACTGTTCAATTATATCTTGAAATTTAGTTATAGGTGACGTTAGAAATCCCTCCTAAATCAAAAAGTCTAATTTCGCGGATGACCAAATGTATATCTTCCCTTACAAACATGTCACTAGCAAAAATCTGAGCAGGCTGGAGGAAGAAACTAGCAATGGACATGACAGAGAACACTTGAAACTGTGCTCTACAGAGAGTGAAAGATAGTACCTTTAATGTGAAACTACATATAATACTATTCAAAATTCATGCTGTGATAGATGTTGTGATAGATCGCTGCCAATCTGACTGTTTTTTTCATGCCCTGCTCTTGCAACGTACTCATCCTTAATCTGTAATATTCTTTCGAAATAACTTATCCATCCTAATCCTAATAAAATGAATGCAATTCTTTTGACGCAATTCATACAGTTGAAGAAGATAAAACATTCACTTAAGGGTTTTAAGAACAAATTCATTTCCATTTGGGAGTTGTACATATAGTTAAGCTTAAATCTATGATTAAATCTATGCCTGATATCACTTAAAAAAGCCTGTCACTCAGAACAGGACCTGTTTAGACCCACAGATTTATATTTAAGGGGAATTCTTATTTCTGTGCCAATGATTGCTGTGTTCTCTTTACATGTTATTTATTTATTTATTTATTTATTTCCCACTCCCCCCCTTCAGTTTACATTTACTTGTAGTATAACGGTATAATCAGTTTAAGGTACAATCTGGATTATACTGCCTTTTATATAGATATTATTTAAGTGTATATATGTGTTCGCATACATGTATGTGCATGTACAAGCGCACATGTATAGTGAAATGCTTCCTTTTACACGACTGTGGTTTATGTCTAGGGGGTGAAATGAGTGGGTGAACAGAGTGGGAGTTCTCTTTTTTTCTTTCCCTCTGTTCTGTTCCCTCTGGAAACTTTTGTTTATGAACTTGTTTATGAAGCTGTTCTTTCATTTTCTTATGTAGAGACAGCAGTAGAGGAATAAAGATGGTAAAGGTGTACAACAATCATGCCATCTCAACCTTAAGATCAGGCCAGCAAATACAAGATCAGAGAAGAAACAACCACTTGGACAAAAAAGGTAGAGTAATATTAACTTGTAAGTCTTTTGTTGTGAGATTAATGAATTTAAATGCTTTCCTGAAATTGTCTTGCATCCATTTATTTATTTTAGCTCTCGGCAATGAGTAACAGCCAGTCCCCAATTTATTCATGTAGGTGTTCTTGTTTTAAATCTAAATCTAAATTTCTTGTATTTAACTAATTAATTTATTACATGAATTAAGTATTTGTACACAGTGTTTAGGTCAAAGTACACATCCAAAAATGTCCAAACATCCACTTCACTTATTGTAGGCCTCATATAGACCATAGCCGGAAACCTCATTTCTGGGATTGTTCAGAGCCGCACACACAGGAATAAGAAATTCCCATACATATCCCGGACATTACAAACGATCATTACATTCCCAGAAACGTCAGCTTACAACAGACAGTGTTTCTGAAATAAGCCTGTGCTATGTGTCATCAACAGCTCACCCAGATCCTTGTGCCTGCTTGGGCCGTCTTCCATAAGAGCCTGTTTGGAAAGCTGCTGCTCTGCCTTATTCCCTCGGGCCATTAGGCTGCAATCCTGTCGCCCAGTCTGTCTCCAGCTTAGAATTTCGTCTGCTGTCTTAAAACCACAAGACATCATATAAATATCCACTTGTAAGAAATGCCATAAAGACCAATACATGTTTCAGGCTCTGACAAACTCTCATTAGCCCTAACAATGATGCTACACAGTGATTCATTCAAGTCAAAAGCTATTTGAGTACTGGGTAATTTATAAAACTGCAGTGAAACATCCAAGCATTTATCGGCATAGGAACTGAAGTTTGTTGGCTGCTATTCTTCTTTTATTTGGTCTAAAATAAAACGCTAAAGCTCCAAAGTCAAAGATGTTTCCAATTACCAAGCAGTATTGATGCAATACTGAACTTGATGAACAAAGCACAATGAAATTAAATACAAAGAAGGAATCAGTACACTTTTTAAAATAAGAGTTTAATGTAACATGACTGCAGCACATAAACACTGTTAAAGGCTCAAAAGCATTCCATTTACACCGCAGTTCATTTGGTACATATGTGGAAACTAAGTCTATGATGTTTATGATGTCACAAAAACTATATTTTCATATATCTACCTATTCAACCAAAGCAGTTAAGCCCGTCCACTTACGCTAATGTTGTAAGGAGTGCTTCAACCTGGACTGCTTTTAGAATGAGGCACAATACAGAGCAGCCAATTGGAGCAGAGTCCATTGACTCATATCACTTTTAAAGGTACAGCAACAAAACCAGTTTTTTCCAAGACACCATTTCTCAACCTTGGTCTTGGAGGCCCACTGCTTTGCACAATTTAGTGATTTAAAGGAGCAATATGTAAAATTTTGTCACATCCCATCCTGCTTCCTAGCCTGTCTGTCATCCTGCCAAGTCCACGTGGTCTTTGTTTACCTTTCTGTCATGTGCTCCGTGTCACCAGGTGTTCCTTGTTGTGTGCTCTATATATACACTTTGTTTTCTCCCAGTCCTGGTCGCGTATTCTATGAATGTCCAATGAGTGTCCGTCAGTGTGAGTCCATCGTCCTGTTGTGTGGTTTTGTTTGATTTTCCGTCATCGTCCTTCTTGTAAGTCTGCTTATGTGAATTTGTTTATTTCGTTGTCCAGTATTCCTGTTTTATTTTATTTTCGTCATTAATAAAAGACATGCAAGTGTATCCGCCCGCCTCGTCCATGTCCACGTTACAGACTTATGCAACCCCCATTCTAATCATTTTGGGAACCTGTGCACAATGTAAATAAAAACAGAACTGTTGAGCAACTGAAATCCTATATCAGACAAAAAGGAAACACCTAATTTTCAAAGGTACAGCAATCATCTCCTCAGTTCTCCCTTTGAAAAGAGGGTTATATAATTCTAAAATGAACTAAAAGTATCATCAGAGGGTGACAAAAGAACTAATCTGTCTTGTAAAACCATGTTGCACCTCAAGATAGTGATAGTGAGTCACAATGGCATTGAGCCATCAGTCCATCGTGAGAGGGTGCAGAAGGAACTTAATGTTGGAGGTCCTGCTGGTGGTTAGATGATCCTGTATAAGGTAAGGCAGTCACAGAAAGTAAGAGTAAATGTAACAGTGGCTAAGGCTCTTGGCAAGAAACCTCTTTTAGCAGAAACAAATGAAATCAAGTTAACATTGGCGTAGACTTCCACCACTGGAGATGCTCTTGGCGGGTAAATCCATTGTATTTGATGCTAAACTTGCAGCATTTCTTCTGGACTGGTAGGAACTGGAGAGGGAGGAGGATGAGCTGTACATTTTCTGGTAACAGGTTGCCCCTTTTTGTTTAGAGAATGAATTTGACAGGTTGCGTAATCTCACAAATTGCTTCTTTAACTCAATAATGGGCTGTTGGTGAGGTAGTTTGATGGATCAAGTGTGTTGGGAGCAGGAAAACAGAAGAAAGTCCAGGGCACTGGGCCTCCAGGAACAGGGTTGAGAAACTCTGTTCTAAGAGATCTGGGGGGGCGGGGGTGGGGTGTCCATGTTGACTGGCTTCTCTAGCGTTGGCAGGCTGCTGCACTCACTCTCCATAGCAGTGCTGCTTGGCTTAACAATTCTTCTTGTGGAAACATCGGTGATGCGTCCACCATACATTCAGTAAGCTCTTCCACATCTTACTGTCTTCAGTTTCAGAAATGAGTAACAGTTCACACTTTCCACTGATCTCAGGAAACTGAGCTGGTTTTCAGACTTACAAATATGATTTACAAATATGCTGCAGCATATGGCAAAGTTCTTCAGAGGTCTCCAGACTGTAGTTACAGCTGACAGACCATGAGGGACCAACTGGGTGAACTAATTGGGAACACTGGAACCCTGAGGCAGCAATCACTAGTCAGGTCCAGTTAGTTAGGAGTATCAACACAGCAGCTCACCTATTGTGTATGGAGGGAGCAGTTCAATGACTTCTTTACGTTTAATATGTGTTTGAACGTCCATTGTTGTCTAGGGGACAGAATATCCTTATAATATTATGTTCAAGGACCCCCAGAATTTAACAGGTTAACTATGTGGTCCCCCGACAGGACACACCTAGGGGCAAAAATGTAAGGTATGACCTTTAATAGCTAAAGTGTAATAGCAACAGAGTAAATTTGAATTTTCTTGGAAGTAGAAGCTAAAACATGAACTTGCAGCATTGGAGAGGGAGGAGGAGAGACTGTGTATTTTCTGGTAATATGTTGCCCCCTTTTGTTTAGAGAATGAATTTGACAGGTTGGTATAATCTTCAAGTTTTTTCTTTTGGGGTGTGGGGGGAGGTGTCTAGGGATTGGGGAGGTTCAACAGATTAATTGTGTGGTCCCCGGCCCCAGGGCCCTTTAATAGCTAAAATGTAACAGAATAAAAAGTTGAATCGTCTTAGAATTTAAAAAGAGTGCAAATGCTGAACTTACAGCATTTCTTCTAGACTGCCAGTAACTGAAGAGGGAGAGGAGGAGTACTTTAAACAATACAAATCCATTAAAACTGTACACAAAAGTCAATGTAAATGATTAAATGGGGGCAGTCGTGAGCTGGAGGTTAGGGAACCAGCCTTGCTAGAATTTCGAACTACTTGCCACGTGTGTTTACACACTTTGACCCATCCATGCAGTAAAACACCCACATATACACACACTGCAGCCCTATCCACAGCACCCAGGGAGCAATTCAAGGGACTTCAGTCGTGTTCTGTCAGTTCATGGGATTAAACCAGCAACCTTCCAGTCATAAGGCTGGCTCCCTAACCTCTGGCCCACGACTGTGACAGGAAGGTGGCCGTTTCGATCCTATGAATCAACAGGACATGACTGAAGTGCCCTTGACTAAGGCACCCAACCCCTGACTGCTCCCAGGGAGCTGTGGTAGGGCTGCCCACCAGTCCAGGCAAGTGTGCTCACTGCCCCCTAGTGTGTATGTTCACTAGTGTGTGTGTGTGTGTATGTTAGTGTTTCACTGCACCAATGGGTTAAATGTGGAGATCTTGAAGTATCTGTCTACCTAAACGAGTTACTGCCTCAATTATTCTAAATATAAACTGCAACATATTTCATTTATATAATGAAAAACAAATCCTCTGATGTCCTGATGTTCCTTAAGGAATAAGAAGGTGCTTAGAAACACGAGGAAGCCCACTCAACAGACTCTATTCATAGACTACACGCTACGAAGGGGCGAAAATGAAAGGTTTGTCAGGGGACAGGAAAACAGCAATGAGAGAGAGAGAGAGAGAGAGAGAGAGCATTCCAGCGCAAGACAATGAGGGGTGGGACTGAGCTGTATATTTAAAAATCTGTAATCTAACGCTTAAATCAGGAACACGGCGAGGCTCTGGGTTGTGCTTTATCGAGATGAAGTCTGAGGAAGGAGTCGCTGGAGGAATGTTTATTTCGAAGCGGAAGCCGTGCAGTGCTGCTCCGGAGCCGAGCTTCTTCTTCAGCTTCACCGGTTATCGCCTCAAGATTTAGCCGGAGATTAGCGAGATTAGCTGTGCCTCCTCTCGTCTGCGCCTCTTCTCGTACAGCTTTAATCCTTTTTTTTCAAGCAGCGACGTCATTTTTCTTCATATTTCGTGTAAGAAGGGAGGTTGCGGTTAACGGTGCAGTCAGAGAGAGGGGGAACAAGTTAGTAAACTTGGTGTTTTGCCGCCGAAGCTAATACAGCGTGTTGGGTTTTTTTGAACATCTGGATCCCAGAGACTCCTGCTGTGGTCTGCTTCGGCATCTCCCTAAAGCGGTGCTAGACGAAGCTCGTTTTTTTCAGTTAGGATCACTTTTTAATGACACTATGTGAACTTAGGTGCTATTAAAAGACGGATGATCATCTTTTTTGTTGCTGATTGATAAAGGAAGAGGAGTGACGGACGGACTGAGCCGGAGGGGAAAACAGCAGGTAAATCACCAGCAACGGTCGGTTTACCGTAACTCTCACACTCGCTATCAGTTTGCTGGAAGAAGCTCAACTGCTTGCTTTCTCAAGTTAGCTTCTTATTCCAATTCTTGTTCCACCTTAAATGCTGTGGCAGTTTCATTCTGATGCCTGTTTGCTTTCTGAAGTTAGTTCTTATTCACATTCTGGCTGTAACTGCTGCACAATTTAAGGTGGAATGAGGAATTGAAGAAGCTGAAATTATCTTCTTATACGAATTATTGGTTTCACCTGGCAAATGTAACTGCTGTACCATTTAAGGTGGAACGAGGAATTGAAGAAGCTGAATTTACAAGCTAACCTCAGCCACGTCTTTCTTCTAGTTTACGCTCAGTAACAGGTCCACCAACGGTCAGCCTGGTCAACTAACGTTCGTTATTTATATATAATTTTTTTTATCAGTGTTTAATTCACAAACTGGCTTTAGGTTGTGTTACTTTAAACGTAAAACTTACGCTGCAGATGCGGATATAAAGTATTATCACACAATACTACTAACTGAAACCCAATTCTAATTTTGTCAGGGTTTGTCGATGCAGCGTGGTATCGCGATATTTGCGTGGCAGTGTTGTCTCGGTACTCGAACGAGATGTCGTGTCGATATGTTGGTGTATAAATATAAAGTTTTATGTTGGTATGTTTGATTTACAGTCTCTTTTCTCTGCAGTAAAAATAATTGAAATAAGATTAAATTAATTTGTAGCTGAAAGAAGTAATAAATCACACTCATCTGCATCCTCAGTTTATTTAAAGTTGCAGTAATGTTATGGTTTATTGTGATATAAATCATCTTCATGTCAGCTCAGTTGCTGTGATTCTAGACGATATAGTATACATCTCACATCACCATATTGCCATCCTCAATATTCTCCTACTCAATATGTTTAATTTGAGTTTGGTTTAGTTTTTTTTTTTTTCAAAATAAGTACATCTATTGACACAAATAATAATAATAATTTTGTAAAGCACTTATAAACACTAATCTACTAAAATACTGGTATAAACTGTATTTGCACTTTATCTTCTAGGAGCACTGGCTAAGTACTGCACTTATACTGTATATGGTCTTGCATTTATTCTCTTCTCTGTTGGTATTCCAGTCTTGCTAGGTATTGCATTGTCTTTTTTCTAGGTATCAGCACTGGCTCTGTGTTTATGGCAGTGTTTGAGTTTAAGAGTAGTTTGGACTTAAACCTGTTTGTACTAGATAGAGATTCATACTCTAACCAAACACTAAGCACTTTTGTAAGTCGCTCTGGATAAGAGCATCTGCTAAGTGCCGTAAATGTAAATGTAAATTATAATAATACTTAATAACTAAATAAAAATGCTGACTGAAAAGCTGTAGTCTGAAGCTTTAGCTTATTTGACTACCCTTTTTAAGATACAAAATTTTAATTCGGTGTATAAATAAATCCCCTATATGCCTCCCAATATTTACTTTAAAAAAAGACAAAAAAACAACCAGCAGCGCCACATTTAAATAATATTAGCACAAACTGTGAAAATAAGTATGAGTACATTGATTTTTATTCAATGTTTTACATACTGTGCTTCATGTAATCTATTTAACCAGGACTCAGTATGCTCTGTTTTTTATGTGTCATTTCAAAACTTGCAAGAAAATATAATTTTAACTTTAATTTGCTCTGTTGGTTCAGCAACTGGTCTGCTTTTGCTGTTGCTCATACCCCCAACTTTGGAGCGTATGTATTTTATTTGAGAATGAAAGGATCCCGAATGGGCAAGAATGGAGCCTTTTGAACTTTGTGCTCATAGAGTCTCCCTGATCTGATACTGGGGCTGGGCGATATAGCAAAAATCTGAAAGAGCTTACGCCATGTTACTGCAAGACATTTCTCTAACCAATGTGCTCCACAACATCTCTGTTTTTCTCAGGTTTAAATGTTAGAACAGACAAAAAACAACCAGTAGTGCAGAAAAGTATAATACTGAGTTTGATTTTATTCCATGTTTCAAATACTTCGCTACACTAAATCTAGTCAACAGAAATAGTATGTCCTGGTTTCTTGTATTACATTTCAGAACCCCTCACTTCAGAGCTTATGTATTTTACTTTGGACCAAAAGGATCCCAAACAGATTAGAAGCAAGCTTTATAAACTTTAGTTACTGTGGTTGCAGATTCAGAATGTGCTTCCACATGTTCTACTGCACTCCAGTCCTTTACCTCACACTGAAGTTGGTTTTAGTAGCTCACTTCATTTCTGCTTGGGTCATTACTGTATTATTTTTAAGTTTGTTTACTGGCATGTGGTTTTAGGCTATTCTATGCACTTCTGTTTAAATATATTTAATGAAATGCAAATAGTGCACATCACTTTAGAGAGTCTGTTAGGGTTTAGGGTGATGGAGAAAGCTGCTTTTAGCCTAAGCTGGAGGATCAGCAGTTTTATTTACATTGCTTCAGTTGTGTATGTTTCTTGTCCACTGCTCACATGGTCGAATACGTCTGCACGGCATTTTCACACAACCCATTTGAATATTTTTTTCTATATTTGAATACAGAACAGACATGCAAAATCAAACAGATGTGTGCCAGATTACATTACTCAAATAGATTTACATGCTTCAGTTTTCCCATAACAGTACTTTTCACATACTGTACATCTCTATCACCCTCTTTCTTATAAAGCTCTTTTTAAGCGTGTGATGAGCCCAATGTTCTCTGATTGGTCAGCTCGCCCGCTTTCTTCTAAATTGTCAACTGCCAAATCAGCATCCGACTACAAGTTCTGCTCCAGACTGCTGTGGCTATTTTTCCAATGGTGTCAGGTCTGGCGAATCAGTTTGAGCCAGAGTCCGATCCTGAAAGTCCAGAAGAATAAGTTAGTAGAACCTACTACTAGACTGGAGCAGGGCGTTTCAGAGTGATATGCTTTTACTGCAGTCTGTGTGCTGTGTAAGGGCTTGTCAATAAGGAGTGTGTTACAAGATGATGTCACCCTGTAACAGGAAAAAGGGGTTGGAATTCCAACAAGGTCTGTCAGGCAGCTGAGAATAGGATAAAAAAGGACTTGTTCTTTGGACTTTATAACTTTGCAGACCATTTATGTACACAGAAAGCAACATAATCTACTAAAAGAAAGTAAAAAATGGAAAAGAACAAGATTTAAACAAGTGGCAAGTAGAAGAGTCAGTTTGTTTGGGGACCTGCCCTGAGTGACAACATGCAGTTTGGTGCTTGTAGGTTTAACAAAACCATGTTTGGGTGCACTGAAAATGAATGGGACCCTATGGGGCGGAGAGGGATGGAAAAAAATGACAAACAGACAAGTGTGAGTCAAACCAACACTGCAGCCGTGGTCAGGTGTGTGCCCTGAGTCAGTGTATGCAAAACGATGTCTGTCGGTCTAGCAGAAGTTCAGTAGATTGGCGTGCACTTCTCTATCCTATTCATTCTCTATGGCAAAAATTCTAGGAAAAATCTGTTGTTTTCCAGAATCTGTGCATCCAATCAAAAAGCTGTATATAAGCCTAAATCACACAGTTAGACCATAATCAGACTGGCTATCAACACCAATTTGCTTATGATGTGGTAGCCAATAAACACAACGCCTTACCTAAACTTAAAACGCCTTACCTAAAAGGGCTCATATTATTGTGGTAGATTAAATATTCCTTTCCTTTTTGAAATGAATGGCTTTTATAGTATCCCAACATTATTACAGTTTACTGTTCAATCCCAAGCCTGGAATAAGTGAAAAAACACTTAATACAGGCCAGTCTGGGGTGATTTTACATACAAATAAATGTACAATAAACAAAAAACAGCCTGTGTAATGCTATAATTGGATAAACCTTATAGTTCGCATCTTGCATATTTGCTTGTTCAAAAACAATAGCGAGCAAGAAAGAACACGAATGGAACTCACAATCAACAAACGTGGATATATCGCTTAAACATCTGTTGTATGCAGGCAGAGCTTGTGCTCCTGAATACAATCAGGCATACCAGCCCTTCCTAACTCAAGTCAAAACACTGCATAGAGCGAAGTGCCAGATGGAGCCACAGATATGCGTGCAGGAGTGGCAAACTTTCCACTCATGGGCTTTATCACGACTGATTATTGCACATTGTTTTTAGCAAAATAATAGAAAGATTTTTCATCAGTACAGCAGAAAGTAAGTACATTCGTCTCCACTTCAATTAGTACATACAGACAGATGTATTACGGCCTATAAGAATAGGGATAGTTTACCACGCTGGATTGCTTGTGTTACACTAAGAGAACGTTGGAGACGACATGTCAGATGATAATAGCGATCACACTTAAAGAGCACAGTCTCCGAAAAGAGGAAGGTCAATGAGCTAAAGTAGCACTTCTTCCCATGGGTCTGGTGACTGCTGTTGGTATGAATGGTGACAAAGAGGGACATAGAAACAGGAATTATGTGTCATCAACTTTAACTTCACTTGTGATTAATAAGATTACAAAGCACACAATCTGATCTGAGATCAGACAGAGCACTTAGATATACAACACAGAAATGAAAACCAGTGTCTCCATAGAGAATAGTGCAATTCCAAACGGGTGGAGTTGTTTTCCATTGTAAATGGAGCCCACAGGGCCCACAAATTACCCATCAGTGGTATAAAAGGCAGCTTGTTGCACGACTGTCTTAAACCCTGAATGCTGTTACAGAGATTTTTAATTGTACATGAGGTACAATGTTGTATGAAGCATGCAGTAATGCAAGAAAACAAAAAAACTGTTCGGTTATGATGTTGTATTCACTTAAAAATGTTAGACTTGTGATTGTTAAAGCTACACTATGTAAGATTTTGGGTCTCTCTCTATTTAAACTGTGTGCAATATGAGGAAAAACATTGTTTACATGGGTTGTGCTTTGGATCCATTCCTCGAGCAGATAAATCTAATAATTAAAAGAATGTATGAAGAGAAATCTGAGATGTGTCTTCCGAAGATGTACTTGATTTATCTACTATGGTCATTATGTCTTATTGATTATAATGCTGATTTTTTTATATAGTGCTGTAGATCTAAACCTTGAGATTGGCTTTATTTTTGAGCATAAGCATGTAACATACGTATTAGGGGTAAAAGGAAATATTATGTTTAAATATTATGTTTAGTGATACTGTATCAATTTTCACAGTATCGATATAAAGATTCCTGGCAGACAGTGAATCATTGTGTGTTGTGCTTAAACCTGTGACCACTAGATGGCAGTGTTGTAATGCATTTTCAATCCACTCCAACATTAACAAGCAGCACAAGGTTGCAATGCTACTGTAAGCATTGACAAACCTGTTCATATAGTGGTGAGTTTTAATAGTAGGATTTGAAAAATCACAATATATCACTTTGCTTGCAGTATCACAATATATTGTGATGTATTGAATCGTGACCGCTGTATCACAATACGTATTGTATCGCCAAGTTCTTGCAAATACACAGCCCTAATACATATATATGATGATGTATGACATTGGAAAAACTCCTATGGAAAAACTTAATGATTATTTGAGGCTTTACAGGGTGACTCGGAGGGTAATCACACCAGATGTTTTAGTTTTTTCTCCTAAGCCAGTAAACCAATTTCTACAAAATAATCTTACATAGTGCAGCTTTAGCTCAATGTGGCCTGATCATGAGTTGCCAGTTTTGACACGGTCCTGTTTGTCTCATTCCCAGCTTAACAATGCAATTTACAGACAACAAGCTTGTGTCTCCAGTGTAGGTCTTAGCCAGTACATGGGCAAAACCAGTGAGCCACTGGTCATTTTTCAAATAAACAATTCAGGTAGCTGCCTTAGACCCTCTGGCAAAGTGGGTTACATTACATGTTCTGCTTAAATCATATTAAATAGCAGAATAAAAATGTGTCCACATACATTTCTTGATTATTATTTTAGTAATGGAAGTGTATTGAATCCTGTTGGATTTTTTTGGCCCTCGCTGTAATCTGTGATCTTTGTAAATTCATAGATAATACAGCCACACAATAATGACTCAGATATGCTGGGTTACAGTATAATTAATACAGTTATAGTGAGTAATCCACAGTGTCTGTTTGTAAAAATGCATAATCAAAAGTTTTGTGTTAAGGCGGTTAGGGCTGCATAGTATAGACAAAATACCATATTGAGGTTGTCTTGCTTCCTATTGTGATATACTTTCCTAATGTGTATCACAGGAGGTGTTTACCAGTATTTTCACCTGTGGTTAAGGATGGCTTTGATTATCCTTCATCGAAATGATTCAAGTTTGTTGAATAATGTGATAACCTTGATTCATTCACACACTCAGAGAACATCTGTGAGTGGCCAAAATGCTGGTTAGAGGCTTATTTGCATATTTCACACTACTGAGAAAAAAAAATGTTTTGTAGTGCAGCATTCAGTCTGTAAAATATTAGAGTAGACTGTTTGGCATTTGTACGCTACCGTTCAGTATTTAAGCATTTGTGCGTTTAAATGCTCAATACAGAAAGCTGTCTCCAACAGGTAGGCTTGTACCTGCAATGTTGGGCTTTATATGCTTTAGCTTTCTACATGCCAACATATATTTATGAATATATAAACATATTTATGCATTGCGACCAGCTGTCGCCAATTCTGGAATTAAAAGTCATTACAGTCATTCAGCTTCTGAATACAACCACGGTCCAGAAACAGATGTATTATCTCACAGTCAGTCAGAAGCAGTATGACAGTGTTTTAGGTATAAAGTAGCCTTTAATGTTTTGTAAACTGGTAATAATTATATATATATTTTTTGTTGTTGACGCTTAGGTCTTTTTAAAATCTGAAGTGCCTTCAATATTATAACATTATTATATTTAATATTACAATGAAATCTAGAATAAAATTGTTTACAGGAGATGTTTTTAATAAGATATAAGATAATCCACCTGCATAAATATCTTCAAAGGCAAGGGAAAATAATTAAAAGGCCTCGCTAAAGCTAGAGATAAACAATGTAAACAATGCTAGACTCAATGGACTGCCAAAACTGTCTCCATCAGATCAATTTGTTAAGAAACAGCAGAAAATCAGGCTCTACTCTTGCCTCAGATGTGAAAACATCCACAGGTTTCTGACCATCCTTCTCTCCATCATTATAAGAAGACACCTCAACACTATGGGTCTGAAAGGCTGCGTAGCTGTTAAAGAAGCTTCTCACTGAGAAAAGCAGATAGACAGGGTTCTCAGAACAATGGATTGACCACCCTAGAGTCCAGACCTCAACATCACTGAAAGTGAATCATTTAAATCATCGGAAGCAAAAAATACAAACAACTTCTAAAACCTGTGGAGGTGTGCAAAAATATCCCTGCAGATCTCTCCTGAAAAAAACTGGAAAAAAAAAATACTGAAGAAATGGAAAATATATTAAGTCACTGAAATGTCATTGTAGTTTTCAGTTAAGTATGTTTTATGCTTTTTTACAACAAACAAGTAATTACATATGGTCGCTGTCCAAAGAAAAACATTTTTGTTATTTTTTCGTTTTCTACTTCATTTGAACGTACTGGCTGCCTTTTACATTGTGTGACAATTTCATGATGAATGGACCAATAGAAATGCTCCAAAATCATTTGGGGAAAAAATCTGGTTCCATTGATTTACACTATAGGTAAAGACTGTTTTTGGCTTCCTCTGTGAAGTTGCCATTTTGAAGAATCTTGTTTTTTTATTGGACAGCGACGAGATATTTAATGGAAATTTACTCTGGATATTAACCCCTTTCAGCAAGCCTCCTAGTGGCCAATTCACCGCCGAATAGAAATTAACTCATCAGATATTCTTATTAATAGGGATGTAACAATACACTCATCACACAATTCAATTTGCTGCATGATACTGGATCCATGATTCAGTATTCTAAAATTTGGGATTTTTGCAGGAGTGAGGTGTTGATTGGTGCTGACCGTAAAGTAGTTACATTCAAAGTGTAATTAATATTGAAGTAAAATATGTATTTAATTAAAAAATATTATCTCCAAATCAATCAAAAGTGTTAAAACTGGATTAAATCAATGAAAGGTCTTTGATTTGTGTATACTACTGTTGCTCTTCTACTGTTTTCCCCCTGTTGATAAAAATAACCAAAATTGTTGTTTCTGTTCTTTCTTTTTATGCCACATTAATAGTACTCTGCAGTTTCCACTAATTTTGCTCACACTCTTCTAGACGCACAGCTGTATTAATGTAGGACTGAGTGTGCTAGACGAAGCTGTACTGCGCTCACACTTCTAAAGATGCTGAGTCGCTTCCCGCCATGAACTGGGAGGTAATGACTGCTGGAACTCAGAGCATGGTTTTCGTGAGTTATAACTCCTAATAAGCAGAGAGGAAGCTGACCCTCCGATACCCTTTGATAGCATTATCTGAAAGTTCGTTAGATAATGGCCCACTGTTTTGTCTTTTGGTGGAGAGCGCGTCTATCTACAGGAGTCTTACTGTAACAGTGTTTTTACATCCATGTTAGGTTTTTTCTGTGGGCAGACAACTTGGACCACTTATTAGCTACTTAACTGCCTTCCTTTCCTGACTGGACCTAGACTCCAGTTTTAGTAAGTGTTTCAGTACTAACCCAAATGTATCACTCCTCATAACTGTAAATCTCCAAGAAAAGCTTGTGCAGTAAGCCATAATTCCCAGGTGTTGAGTGAGGAACCACACACAGTTCCTCCCAAACCCACTGTGAAGCATTTACCACAAACAGCAGCAGTAAAGAGAGAAATGGGACCAAACAAACAATTACAGCAAGCTAGGCTGCATTATCACGCAATATTTACACAAACCTGGCTACATGTAAGGCTTTCAGGATTACTGCTGTAAACTGACTCTATGATGAACTCTCAGCTGTCAGCAACCGAATATGATTGTTTAGTACAGAAGGAGGCGGCATGAAAGTAGAAGCCACAAGCAATGAAAACCAATGGAATTTTTTTATCCTTGCTTAAGTGAAATAAAGTCTATGCTTGATATTAGGGCTGTGTATTGGCAAGAACCTGGTGATACAATACTTATTGTGATACAGCGGTCACGATTCAATATATTGCAATATACTGCAAGCAAATTTATATATTGCGATTTTCCTACTAAATCCTACTATTTAAACACACCACTATATGAACAGGTTTGTCAATGCTTACAATAGCATTGCAACCTTGTGCTGCTTGTTAATGTTGGAGTGGAGCTGAAAATGGATTACAACACTGCCATCTAGTGGTCAGAGGTTTAAACACAACACACAATGATTCACCCTGCTAGGAATCTGTGTATCGATATTGTGTTTTTGAGAATCGATACAGTATCACGAAACATAACATACCGATATAAGATATTTTCTTACACCCCTACTTGATATGTGACCCTCAGTGATGTGGCAATGTGACAAAATGTTATTTTTATTAGAGATGGACCGATCAGCGTTTTTGAGGCCGATTACCGATACCGATTGAGGGCGGGGCTATATGGCACGGCAGGGCTACATGTGGTTATTAGCGCAAGCAAGTCATGAAACATGGTCTAAACTGGTTTATTACCATTTTTAACGAGCTCATATGAAACAGCTTAATATTTTTAACAAAATTATTAGTAAATAAACAAAATAAATCAAACAAATATCTCCAATACTGCAATCATTACATTTAGACCCTTAATTTAAAACGAAAAAAGCTAATTAAATACATGCAGTCAAAACTGCCATCATTAAATGAAGATCTTGAATTGCTGCTGCTGTTCTGTTCGTACCGGTCAGATCTGGTCTGTAGGTGTTCTGGGTTATTAGTTTTGTGCGTGCTAGCTCTGCTGTTTGCTGATACTCGCTGTATTCAGCCGCGTGGGGTACTCTTACGGCGTATCAGATTAGTAGAGTTAAATGTCTTTGTCTTGGTTCCCCAACAAGACTTTTTTACTAATTTTAAAAACGTCGTGGATGAGTCTGCGTCACGTACAATGTTTTCTATCAGCACAGGCCGTGAACGCAAACTGTTATCGTGAGGCGCGCCGCTTCAGTCAGTCTGTGGAAAATGAAAGGGTATGTGTTTCCACCTAGTGGTTCAGATAGGAATTGCAAGGACCTGGCTGGAGGGGGTTTCAACGAAGCGCTAGCTGGAAATACAGAAATTAGGCTCATTACTTTAACGCCATCGATCGGTTCTCGGGATTGGCTGAATTGGAGAAATCATCCGATCACTGATCGCATATTTTGATTAAAAATCGGCCGATACCGATACATAGCCGATCAATCTTTCCATCTCTAATTTTTTATTATGATTACAATATAACAGTAATAATTATAATATTGTTTTCGGAACATGTTGTGGAGATCATCACTACCAACCTCATGTTCCATTAGAAAAAAGCTGGACTGGTCCTGTTTAACTAATCTAGTGCAGCACAGTGTGTGAAACATTTAATTAAAATCAGCAAATATTTGTAGTTTTTGATCCATTCTTTAAAACATGGCTCGTTTTACTGTCTGTTCCAACTTATCCAGACCTAAACTGAATAAATATGAATAAAAAACACAACAAAGCAAAGCTTTTAAAGCATTTGCAGCATTTATATATAAACCAGATCATGTTTTTTTGCTGAGTCTGGTTAAATATGTAACAGCAGAGCTTAAACCACACTGGCTCAACTCCTCTATTTCAAAACAGCAGGGCTGACTCCTTTTTTCCATTACATCAGAGGAGTAAACTGTATACTTATGGAATTACAGTCCTAGAGCCATACAAAAATGCTTCCTGATGTTTTAGTCAAGGCTTTATGAGCATAGACGACCAGAGAGTAATGAACTGTATCTTGTGTAGTGGCTTGCTTCAAGTAAATATTGTAGTTTCTTTTGTAGAGATAATGCTGTTAAAGTCAGATCACGCTTAGAAAAGATGGTTCTTTAGTAAAGACAATGCTTCTGTATAGACACATGCACTCTTAAAGAACTATTCAAGTGAAGTCAGGAGGCTTTTATTGCCATTCCATCCACAATGGAGTGAAATTACATTCCTCCAGGAACAACATGGTGCAACATGGAACAAAGAGTACAAAGTGCAAACATGCAGACGTAAGTATGCATAATAATTTAACTAGAAACAATAAATACAATAATTTAAACAGACATTAGACACAGTAATCAGACAGGACAGTAAACAGACATGACAGTGCAGTACCAAAACAGCACTCATTACTGAACATGAGGTAGTAAATAAAGTGCAGAAATATTTAACATACTGTGATGTGTGAGTTTACGCAGTCAGATAACATACATACACACAGCAGTTACTAAGGGGTAAGAAAATATCGAAATATCAAATATAATATATTATGTTTCGTGATACTGTATCGCTTCCGAAGATGTACTTGATTTATCTACTATGGTCATTATGTCCTATTGATTATAATGCTGATTTTTTATATAGTGCTGTAGATCTAAACCTTGATATTGGCTTTCTTTTTGAGCCTAAGCATGTAACATACGTATTAGGGGTGAAAGGAAATATCATGTTTAAATATTATGTTTAGTGATACTGTATCAATTTTCAAAAACGCAGTATTGATACACAGATTCCTGGCAGACAGTGAATCATTGTGTGTTGTGTTTAAACCTCTGACCACTAGTTGGCAGTGTTGTAATCCATTTTCAGCTCCACTCCAACATCAACAAGCAGCACAAGGACGCAATACTATTGTAAGCATTGATAAACCTGTTCATATAGTGGTGTGTTTTAATAGTAGGATTTTAAAAATCTCAATATATCACTGCTAGCACTATCACAGTATATCACGATATATTGAATCGTGACCGCTGTATCACAATCGGTATTGTATCACCAGGTTTGTGCCAATACACAGCCTTAGCAGTTACTGGGGTAGTAATTGCATGATTAAAGGGTTCTGGACATCATGAAAGTGTTATACATGGTTCTAAGGGTTCTATAGCATAAAAAAGGGCTTGGCTATTATTATATTGTTGTTTGTTTTTTGCTCTCTGCCATATCTTCCCACACTTTTTGAGATACTAACTCTGTTCCAACTCTAGATTGTCCAGTATGATTGTGTGGTTCGGCTAGTATACAGCTTTTTGACCAGATGCACGGATTCCATTAAACATAACGAATAGGATGCACACCAATCTACTGAACTTCTGCTCAACCGACAGACACATTTCACATACACAGACTCAGGGAAGACCCCCAACCACGGCTGTAGTGTTGGTTTGACCCGCATCCCTCTTTTTTCCAACCCAAAGAGCCCCATTCATTTCGAGAGCACCCAAGCATCATGGTTTCATTAAACCTATAGACACCAAACTGCATGTACTCACTTAGGCAGGTCCCCGAACACACTGACCCACACTCCCTTACTTGTCGCTTATTCATCCCTTGTTTCTCGAACCGCTTAAGCTGCGCAACCAGCATGAAGCGTTTTCTTCATGAAATGCACTTTTCTAGTTAGAAAGTAACAACAGCAGAACCCTTGTTGGTGCTAAATTAGACCCATTTCAAAGCACGTTCTCCATCGACCTGGAGAACCCTTCAGTTGTGCCAAAGGTTTAAGTGTTTATATTTTTACATAGAGGCATTTTCTTTCATTTAAGAACCCTTTAAGAACTATCATTATAAGAGTAAACTTTATTCACTTTGTAAAATATTTTTGTTTTACATAAAAAACAATGTGCACACTTGAATCAGGGTCATTAGGTGTGTCCCTCTTTCCAGTGTGCACTAGGTCGTATGCTCAGACAGCATGTTTTGTTGATTTTCTGAGCATGCTTCAAAAGAAACAAGGTTTATTTCTCATTTAACATGTTGGAAAAAGGTAGTAACTTTTGCACAAGGCACATTTTCTGTGATATTTGTCCCTCAGAATGTTAAACTGAGCGAATACACCATAACTATAATGTACAAAAAGATGTTCTCTGTGCAGGTTTTGTGTTTATTTTCACTGAGAACATCAACAAACAAACGTTTGCATACTGTATGTAAACTGTGACATTTCAGTTCAGCTTCAGTTTATATCTAAACTTTGTATTTGGTGCCAGTTACTTTATTACTACAGAAGAATTTCTGGAAGCAACACACTATATTGGTACCTTCATGCCAAAACCTTCCAGCTCTGTTATTGTTTGTTTTGCGTAAATCCTATTTGCTCAGAAAATATACTTAAAATTGAAAAGTTTTTACTTTTGAGATATGGGTTATGCCCCAACAGCGATGAATGTAAGCTCTACAGCAAACCTCACTATTCTGTATTTCTTTATTTAGACTGCTGTGCACTGTGTACATAGCGAATGATCTTTCAGATTCTTTTATTTTCCGGCTGGACGAACTTTGGATATAGTGTCAGTTTCAGTATCGCCACGAATTTGAATCCGGTGCGTTGCTTTCTCTCGGCGCACATGGAATGTTAAAAGTGAGCCGAACCCTCGGGGCAGCTCTGTACCCGTTTGCAGATCTTATAAATCCTTCCCATGAATCAGACACCAAAGCACACCCGCGTTGTTTGTGTGTCCAGCAGCCTTGCAGACCTTCAGGAATGAGCGACCCCCCGTCTCTGGCTGGCCAGCCGGGCGCGGCCTCTCAATGGCAGGAAGCATAGCCATCAATATTTACTCTGCGTGCCGAGCAGCCAGCGTGTCGGCAGAGGAGAGCGGCGCGCAGCGGCCCGCTCTAAAGCCCTCTCCCACCCACTCTGACTGCAGCAATTAGAGCGCAGGCAGACTGACTGGACCCACACTGCCTGCCTTTGGAGCTCATAACTTCCTCTGCTGCAGCGACAGGGGCTGCTGTGGCTTCCTCGTCCATTTAGGGACCTCAGGCCCGGCTCACATGGCACGCCGGCTGACCGTTCAAGCGCTTTAAATCACAGGTGGGCAGGAAGGGACAGGAGCAGTAGATGAATGGAAGGTGGTGGGGAGTGATTTGTGCCGATGTGAGTCAGCTTAAACGTTTGATGTTGTTTAATCTCCTTTTCTTTACAGAGATGGAAGCCGCCGCAATGCTTCCCTTACTGCTGCTCGCTTTGATGTGCTCAGGAATCCACACGGATCCAACAGGTGAGGCAAGGTGCTTAAAGTAAACACAGGGCTGTTGTCACTGATCAGGAGGGAACGCACTGAGCCAGGGTTCTCAAACGAAAGCGATACACGTTAGAAGTTTGCACGTCTTGTACTTTTAAATATGTTTATTGTTTGTTGTGTTCGTTTCATTCATGCTCATTTGTTTGAATGTGCGCTCGTGATGTCAAATCAGCGGCATGCAGATGTGGAGATTTGCTCCCTCTGCACTGAAACAATAGAGCAAAGGAAATGTGTATCTTCCTGCTTTAGCCGAGCGTGCCGTGCTGAACAGGACACCTTAACAAACTCACTTAACCCTCGGCGCCCTGGCCTCGGCTCAGGCTAATCAACACACAGTTATATTTGTCTAGTTCTTAAAATATTACATATGGCTAAGGCTGCCACACTTATAATCATATAATCACCTGATCACAGCTGTTAAGTTGAAGTTCTTGTCCACAGCTGTTTTCCTTTATAGTCAGATGAATGTAATTTAGGTGCATGGTCATCTCCTGGATTCAGGCAAAGCTTGTAGGTGAGAAACGTATCTTAAGAAAACAACAGCTCTAACTTCTCGCTGGTGCTATAATGTCTGTAGAGGGCGCTGCTGAGTGAAGTTTGCTTATTTAGTTTCAGCTGTGTTTGTCGTCAGTTCAGAGCTACTTAAAGGAGCACTGTGTAAAGCCCTAGCTGTGAGGTTCCATACTACAACCTACTAACCCCCACTGCCTCCACCCCACCCATCTCTTTCTGAGAAGCTGTGGTGGGCAGCTTTAGATTTGATTCTCCATATTTTTATTTCTTAGATGACTCAGATTCCCCCTCTTTAGTTTTTTAGTGCTAAATTACAAGTACGGTCCTCCATTTGTCAAAACACATAATAGTTATCCAGCACTGGTGTTCTAGTGAGTTATTCTACCCATCAAGCACTCCTACATAAAATGCGCCCACCAAAAAAAAAAGAAAAGTTAATTTAGACTATGAAAATATCCTCATTATTATTTTCCCATAAAGACATTTGCCCGCTTCTTCAGATTTTTAAGTGCTGCACCATTTAAGGTGGAAGGAGTCGATTCGAACCACAACCTGCGAAATAAGAAGCTGGTTTCAGCTGTAGTAGTTTTGATGAGGGTAAGGAGTAACAATGCTGCATGGATAAAGGTTTTTACACAGAGCTACCTATAAATATACGCTACATTTGGGACAAGGATTCTGCCTTTACTGGTATTTATACATGAATGAACACCTGGTTTGCATATCCCAATTACGCTTACAGAGCTTCCTAAATCTTACATACCGCTCCTTTAATCGAAAGAACGCTCGAGGCTGTGATGTTGTTTGTGACAACACATGCTTTTTAGTTACTTTCATGCCTCCAGCCTGCAAAATAAAAATAAAAAAGCCTCAGATTTTATATCAAACGTGCTTTAAAATCAGCCAATCCTCTTGCTCCTAAAAGACAGAGAACAAACTGTAGGTCTAAACAATGCATAATGTATTTTCTATGTATTTAAACTAAAATAGGCAAAATCAAGTCTAATCACTTGTCGTGAAGAGAGTCATTTCTCTTAACTGGGGTTCTAGCGTGATGGAGGAAGCCGCTGTCTTTCCGACTAGTGAGTTGCTGTGATTGTACTTTTAGCTAAACACACAGGAAATAAAACAGAATGATGTCCATGTTATGGCGTCCACCGTCTAGACGGCTCCTTAATGACTAAAGTGTCAGCGATTTGTGTTTCTGGACCTTAATGTTCAGTGAAAGTTTTTTTTCCCCCCTAGGTTTGTAGGTTTGGTCATTCTTCGTGTTTATTTAATGAGAAATGAGAGATAAATATCTGACATCAAATCTAATACAAACCCAACTGTGCTGTCCAGTAAGGGATAGAATCATAACCGCATCTCTGGTTTGACTCGTCTTCAGTACGTGCCCAGTTTACCTGAATGTCGTCTCATTTAGTCAGTCTGTAAAGCATTTCACAGCCTGTCCTTCATTTCTGCCTGATTCCAGTTTGTCTATTATTCTGCAAACACAGTAGAAACATACTTTTGCTTTTGGTTTGCAAAGCAGTGCTTAGCGGAACACAGCTGTTGTGATAAAATGGTTAAATGTTTCTCAGCCTATTAGATTGTGGCATTACTTTTATGCTGTTGTATAATAAATACTTTTTTAAAAACTTGGAAGCAAGATAGGTATTTAGGCCCACTTTAATAGTTGCATGGAGTAAACAAAACCATTTATTTAGGTAGCAGTTCCTGATTGTGACAGGCCTATGTACAACCTAATGTTATGATCTTTATGTTGAAGTAAAACAAACAAAACTTCTGATGCTGCAACACTAATTTCACTAATATCACTACTTTGAGTGGTTGAAGGTTCTCGCAATGGACCTACTGTAGTAAAGCAGTTAATGTATTAGCTGATAGTGTAGACTTAACGACGTGGCCTGAAGTTTAGGGATCAGATCTTGTGACCGGAAGTCGCCGGTTCGTTCCCCGGGACCAGCAGGATACGACTGAAGTGCCCTTGAGTAGGGCACCTAACCCCCAACTGCTCCCCGGGCACCGTGGATAGGGCTGCACCTGGCACGTATGCTCACTGCCCCCTAGTGTGTGTGTATATGTGGGTGTTTCACTGCACGGATGGGTTAAATGCAGAGGTCAAATTTCAGAATAATTCTAAACTTAAACTAAACTTAAAGATTTCAAACACTTCACTGAAAACCTCTGTAAGGATTCCACTGTTATGCTACCAGCCGTGTACATTCTAGTTTTGTTTACTATTTAATACTGCTTAGGCGAGCTCTGCTGAAACACGGGCATTAAAAACATTTGGGTACTGTGATGGACCTTCATGTTACATATTCTTTAATTAATATGCTCTAATTTCTACATAATTGACAGCAAACATTTATATTTGAACGTCACATACATGAAAATAGTAACTACAACATACGTGCATTCGTGAGATCCTGCTGGTGTGGCTGTCCTCACTTGCAGTGGTCTATGCAAAAGTGACTTGAGGGCTAAATCGTGCCACTTGTGGTGGTTTGGTGGGGCTGGGGTGCAGTACACGCCCCCCGTTCTGTCTTCGGTTCGAGAAACGAGTACCAGTTCACTCTTTCCACTAGACTTCTGGGACAAGTTCTCTGATTTACAAATACGCTGCTGCATATAGTAAAAGTTTTCAAAGGTATCTCAAACATAGTTCCAGTTGCTAGGCTATGAAGGTCCAAGAGGGTGAACCAGTTTGATGAAGCGCCACCCTGAGGCAAGATGTAACTGCATCTCGGGGCAAAAACATCAAAGACCGAAGCTCACCTATTGTGGGTGAAGCAGGCAGAACAATGACAGCCTGATGATGTAATAAATGCATTTTCAGGGACCCCCAACCCCCCCGGAATTTAGATTTTTAAGACATTCAAGTGGTTCATTATATTTTTTTTTTATCAAATAGCTGAATATTAAGTAATCATGACACTTATTTTGTCACAATGTGCTCAGAGGGTCTTTTTCTTTATCTCTCTCCCTCTCTTTCTCTCTCTCTCTCTCTCTCTACTCAGCACCAACCACGAAAGCCAAGTTGCAGTGTGTGTGTGAGAACACACATTCGTGTGATGAAGATACATCCATTTGTGAGGGTGATGTCTGCTTCTTCACGAAAGTCTATGGGCAGATAACTAAAGGCTGCTTTGATTATGACCATTATGAGCAGTGCACGGTTTCTATGCAAGGTGTTTTTGTGAAGTGCTGCACCTTCAACTTCTGCAACACCAACACGACAGCACCCAGAGATCCAGGTTAGTGACCGTATGTGATGTATTGGCTGGACGTGCGCTTGTCATAATAGAGAAAAATATCTGCTCGGATCTAAATTAGAGATCAGCTATCAGTGGGAACATACATCGATCAGCTATAACAGTAAAACCACCCACAATGTCTGGAGTTGCACTTTGTAGTTCTACACGTACAGACTGTAGTGCATCTGATTCTCTGTATACTTCGTTACCCTGTTCCTCAGTGGCCAGGGTCCCTAAATAAACAGGCAATATTTGGTGGATCATTCCCAGCACTGCAGTGACACTGAAATTAGTGTGTGTTGTGCTGGTACGAGTGGATCAGACACAGCAGTGCCCACTCAGGACAGTGCCCACAGGACACTGTTGGCTGGATAGATTTGATTGGTGAACTAATCTCAGTCTAGCACTCTGATCCACTCAACACACACTAACACATCACCAGCACAATCAGTGTCACTGCAGTGATGAGAATGACCCACCACCTACATAATACCTGCTGTGGTGGTCCTGTGGGGGTCCTGACATTGAAGAACAAGGTGGGATTACAAAGTATACAGAGAAACAGATGTACTACAGTCTGTGATGGTACTACTAAGTGATCCTACATGGCTAATCAAATGGACAAACATTGTAAAAACTAGGAGGTGGTTTGAATGTCATGGCTGATCTGTGTACAGTGATCTGTGAGTATGTATGTACTGACAACATATGTCTATGGCACTGTTCTTAGAATTACAAAGGCTTTAATAGCAAGAGCTTAGACACGGCATTAAGAAGTGTTTTTTATATTTTATTCACAGTCAGATCAAAGCCAAATAAAGGCCTTTTCATTCTAAGAAGATGTCTATTGATTCTGTTGTGTGTGGGGCGGTATCAGTGTTTGAATCGCGTTGATAAATTGTTATATTGTTTCAGCATTGAAAGCCCTCGGCGACAGTCGCCTGTTCCAGTTCTCAGTGCAGATTGCTGTATTTGGATGATTTCCTGTCTGGGACCTTGATTGCCTTATGACCCTCAGACAAAAAAAAAGAATAGTGCTGCCCTCTAGTGGTGCCTAGTCACAAACGTGAGCACACATTAACATAGTTAACTGTAATAGATTTAATTCGCTTGATGCCTCAGTCTGATTTAAAGGAACAGTTAAAATACATAAAAGTACCTATAGTCGCTCTGTCTCTTTCTCTCTCTCTCTCTATATATATATATTTACACTACAGCTCAAAAGTTTAGAATTTAATTTCATGCAATTTTCATGCAATTCACAAACAATATTGTCCATTTCACCATTAATTTAAGTGTATCAGATGGTTATTAAATAATAGAAATGTTTGTATTAAAGCCTATTTTTGTATAGAGGCTTATTTTACATATAGTCCTATTATCAGCAATTCTCAGTCCTCTGTCTAAATCTCCTGGTACGACCACCAATCCAAGTTAAGGATGTTATTGGACTAATTGGTTGTTAGGACACTCTTGCTCAATTGTGATGCACAGCTGAAAAACATTCTACTAATAAGTGAGTATAAAAGGGAACAACATTCTAGGTTAGTTTAGTATCTGAAGCATCAGCAGTTGATGGCTTGCTGACCGACTCAAAATGTCCAGAAAGAAACAACTTTCTTTAGAGACCCGTCAGTCCATTGTTGTGTTAAGGAAGAAGATACTCCATTGAAAACAAGAACATATATATATATAGTTTTTTAGTACAACAATATATTAACTTTTACTGATAAATCTATGGGATATGAATATTGGCTTGTATTAGGACCCAACCAATACATACATTTGAGCTGCTACACACAGAAAGCAAGAGTTTCATTAAGTGTTATTAACAAATTATAAATTACCACAATATGATTGCAAACTCTGAACCATGATGTTGAATGTTATCAGTTCTGTCCTGCGCTATCAGCAACATCCTGATCCTCTTCACTCCCCCCCCCCTTCTCTCTGTCTTGTTCCTGTGTGTGTTTGTGCATCAGTAGAGCCAAATGAGCCTGGCATGATCGTGCTGGTGGTTGTATCTCTGTTAGTCCTGCTGGTGTTGACTATTGCGTTGTGTGGACTGGTGCTGTGGCTGCGCTCCCGAAGACAGCACCAGCAGCTGCAGGAGCATGACACCTCCATGCTCAAAGTGCCCTGTGGAGGAGACCCCACCTACGGGGTATGAGCCGCTCAGCACAGTCTTTCAATCAGCAGGCAGAGAAACCGGCCATGTCAAATATTGACACATCAAAAAAAATCACTGCCCATGCTTTACATTGTATGAACAATACAAACATGAGTCAGAATTAAAGGTGGGCAATATGACACAAATCTAATATCACAATATGTTACGATACACATCTGATCAAGCAGAAAAGTAGTAGTTTAAAAAATTCTATCAAATACTATAAATAAAGTGATTTTAATTAAAAAATTTACACACTGACCTGCACTTAATTCTGTTAAACAGGACTAATTTTTCTGTCACTGCAATCAAACATGCAGTTGGGAAGCGTTTCTAAGTACTGATGATATCTTGATTGTGATAGTATTGTAATATTGTACAGCCCTTATTGGAATAATATCTATTTACATGAATCTGATGAAACAACACTGTTTCGTTTCTAGAGTAAAGTTTATTATTTATTTATTTAACTTTATTATGAAATAATAAATTCATATAGTTTTGTTATAACTCAATACACATACTTTGTTTTCTATTTATCCTCAGTTTTGCTCAATATCTGATTTATTTTTTATTTCAAGGACATCTTTGATGAGTTTTGCACATCAGGCAGTGGGACTGGGTTGCCTTACCTCGTGCAGAGAACCATGGCTCGACAGATCTCCTTAGTGGAATGTGTTGGTAAGTGAGCTGCATCATTTCTGTTCTAATAGTCTTCTCTGTCTGCGTTTGAATACCTATTCTAAACTTTACTAATGTGATGCGTGTCCTCCTGGGGCAGGTAAGGGACGGTATGGAGAGGTGTGGAGGGGCACGTGGATGGGGGAGAGTGTGGCTGTGAAAATCTTTTCATCCCGAGACGAACAGTCCTGGTTCCGAGAGACAGAGATCTACAACACTGTCCAGCTACGACATGAAAACATCTTAGGTGAGAACCAGCTACGAAGAAGAATCTCGTTAATGCATCTTGCAATATGACAAGTTTTTACTGTATTGGATTGTGTTCATATTACAATCCTCATTAATCAGTTCTGATCTTTGGCTCAGAACGCGTTTGGCTTGACTGTTTACATTCATAATGTAAGTGACCTGTATGTGTCTGTAATGGGAAAGATTCTGTCCCTGAAATGGTACGCCTGTGCGCATCAATGCGTTTATACATATTTGTAAGAAGACTGATTACATTAAAAAGGTGAAAGTGATGCGTTAGCTACTCATGGGTGCACTGCTTTTTACTTGGGAGAATAAACAGCTGTTGACTGTACATACCCAGGTTGAGAAGGTTTTTCAAATATCAAGCAAATCGCCAACTTCTGAGTTCTTCCACTGTGCTGTTTGTTTCCTGCATTGTTGGTTTGCTGCGCCGTGTCGAGTGCTGCTAAGGTAGAGCAAAAAGAAACATTAAATTAGATCTAAATGTTCACATTTATGTTAAATGCCCACGAATCAGAAACTGATCTAAGACCACAAGTGAAAATGACTCAAGTCTGATATAAAAAGATCAGATTTGATGCGTCCGCACAGCCCTAAATAAAATCACACACCAAAAAAATGCTAACGTGATCGCAGCCTTAGAAATCTCTCAGATACTGTGGCTGCATTGGTTGTAGGTACATGATTGTAGGTACATTTTTATGTAGATGCAGCTGTATTTAAAAACTGGATTTCTCTTGGTATTAAAATGTCCATGAGATGTCCTTTCAGCTTCCACAAGCAAGTGTAAAAAAGGTATGAAGTGGTAGACAGAGACAGGAAGTGTTCAAAACTTGCTACCCTCTGGTCATCTCAAACCTGGCTGAGCATCAGGCGTGCAATTACATACCTAGAAGACTTCACACTGCCATCCAAAAGATGGGATAAGCAACAAAATACTAACATAAATACAATGTTCAATACTGACCTGAATAAAGGAAAGAGACACTAATGTTTGTCCTAATGTTTGAGTACATTTACTTGCTTATATATGCTTTCAATGAATTACCAGGAGGTTTAGTCAACCTGGTACAACATTACACAACTTCCTAATAGAAAATCCTAACAGATTTTGAAAACAAAGATAATCACACACTAAACTTCCATCTATAACAGAATTTCCTGCTATTTTGTCATCAGGAGACGTCAAAAATCTCTCTTTGTCATCGCATGATGTAAAGCTAAACTGGCCCAGAGCTGTACGAAGTGTAGCAAACCATAGACTGGTGATGATGTGGCTTGTTACAGTGTAGTGGGTTACACTGCTGCCCTCCTGGCTGTAGACTGGGGTTCAATTCCCCATCTAGAACCTTACACTATACCAATAAGAGTCCTTGGGTAACACCTGTGTACGCTCTGGAAAAGACTGTCTGCCAAATGCCTGACATGTATGTAAATCGAGGAATATGAGGTTAAAAAGCAGATATCTGAGCCAGAGCTGGAGACCAAACTGGCTGCTGACTTGAAACTGTGGTGTTTTTTTTATTTCTAAACTCCACAGGCAGCTTATATACACCTCTATGCATCTTTTTGGACCCCTCTTCCTGCTGTTTAATTGGCTGTTGCCTGAATCACATATAGTACATCGCTGGCCATCTCACACCTCAGGACTCTATAGAGCTCTATAGACTATAGAGCTGAAAATCGAACAATATTTCCTTTGATCTCTTTAGCGCTTAAGAGTGACTCATTGCTTTTTTCAAACTACAAGACCATCCACTACTGTATTTGCTTCAGATTGATCTGCTGACCTAGAAAATCGCTTCAGATTGTGAACATTTGTTGGAAGGGGCGAACTGGGGTTAAAATCTGGCTAAAACTAGGCTTGGGTCATTTAAAATTTTTAACAAATATGAATGATTAAATGAAAACTTGGAAATTCATAAATAAACAAGGCACAGTTTGTGTTTCGATAGTGACCAAAGACTGCTTTTGAGCACTATACGTAAGAATTGCATTCATACCAATAATACTTAATGAGTTAGTATTTAGTTAGTATTCAACTCTTGGTAGGTTGGTAGGTTGGTAGATCACCAGGACTGGACTTGAACACCCCTGAAAATCTGAATAAAAATCAGTACATTTGAGCAATCTTCCTCTCTTCATTCAGGTTTTATTGCATCGGACATGACATCCAAGAACTCCAGCACTCAGCTCTGGCTGGTCACTCATTTCCATGAGCTGGGCTCCCTCTATGACTTCCTGCAGTACAGCACCTTGGACCCTGAGGGCTGTCTGCGTATGTGCCTGTCAGTGGCCAGCGGTTTGGTGCACCTGCACACAGAAATCCTCAGCACTCAGGGCAAGCCTGCCATCGCCCACCGTGACCTCAAGAGCCGTAACATTCTGGTGAAAAGGAACGGCCAGTGCTGCATCGCTGATCTGGGTGAGTGAAGGGAGCGAGTACCAGAAGTAAACATGAGTTTAAACATTGTAGCACTTGTGTAGCATACAAAACTAGGTGTCAGCAATTCAAGTTGTTTGTGGCAAATGATCTTTTATACTCCAGCTGAGTTTAGAATAGCTTACTTTTGAATTGTTGGGATGTGCAATGGAAATTAAATTAAGTGCAACGTGCAAGAACTCCTCACTGATGGCCAATTCTCTTTGTGATTTTCTAGGCTTAGCTGTCATTCACTCTCAATCCAACGACTACTTGGATGTAGGGAACAACCCAAGAGTGGGCACCAAGCGCTACATGGCCCCAGAGGTTTTGGACGAGAGCATTCGTGTGGATATCTTTGAGTCATACAAGCAGACTGACATCTGGGCTCTGGGCCTCGTTCTGTGGGAGATAACCCGCCGTACCATTGTAAACGGTTAGTACTAGACTGGATTTACAGATTCAGGCCTTTTCTGATACTCCCAGAAACCCCACTGAAAGCGGATTTTAGTCCAAGACTAGATTTAAAGCCAAAACTGGACACTTTCTAGCACAATTTCTGTAAATGTGAGGGTAACTATAAGGTTTGGATAGTTGTTTGCATTGACTGCCCTTTATTTATCTATTTATTTCATTTCCAGTTATTCATCAAGAGATGATGAGGAAAACGGGATTGTCAACCAGACAGACTGACTAACGCTGTCATATAAATCACACTTTATATTTATATAATAAGTAGTGCTGTCATAATGCGTTAATTGTTGCAATTAATTATTTTAAATTCACACGTTTAAAAAATTAACTTAATTAGCGCAGCTCAGTGTTTACTTCCTGTGGCGATGTGAGGTGTGGCGCAAGGAGTTTTTGGCACAAAAAGTTTCTTTTTAAAAAGTTGCCTGATGCATCAGAAACACAAAACTATGCAGAGGTATGTGCTGATCATTTTCTAGATGTAGCTAAAGAGGGGACTATCGCTGGAAAGTTATCTACGCTTGGTACTGACACTGCTCATAACGCGGTTGCAGCTGGGAGGCCGCTTCCATTTGCCCTGTGTGGCCCACAGTCTGCAAAGAGTGGTCACGGTTTCACTTCACGACAGTGTGTTTGAAGATGTTCTGATGTTGCACGATTGCCACGCACTTTAAGCTCAGCCCAGCAAACGCACAGGAAATAAGTGAACAGCAAGTTGCACTTGGACGGAAGCAAGAATCGCTCGTCCAGGACGTTCAGGTCTGCCTCAGTAATTGGCTGAATATGTTACTGTGCAGTAAAACAGTCAACAATCTGAACTCTAAGAAGAATCAGAATTTAAATTTCTTGAAATTTTAGCTGGCACTTGAAAATAATTCACAACAGACAATGTGTTTAAAGTTAAAGATACAATTAAACCTTTGAATCAAATAAAATGCCACTGTTCTGATCTTATCTATTATTAAAAGTTTCGTTTTTAAAATGTGATTAATCGCAATTAATCACAGCAAACCATGCAATTAATTACTTAATTTTTTCGAAAGCAAATCTGTAATAAAAGTATGGACCAACTTGCACATACTGGCTGTTCTGGCTGGATAGTAAATAAAAAAATTGTGGTCTTTGACTTTTGTTCTGTACATTTCTGGATATTACTTCAAGGATTGAATTATCTCGGCTTGTCTCAGTGTTCCGAGGATGAATGTAATAAAGCCGCTCACCACTCGCCAATCGTATCTTCACATAGATAGTTTTCTTCTTGAAGTCTATTTTAAAGCCGTTTTCATTTGTTTCTGAATAACATCCTTTGTTTTGTTGCTAAGAGGGTATCAGGCCATTGTGATAAGTGTAAAGGAAATATCTACCATATTTCTCACATCACTCCACAGCGTTGCCTTGTCTCGCTGTCTGTCCAACCCGCCCTCTTCTTTCTAGTCTGTCTGTGTCTGTCTCCACTATCCACCCACGATTAGCAGTCTAGCAATTATAAACAGTCTTATCTGGTGTCAGCACTTTCCCTCACAGAGTCCAGATGCTTTCTCTCTGTCTGTCTCTCTCTCTCTCACACACACATGTACCACAAATCTGCAAACACGCTCTGAACCATGCTCGAGGAGCGATTACACTGAAAACAATATGTACCGCTGTAATCTTGTAGGTTCTTTGCTATCTCTATCACTCTTTGTGGTAGACTTGTTGCCAAACTCTACTGGAGAGCATACGTCTTCATTCTTTCTCATGTCACGCAGTACAGGATATACAATAATAGCCTCACTCCCTCTTACTGATACCAAATTCTGCTCTCCGCTCTTTCCCCCCCAAAATGTCAGCTGCCACATGAGCATGAGCTTTCTGGACGTTGTCCAGCCTGCCTCCCACTAGACTAATACTTGTTCCAAACTCCTTAAAAAATCCCAACCGCTGTTTTCTAGATATGGTTTGGACAGACTTTCAGTCTCAGCAAATATCTGCAGTTTTTCGTTTTGTCTGGGGAAAGATTGACTCTAGGTGGCTACAAACTTTGATTAAATGTGCTGCAAAATTTCTCTTCTTTTCACGCAGGAATCACGGAGGAGTATCGTCTGCCCTTCTTTGACGTGGTTCCCTCCGACCCCAGTTTTGAGGAGATGAAGAAAGTGGTGTGCGTGGACCAGTACAGGCCTTGCCTTCATAACAGGCTGCACTCTCACCCGGTAAGCAGTTCAAGGTTCATGAAGAACTTTGTCTTCCTGACCATATACAAGTGCACAGTGACATGAAACAACGTTCCTCCAGTGTTTACAGAACCTCACAGTACAGCTGCTCATGATTTAGACCATATATGGTGCAGTTAAGCAAGATCCAGTGCAGAACAACACTAACAACACAAAATAATAACAATAAAATAAACACTCAACAGTAGGTTGATAGTATTTACAATACCATAGATACACCAGTCAAGACATCAGTCATTAGTTATCATGCAGCCAAATTTCAATATTAATTCTATATTCATTCATTCTTGATGTGCCTGTATAATGAAACTCATGTTTGATCAAGTGCATGTAGATTTTTGCTGTTAAATTAACACAAATAGATATAGAAAACAGTATTCACCGCTAGTTGACTAATTCTTCAACTAATTTTTTGTGTCAACAACAAAAAAAAGTTTGGTTAGTTTAATGAAAAGGGTTAGTTCTATATCACAAGCTAGCACAGCTCATCGTATTTCTTAGCCTCTAGATCAGTGGCTAGCGTGGAAATGATAAAAAAATGAGAATCTGTAGTGCTGTGCCACAGAAAACTCAGCAGTATATCATTGCTGTCTAATGAAAAACATGTATCTCCATCTTGGTCGATTTTAAATTTTCTGCATCATTTGAACACAGCAATGGTCGTTTACATTGTATCAACATTTGGACCAATATGGACGAATAGAAGTTCTCCAAAACAGCTTGGAAAAAAAAATCCTGGTTCCATTGACTTACATTGAAAGTAACGTATGTTTTTGTTCTCTCCTGTAAAGTTGTAATTTTTCATTGGACAGCGGCGATATTTAATTCACACACACTCAGTTTGAGCTCCAATTTGATCTGATTGGTCAGCTCCAGATGAGCCCAATGTGCTCTGATTGGTCAGCTCGCCGACTCTGTTCTAATCTGTCGCACTGCTGGTGTTTGGTCCGATCCTGAAAGCCAGGTAGACCCAATCCACCTCTGCAAGCTAGACTGAGAGTTTCTCCCTCTAATGTGTACTTTATAACTTTGCAGACCAAAATATTATATAACACTGAAGAAAAGAGAAAAGGTAGTAAAGCATAATAGGTCCCCTTTAAATTCTAGTTTTAGGCTAAATAACAATTAACTTTATAACAACTAACTATGTTATGGTTAACGAGGACAACTATTGGCTCATACGCCAAGCATTAACAACATCTCCAATAATTATGGTACATGTAATTTGCAAATTAGATGTTAATGAGAAACTTGTGTGCAGCAGTTTTTTTTTTGCATGCACTGAAGCTGATTCATGGACTGCACTCTAATTTCCACTCATTCTGATGACAGCTTCATGAATCAGACGCAGACTAGTTTGTACGTCATTCCGTCCTCCAAAACCTTGATGAATGTGAGCCAGACAGGAAAGTGCACAGGAATGTGAATTGTGCAAAGAGTGAGCAGATGTGCAAATTATAAGTTAACTGTATTAGCAGCGTAACTTAATTCACTCAAAAACAATCCAGTCAATGTTTTCCTCCAAAATACAGTTCACTAGGAATGTTTCTCCACAACTGCTCACATGAAGCTTTCTGTAAAACAAGCAATTTAGCTTTATATCGCTGCTGCGCTTGTTTTGACGTACACTGCGAACAATGCTGTGCACATCCAGAGCAGAGGAACACAATCCACTTATTAGGTCATACCCATTACATGCATAACCAGATTTCATGTCAAGCCAATAAACTCGTGACGAATGCGTCTCATTGTTCCAATAATGTCTTTTGCCCAGATCCTGTCTACCATTGCTAAAATTATGAAGGAGTGCTGGTTCCAGAGCCCCTCAGCTCGCCTCACTGCCCTGCGTGTGCGTAAGACCCTGGCAAAGCTGGACCAGGACCAGGACGACAGCACGGACAAGCTCAAGCTGGACGTCTAGAGCTCCAGTTTCGAACACACAGCACCTTAAGATGGACCGAAGCGGCACGCTTCAAACTGTTCAGGTTCCTCCGCCTTTGCTTCGTGTGCCTTGTAACGATAGCCCCCCGTCCCAAGTTCATCTCCCGCGCTTCAGCCGAGGAGGCCGCAGCTCCGCTGGACTGAGAGAGGGCCACAGCTGTGCTTCGCCCTGGGACTGCAGTTTCACCGCTGTTGAAGGATTTATCACATTTTTCAGCATTGTGACTCAGTTAGGAGTGAAAGTGAGCCGTGAGCAACCCGAGAAACAGCACTCCAGGGTCGCGCCAGTTGCGAGTGTTTTTCTGTCAGTGTTTTTATGAATGTGTTTGTCAGGATATGAGCCATACTGGACTTCCCAATGGAGGAGTTTCCTGAAATTCCTTCCTGAGCTTCATGCAAGCTTCCCTCCTCCTCTCAGAACAGGCCGCCCTGTACATACTCTGCACGTCATGTTTTGCGCGTTCATTTTATCATATTGTACTTTCTTCGAAAACTTTCAAACATATATTCATAAATGAGCACTGCCGCGATAACGCTCACATCTCCACTGTCTCGCAAAACCTTATATCCAATATACCAAGTTTCTTATTAGTTTCCTTCCTGTTGCATAAGTTTTAAACCCAAGCTGCTCTTTAGAGTATGTTCAGTTCTCGTTTGGAACGAACAAGCAGAAATTGTGAAAATTTGAAATTAGTTGGAAAAATGAATTTTTCCGTTATTTTTCATTATAAGTTACGAGGGTTGTAAACGGTTTTGGATATACACGGTTTTGTTCCAACAGCAAAAACATGCAGTATTCATTTTAACTGAAAACCTAGAATAGTATCTTACTGTTACATACCATACATACTTCACACAGGTTGTTTATGTAGTATAGCTTTTATATTATATTATTTGTTTTTAATATATTTTTCATAAAAAAAAATAATGATTTACTATTGTTTTGCACAGAACATGAATATTACGCTCACTCCAAGTAAAGGTATTTAAAGCAGAAATAAACCTACACAATATTTAAGTTAAATGTTTCTTATACTGTGTTATTTTTCCATAACTGTGTGGCCTTCAGTGTTCTCATCAGCTTCTCATGGTGGCTACATGACTTATACTGTAGTGGGTCATAAACGTTGCTGAAATGCCTGGTTTTGGTGTCCCAGATTCAGAGATACCACAGTTTTTCTTTGATCTCTGCATGATTAAATAGTTAATATGTAAACACATGTAGGGTGGTTTGGTGTGAAACGCTCAAGTCAGGCTCAACAGTGGTGGTGATATGAACCAGACGACATTCCATGGTTATGAATACTCTACCTGATGTCAAAGGCATTGCTGCATAGGTTTTGCAGTAAGGATACGGCCTTAAATCTGTATTTGGTATGGGGATGCATGTTTGATGTTGCGAGGCAAAATAGTTCCCAGTGAAATATATGGTGGAATATTTTATTGCTGGGTTATCAGCATATAAACTGATCAGAATGTATAGGATCGCTGAGGCTTTGAATAGTAAACCACTGTTAAACCACCACGTTTCTCTATAATTAATCATTTAGTATCAAACCACTCTGACTGACTCACTCAGTGACTTAATTATACAGAGATTTTAAAAAACGGGCCAGTTCTCTTTTAAGCCAAAGCCTATTTTCAATGATCATTTTCAATGCAGTCCAGTCCAAGACTAGGCTTAATCCATGCTCAACATACAACTAACCCTTGAGGTGGTCTAAACTGAACGAGTGTGGTTGCTTCTTTTTAACACTAGGGGGCATCGGAAGCTTTACAGTTGCTGAGGAGTTTCTGTGACTTTTTATCACCCGCTTCTGCATCAAACTGGTCTCTGCAGCTCCCGGCGTCCATGCTTTTTTTTTTTTTAATGTAATGTAGTCTTAACAGGCATAGTCTGGTGATCAGGAATCCATTACGCTTTAATCTGATCCATTTGCCTTTCGTTGTACTCACAGTGTTTGTGCATCGTGTTATTGTTCCAAACAATAAGAAAAGGCACTGAAGGGCCTGATATCCCGGAGGGTTAACCAAGACACACCTCAGTGCTGTAGTATTCATGGATACAATGCTGAATGCATGCTCCCTGATAGGATTTCACAGAGACCTATATATATTACCCTGTCTCCCGTCTCTTATTCATGGGAATGTGGCTGCCAAATGAGGAGATTTGTAGTATAAATCTCTGCCCTCAAGTACTGACACATATACGGAAGGCCGCGAGACTGTGCTTTCTGTTTCACGCAGTGGCTGAATTCAGATTTCGGGTTGAGGTGTAATATGAATTTATATTTTGAACAGTTTTTAATAGAATTTCTTTTCAACGATATATTGAAATTCAATATTTTAGGTTATTATTGCTACAATATCTTGATTGTACAGAGCTCTATTTATATGTAGTACTATGCAAAAGTTAGAATTTCAGTTCTATAATTAGCTGAATTTAGTCAAAAGGGTTAAACACAGTTGTTACACCAATTGCTGGTGAGCGGTGGGCGAAGTGTGGCATCAGGAGTGACCAGACAGCTTTTAGGGGGCTCTCTTGGCCACCACAGCCACCCCTTTAAAATCACACATGTATCTAAGCATCTTTGATATATCTACTAAAAAATATTTAACTGGGGAGAATGCATCACATAGGCTCCTCCCACTTTCCTCCCAAATTCCTCTGACTGGATGCACCATGGTGCGTTCCACAAAAGACAACAAATGAGCATCATAATAAGATCAAAGCTTGTATCGGCAGTAAAGTTTGAATTCCCTACTCATTCTTGCACGTTTATGTTTTTAATTGATGATGTATTCAAATCTTTGCCCTCTTTGTGAGCAGATATGCTGAGAACCGGCTATTTTTTGCTGGGGGGAAAAAAAGACCCAGCCATTAGTGACGTCTCCCAATCAGTTCCATTAGTCAAGTGTCCAGTTCCCATTGATGGTGAAAGAGTAGCACTGTATGAGTCAGTGAGGGGATGGGCATTGATTTCTGTCTGCCGCTTTATCTATATCTGTGCTCGCGTGTGTCTGTTCTCAGTATATCCGTCTGTCTGTGGTGGTGCTCCGGCAGACTTCAGGGGAGATAATTCTCCTCGGAAAGCCCAGTCTGTCTGGTGGGTCAGATGGAGTGGGGGGGATATTTTTAACGCTGTGTAGGGGGCGGCGTAGAGTATCTATACCCTGCAATGCCAGACGGACTCATTCTCTTGATTCCATTGTGAAGGCCCACTACTCAGCGTTATGACGCGGGGATTCAAAATAGCCTTTTTTTCCTATTTCACATTACTCGGCTGAAATATGCTGATAAGTATGACACGTTGATAATAGCGAGATGTGACTCCACTTTAAAAGACAATGAGGGGCCGAGATTACTTTGAAATCAGGAGAAGGTGAAGAGGCTGGTGATAACAATGGAGCAGGACAGAGAAGTCAGATTTCTCAACACATGTCACTTCTCTTTGAAAGAAAACTTGAAAAGAATTTAGTGTAATTGGGTTACACATTCTGTTTGAGGTTGAAGCCCATAGCGGAGGGTCCGCTAGAGTCATGTGGCTAACGAAAGGACATAAGGAACATTATCAAATGCCTCTTTTATTGCGCAAGATGAAAATCACGAGGTTCTCCACTACCGTACCATCTACAGATGATGCTACAATGAACAACAACAACAACTTTTATATGATTACGTTCAAGATACCTTTAAGGTTTCGCTGCCCAGTCCAAAGTATTGCAAAGACTGCAATAAGGAGTTCTTTGTTCCTGCCATATGCTGTAATTAATCTTTTCCTATTGAGGACCAGAGGTCTAGACTTATTCCTCCCGTTGACAAGCTTATGGCTCTCATTGGGTGTCCTGCCTGCTCTCCAGACTGCTCGCAGGGGCTCTCTAAGCTCATTTCAGGCCCATGCGTCGCACAAAAGGGTTTTTCTCACTAAGACAACTCTGGCGCCAGAGCCATAGATGGTGGCCCCTGGCAGTGGACAGAAAAGGATAAACTGACAAAGCATCATCAGCTGGACCACATCACAGGCAATTCTGCTCCTGTCCTCTTCAGTGCTTTGTCTACAGCTTTTATTTCAAGACAAACTCCACAGAAGGACTTCCAATAACAAAAGGCTTCTCAGAAGTCTGCTCTGTGGTGGAGATGAAGTAATGACAAGGACTATAGAAGCGCATTACAGATACAGACAAACAAACGTTGAAAAATAACATATCGTCGCTGTCCAGAGAAGAACAAGTACCTCAGTTTTTGCAGGTTTTCATTTTGTCTATATCATATAAATGCAGCAGCTGCCGTTTACATAGTGTGAACGTTTCAGGACAATCCGACCAATAGAATTGCTCCAAAACACATTGGAAACAATTCCGGTTCCATTGACTTACATTAAAAGTAAAGAAGGTTTTTGTCTTCTCCTGTAAAGTATACTTGTTTTTCTTTGAACAGTGAAGATACACATTCATATAACTTCAAATGTCCTTTTTGTCCAAGGGTCTCTTATTTGCTATATTTTGTAGTAGCCGTGGTCACTGACTACTACTAAGCAGTAAGTCAATTATACAGCAGGACTGCCCAAAGAGTGACCCAAGGGTGTACGTTGGCATATGACGATGTTTGATTTGGCCCAACAGAAAGTTACTCCAACGCCCCCCATGAAAGAACATATTTTATACTATGTATAACTAAATACTAGGGATGCACTGATACCACTTTTTCCTTACCGATACCAATACCGATACCAGCTTTTCAGGTATTTGCCGATACAGAGTACTGATACTGATACCAACTCTGACTTGAATGCTCGATATATGGCTATAAATCCTGATATTTATAGTGTTCCACTTTTTATATGTTGTATTTTTATGTCTAATCCTGAATAAGATATAATAACCTTGAAAGAAAACCATTTACTGGTTGAGTAACTGCACATTAAAAAGTTTCAGAGCTATGAAAAAATAAAAATTGCCACAATGCAGAAACATGTGCAGCCATTTAGTCAATAAGCTTCATGGTATCTGCGCTCTCTATTGCCGATACCGATACTGTGTGTAAGTGCCAGTATCGGCGCGGACACCGATACGGTATCAATATTGGAGCAACACTACTAAATACATTTTATTTTGAAGTATTTTAGTAACTTAGGTGCAATATTATAAAGTCTGGATATGAAGGCTTTCTTTATTTGTTTTCCTTTGCTTTGTTTTGTCCTCTGTCTACTGCAGACATTTGATGTGTCTTTAGTGAGTACATGCTGTTTGGTGGCTGTTGGGCAAAGGAAAGAAAAAAACACCTGGTGTGGGCAAAAATGAATGAGAGTCTATGGGAGGAATGAAGTGATTTACAAAAACTACACATTAAGGAGTACAGGTCAGTATGGCTTTGGATTCTAGTCTGGGCAGTACATGCATTTTGGTGGCTGTTGGGCAAAAGAAGAAAGAACAAATGTCTGTGTGTGGGCGAAAATGAATAGAAGTCTATGGGAGGAACAAAGTGCTGATAAAACAACACATAGAGGAGTGTGGGTCACTATAGGTTGATATCATGAGAACTGTGTGGATGAGTTTAGCAGACAAAATATGTAGGAAAAAAATATGTAATAATATAATAACGCTTGGAATATTTTCAACTAAAAATGTAACAGATTGTATATGTCATCGTACATAGTGCTCCTTTAAAGGGAAACTCCACCAAATTTGAACAAAATTAAACAAAAAATCGGATTAATTTTGATTACGAGATGTTAGCATGGTTATTCAGAGGGGTTTGATGAGAATTGGTTTATTAGAGAAAATTAATTAGATTTCTTTACAGTGGTGGTGGTGGGAACCAGAGATCGCCATGTATCTATCCATCCATCCATCCATTATCTTCAGCTTTAACCTGCTAGTCGGGGTCATGGGGGGGCTGGAGCCAATTCCAGTGTCTTCAGGCAAAGGGCGGAGTACACCATGGACAGGTCGCCAGTCCATCGCATAGCCAACACACACTCACGCACAAACTCACACCTACGGCTAATTTAGAGTGACCGATCAACCTAACATGCATGTCTTTTGGACTGTGGGAGGAAACCGAAGTGGGATCGTCATATATACAACATAAATATAGCCATTTTTTAAATTATCCACAACCACCATCAAATCTATGCATGACACCACTGAGTTTCTCTAGAACAAGACGCTGCACATCAAACTACTCTGAATGACTTTGAGGTCTGGTTCCTATCACAACCACTATGAGCAAATCAGCAGGTTCGTCTAGAATTAACCGAGCACACAGACAACTCAGAATTATTATTATTTTATTTTTTTTGCTAACATCCCAACCATTTAATTATGCAGACATTTTGAAATGTCGGTGGAGTTCCCCTTTAAGCTCCCCAGACTGTCTGGTTCCTATGACTGCTGTGAAGCATTCGTATAGATGATGCTGCTGCTGCAGTAAATACAGGTATAATCATTTGGCAAGTTAAAGTATGAAAAGTGGGGACTGAGAAAGTGTGGCTACTACCCACCCGAGTCAGAGGGGCGGGGAGGTGGTTGGGGAGGGGGGGTTACTAATCCCACCTTAATACCCCCTCACTAGTGAGTACTTACTGAGATGTGGCCACAACAAAGGAGCCGAGGCGTGGAGCCCTTTCCCTTTAACACCGCACACGCACACACACATGCTCGCTCTCTCACTCGCAGACACACGCACATACACACCCCTTTAACAGGCTGCCGGACTATGGCGCGTGCTCCCGTTCACTTCAGCTCTCTTGTCAACATCTCAGCACAGATGCATTAATGCGGAGCGATGGGAATCTCGCAGCCATGTCTCTGCTACGAAGCGTCTCAGCGTTGCTCGCTCTGGCTGGATTAGTCGCACTGGGTGATGGTGAGTGTAGGTCTCTCGCCCTCTCTGTCTCTCTCTCGCTCTCGCTGCCCGGGTCTATTTATTTATTGAACAGTGCGCGTGAAGGCGAGGCTACACTGCACGAGGCTCATCGTCATGGCGCGAGCCTGCCAGCTACTTTAATTCTTGCTTTCTTCGCTGTAAGCCTCGTTTTTAGGTGCTTTCTTTTATTTTCGACGCACGTTTCCGGTTGGAAAGTGCCCGGCTTGTGGTCAGTGTGGTCACTTAAGAGCCCAAACCGCAATAAACGCCAAATATTATGTCCCATACGGCTTAGTTTCTTCCTATTAGCCAGCTTCTTGTTCGAATTTGCCGGTTCCACCTTAAATGGGGCAGCAGTTTCATTCTGGCGCCTCAGTAACTGCTGCCCCGTTTAAGGTGGAACGGGCCAATTCGAATAGGAAGCTAACTATAGCCTCGCCAGCAACAGGCCTATACTTGGGTAAATAAAGGACAGTGTTGTTTTGGGTAGAGGCTAATATTTCGTCTATATATCATTAAGCACCGTGTTTAAACCGCTTGGTTAACCCACTTACGGCCAAATGTGGGCTTGTTCTGTGGTTTGTAAACAAGTAGTTTGCTCACTGGAGTCCATTCATCTTCCTTCAACACTATGGCTACCAGTGCTATTGCATATACTGTGTAAGTTTAAGTGGGGCAGCAGCTGAAGGACAGCAGTGTTTCCCTGTAAAAACAGACCTGCTGGTTTACCTCAGCTGCTTTGTCCGGTTGGTTTGGCTGGCATAGGATCCACACATGAGAGAACAATGCACGTAAATGTTAACATATCAGCGTTAGCATCAACAGATAAGCTCAAAAATATTGGGCCAGTAACAAGTTGATAATTTTTTTTTAAAAGCTGCACTATATAAGAAAAAATTTAACAGTGCTACAATATAGTGTCTGGTACCAGAAATTGTAGTCTAAAAGTCAGACAGAGGCATTTGGTCAGATTTCCATTGGGCTTTTCAGACCATGTCTTCACGTCACTGATTCAGAGTAGAAGATTCCTCATTTATAAATTCGGTTTTCCTGCAGTCTGAACAGTCTGTGCCTTTGAATGCAAGTACATTGAAACAGTAATCATCAGATTCAGCAGCTCGAGTAATGCTACTGAAGCACAACCCATGTTACAGAATGTTCTAGCATACATTTTCATCAAAGGGGTCTTGGAAGCTTACAAAGCGTGGCTTTAAAATGAGTGGTTTTTAGTGAATCATGAAATGCAAGATTGATCTTTGCACTAATAATGATATGGTGGTAGTAGTTAATTCCTTCTCATCCTTAGTGAGCATGTTCTTTACCAAGTTTTACGTGAGTTTTTTCTGGTCTTGTTCAGACTGCCAGCTTAAATCAGATATTTTGGCCAGATCAATGTTTTGATATTCTGGAACAAAAAACTCTTTAAATCATTTCGTTTCTTGTTTTTTTTTTGTTTTTTTTTGGAAATCAGATACAAACCACATTTTATGTAGATATATATATATATATAGATATATAGATAGATAGATAGATAGATAGATCTCAATCTGGAAGCTCAAAACTAATTTCTCTTGTCACTCATAACACAACAAACAACGACAGTGTCGAATCCAGAGTCACAGAAGAGCTGGGATTTGCTACATATTAACTGATGCCTATGTTGTTACCACAGCAGCCCCTGCATATATGTTGATGACATCTGGAAACACAAATCCTTCTGATCTGATTGCTTGCTAACAACAATGCTGACTGTCGTCTCTAAAGATCTGATTTGAGAAACAAATTCGATTTGCCTGCAGTCTGAACAGTCTAAACTTTTGAATACTGTTTCAACACGCTAGCAATCATCAGGTTCATCTGCTCAAATAAGTCTTCTGAAACACCACCCATGTTACAGAATGTTCTTTCCACCAAATTGGTCTAAAAAAAAAAACATAAAGCTTACATGGTGTAGCTTTAAAATGAGCTGTTTTAATTGATTCAATTCACTTTAGCCTGAAACACAAGGATTTGTTGAAATACTACTGGATTTGTTATGGTATTGGATCGGATTTACACTCTTCACCCTCTTATCACCACCTTCTCATTCCTCTTTGCATTGTCTGCTGATATTGCCCTGGCACTGATGCACATTGTCAGATAATGATCTTGTGAAATTATGAATAAAATAAGAACATGGAATTTGATGATGGCTGATAAAGGACACCGCAGCAGAGGCAGGTTGTTTCTAGTACACTCAAGCCTACGTGCTCAGCCCCACTGTCTGGGTTTGTGTTTATAATATAAGCTGTTACATCCAGGAACGTGTTAATGGCTCCAGGCTGAAGTTGGCCTACTATGCTCACGTGTGTCCTGAAGGGAAACAGTGAGTATCCCCATAAAACATGCATGGCCATAGAATCATGGTAGTTGGGTCAGTGTGTCATGGCATATTGGGCCGAAGGGACCAATGAATAAGATTACAGTGGTGTTTATTGTGTTTTTCCGTTTAAGTCAGTTCTTTTTGATGGAACAAAGTGGTAAAATACTACTTGTACCTGTGTTTTCATAGCACCTAAAACACTGAGTCCATGTGCTTTTAGGGAGGCAGTTTCGCTCACCAAACCCAGACAGAAGTCAGAGTTGAAGTCTGGCCTTTTGTGATGGAAATGCAGGCAATGGACCCCATTCAGTGGCCTGTCAAAGGAGTCTGCCTCTCTTTTGTATGGCCAGGCTAATGTTGATTACATTCACTGCATACATAAACATAGCTGATGTGTGGTAGAGCAACATGGCCTGATCTTGTACTTTGTTACTCCCCAGATGAGGTGCTCTCCCTGAGGACCACTGCAGTCATGATTTTTTTTTTTCTGGAGATATTAGGTTTTTTTTTTCTCCACTAGCTCCAGAACTATCCCAGCCAAGCTTTAAAGCCAAATTTGTTTTTTTTTTTTTGTCCCCTAACTGACAAATTCTGAATGTTTTCCCTGGTTGCTAAGTAAGGCAATATAACGAAATAAACCACAGTTCCTGTCATTTTCAGCTTTTGGTAACAATTGCAGCTCAACTTTTTCACTCTGTGTTTTCTCAAATGGATGACTCATACGATTTCCGAAAAACTTTCCTCCCTCGGTTGACACTAGGTCATGAGGTTCGACACTGTCACAGGCTCTGATAAACCCTTCAATGGTAATGGTAAAGGCCACACGCTCACCTGTAGCAGTGCAAGTTGGACCAGTGAATAGGTGTTGCTGTCTAAGTTATATTTGTTCTGTTATATTTAATCATGTATATGCATACAGGTGTCACACAATCTTTTTCCTGTTGTTAGCTTTAGTGGTAAGAAAAACTTTGTAAAAGGACAATCCCACCACGTTTTCTTCAAATCAGTAATGTTGACAAAGTGGTGATGAAAAATGCTCTCTTCTAAACTAGCTTAGCCACAGTGGTGATGACAGAAACCAGCCTTTCATGCTTCTCAGAGCAGCCTCACATACAAGTAACACATAAGATGGCTGTGGTTGAGATGTTTTGCAGTAGCTTTGGCCTAAAATGTATTTTTAAACCTATTCTTGGTTTGATCACCATTACATGTTGTCACAATTCAAATTTAAATTTTTGTTGATTTTTTATTTTTCTATATAGTTTGAACACAGCAGCTGCTTTTTATATCCTGTGCAAATTTCATGTTGAATGGACCAATAGAAATGCTCCAAAATCACTTGTAATAAAGCTCTTTTTGCATTAACATACATTCAAAGTTAGGTATGTTTTTATCTCCTTCTGTAAAGTTACTATTTTGGACATGTATGTTATTCTCTGGACAGAAATATAAAAATGCAGAAGAGGTGCAGCTTTACTAGTCAGTTTAGATAATAATTGGCTTTATTAGTCCTGATGATTTTGTGTAAAGAGCTGTAAAAAGACATTCCGTCGCTCTACAATTAAACACCATTTCATAAAAACGCTCTGAATGACTTGACATATCAAAAGCTTAAAATATTGGTGGGTTTGCCCTTTCACTGCAATGTTGGTAATTTTCCGGGGGCCTCAGGTTGTTTTGAAAGACCCGTGTAGAATCCTCAATAAAAGCTAAATAAATAGCATGTTTCCTTTCTGGAAATGTGTTTTTGATCTGGTCAAACAAAACAAGCTCGCTCAGACGTTCCTTTAGTAAATAGTGCCTGAAACTCAGAGCTCATTGACTTTATTAATGGGAAGGTAAATATCCCCCCCGAACCGTGATGTATTTAGAAAATATTGTGATATTGACTTCTATCAGTAGCACCCGAGACTTGCTGCCAGTGAGTTGGTTTGCACAGCTGCTGTGTTTTTGTCCCGACTGAGGGGTGAATATGCCCGGAGCGACAGCCCCCCCCACCAATCCCGGCTGAAACCGAAGAAGCCGAGGCAGCGGAGCGACTGCTAGTGCTGCGTGCACGGTGCTGGACTGGCCTGGAATGCGTTTTCCGTTTTCTCAGCAGCCGCGCTGACTCGATTACAGCATAACGGCATAATCAGGCTGATGGGCCTAAAAGCGCCCTGTCATGAGGGGCTGGAGCGTTTACACAGCCCGGTGACGCTTCTCACGGCTCTGTGTGAGAAAACAGCATCGATGTGATACAGGAACAGTGAGCCGGGCTAAGACAAACAGCCGCGAGGCAGGGAGCGTCCCTCTCTCTCTCTCTCTCTCTATATCTCTCTTTTTATCTGTTTCTTTCTCTCTCTGTTTCTGTACTGTCTCTCTGTTTCTGTGGATGTCTGTCTGTTTTTTGTCATGTTTGTCTCTGTCTCATATTTTATCTCTCATTCTCTTTCAATCATTCATTTAATCTTTTATCTCCCCAGCTCTCTAGTTCTCTCTCTGTCTCTGCATCTAGGCATTTTTTCTTTTATCCATTCTGTTTCTTTTTCTTTCAAATGTTACTCTTCTATATATTCTTTTTTTACCTTCTCATACTTTCTTTCCTTTATTCTTTTTCATATCTTGCACTCCCTATTTCTCTTGCTCTCCTTTCTTTTTCTTTTGCACCTATCCTTTCCTTTCTGTTTCTCTCATATATTTTCTCCCTGTTTTCTATCCCTCCCTCTGATATTTCTCTTGCCCTGTCTCTGTTTTCTCTATTTTTCTTTCTTTCTTACTTTTTTTCTGTCATTATTCTGACACTTTCTGTATATTTTCTTGCACTAATTTTCTCTCCTCTCTCTCTCTCTCTCATCTCTGTCCTTTTCCACCATTCCTCTCCCGCACTCTAAACCAGACTGACCTCAGCAAACAATGTAATGCATTCTTTCGCTCTTTTTCTCTTCTTCAGTAGTGTGAAAAGAAGGGAGACCCCTTTTCTTTTGTGTACTTGAGTTCAGTAGTGTGAAAAGAAGGGAGACCCCTTTTCTTTTGTGTACTTGAGTTCGTCCATGAAATAGCCAGTGAAGTGGAACTGCCGTCTCTCTCTCTGACGTTGTGAACGTCTGTAGATTGTACATGTGTGAGCTGTTGGGATGGTAGGCATGATCACTGCTACAATATGACTGGATGGTATTTTATGAGACGGCCGTGGGCTGTTTGGGGGAAGAACATTAGAAGGCTGCACATACGAGTCCTTGAATTTATAGTCTAATTAAGACATCAAGGTAAAGGCAAGCAAAGGAGTTCCAGCACCAAAGCACTGAGCGTGCTGTACTGTCTGAGTGAAGTTATGGAAATGAAATGTGGGCGCGCATGAGACTGCAGTATATTTTGCATGTGTGTGCTTGTTCGGGAACTCTGAGCCTGAAACTACAGGGAGATATGTGGGTTCGCATGGGCAAAGATTAGTGCCGTCCAATAGTAGTAGCATTCCTTATCACAGTATTTCACTAACATATCACAACATCAGACGGTAGTAAGTTTGCATTAATGAAGTAAATTAAACTGAGTTTATCGGAAAGAACGTCTGCAAACGTGAGAAAAGCTCTTCTGTTTCACCCAAGATGGTACCAAGTGGAGCATGACATGGTACTGTAGATTTTAAACTCAGTGGAAATTTGAAATTTGTTTAGATTTCTGTTCTGCTCTTTCAGTGCAACCTCAAGCACCCAGCTAATGATCTACTGTGCTGTGATTGTGATACACTGATTGCAGTATATTAAACTCTGGGATGAACAGTCAGTATCACTACATGTGACCTGATTAGAGATCAGTTTGCATGATTTCGGCTACATTAATAAAAAGATACAGTTCTGTTATGAAAACTGTAATATGGGTGTCCAGACTGAGTCACATCTGTCTATCTGCCTAAGTCTATTGGCACTGCATTTCAGATCATCTCCAGATCATACCAATGCACCTCAGTCTGAACAGCCAGATTGTGTTGGATTAGGGTTTGTGCAACTTTCACAAGAATGATTTCAACATTCACCACAAGTTTGTGCCGACAAAATTAGAAGGTAATCTTTGCAACTGTTCCAATTTTCTCAAAGAAATTGTTAACCTCTGGATGAATGTGCTACACAAGACATTGTACTTTTGTGCATGCGGCTCATTTCAAGAGCATGATCTGTGATAATAGATGTGCTAAAGGTCACATTTTAAAATAGATGTTGAATAAATCAGATTCAGTGAGAAAATTGGATTTGGGCCTGCTGTGTGAACTGAACATTACATCCTCAAGACAGCGCTGGGTGAATGCTGATATTAAGTAGGCTACCCGTAATTTTTGGAAAAGTGAAAGTAGCAAAGAGTTTCATGCCCTCATTAGATACCTGCGTGGTTTTAGTTTTGACTGATTTGAGCACCAGAAGTAAAAAAATCTTTTTTGGTCAAAATTGCGATTTCGATTGCGCACATTTGCAAAATCACAAACTTGACCTTCAAAAAATGTCTTGGTTGGTTTCATACTCCTAGAGTTGGTAGCATTTTGTGACATTTAAGGAAAAAACCCAATCAAATAAATTAGTAATGTTGAATTTTTGCCTTGTGAACAGTTAAAATGTGTAAATACCTTCAGTTGAATGTAGTCGTCAGTCTAAACAGCACTTGTAAACTGCAAAATAAATAAATGGTTAAACCAAACTGCTGTCTTTATCCGTTAATGCTACAAAAACTGAGGGCAGTATTGTTGTATGACATTAGTATCAGACAGCCAAGCGTTAGCATCTGTCTGTCTGTTAGTTAGCCATTGACGGGGGATGAATTCACGGTCACAGCAGTCTCCAATCTGTCTTCCCTTCATTAATGACCTTGCTAATGACCGGAGTGGCCATCAGGCTGCGCGCATAATTGCACTTTCAGACAGGCTAGCCTTTGCATGACCTGACTCGCTCTCCATGCTGTGGCTTGTTTATTTACAGGAGTCTTTTATCATCAGTTTTGTGTAATGACATAAGAGCCTGACTGTTTTGTCCTAATATGTCCTAATATTATAAGCGTCTCTCATGCACTCTCAAAGCAGGACGAGCAGCTTTGCCAAACCCTGTCAAATTACGCTGTTTGCATGAAAACATCTAGGCCAGCAGTGCTCAGAATAAGGCTCTTACAGTCATACGGGGCTTCTCCAACTTATTGTGGTTGTTGCCATTGTTGTAGAAAGTCTAAATGTTGAGTTGTTGTTGTGGTTAATTTTACTGTAGCAGTAGTGTTGTTGTTGTTGTCGTCAGTGTGTGTGTGTATGTGTGTGTGTGTATATATATATATATATATATATATATATATATATATATATATATATATATATATATATATAGTGTGTGTGTGTGTGTATGTTTTGTATTTTTATGCTAAACGTTAAGTGTTTTAGAAGTTCTGATGATACCAACGATGCAATGAGCAACATGAATTGCAGCGTATTTTATCCTAACATCAACAGTAATACAACCCCAGTCAGAATCCTATTAATCCTATGTTAATTTGTTTCTGTACTGTATTACATTAGATGTTATTGCTGTATGTACATTTGTATTTAATCTAACTGTGTTGTGGTCATGGAGGGGGAGGGGGTGTAAGGCCATGGCTGAAAGAAAAACAGGGCAGGAAGGTATTGGCTGGACAAGGACTCATGTTTCTGGAGGGAGAAAGAGATTTCTGCTTTTGGACCAGACAAGTAATTTGACCGTGAGAGAGCAGAAAAGATGCCCCTCCTTCGCCCGCATTGATTTTGTGTGTGTGTGTGTGTGTGTGTGTGTTTGTGTGTGCCAGTGTGTGTGCATGCTCTGTCTGGTGGCGTCGGCATGTCTTAATCAGCTCCCTGTCTGGGGGCTCTATGGATCTCGTTTCAGCCCCTTTGCATCTTGGGTAACGGCACTCTCTTAGTCCGCTTGCTCCCTCCGGCCCCCGGCATCCTGCTCTCTACGACACAGTGGAGGATGATGGACTTTAATTATACTGAGGAGATGGAGCGCGATAACATCCACAAGGAGAAGCGAGCGAGGCCACTTAAAGAGATGCAAGAGTGCATTTTAGCCCAAAACTGCTGTTTGTTGTTTAGAGGGGTCTAAAGTGACTAAAGCTTAAAGGACGGGTCTGTTGTTTTCCAACTAATCTCCATCAGCCACTTTTGTGACAACAGTTTAATGTGCTGTACAAACTTCATTTGACACCAAGAGAAGAATTTACAACCAATAAAAAGAATAGAAAACCTGTTGACTGATTATAATACAGTTGTATTCAAACACTTATCTGCTTCTGGTCAGAGTACATGTTGCTTGGTGTCATTTAAAGTGCAAATAAGTGCATATAATCTATAGGGGACACACACTTTAATAGATAATTTTTGTTTAATTGGAAAGAAGAAAATGAGATTAAAATGTTGCCAATGAGCTTACAATGGTGCAAATGTTTGTAGAGTTAAATTCAACACGAGTAGAAACTGCACCAAACTGCATAGAAAAACACTATATTTAACTATTATTTAGCTTTCAATGTAAAAGATGTGTTCATATCTTCTTCAGACCTGTTGACTTAAGCAAGTGGCCATTGACCTCTATTGTAACTTCATTAAGAGTTAGAGACACATGTCAAATCCAACATCTGCTGTAATTGACCGGACACCACAGATGTGACTGATGGCGATTAGGTTGTAGTATTCCTGGAAGTCCACGTTAGCCCCCCAGTTTTGCCGCTAGCTTGTGAACGAGGACTGAGGTTGGGAAATATTTGGCCTGTGTAGCTTTTAGTCACCGTACCAGTAATATGCAGTTGTTTATGCCAGATCCATTTGCGGTTTCATCATCATGCTAAACCTCACTCTGACGAGCCTGCTCCTGATCATCCCGGCTTGCTCTTAATGGCAGCAGTTTTATCGCCACCCCCCTTCCTTCCACGGCTGCCACTTCCTGTCTGAACAAGAATGGAATGATAGGAACTTCACGCTGCCAGCGAGTTTCTGGGCCCGGCCTTTACTGAATTCCCCCTTTCGTACGGGTTAAGTCGAAGTCTAGACTGGGTTTTAATGACTGTCACAGCTGGTCCCTTGGCCAAAAACCCACTCACAGCTGGTGGTGCGCTAGCCCACCCCACCCCCCAGTCCTGTTCCATATCTGCTCCAGCCCCCCCCCACTGCAGATCCAAAAAGCACAAGGTTTTAGGGGGTGAGGGGCGTCCAGTCCCCCCCAAACCGCCCCCTCCACACACACGCTCACCCCAGCCGTGCTCTTTGTTCAGACACAGTCAGCCCAATCCCTCCTCATGTCTGCCTAATCTCCACACAAAGGGCCAGTGTAAGGCCACCAATTATGTGCGTACGAGAGCAGAGTTCACTTAGCCCGGACCGTGCGCTCTCATTCGTGCTGCATTGGGAGCCATGCACACCCAGATACAACACTATGCACCACATTTGGCCAACTTCGCACAAACTCTGACTGTGCTTTCACAGTTTATGCACAATCCTTTCAGCTCTGCAGGTTGTCGCGCACTGCTTCAAGGCTGAGTTGATTTCAATAGTCTCCCTCCAAATTGTGATAAATGGCAAATTGCTCACTTTGTGTTTCATTTTTTGTTCACGAATGTCTGTGGATACAGTTATATGCCTTAGAGTTACTGTGCCCAAGTGTTAAAATAGATTTATTTCAAAATCTTTGTTTATAGCCACTGGCAAGACATTCTGAGCCTGGGTTGCGCTTACTGTATTTCAGCGGCTTCCTATTTCACCAGTTTGCTCTGCCTGCTATTTGATGTCATCAGATGACACATGACATCACCAAGCAGTGTGCAGTGAGCGGGAAGTTGCTGTAATGCCCGCAGTGCCCATTTACAGCATGTCTAACGGCCTTTTATCCTTTTCTTGTTGATGGCACTGTTGTTTAGATTGGTTTTGGTTGAGAGAGATACAGAGCTCTGTTGTATGGGATGGTGTTTTTGAAGAACATGACCAGTAGACCTGACCACAGCCCACAACTGGTGTCCCGCAGGCCACAAATGTACAGCACATCCTCATTTACTGTGGTTTAACTCCACACTCAGACTTCAGCAGTGCGTTCACCACACAGCAACAGGCTAGGACTGGAGGGCATGTTTGACATCTTTGTAATGGAGTGTCAGTCATCGGTTTGGTGTGCGTGACTCTTTGAGTGCGAAGGAGTAGTAGGACAAGACAGTTCATCAAAGATGTTCTATAAAACCCAACGATAATCATAGTAATAACCATGTGCGATTATGGTTATGTGGGAACAAAGCATGTTTACCTGAATAGTAACCACTGTATTTCTACCCTGTAGGGTAGTAACGCATCTGATAGCTGACTTTTACACTGAGCACTTAAGTACACATTCTTAAATCTATCTTTACTCACTGTCCTTTTTATCAGCTCCCCTTACCATATAGGAGCACTAGTTCTACAGTTACAGACTGTAGTACAGGCTGTTTCTCGATGTGCTTTGTTAGGGCCCTTTTACCCTGTTCTTCAGTAGTCAGGACCCCCAAAGTACAACAAGTGAGCATTATCCAGGAGTGTTGGATCCTTCTCAGCACTACAGTATAAGTGGATTAGAAACAGCAGTGCTGCTGTCCACTGTCCACTCTATTGTCCATTCTATTAGACACTCCTACTTTGCTGGTTCAACTTATAGATGTAAAGTCAAAGATATGTAAAAAAAAATATAGCATATTTCTTGCTGCACCGTTGGTTGGTGGACTATTCTCAGTGACACTGAGGTGTTTGAGAACTCCAGATTTACGCGTTGGTCAATTTGGATATAACGAAAGTGGAATCTGCATTAGAATTGGTAATAAAACTCTGATCAGTGCACCTCTACTGATAACATGAGGGGATGTTTGAATCCCTAGCCTTTCCTAGAAAGGAGTTTATAAATGTTCTTACAGCTTCATTAATAATGAGGTTGTTGCTTTTCTTCGCTAGTCACTCTTTCTTGTGCCCAGTTCGGTAATCGCTCCCCTCCCCGGCCTGGTTCAGGGTGACTTAGTGCAGCCTAAGTGTACTGTATGTGCTCTATTAGTGCAGTGATTAGGAGGATATGGCACAGAGTTGTTTTTCCCACTTTATCTGGGCCTGGTCACCTCTGTGTAATATGCAGGAAATTCCTTGTGCATGTGAACAGTTAAGTTGGATCCGCTCCACTGGCAGTTACTGGCAGTACACTTTTTTTTTTTCTTTCTTTTTCTTAAAGAACAGCCATTCGACATGTACTAAGCACTGCGCTATCTCCCACTTTTGTTTTCCTTCTCACTCTATTTTGTTTTTTAATCCTTTAAGTTTTATGATATTGACCATTGATAATACAACATTTCCAAAGGTCTCAAATCAGATGGACCGCTAATGATAGCAAAAAGATTAAAAACACTATCTCTTGCACTAATATGGAAGGGTGCGGTCAAACCACTTCTGTATCATGCGTTGTGCAATGTGTGTGTGAGAAAGGCAGAGGAAGTGCTGTGACTAAGATCAATTTAGTGAACCCAGCCCCTGTGGAGTCCAAAGGAAGCAAAATGAGGGTGAGAGAGTGAACGTGATTGTGCGGTTATGTATTTAGCTCTTTGCGAGGTTTTACCTTTTTTTTTGTAAGCCTTTTGGTTAACATTAGAGGGATTAATGTATATATTTGGTTCTGGCTGCAGTTCAGTATGTGCTCATGATCATTACCTTATCTTTCATAACAATTTTTGATAGTATAATATTTTTGTAGAGATATACATATTGAAATGTTTTGAGTGAAGGACTGGAGTTGAGAACACTGCCATAGAGTATTCCAGCTTTTGCTTTGTGTATAGTCCTGCATTGCCAGATGCTGTAGGGAGAGTCTGGTACTTTTCAAGGCCAAGAACCGGCTACTTCTGCAGGAAAAGGACATTTGACTGACATGCAAAACAACCAATCACAAAACTGCTATTTGGCACAGCGTATAAAAGAACATGAAGACTTGACATAAACAGTCCCTCTGGAAACACAGAGCTATATGATTGGAGTCTGTGGCTGTGACTACCTCGATTGACGTGTTTGCTCTACGGGTCCTCCTTCACGTGCCCTACAATAGCTGTGGGATGAACTGCAGTCAATATGACTCCAGATACCTGGGACACTCTACCAGAACCTTATGGAATTACTCCCAACTGCTGTCAGCGCCACACACGGTGATTACTCTAGATATTAATAATGTGACTCAACAGAGTATGTATATTATATTAAGGAAATATAATTACTATTGCTAGAATAGTCCATAGCCTATGCCACTGTTTGTCCACCCTGGCCTCGGAAGTCTGCTGCCCTGCTCCCAACACTCCCAATCCGACTATTCATCTCCCAAATAACCTCTTATTAATTTAACGTGGCTGTGTTGAAGCAGAGAAAGCACTAACATGTCCAGGACAGTGAGTCTCCAGGACCAGGCTTGAGAAACACTGGCCTATACAGCAATAGAAAATTCAACGCAAGTACCTTCTTCTGCGATAGGTATACACACTGTTTGTGTGTGCACTTTCATGCAAACGTGTGTTGAGTACAGGATCTGCTATTAAAAGCTTGTACAAACACCAGAGGCCTGAGAGTGTGGAGAGAGGGAGACCTGAAAGAAAAGAAAAGCAGGGATTAGAATGGGCCGTTTCGACATGGAAAAACTCCTGACATTAAAGAACCTTTAAAGCTCCAGAACCCAGATCTGCTAGTTTTTTGTCCCTGGGCCTTGTTGTCGTCATGCATTACAGTTCTCAAGTCCTGTTATTTTAAAGCCAGAGCAATTTGTTCTAAGTGGCCCACCATTGTTGGTGGCTGAGCGCTGGGGCTGATAAGGACCAGGGTGTGAGTGAAGCGTGACGGCCAGCCCCTCTCTCCCCCGCCATGACCTCAGCTACCCCTCTATGTTTTCCAGAGACACACAGATCCCCTCCCACCCCACCTCTAATACCCCCCGCTCTAATACCAGGCCGCCCGCCTGCTTGCTCGCTTGCTGGGGGAGACACGTAAACACATGCCAGCAGTGACAGCTCAAAAATAGAGTTACAAAACCTGGCCCGCATGCCAGCACCCTGGAACATGTCTGATGCATGCCCTTGAAGATGAACACCGTCAGCTTGTTACTTAAGCTGAATGAACACCCAACGTGTTTTTGAAGTCTTGAAGTAGGCTAGTGGGCTTTATCCTGGATTAATATGCTTCAGCCTGACACTCGCACAGCAATCTACTTAAGTTTTATATCTGGCCTGTGGGTTTTTTTTCATGGTGGGTAAATGTGGTGTAAATCTGTGACCTCACAATATTTCATATATATTTTAGTAGACTATAATCTCAATTTATGCTGTAAATTGATGTGGATTATTTTTACAATCTTACAAATATCTATTTTTTCAAATTACAATGATGTCACTGGAGAAGATGTTTACCTTGTAGTGGATTTGATACAGTACAGCAGTACATCAATCTTTCATAAATGTTTGAGGCCATTCTGAAGTGAAACAATTATTTTTTGACTAGGAATAATTTGCTGAATATTATTCTAATCAACCATAAGTGGTCCTACCATTTCAAAACCAATGTTTTTGTGTCGCTAGCTTTAAGACTACAAATTGTTATTCATCACCGCTCATGAATGAGCAGTATCGTCATATTAAAAGGTTTAATAAAGTCCTGAGCCCTGATCAAGCTTGTTTCTTTATTTGTCTTCCGTACATCAAAATGTATTTAGTTTGCAGGCTGATAAAAGGGGGGGAGTGCAGGGCTCTGGGGTGCTATGCCCAGAGCAGAGTGCTGCCGCAGTGATCCAGTTCGGCCTGTCCCAGGGCAGTTTCAGCTTTTCATGGTCTGTTTGGGTTTATCTGCATTGGCGGATTCGATTTCATGTTATGCAGCCTGGTGGTAAACTGGTGGCTGCATTCATGGCCTCAGCTTGAACTAACAGTGACATCGACAGCGTGTTTTGAGGTGTAGGCATTGCTTGCCCCCTGGTGGACACACCAGAGAGAGAAAGCTCAGATAGAAGAGGATATGTCCCAGTCTATTGGGTTTTTTCATGATGTTAACTTTTGACAATATATATTTTTGCATCTGTATAGCGGAACCTCTTAAAACATGACCACTTTCAGTCTCTCTGTCACTTAAAATTAAATAAGCTGTTTGTGTTTAAAGACTATGGCACTGATCAATGTTTTTGATTGGCTGCCATGTGTCCTATTCATAAAGCAGTTCACTCTGTTTAACCTAAATGTCAGTGAACAGGCCTAAAAGAGGTGACATGTTAATGTTAGATTTTATGATGTCTCAAAATCAGCACATTTGAAACAGGATGCTTTTGCAGCATAGTTTCCATATATGGGCAATTTGGACTGAGGAATGAAGACTATGCTTCGGGAAATGTTGACGTACAACACTAGACTCTTATTTACTCTTTCGTTTTCCCTAAAGTAAAAAAATAATACATTTTTATTGTGCAAGTATGATGAACTTCATTTAGCAACCCTATTATTATTTTTAATTGACATAAAAAGTAGCATTAAAATACTGTGTATCGATCACAGTTTATTCATGTATTTATTAATTTTTTTTTATATTGTGCATCATTTAGAAATACAAGCTGCCCTGTCATCGCATCAACATGTTATGGCTAATGGGCCTATAGAAATCCAAAATGCCCTTGTGAAATTAGGCATTATATTTTTTTAAGATGCAGTACTGCTGATTAAAATTATTAAAAAATAAATCCTATGACATGTTGTGTTTTGACATTGTTAGTAGGATACAACACAGACATCTAATTGTTTTTTGATGCAGCTCCCATCAGAGTACCACTTTATTAGACTGTGTTAATAGAGTGTTTATAAATGGTTTAACATTAGTGCATTAACAGTAATTAATGGTGAGCCCACATTCACCTATATAATTAAAGTTTTTGCTGGTGACTCATCTTTCTTTGTCTTCTCAGTCAGTGAGCATTAAACCTGCTGGCATCATCAGATCATTCATATTCATAATTTGTTACTGCTTACTGTTACCTTTTTAAACTTGTTTGTTATGACTTATTTAATAATGTTTAAAATTTTTATAACAATCATTCATAAGCTTGACATAAGTGAAGCTTTGTTGTACAGTGGTATAATGCAGACTTTGGAGAAAATAGTATGTCTTTAGACAGCCCAGCCTTTCAGTTCAGTGTTTGAACTTGTGTTCTTGTCTGTAATTCTCTGCTTCTCTGTTTCTCTCTGCAGCTCTGAAGTGTAACTGCACGAACTGTGAAAAGAGTGGCTATGAGTGCGAGACAGACGGGGCCTGCATGGCCTCAACCTCCTACATTAAAGGCCAGGAGCAGCATGTTCGTATCTGTATTCCCCGTGAGAATCTAATCCCACCTGGACAGCCTATATACTGCCTGAGTGCTGAAGGGGTGCTCAATACACACTGCTGCTACACAGACTACTGCAACAGCGTCAACCTGCAGGTCCCTAATGGTGAGTGTCTGAGCTGGCGTTATTGCTTCAGGTGGTTTGCATATCATGTTTTTAATTTGGTGCTTTATTGCCTCTTGCCTGCGGCAATGTCTCTTTTTAACTGGCTTGAAACTGCTCCTTTAAAGGAGTTTCACAGTGTGGTCCTCTGACTGAGGTCCATTAGTGTTTAATAACAAGATAATGTGTTGGCGCTGTGGTAAAAATCTTGTAACTGGATAAAATTGGGGTTTTTTTTGCCTCCAGGCTCACAAAGGAGTTCTACAAAAATGGATTGCATGAGCATACAAAGAACAGACATCCATTAAAGGGCCCATATAATGGAAGCCAAATTTCCCTAGCTTAATTCTGGTTTCATTGACTCGCATTGAAAGTAAAAGCAGTTTTTAGCCTCTGCTGTATGGTTGCCATTTTGGAGATATGAATTTTTGTATGACTATGAGATTCAGCATCTCAGTTTTGGGATCTGCAGTTTACTCCTTGGTTTTCCAGTTACTGGTCTCCTAAATCTAAAAGCAGACTCCAGTGTGTTTCTTGTTTCTTTTTAATGGTGAATTAAGAACTTCTTGCCAAGTGGTATGTTCACTAGAGATTCAGCATGCACGTTTCTGGGCGCTCTCAATCTGGTTCATAAGGGCTTGCCAGACTTATGTTAAGGTCAGTCTAAGGTGGTCGCCCTGACTGTTCTCAGCTCCCTCAGTAAGCGTAATTATGGTAGCAGCTGTAAATTCTATTATATCACCATGCCAAGTCCAAACTCCCAGTTTTTTCGTCTGTTAAACTATTTGAAAACAGCAGCTGCCTTTTACACCATGTAAACATTTCATAACAAATGACATGAAAACACAAGAAATTTAAAAAGAGCACATTTACAAAGCATTTCTCCTGTAAAGTTATTGTTTCTGACGCGTGTTTCCAGTGACATGCTATTCAGTTAAAAAACATACTTCTCACAGATTTAAATATCATGACTGATATGTTGCACATAAGGTTTTTTTCCTCTTTTTCTTCTGCAGGAGTTCCTTTCCCTGAAAGCTTGTCAGGCTCGGCAGGTACCTGGGGTCCAGTGGAGCTGGTGGCAGTGATAGCAGGTCCAGTCTTCCTCGTCTGCCTGCTACTGATAGTAGGGGTGTTTCTATTCCAGCACCATCAACGCACATACAACCACCGGCAGCGGCTGGATGTGGAGGATCCATCCTGTGACCACTTATACCTGGCCAAGGACAAAACTCTGCAGGACCTGATTTTTGACCTGTCCACTTCTGGCTCTGGCTCTGGTTTGTCCTACTATCATCCTTCTTCCAAATGTTGATAGAGCAGTAGTCACCACCCACCATTTACTTTCTTGCACAGTGTTGTTAACACTGTATCAAACATGCAACAGTAATGCATCTGATCCAGCCAGTCAGAAATTTCTGAAAACCTTCGTTAGCTGTAGATGGTAGGACCAGGACGGGTGACCACATACTTAGAACAGTTATTAAGGGGGGGGGATCTTTGGCACTTGGATGCAGCTCACTTTTTGATGTCTGTCCTACAGGTCTGCCTCTGTTTGTACAGAGGACAGTAGCGAGAACCATTGTTCTTCAAGAAATAATTGGAAAAGGCCGCTTCGGAGAGGTATGGAGGGGCAAGTGGAGAGGGGGGGACGTGGCAGTGAAGATTTTCTCTTCCCGAGAAGAGCGCTCATGGTTCCGCGAGGCGGAAATCTACCAGACCATCATGCTCCGGCATGAGAACATCCTGGGCTTCATTGCTGCTGACAACAAAGGTGAGCAGTGGCGTGTTACTTGCTGCTTTAATTACTTTAATGTGCCGTGCCAACACACTTTCATCTCTTTCAAAGATTAAATCATATCAGCAAAGATTATCTCTAGAGAAATTGAATTGCTCTGATTTCTCCATTTCCTTGTTTAGACAATGGCACATGGACTCAGCTGTGGCTGGTGTCGGACTATCATGAGCACGGCTCTTTGTTTGACTATCTGAACCACTACTCTGTCACCATCGAAGGCATGATCAAATTAGCGCTGTCAGCGGCAAGTGGACTTGCGCACCTGCACATGGAAATTCTCGGCACACAGGGTAAACACGGAATATTAACAATATGCTTTTTACACTACTAATTAAACCTTGTTTGTCGCATGTGCTGATGTCATTCAGTAATGATGCCGGATTAATCTGGTTATTTGGAAACACAGACCGCTCTCGTTGTAATCAGATTTGTTTGAATGGCTTTTTCCACAGGGAAGCCAGGCATTGCACATCGTGACCTGAAATCTAAAAACATCCTGGTAAAGAAGAATGGCACCTGTGCTATAGCAGACCTGGGCCTGGCGGTCCGACACGAGTCCGTCACAGATACCATTGACATTGCCCCCAATCAGAGGGTGGGGACTAAAAGGTACCAATTCACTGGTATACCACACATTCGTCAAACACTCATGGTCCAAATTCATGTCAAAATAAGTTTTGGTTGTTTTTTTTTTTTTTTTTTTTAACAAGTCAGATTTTGACTAAAGTTTGTTATTCCTTCGATTATTTTGGGGATATGAGAAAGTTATTTGAGTTTGTTATGCAAGTTTAAGAGAATAATCTGTTTAATAAACAAATCTCTCTCTCTCTCTCTCTCTCTCTCTCTCTCTCTCTCTATCTCTCTCTCTCTATATATATATATATATATATATATATATATATATATATATATATATATATATATATATATATATATATATATATATATATATATTAGTATGAGACTGACTGTATATACTTGTGTTGCTGTATAAGGCTTTACCCCATTGTTGGCATTATGACTTGACCTTCTGGTTTTCTCTCTGTACTCCAGATACATGGCGCCAGAGGTGTTGGATGAAACCATCAACATGAAGCATTTCGATTCATTTAAGTGTGCTGATATCTATGCTTTAGGTCTGGTGTACTGGGAGGTAGCAAGACGATGTAATGCTGGAGGTAAGAGACAAAATCTGTGCTATGTGAAGAATGCTGGTGTGGTCTCTTTAGGATTTGCACCTTTCACGGTTTTTAATCAATGGACAGTGTAATACAGAAAATTAGACTGTTTAACAAAATCTGGTCATGACCTGTTCCATTTATTTCTGTCCTTTAGGGATACATGAGGAGTATCAGCTGCCGTACTTTGACCTGGTGCCCTCTGACCCCTCAATAGAGGAAATGAGGAAGGTAGTGTGTGACCAGAGGCTGCGGCCCAACGTGCCCAATTGGTGGCAAAGTTACGAGGTACTTTTTACAAATATATATATATATATATATATATATATATATATATATATATATATATATATATATATATATATATATATATATATATATATATATATATATACTCTTTAATGTTCCAGTAACCAATATGATGATACAGATAAGCATTACCTAACCAATCACGAGGCTAATGATTTCTGTCCCCACCTACACAAAAGTTTTGTATGCCTCTCTGCTGTCGATCAAGCTGCTCGTTAGCCACACCTACACAGTTCTCAGACAGATCTGATCAGAACTTTTTGAGCTGTTTTATTATATTTATCATATATCTATCTATAAATGTTTGTTTTATATAACAGTCAAATTTAGTATCATACAAACAGTTTTATTAATATACTTTGTTTTCTGAGTAATTAAGTACTGATAATATCCACAATATGCACATAAGAGTGATATCCAAAAGTTTGGGCACCCTGGTATAAGATAAGTAAAAATAAATTGGGGCATTCTTCAGATTACACATTCATACAGATTTTACAAGACTAAAACAAGGATTCAGCAAAATAGCTGTTGTACGCAAAAACATTGCTGAATAAAATTGTCTTATGTAAGTTTGCTCTCTGCAGAGGATGTAAACTTATTTTTGTTTAGAAAATCAACAAAATATGCAAGTCTGTGTTTAGAGTTTTGCATATAACTTTTAAATTTACTGCAGTCGTTTCTTTTTTTAATCCATCATTACCCCATAGGTTATTTATGCATGTTTGTGTGGGTATTTCAGCATTTCACTTGCTGTTCCAAATCAAAAACTGGTGATTTTAGTGGTCAGTAAAATTGTCCCAGTGCCCATATAATGATACATTTTTCACATACATAGACCCTACAGTTGTTATGCTGTAATGCAGGAGTGTCCGTGTTATAGTCAAAGAGTGGTCTAAAATCTCAGGGCACTGGTGCATTCCTTAGCAGACAGGATTGCTGCTGTCAATAAGGCAACTAGGCGCTTATCCGTGTATTAGAGAAGAAATTATGCGTGACTCATTTTTGTCTGGGAAGCTTATTTCCATAATGCTAGTCATCATGAACGGGACCAGAATGTGCCTGAACTCTTGTGTCCGTGTTTGTGTTCAGGCGCTGCGTGTGATGGGGAAGATCATGCGCGAGTGTTGGTACGCTAACGGAGCGGCCAGGCTGACGGCCCTGCGCATTAAGAAGACTCTGTCCCAGCTGAGTGTGGAGGAGGATGTAAAGATGTGAGGTGCTTGCTGGGCGCTGTGGCGCCCCCTACAGAGACGCACAATCAAAAAGAGCGAATGAGGGGAAAAAAGACTTGACATAAAGCCACCTGCCAGTTTCAGCCACAGTTTTAACGTTTTTAAAGTTGTGACGAGGACTACCTCACCTTTTTAGCCAAAACTACTGAAAAAAAAGGCCACTCCAGCCATCCTTCATTCCCTCCACCGGATCCTAACCTGAAGCCCTCCATCCTGTCCAGCTGTGTCCAATTCTATGGCCTCAGCATCTGCCTCCCAGCCTAAACACAACCCACCTACACTCCGTGGACTACCTATGTTTTTTTTTTATTAAGGCAGGAATTGTAATGAACTGTAAAAGGGTTGTTGTTTAGTTTTTTCTGACCACTTCGTAATGGGCTACGCTGTGTGACTGTTCTAAAGAGTGTGGTTCTATATGCATTAGAATTCTGGGTATCCAGCAGCTCGTACAGCACAAACTGTCCCTGCTGACCGTCCTGTTAACTGCAGGAGTTCATTGCTGTTTGAGAGCTTAATGCAAGTTGCTTGGTTGGATAAAAATCATGAGTCACGTGTTGAATCGTGATTCACCTGATTCATTGTCACTAAATGCTCAGTTACTGTAAAGTGGCATGGTTTGTATAAGCGTTAAGCTCAATGTTGTTGTTTTACAGCACATTTTTTGCCCCAGTATATTTATTTAGGTTAGAACTTTGACAGAAAATGTAGCTGTTGAGGACACTGTGAGATGAGCCCATTAAAGTTATGGCCATTAATGATACTAATGATACTGAGAGCAGTGAGCATAGCGGTCTCACTCTATGCCGTACAAAAACCAGGATCATGGCAAGCTATGTAGCATAATTACAATTGTGTGCTGTGCATTTTTTTTCCTTTTTTTTTTTTTTTCAGCCGCCACTGATTTATTTTTTTCATTTTAAGCTGGGAGAAATTAGCCTGTAGTATGTCCATCTTACTCAGATGATCAACTGCACTATGGTTTTTTTTTTTGTTTGTTTGTTTGTTTGTTTTTTGGTCTGGCTCCTCTAGCAGGATTAGACAGCTGTTTGTAAACACAAGTAAGCATCCTGTAAATGGTTTGTGTAAAATAGCGCCTCTCTCCGTTTGCTTATTTATAATATAGCCTTTCTAATCTGCATCTTTCTATGGTCTATTTTCATTATACATTTTGTAGTTTGAATTCAAGCCAACTAGAAGGTACTACTGAATATCTGATTGCATGAACGGCATCTCTCCACAGCCTGTAAGAGTTTATCCTCAATATCTGCTCCATCAAATCAAGTCTGGCACACTCGGAAAGCTAAATTCAGGTCCCAGAGGAAGTTTTAGAATACTAAAGTCAGTGTGCACACAAATGCAATGTAAGCATCAGAGAAAGTTACACTCTTCAACGTTATTATTATTATTATTATTATTATTATTATTAACAACAAGTCTATACATGATTCATAGCAGCTATTTAGCAAATGAATTATGAATGTGTGCATTTACATGATGGGCGTCTGTATCTTAAAAATTGCTGTCTAGATAAAAACATACATGACAGTTGCTTCACGGTGAACTTTCCGCATCAAAGTTTCTAAAAGCTCTAAAAATGTGACTGTCCTTTTTGTGAAGGTGCTCTGTGTCCAACACTGGGATTTCAGTCTTGACTAATACAAAGAAAGACAGTAGAGGAAGAAGGACTAGTCAGTTCCACCTTTATTTAAGTCTCTTTGCTTTTGTGCGTGTGACATACTGCAAACTAACTAATACCTAGGACAGCAGGAGATGTATAATAAGGGGAATTCCAATGGTTTTTCTAAATTTCTGAATAATTCAGCCTTTGAGGCATAGTCATTCAGAGTTGTTTTAGTGTGAAATGGTTCTTTGTAGAAACATTTGTTGAGGTATAAATGTTACAAAAGAGTATTTCTTTGGGTCTAGTTTGCCTTACAGCACCTTGTATGTATCCCTCTGCCATGCATGAATTCCAATAAATTAATTGAAATACATTTAAAGCCAAAACTTGGAACACTTTAAAACTCATCTTTTTTACTATTACTATACATATATTATACATATATACATATATATAATAATTTTCTGTGGGAGAGGTTTTCAGAGGTGGACATCTGGTTCGTATCACCACCTCTTGTGAACAATTCTGACTTGTTTTAGAAAGAAGAGTTTCACACAGAACCACTCTGAATGACTGTGTTTACATTTCAGCCATTTTAAATATGCTGAATTTTTGATCAATCTCTTTAGTTTCCCTTTAAGCCACTTTCTGGAAGAGCCACCCTTTTAGACCAAGTGGCCAGCGATGGTCCGGTCCATGTTTGGTATGTTGGTTACGTTTTCTGCTGTTTTAAACGGTCTGCATTTTAAACCATGTTAAACGCAGCTGTTTTGGGATTTGTTGAAATTGTACATATATAATACATTTTGTTTTCTTATCTTCATGGTGGTGTCTTTTTAGTTCTTGTTCTTTTTTTTTCTTTTTTTTTTATCTCCAGCCACCCATACACACAACCATATGCAAAGTCTGAACACCACTGGGCAAAACACAGGTTTTGTTGATTTTCTAAGTGAAAATAAGTGAACACATCCTCTACAGGCAATAAATGTATATCAAAATTTGAATTTGTTTGCTTAACATTCTGCCAAAAAGGGGGTAATATGCCTTTGCACAAGCCTCCATTTGTGTTTCATTATTATTTTACCAAATTTATTACACAAAAATTAACAGTACTGGTACAAGTAAAAATGCATTAAAATGGACAGAGGTGTGTTTTCTGTAAAGGATGCGTTCATACACAAAGGTTAGATTATATTTTGTAACAATTTTTGAAAGAGTGTGTTGTGCTGGTAAAGGTGGATCACACAGTAGTGCTCCTGGAGTTTTTAAACACTGTCCACCCCTACATTGACATACATAGTAAGATGATCCTCATCTATTGCTTAGCTCACATTAACCATCCCAAAACCCTCCAGGAATTCATCTGTCTCTCTTGATTACCCACTTCAGAACGTATGCACACAATTACAATTGCCCATATCAAAAAAAGTAAAACATACAGAAACAAGGCATCATTTTTTTCACATTGTCAAGTAAAATACACCAAACAGTCCGCATATAATTTCTAAAATTAAAATAAACACGCAGAACGATTTGTTAGGTCCATACCAACGTTTTTCCATATCATTACAGCTAGCCCTGTTTAGCTATGATACGTGGCTAGCACTAGCTAAAGTTAACAGGAAAGCCAAGCTGCCCATTTTCCATAGAAAAATAAATGACGTGCGTAACATACGGTATTTAATAAAAAACGTAGCGATACATTATCGGCTTTGACTACCTTTGAGCGACACCGACACACTTAGGCTATGGATACAAAGATATATGATTAAAATTTAATAACATGTACTGAGGTAAATTATACTTACGGTACATGAGCTGCCTCAGAGCTCGCGCGAGAACCAAAAAAGAAAAGGGCGCGAATTAGTCAGGCGGTGTTCTTCGTTGCTTTTTACGGCAGTTCAAATAATTCAGAGATTATTTAAATAGCTTAAATATAAAAACATTAGCACACTAACAAAGATAATTCAATGATATTTAACAAGTTTAAATAATGACACGGTTTATTTATTTAATCGTTTTAGACAGTAATTATAGTAATAGTAATAATAGTAGTAGTAGTAGTAATAATAATAATAATAATAATAATGCAGTCATTACTTAAGATGTCATTATTATTATCATAGATAATTATAATTTTTGTAGTAGTAGTCTAGTTGTAATAACTAAACTGTTTACTTAATAAATGCTAAAAAATAAACTCCAAATACATGTATGAATGATATTATCTAAGTTAAGCACAGTATAGATCATCTCCAAAGCAACTAATTCAACAGTCCGCCAACAATAACGGTACATGGCCATGGTTGGGCCATATACAGGGAGCCGCATTCACGCCGGAGCCTCAGTCGATTATATTCATTTATGTGTGGGTCTCTGTTACCATCTATATGGGTTATAATGTAAAAACGTTTGACTATTGATTATTGAGTTACTTTTCCCCCCACGTATGATTTTAAGAGCTAAACTAGCATTACCAGCCCATTAAGAACTACTGCCTGCCCCTCAGTTCAGACTGGCGGACCACTAGACGCTGCTCCAGGGCCCACAGGTTGAGAAACCCTGGCTTACACCAACAGAACAGTACAGGCCAGAGTGCTCGACTTTACTGTGGGGATCCTGTGGCTGTGTAATGATGGCAAGGTTTTAGTCCCATTGTGCCCTGCAAACCAATACCAAGTTATTCTGGCAGATCACACTTGTCTCCCCACCATCCACAGGGCACGAGGGGTCACTAAATGGTTCAATAAGTATGAAAACCATGGACCAGGTCTCCACCCAGTTGAACAACTGTGAGAGACTTTGGACAGACATTAGTGCTCTCCAGCAACATCAACACACCCACTGATGGATCTTTTATAAGAAGGCTGATGCAGCCCTCCAGCAGAGTGGAATCTACTTCAGGGTCCACAGCTGCTGTTCTGGTAGTCCCACACTCTTTTTTTAATATATAGTTTTATTAAAGACATTAGAGTACAACATTCTGAATGGAGATTCGGCATCAAAAGGAAAACTAAGTCTAGGGCACTTAACCCCCCAACCAGTCAGCAATAATTCCAAATAAAACATTATTATATTTAAAATGCATTTTATTTTCCTTTACAAGAAATAAAGCAGAGACAAAGAAAATGGAAGAGGGAAGGGAAGGGGACAGCTGTATATAAAGTGATGCAACCTCTGGCGTCATCAAAAAATATGTACAATTCAAAATTATATCCATACAAAACATGCCACATACAATAAAAATGATCATTTATCTTCCTAAAAGTAGCTCTGCTGTACAGATGCAGCATCTTTTTTAAAAAGTAGGTTGGGTTAAAAAAAAAAAGAAAAAGAAAAAAGAAAATCAGCAATCTATTCTTTATTAAATTAAAGGATATGCAGAGAGATCTTAAATTAAGATATTCTAACCGATCAGAAGGTAGGAGTTAGGCTAAAATCCAGTGAGCGCCTGTGAGCTTTAGAATCAACTTCCCTCGACAAGATACACACAACAGATAGAGTTCACCAGTTCTGCTACTAGTCTCGCACGGTCTTCGTTCCAGGCAAAAATCACTTCAGAGTGCAATTCTCTCTCTCTCTCTTTCTCTCTCTCTGGTAGGTACGGGGATATCGCTGAATATCAAAGTCGTAGCATACACTGGCTATATTGCCATTTCACAAGTTATATAAACACGTTCACTTCTACAGGGAGGAAAATAAAATAACATGACACTAATTTCAAAAACAGCATCATCTCAGGACCTTCTATTTAGAGAATTTACTCATCAAATGGTAACCAATTCAAGGACAGGTTTCAGTATTTCAGGTATTTCACAAGCAGTAGCATAAATAATAGTAAAAGAAGAAATATATGTGAACAATATTACATAAATACACAAATGCTATGCACCATTCTACTGCTCTTTATTTTCTCTCCTTTTCCCAAAAATGACCGATTTGCATGATGAAGAAATATTAAATTCAGGACTACTTTCCAACGTGAAGCCCGTCTCGAATGTGGTCTCATTCACCTCAACCACTCATCCATGTCATCGGTGAACGCAAGATACCCAGCACACTATTTCTGTTAAACTGTATATGGTCTTATAGCAAAAAAACGCTAATAGAAAAAACAGGTAAATGCAAAAAACACTCTGATTCATATACATATCAAGATATTACTTCGTTTGCCATTTTACATATATTTATAGATATATACACATTTAATCTTTCTGATAAAATGATATCCAGTGGTTTTTTATTCCATCAATTTTATTTCTCTACAATTTTGATTTTATTGATTAAAAAGGAATTGGATAAAGAGCTTTTGCCCCGCCCCCTCTCCCACCCTACCCCATTATATACAGTTTGTACATCTTGCATTTCTTTTTACTGTGAGGTCATACGTCTGGGGAGGAAGGAACAAAGTAGTATGCGGTTCGTGGAGACTTTGTTCGGCTCCCTTCTCTTAAGGTTTTTTTTTTTTTTTTGTAACTGTTTTTTTAAATTACTTTAATATCAAAGAAGAAAAAAAACAAATGCCCTTTTAAAGTCTTTCTCTGCCATTGTTTCAAGCCTCCAGAAGACAGTGCCAACAGGTATCACACCACAATACAGGGATTACGTACACCGACTGTGGTCAGGCAGAGAAAGGTTCACTACAGTAAAGTTTACAACAGTCCACTAAGTATTACAGAGAGGAAGAGGCATACGAAGAGTTCTGGTTTGGAGTGATAAGCTCAGATGAAGACCTAATGAACATGGGCTGTTAGGAAGGGAAAAAAAAAAAACAAGACGAAAAACAAAATAGTAGTCTTGCATCATGATTATTAAAAAGCCTGAAGCGTTGATTGTTATCTCGGTCACAAAAAAAAACAAAAAAACGCAATCGCCTTCCAACTGCACCCATGATGCTGCTTCACTTCAAAGTTTAAGCTATGCGCTATTCTGATATTCATGGATTTGGTTGTGCGCTTGGAAAAGAATAAATGCAAGAAAAAAAGAAAAGAAAACCAAAAGCATGATCACTAGATGCGCTGAGGCAGTCAGTAAGGAAAAAAAATGGCTACATGAGGAGCTCTACAGTCGTTCGGACCAGGTGGCCTCCTAGACTCGGACACCCATTTGGTTCTCTGATTGCTCTAAATAATGCATGATCATAACCCAAACTGTCATATAGGCTTTGTAGTTCGTATATCGATGAGTTGCAATGGCTCACTACTGTAAATAATAAGCAAAATAGTTAGGAGCAAACCGGCTGCTTAAGTTTCCCTGCTTAACCGAGAAGGCAACTGCCATGACAACATTCTACCTTCCCCTTTCCACAGTAGCACTTAACAGTTTAATACAAAGCAGTCACTTCCCACAAACTCAATGAGGTAGACTGGGTCAACCGAACCCACCTTTAAACTCAATATAATAAAACATCTGGTGCCTTTTGAGCCACAGGTCAAATAGTATTTAAACTTTATATTATCTTACATCTTGTCCACCATAGATACATAGATGTGATCTGAGCCACTCCAGGATTGTCTTGCCAATATCCATGTTGTCAATCTTCACTGATGACTTGATGGGAGAGTGTTGTTCTGGGGTGACGGGGTGGTAGAAAAAAATAATTAAAATAAAAAAAAAATAATAATAATAACAACAAAGGAGATAATAGGTCCAAAGCTAAAGTGTATTAGTTCATTTCTGAGTACTTAAATGGCTTTAATCAAACTTTTCACTGAGTTCTACCCTAAGTGTATTGATATGATATAGAATCAGACATTTTGGTAGATGTAGAGAGGATTGATTCCAGCCAGAGTCAGCTTATTGGAGGGGAACAGTAGAGGAAGTAGGAAGGAGGTGCTTTTGGCAGAGGCGAGTTTTAACAGAACTATTCCAAGCACACCTTTGAGCTCGTCTGAAAAAGGCTGTGGCTTCATTTTTTACTCTCTTCAAAGCTTTGGCTCCTGATGTGAATAACAAAGTCTTTTCTTTCCACCGATGGAGAGTAAACGTGTTTCCCTCCTCTTGTTTCAGAACAGCTTATGATCTGGGTAAAAAGGTTAAATGAGGCTTTGGCGCAGACGTCATCTGGCACCAGGGCGCAAAAGGCGTGTCTCACGCTCTCGATCTCTCTCCCGTTAGTTCATCCATTTTCGGCAATTCCAGGCTCCGCAATGGCAGGGGATCTTGTGCTGATCGTCCTCGAAGTCGAACTGGTAGTCATACGTCAGCTTTTACACCATCAGGAACAGCATGCGACGGGGCGGGAGAGAGAAAAGGACACATTTTTAGAGGTGTCAAACAAACAGCTTAAAAAGTTTATTTAGAGAAGAACAAACTAATTTCTTACCTCCTCGCCTTTGGGGATTCTGCGGCTGGAAATGATTATGATCTTGTCCTCTTTGTCAAACGTCACAACCTCCGCAACGCAGTTGGGTGCACAGGAATGATTGACGTAGCTGGAAACGACAAAAGAAATTTAAGCAAGCAGTACAATACAGTATTCATTCACCACCCACTGACTACAGATTTAAATACAGATTATTCTTTAAATGCCTGTAAATTACTTTCCAATTTGTATGTTTTCTTTTGTATGTAGTCTTTACTATTTGATTATTTTGTCTGCAATGTTGCTGGCAGTGAAGCCATATTTTAAACAAGAAAGCCCTACAAGAAAGAAATGCTTGGACTTCACTACAGCCAACAACAACAAAGGTTGCAAAATTCGGACAAAATCTGATATGCTGATACAGTCAGTTCTGTGAAGTAAAAACTATTTGTTTTGGTATAAGTATGTGTGTACCAGAGGTGGGGGACTCGAGTCACATGACTTGATTCGAGTTGGACTCGAGTCACGATTTTAAGGACTTGAGACTTGCTTGATGAACCTCAAATCGATTGTGTATTTATTGAAATACAAAACAGCGAATATTAATACAATTAAAACAATCTGGAGTTAGAGCTTAATAATTTGAATGAATTGACTAGAGATTTGCGTGACTTATAGCCGAGACTCGAGTGGACCTGATTGAAGTTTTTCACACTGACTTGGGACTTGCTTGAGACTTGAAGGTTAAGACTTGAGACTAGCTTATGACTTGCACATGTCTGACTTACTCCCACTCTTGCACTCTTCAAAAATCAAATCAGAACCACTTTTTGCAGTGGTCTAAAATGTGGTCCAGACTTGGTTTTATAGATGGTTTCAGACACTAAAATTGGATTTCATAGTGTATTAGTGTCACTCGCAACATGACAACGACACCAAATCAAGCATGATGGAGTCGCTGGGACAGTACTGATGCATACGTCACTACCACACTAAACCAAAAAGATAGCTGGGTGATGTCTGGACAACACAAATCCGATCTAATCAATTGCAAGTAACGGTGTGGACCATCGTCTAAAAATATCTGATAACTGTTTACAACAAGGACAAACAGGAAAAAAAGAACAGTAGAAAGGAAGGAACTTAAACACAGTAAGCATCTTACCGGGCAGGGCCGCCAGTGAGGGTGGCATCTATTACATGTTCATTATTGATGCGGAACATGTAGATCCCACGATTCTGATTTGAAACAATAACACAAATCTCTCAGGTGATAAGGTAGTAACACGCAACACATACAGAGACACTTCTGGTCATGAGTAAAGTTGTTTTATTAAGACGTACCTGCTCCTCGTAGATTTTTTCCCGTCGGTTTGCCACTTCGTTACGAATGATGGTGCCAATGTACTCAATAACCATAGTGTGTTTTTCAAGGTCTTTCGCGGCGTACAAACCCAGCCCCTGGATACGGGAGCGAGCCAGGTACACATTGTTCTTCCACTCGGTCTTCAGTCGGCGGTACTGAGAAGACTTGGAGTGAACAAACTGCTTGCTGTAGGGTGTGTTTATCTCCCCCGTGAATGTGCTCTGGTAGGCTTTAGACATACTTGTGCTGTTCAGGGTATGAGGCCTGCAGGGACAGAGAACACACTAACTCAAATTCCAGACAGCTAGCACAAGAACTAATGATCAAAATAAGTTGTAGATTTATAGATTCAAAAGCGTATAGGTGAATCATTTCTGCATGTCGGTTTAAAGAACACATACCGTTTGCAATGTGTGAGAATCTTGGGCTCAGAGCGCGCACAACCAGTGGGATTAATCATGAGAGGAAGTTCCATAAGAGGATGGCGGCCATATCTGAATGTGTAGTACTGACAGTTCTCCACCCCTGGAAGCTATAAGTAAAAAATGGTTTTAAGTTCATTGTAAATTGATTTTTAACTTCTAACAGCCATTATCAGTAATGAGTAGAGGACAGCCACTGAAGTGACTTACCGATTCTGTAATGCGCATCACAGCATGGACTGTAAGTCCATACATCTCTTCTCCCTTCACATGATCAGCGAAGAGCTTCAGCATGGCTGCATCTTCACGCAGCTTGGCAACCTTCTGCACAATCTTACCCCAGATGCCTGAAAATGAAAAACAGCATGGTTAAAGTCATAGTTATGGATCCTAAACTGACAGGTCAGAGAGGTTTTTAAATATGATTCCACTGACTTTGGTCAATTTCAATATATAAAAGTATGTCATTCAGTATTAAAAACTACTAGAGGTATAAGAAAATATAAACACAGCACAGCTATGTTATGTTCTACTATACAGCATCAATTGTCAGAAATAGTATGGATTTCAATTCATACTTTACAAGCAAAGACTGGTGGCAGACAGTGGCTCATTTTGTGTTGTGTATAAATCCCTGACCACTAGATGGCAGTGCTGTAATCTATCTTCATCCATTAGACTTTCCCACTCTAACAAACAAGTAGCTTAAGCAAATCTACGTATAAAGTGGGGTATTTTTAATAGTATGACAATTTTCCTAAACTTAGACTTAAACAAATATAATAAATTGCAATATGCCTTTGCTTACAGTATTACCATATACTGAATCATAACCTCTGTATCACACATACCCCAAAAACAAGCCTACTGAAGATTACTTAACAACTCAACACTCCTTGAAGCAAGCATGTGATGATGTAGGTAAATGATATGCCAGATGCTATTTTTTTGCTAAATTATCTTAACTTAAAGGAGACACTCTGGCCAGCATAAATAAAACGTAACTTTATTCAGGTGCAGTAAACACATCTACCAGCCTAATGCACTATACTGCCAAAAGTATTCGCTTTGTCTGCCTTCACATGCATATGAACTTGAGTGACATCCCATTCCTAATCCATAGGGTTTAATATGATGTCGGCCCACCCTCTGTAGCTATGACATCTTCAACTCTTCTAAGAAGAATTTCCACACGGTTTATGAGAGTGTTTAGGGGAATTTTTTGACCGTTCTTCTAGAAGCACATTTGTTAGGTCAGACACTGATGTTGGACAAGAAGGCCTGGCTCGCAGTCTCCGCTCTAATTCATCCCAAAGGTGTTCTACTGGGTTGAGGGGACTCTGTGCAGGCCAGTCAAGTTCTTCTACAACAAACTCGCTCCTCCATGTCTTTATGGACCATCCTCAAACTGTTCTCACAAAGTCCAAGTTTTCTTGGTATGCTGAAGCACTAAGAGCTTCTTTAACTGGAACTAAGGGGCCAAGCCCAACTCCTGAAAAACAACCCCACACCATAAGCCCCCCCTTCACCAAACTTTACACTTGCCACAATGCAGTCAGACAAAACCATTCTTCTTGCAACCGCCTGACCCAGACTCATTCACCAGATTGCCAGATAGAGAAACGTGATTCGTCGCTACAGAGAACATGTCGCCACTGAATCCAGTGGTGGCATGCTTTACACCGCTGCATCCGATGCTTTGCATTGCGCTTGGCAGCTGCTCGGCCATGGAAATCCATTCCTAAAGCTCTCTAAGCACTTTTCTTGAGCTAATCTGAAGGCCACATGAAGTTTTGAGGTCTGTAGCTAACTCTGTGCGCCTCAGTATCTGCTGACCCCACTCATTTTACGTGTCCTACCACTTAGCAGTTAATTTGCTGTCGTTCTCAATCGCTTCCACTATGTTATGAATCCACTGACAGTCGACTGTGGAATATTTAGATGATAAATAATATTTAGAGGAAATTTCATGCCTGGATGCACAGATGGCATCCCATCACGATGCCACGCTGGAATTCACTGAGCTCCTGAGAGCGACCCATTCTTTCACAAATGTTTGTAGAAGAAGTCTGCATGTCTAGGTGCTTGATTTTATACACCTGTGGCCATGGAAGTGATTTGATCACCTAAATTCAGTGATTTGAATGCATGAGTAAATAACTTTGGCAATGTAGTGTACATTGATGCCACAATTGTCTATAAATTAAGAATTCCCAGTGTGAAACTAATTCCTAATGACTGTGACTGCAGAATGCACGCTGGGGGTTGTTTTAAAAAATAAAATAAAGTGCTACAAAACGCAACTATAACAGAGTAAATACTACTACTCGCCCATGATGCCCCATAAATTCAGTACTGTGCAAGGCTTAGTTACACTAACATGCTAATGGAATATAACAACTACATACCATCTGGACAGTTGTCGCGGAAGTGCAGGTCTTCCTGTCCAGGCTCGAGCACACGTACTTCAAACAAGGGCCTGCCATCCAACTCACTAATGCGGCAGCGGTAGCGGCAACGGCGGTTTGGCACACGTGTACTCCAGTAGATGCGTGTGGCCTCGTAACCCACTGGGAAGATGGCGGTTGGAGAGTGAAAGGCAGCCATCTGAGAGGGAAGAAGCTGCCCCACGGCGTGAAAGATGAGCCCACCAACTCGGAATAGATGTATACGATCACCACGCTGAAGGATGCTGGCAATCTGCTTCACTTCATCTCGGTCGATATAGACTCGACGGAAGACGGCGAAGTTGCTAAGCTCCTCCTCGCTGGGGCCTTTGAGCTTGTGCTGGGTGCAGAGCATGGTTTTGTCTTTGAAAAACATGCAGCGTGCTCTGATGGCACAGGCAAAGTGATAGACATTAGGGCAGCGCAGGCGGTTGCAGCTGTTGGTGGCGCCAGTCTTCTGGCAGCAAGCACAGCGTGTGCGCAAACCACGGCGAAGGGCCACTTCTACGTTGATGAGAGCCCCGCCTTGTGTCTCGTAGACCTCAGTAGACCACAGGGCACAGTTGAGATGCACCCACAGATCGACGTCAATGTTAAGAAGACGAGCCGGGCCGTCAGTGGCACCATCGCCTTCCTCGTGGCAGAAGCAGCACTTGCGCTTGTCTCGCGGCAGCTTGTCTGGTCTAAGCGTGATGCGCAGACGCTCCATGAGTTCAGACACCTCCCTGCTGTTTTCCTTCTTGGAACTGCCCTTGCGGATGGTGATGACCAAATGTAGTCGCTTCCAGCGCACACCTTTCCACTTCTTGACTTTGGGACGTATCTCTTCGTCTTCTAAGAGGGACCTGCTGCGTTGTTTGATAGGCTTGGGACAGATTTCTATCGTTTGACAATCCTGAGATACGGGGGCAGCAGAAGGAGCGGGAGCTTCTTCCTCAGATGGGGCAGCTGGAGGTAGTATGGCCAACTCAGTCTCAGGTTCAGTCTTAATGGGTGAGCTCTGAGATACTGTTTTCAAAAGAGGCTCAGCAGGAGGTTCCGTCTCAGCAGAAGAAGCGCATGGGATGGAAGGGGAGGGTGATTTGGGCTGAGCTAAAGGCTCAGGTTCAGGTTTTGGTTGAATGTCAGTGTTGGACTGAGTGACAGGCTCAGGTTCACTAGGAACAGAAGGTGGAGGTGGTGGCGAAGGTGAAGGGGGGCGGTGATGCTTCAACAGGAATAACAGGAAGATGGCGCACGTCAAGGTCTGACACATTGGTCATGTAACAGTGCTGGACAGGTTGTTCCTCATGCTCAGGGAATTCCTGGAAAGCCAAAAACAAGCTCATCCTTACAAAATCTACCCATCTGGCAAACATAATTGTGAACTGAAAATAAAAATGCTAAACTAACCTGTTTTATGAGGGACAAAATGTCAACCTGCTTCTTTAGAGTGCATCCTGGCAAGGTGACGTCAAACTGTCTAAGCCATTCTTCATCTTGGTTTGCAGACTGATCAGTCTTGACACATAGGGGTCCTGTGTAACAAATGATGGAAGAAGAAGAAATAAGAAAAAAAACACTAGTCAAACAACAAGAAACAACAAGAAAGCCAAAAAAGGCACAAAAATAGCCGCTCTTAAGCAATACATTAATATTGTTTGTTATCTGGAATGTTTTTCAGCTATCACCCTGTAGCTCAGTACTTAAGTATATTTTATGCTATATCTTTAAAACAGAGTACTGTTTGTATTAATTCAACTGCTACACACTCACCAATTCTACTACATGCATGGAACTCTAGTGAATTTCAGATATTTAGAAAAATCCACAATATCAGTTACCAGGGTTAGAGGAGTCAGGTGCTTTCCCAGGGCCAGCACCACCTGCTCTTCCAGGACTTTGGGGGAAAGCCACCTCGTAGGACCCAGGCATACGCATTTGCAGTAATTGAGCAACTGCCACCATCACAGAATTCAGATTCTGTAGGGAATAGCATTGTGCTTGAGTCAAAACAGCAACAGGCAGGTGTATGTTAAGTACATTCAGCTTAATGTTTAAATACCTTGGCTGCAGCTGTCGAGACTGTGAAGGTAACAGACACTTCGTTGCTCTTGGCTTTATCCCAGGGGTTTAAAGATGAGGCAGCCTTCCCCTCTACTGCCTCAAAGGGTTTTGTTTCCGGAAAAGCTGGACATTGAGGGAAAACAGCAGTTTAATGTTGACAGCACAGCAAATCAATTGCAGAAAAAACGGACAGAGAGAGAGAGAGAGAGAGAGAGAGAGAGAGAGAGAGAGAGAGAGAGAGAGAGAGAGAGAGAGAGAGAGAGAGAGAGAGAGAGAGAGAGAGAGCATGTTTGGAGAAGCATACTTGGGATGGCAGAGCGAGGGATGATGGGAATAACAGGAGAAATAGCCCTTTCTTCCTCCTCTTCTTTGGGCTCAAGGAGGTGAGGGAAACGTGATGTGTCCTCTCCCATCTGGCTCTCAGGTGATGATGCAGGTACAATGCTGTCTGGAGCATCACTGTCATCATCACTTTCCATCCTGAAAGCAAATAATTAAATAGTTCACCAGTCTATTAATCCTATTACCTATTATCCTATTACAGTACTCTCGTGGGTGTGAAGTTTTTTTTTTACAGAGCATACCTCACATCTTCATTCTGATTATGTGGCGGAGTGGGAAGCGCTGCTAGTATGTCCACACCCTTAACCTCCTCTGGAGTGGAGTCTAAAGTCAACAGAAGTACTGTTAAAGCACAATTAGGTAAAACATGTTGATATAAGATGCAGGTATCCAACATCGCTGATGCCAATACATATACATTACAACTTGGGACTATGTCCACCTTGATCAGCATTAAAAATATATATAGACTTTTTTTTACATCAAGTTTTGTTTAAAATAAATGAATCAAATTTCAATTTAAAGTATTGGTTATGTACCAACATCTGTCAGATACCATTATTTTAAGCATATTTCTGATAGTACCACCTACAAGAAAGAAAGACCTAGTTATTATGCAGTAATGGTTTTACCCATGGTATCTTCAGAGGTCTCTCTTTCCTTCTGGCCTTCTGACAGCTCTTCTACTGCAGTCACACCATTCAAAAGCTTATGCTGCACCGAAGGGGGTGGAGTCGGGGGAAGAGATGAAGGTGGTGTTGGGGGATTGCTGAGGTTATTCTATTTGGATAAAAGAAAAACAGGATTTCTAATTGTTGTCAAGTCTATTGGTTTATCTGATACAACTTACAAACCTACACAACACCCATACCCTTATGAGATTGTGAGAATTGGAATCACTAATATACAGCATTCAAAGATGTACACAAAATAAAAAATTAACAAATACCTTAGTGAGTAGTTGAGAATAGTAGTCTGGAATATTGTCTATTACTGCATTTCCAAAAGAGCCCTTCAACTGAGTCTTGCCATTAGCTGGACTGCTGCCAAAAGGTGCAAACAAATCCAGGCTAGCAGTTATGGAAGGCTCCATCAATGGAAGAAGAGAGAGTCCCTGGCGGTCAAATAGAGGGTTAATGAACTTAAAATGACTACAAAGTTTAAAAAAAAAAAAACTTAAATTAATAAAATAAAATAAAAAAGTGCAACACACACGCCACCTCATTAAGTACAACTCTTGTCCATTTTATAAGTTCCTCTTACTAAATACATACACTTCGAAGTGCTACAACTACAGAATGTAGTCAATCTGCAGCTGTTTATCTTTCCTAGCTTCCTTTTCACCCTGTTCATTAATGGACAGGACCCCCACAAACAGGCATTATTTGGGTTATGCGTTAATCTCAGCACTGCAGTGACACTGACATGGTGGATGTGGCTCCTGTGTCCACTCACGGTCCACTATATTAGATTTAAAGTAAGAGACATTAGCTCTGTTGCTGCAGAGTTTGTATTGGTCATTCACTAGCCTTTTACCAGTGGTCTCAACAGTGGCGGATCTAGGAGTTTTCTGAATAAGGGGCCATCAAGGGGCCATAACATTCATAGAGGGGCCAGGTATTTGTCCAACATCCTTGCACACAATCTCCGATTTTGATCAGGTATATACATTCACCAGTCACACTATGTTCAAACACTTGAATGTAATTAAAAAAATTTACATGCATTTTTAAAACCAAAGAGAGTCCTGTCTCGGTTTGTAGCTAAAATACAAATATATGTCACAAACTCCAAGTATGTATTCTGCTGAAACCATGCTGTCTATAAGACCACATTATTATTTATTTCAAACTGAAGGGAAGACTTGAAAGCTTGAAATATAAAAATGAGTTGTGGTACATGTGGTGATATACGAACCAATAAAAAAATAAAGCCATTAAATTAAAGTTATGATAAATCTGACCACCTTGAGGTGTAAGAATTCAGTGAACTTGTGTGTCACTTTACAATATCAAACATTTCATACATTACAGCATTCACTGTTGTTGCTCTCCCTAAATAATTTTTGACCTGATGAGCCTGAGGTCTAGTCTCCAGCTGCCTCTCACCCTGCTCATTTTTTTTAGCGGCTGGCTAACTCACTTATTAGGTCAAAAACTGCTGAATTCCCACCTGAGACTGACCTTTTTTTCATATTCTCCATCACTGGCAAACATTGTAGTTCATGTTAACACACAAATGCAAATTACAAAGAAGTACATGAATCAGCATTACATTTATTAGCGAAACGCTAACGCTTATGTCTAAGCACAAAGTGGGCCTCAATCAACATTACTGCTACAGGGATTTATGACACAACCAGCTCCTCAGAACATGGACAGCCAGAAAAACTTTCTCTGCGGGTATCGGGCAGTTCCTCAAGTTCCTCATTAACGTCACTAGTGTTTGGAAACGGAATTGCATCCACCTATAATCTGATCATCGCTCTCGGGCAAAAGACAGAGTGACAAGACAAGGGCACCTCAGAGGGCCAATCAGTTTTTAGGTGGGGCCAATGCCCCTGTGGCCCCACCCCTAGAACCGCCAGTGGGTCTCAATATGCTGCCCACAGGAAGCTGCTGGCTGAATATTTGCTTGGTGGACTATTCAGCAGTGACACTGAGGTGTTTAAAACCACCAGAAGCACTGCGGTGTCTGATTCACTCAAACATGCCACCAACACACCCATGTCACTACAGTGCTGACAATGGCCCACCACCCAAATAACACTTGCTATAGCCTAGATACAGAATGTGTACTTAATGATAATAATAAAAAAATATGTATACAAATATAAAAACACACACAGAGTAAAAATCAAGTAAAAATCTAATAAAAAAGGTACAAGTATTGATGATTACTTGTTTAAGCTGCTTCATTATTGCTTCAGTTTTTCCAACCTCGTCTTTTTTTTGTCTTCTTCCTTGAGTTTGGCCCACGATCTCCAGCCTTTGGAGTACGCTTAGCCTTTGTTACAGGAGTTCTCTTTGTGATAGACTGGAGATCCTAAAAGAAATAATGATGATTAGGTTTTAAAGGTATATTCTAAACCACTTCCTTCTTACATTATCTTTTTTTTAAAGTGCTTGCTTTTACCTCCATGTTGCGTGGTGTCCCCTGAAGTTTTTGCTCCAACATGGCCAGCTTGCTGTTTATATGGCCGTTTATTTCATTGTGGATACCATCAGACGGCCTCTGAGACGCCACCTGAAGGTTCTTGGTTCGAAGGAGCTTCTGCAAAAGCTGTTGGCCAGTTTCTGTTCTGGGAGTTTGTGCTGCAGAGTCTCCTGGTTGATTTCCAGGACCAGAGACAGAGTTGACAAAACCACTGGCATTAGTGGGTCCGACTGTCTCATGAGTTATTTCCCGTTTAATAAGAGCAGACGGGGCCTCTCCACCTTCTCCTGAATCACACTGAACCTCTCTGGGTTCTTGTTTTATGTTTTGCAGTGTGATCTTGCATAGATCGGCTTCACTACTGGTTGGTGTTGAATGTAATTCACCCACTATTGCTGAAGTTGATGCCTGTGTCGGGTTCTGCATTGACTTAGGGGAAGGACCATTAGGTGGAACACCATGTGTTTCAGAACTTAGGCCCTGTGGTTCTGACTTGAGGCCTGACAAATCATGTGGAGTTTTAGCTGTTGGAGATCTTAGTGGTGAGGCTCCTAATGCTCCAGAACTGCTAAAAGGACTACACTTTCCAGCACTACTTTTCCCAGGTGACATGTGGGCTGGCAGCGAAGGAGTACCTGAATCCCGTTTATTAAACGACGCTGGACTTGATCCAGCTTCTTGAACAGCAGAGGCAGTAGGAGAACCAACATGAGAAGGAGAGGCCTGAAAGGGACTAAGAGCTGTTACCGCATGAGACTGCTGGCCAGGCGGAGTCTGACGCATAGCCATTATTTGTCTTTGCTGACTAGAAAGGGGGCTGCCAGGTGAACCCTGACCCATAAGTTGGCGTGGAGACATTGGTCTTGCCATATGACCAAGTGGCGTTGCACGAATCTGACCCATCATTGGTCGCGTCAAAGGCACCTGACCTCTAATCATTTGGTGCTGCTGCATCATTTGCTGCTGTTGGTGGGCATTACTGATATATTGAGGCGAGGCTCCTTGTGGTGTTTGGTGCTGTTGCAATGATCCAGTGTCTTGTATACACTGTGGTGCCACAACTGAGGACTGGCCCGGTACTCCTTGTTGCTGTGGAGATCCAACTGGACCCTGTTTACCAACAAATGCATAAGGGTGCTGTTGCTGTGCCTCAAGCCCTGGTAACCTTGGGCCAACAGGTTGCCCTTGTGGACCTTGAGGACGCATTTGGGGCTGTCCCTGCAATCTCAGCATCTGGCCCTGCTGCTGTGCCTGCCGCTGAGCAATCATTACCTGAATTTGCTGCAACTGTTGATTAGGAGTTAAGTGACGGAGCTGAGGATTTTGTGCAATGATGGCTTGTATGTTGATTGGAGGTCGAATTTGAGCACCTGGCGTTCGTGTCATCATTATTTGTTGATTTCTATTCAACTGCTCAAGCATAGCTTGTTTCTGTGCCAGTAGATCTTGTTGCAGATTTTGATTACCAGGCATTACAGACTGGTTCTGGCCAGTCTGCTGTCCTGGCATGCCTTGCAGCTCCTGACTAACATTCTGGCCCATCTGTTGTTGCTGCTGGGCCACAAAACACATCTGTTGATTTTCCTGTTTCACCTTTTCTGTATTTAGAGAGTTATGCCTCTGAAGAGCAAGTTGCATCTGTTGTTGCTGCTGTACTTGTTGCATTCCAGCCTGTTGATTATTTGCGTAGCAATGTTGCACTGTCCCCGGATTTTGTTGCTGTGTTGCTTGCTGTTGTTGAGAAATATAAGCAACCGATTGTTGTTGCTGTCCAACTGCCCCTTGCAGTTCTCCACTTGGTCCTTGTTGCTGCATCTGGATCGGAGTTGGGGGCCCACCACCCTGCTGAGGTGGTGTTTTAGGGCTGAGAATTCCTCCATCTTTCGCAGCAGGATTCTGAACATCTTGACAGAGATTTGGAACTCCCTGTTGCAAATTCTCAACATTCCCTTGAATGCTACTTGAAGGAGGAGTTCCCTGTGATCTCTGTGATTCTGGCAGACCTACTTGTGTTGGTGGTCTCTGTTGTGAAACTTGCTGCTGTTGGAGCTGAGCAAGGTTTTTTGCTGCGTTCTGCTGTTGCTGAGAAAGAAGCATACGCTGCGCCAAAATGCTCTGCTGCTGAGGCGTAAGTTGGGCTTGTGATCCTCTAAGAACGTGCTGCACTCCACCAGGCCCCTGTTGACCCATCAAACCCTGAGGTCTCTGAAGCAAAGCATGATTTCCAGCTATGCCTTGTTGGCCAGCAATCATATTTGGATTCTGAGTCATTGGCTGAGCCACAAGATTTGGCTGTGCCTGTCCGACTGCCTGGTTCGCCATCACAACTTGGGACACCTGCATCAGGCCTGGCTGATGTTGTTGGTTAGATATTAATCCTGGCTGTAGATTTGGCTGCTGCTGCCCCATTACCGCATTACTCATCAAAGGCTGGGGCGGCTGACCACCCATAGGCCCCGGCTGCTGATTCATAACTCCTGGCTGCTGACTCTGGTGTGGCACAGCCTGCTGACCAATCATAAACTGCTGCTGCTGCTGCTGCTGCTGTAGTTTCTGGACCATTTGCATCCTTTGTTGTAACTGCCTTTCTTGAAGAAGTCTTGGGTCTGGTCCTTGTGTACCAGTGCCTTGTGGGAAAAATCCGCTAGGTGGTACAGTGCCAAGTACGCCAGGATGAGGGGGCTGGGCTCCAGGAAACGGATGCACTTGTGGCATTCTTACTGGCATGCCACTTGGAGGAATGCCTCCAGGTACTTGCCCCATCATCGGCCCCCCTTGTTGGCCCATCATCATCTGTCCAGGCATCTTAGATATCATGTGGGGCCCCTGGTTTGAAGGACCAGGTGCCAGCATTGAAGAGCCCTGTTGATGCTGTTGCTGCTTACTTCTGTACTCTGCGATCAAATTGGTGTGCTCCTTCTGCTGCTTACGTACCTACGGAGTGTTACAATAAATAAATAAATAAATTAGACCTGTTAGAACAATTGTACTTGTTAGTATGAACACAGCACATCATCTTACCTGATCTAACTGTTTCTGGATCTTGCTTTGTTCTTCAGTGACCAACTTCAACTTCTCCGCATCTGCTTCTGCAAATTCACGTCCTGCTTTCTTTGCAGTGCGCTGCTTAGCACATAGAGCTTTGCGGGACTTGCGATGGGCACCTATTTGCTCCTCTAGGAACTTCAGCTGCATCTGAAGCAACTGCTGGGTGTGGACAAGCCATTCTTCATATTGGTGCTGCTCAGCATCATCTATTGTGCAGACAGATTGGAATATACAGTTAAAGACAATCACTAAGTACAATCTAAAGTACAAAATAATCCTTATAGGAGACAAGAAGCACCAAAGGGTCTTATAAAAAATACATACTGATGATGCCTTGGACAAATTGGGGAGGATTAGGTCGCGTTTGAGCCGGGTCACTGCTTTCCCCCTCCTGAAAACAATGGGGGAAAAAGTGGAAACGCCTTTAATGGTCACAGAACTTCAAATATTGCAAGGTGAATCTAAAGGAAAGGCCCTGACCTTAGATGATCCAGGTCCAAGGTGAGCCTGAGTGTCTGCATTTCCTGGAGCCGAGGTCAGCCTCTGAGCCAACAGAGATACTTGTTGCCTGAAAATAACACCTTTAATTAAATCAGTGCTGACAGGAAAAGCAGTACCCTTTATTATCTTGACAAAATTACAAACGTACCTGTTTATCCCAGGGGGTACACCCATAGGGTCTTGAGTCAATACCCTTTTGATGCCTTTCAGGGCCACCATTTTCGCCTTGGCAATAGGGTCCATAATGTCATCAGTCATAAACTTATCTAGATCTAACACAACATAAAGTAGGTGAGGACATATAAAGATGCCAAAAGGTGTTCAACCTTATACATAAGGCACAAGACACAAACATACCTTTATCTGGGAAGAAGTTGCTTGGAAGGGTTGATTGTTTTGCAAGGTGTTGAGGGGGTGCCGCTTGCTGCTGTGGATTAAGACTAGGGTGAATGCTGCTTGGCTGTCCACCTCGCATTATGTTTTGTGGCTGTTCCATTACTACATGAGAAGGTTGAGGCATTGCTGCACCAAGTAACCTCTGCTGCTGAGGTGGGAGCATGTGAGGCCTAGGCACCATTCCAGGTTGACTCACAAGACCCTGAGGTGGACGATGATGAGGCAACAAAATCTGGTTTGTTCCACCAGGAGGTTGTGGTTGGCTCTGCAGACTATGAAGATGACTACCCAAACCTCCCTGTAAAGCATTTAACTGTTGCTGTTGCTGCTGTTTCTGGAGCTCTTTCTTTTCATGCTCCAGAAGGTCCTGTATTAGTAAAGGCAGTTCGCTCGCTTCCAGGGAGCTTTCCACTTTGTCAAGATCAACTGCAGGTGAGTGCTGGCCTTCACCATCTGGCAGACTAAGGTGATCTTCGCCGAGGTCTGGATGCGGCGTAGATGTTGGAAAAGACAGAGGATCAGCTTGGGCAGGAAGAGGAAATGGCACGCCCCCTAAGCGCACTGTGTTCAGTGAGGCAGATGAGTTCTCAGGCTGAGCTGAGGGCTTGGATGATGTTCCACTAAGAAGCAATGTGACTGCTTCACGCATCTCATCTTTAACCACAGTCTGTGCTGACTGCTGCTGTTCCGCCAAGCCTTTCTCTTGTTTTACACAAGATAATCCAGTTGTATCTGAAGACTCTGTCTTGGGAGGACGAGAAACACTGGAAGATATTGATCCATCGGTTTTTGAAGGTGACTGTGTGGAAGCAGCAAGTGAGTCCTTGGCAATTAAACTAACTTTAGGTTTACCTTCCACCTTAACATCTGTAGAGACAGAGGGACCTGAACCTTCACCTTCTGCTTCAACAAGTCGCAGCTGGTCTGAAAACACATCCTTGGGGTCACCCTGATCAAGTTCAGGATCAGTGTATGCAAGCAAGTCAAATTCATCACTATTAAGCAGATCATCCAAATGGGGATCGTTTGTTTCAAGGTTGTCAAGGTTCCCCAAATCGTCATCCCCTTTATCAGGATCCAAGTCCAGAGCAAGGTCATCTTCATCCTCTACTCCAGCTTCTGTTCCTGCACCTCCCAATTCTTTGGTAGCAAAAGGGTCTTCAAGGTCAGGCTCTGGCAAGTCAACACCATCTTCTGCAGACTGTTGCTCTCCTACAGTATTAGTGTGAGAACCCTGTTGCTGAGCTGTTGAATGGGAGGAGCACGGTGTGTTTGATGGTGTAGTTGGCATCTGCTGGTGCTGCAACTGGGACTGAGGAATACTGCTTCGCTGAGGCATTAGTATGCCCAGACCAGGTTGTGACAGCCCAAGTCTGGGATCTTGCCCACCTTCTGTCTGCGTATCAAGAGAGGGTGGCACAAAAGGTGCAGCCACTTCCGGCTGTGATATAAACAGGCGTGGGCGGGGCTGAGGCGCCCTTGGCAAAAACTGGGGGTGCCAATGGTCTGGCATTATGTTTCAATTCTATAAACTGTGGTGGAGGTACAGACACACAGGGCTGCATTGTCTCTGCTCCAGCACCTTGTGCCACTGCAAGGGGATTAGGCATACCTTGCATCCCTTGCATACTGAGAGGGTTGTTCATAGGAGCATTTAGGTGATGTCGGGGCCCAATTTCCAACACGGTTGGTTGGGGGAACCTCCGGGGACCAGGTGTCTGACCAGGCCACTGTGCAGGAAACGGTGGACGAGTATACATCCCCTGAGAAATATTAGGGCCAGGTTGCCTATGGACAAATATTTTGACATTAAAAGTTATTAGTCATGTTTGATTATGAATATGATTGAATAATAATGCACATGCATGATAAAAATAAATAAACAAATAAAAAACAAATTCATCACAGTTGGATGCACCTTAGCACATTAGGGTCCATGACACCAGGTGTTCCAGGAGGAGGTGGCCGGCACAGCTTATCATCTACTGTTCCCATAGGTAGAGGCAGCTTGCTAGTAGTGGGTAACTGAGCAATAGCTGTCCTATCCTATTTGACATATTATAATGATGACAATTAATAAACAACTAAAACATCAGTATCACATCCTAATACTACATAACATGACAAAAACAACACAGATCTTTAATAGAGTAAAAACTGTTTTGCTCATTACAGAAATACCTGTGGATAAGGAGGTGGTGCTCGTTGGGATTTGTCTTGTTGATAGACTGCCACATCGCCTTCGCCTTGCCAACTTGGAGCATTATTACTGGCTGCAGTTGCCTCTTTCTCTTGACGAAGTGAGTTCTTCTGCATTTTCTGTCTGATCAAAAATTCTCTAAGTCTCTGCCTCTGCAATGAAAAAAGAAAGAAAGGTACAATTGATCAACCTTGATCACATGTCACTAACAACTCTATACCACTATGAGCTACACCACTATACCTGTCTGTGTTTTTCAAGCTCTGATGGGCTAAGACCAATAAGAGACTGATCCTGACCACCGGACAGGTCAGGCAGTTCCTGGGTACTTGACATGCCTGGTAGATGCGGGGAATCTGGTGGTCTCACAGAAGCATTGTCTTGATTTCCAGATGGCAGCATCATTCTAGAGTTTAAATCAGCAGTCACGTTTTGTGGCTGGGTTGAAGGTTGCTGGAGTTGAACCTGAGCTTGCTGAGCAGTTATCACTTGCTGTTGGCCCATTGCCTGTTGCTGGCCGATTTGAAGAGTACCCATGCTGGGGCTGCGACAAAAAGCAGGAGGTCCAGTTGGTTTTCCAGTGAGTGGATCTCCTACAGAAGGTGAACAAGGAGGCTGCTGGCTATGGTGAGGTGAGCCTCTAAAAGAAACCTCGCTGGCTGCTGAGGTTGGGCGAGGAGGTTTGTGCTGTGAGGTAAAAGGGTCTCTGGACTGAGGCCGTGAAGGTGGCCGAGAGTAAGGATCTGGAGACTGAAAGCGCGGGGTAGCTGGTGACTGCACAGAGTGTCCATCATTAGAGAGTGCACCTGGAGTAAGAGGGGACTGAGAACTGCCTTGTGACTGAGGGCTAGAGGCAACTTTTGAATAACATTCTTGCTGGGGTAGAGGCAGTCTTTGGGGCAAGGGAGAGGAACTATCTCCTGACTGTGGCCGAGCCGTAAGAGGAGGCTGGCTACACGAATCAGAAAATGTGGAGGGAGACTGGCGATAGTTATCCGGAGGATGATTGGGAGAGACAACACCAGGAAGTGGTGCAGATGAGCACCCAGCATCCCCTTGATGCATACGTGGTGTCATTGGAGCTTTAAACAAGCCATCTCCAGCATCCAGCATGCCAGCAGGAGAACCAGTACCTAGCTCATGTCGGCTAACAGAGGAACGGGGTGAAGGGGCACTCATATCTGTCCTGTTTTGCCCCATTTGAGCTGGAGATGAAGCTATAGCCGAGGGAGATGGAGATGAAGTGTAATCTTGACGGCCAATTCCCTGTTGGCCACGATACAGGTCTCCAGGGTGAGTCATGTGGTGTGGGGAGAATAAAGGGGAATCTCCAGTCCCACTACCTTTGGGTTGAGGACTCTCCGGTAGGCCTACAGGTTCCTGAGAAGCCTGCTGGGGTTGGGATGAGAGGACCTGCTGCTGGGGTTTAAAGAACGGGTCAACGTGGTGAGCCTTGCGAGGCATCCCTGTCTGCATATCTAGGGAGCCAAGACTAGCTGGCCGTCCCTGAGGAACACCCTGTGGGCCAGGTAAAGGGAAACCTGAGGAGGCCTGCAGGGGGCTGGAGGAAGGCTGTGAGTACGGAGTGGATGGCTGAGAATGAGCTTGCGGGGATTGAGATGGAAGCTTGGAAAAAGGGTCAGTCTGAACATTTGCTGAGCCTGAACCCTTCACAGATCCATCTGGGAAAAAGGCTGAAGATGCTGTATCGGGGGTAAAGGGAAAGGGGCTCTCAGCAGAACTTGGCTGAGAGGGGGTAGAAAGAGATCCAGAGGGTGGGGGAATTTGAAGGTGCAAAGTTGGGCGCTCTCCTTTCACCCGAACAGTCTCGGTTTTAATCGGCCTCAACACCTGACTCTCTGCCTGCTGTGGAGAGAAACAAAGAAGGAAGTTGAACATTAGTAAGCGTTATACATAAATAAACACCACTAACACACAGACCAGTCACTTCATTAAGTACTCTTGCCTTGTATTTACACATTGTCACTAATTTTCATGTTTGCTTATTATAAGTGCACTTCACAGTTCTACAATTACTGATTGTAGTTTTACAGTTACAGGCTGTAGGGGGGTCCTTAGTGTTAATACAAGGAGGTGCTTAACCCTCTAGATCAGGTGTATTTAATTAGAGTTCAGTAAGGTCCAGGGGGAAATTTCCTCAGGTCAAGGTCCGGACAATCATCATTTCTAATGTGTGTTAAGATTCAGTACCATATGCTGTATATTGAAGTAGCCTAGTATCAGCATCATACCATCATCAACTGAAGGACCAACAACAAATACCATTCAGTATATTTCAGTAAATTTACTAAACGGCTACATTAAACAAAAACTGAATGCTTTTGAAAAAAGGTGCCTCTCAAAGTGTTTATTTAAAGAGAAAGTAAATAAATGTGTATCTTCTTGTTAACTTAGCTTCACAGATTGACATGTTGGTTTTACAGAGCAGTATTCTCCAAAACTAGACGAGCAGGTCCATTCCAGAACCGTTCCTGTTAAACACTCAGTTTTCTCTGTGGACTTTTCTGTTTTTAGAGCTCGTTGTTCTTTCTGACTCGCTTTAGTCTCCGGCTGCCACTCCTCGCTTCGTACCTCGCCTGATCTAATTGGCGGAGGAGCTCCTTTGGGGATCTTAGAGTGCAAGTGATTGGTCTGTGAGTTCACTGCGCCGTAAAGCCCATATACCGTAAAGACAAGAAAATCTCCGCCGCTTAAATTAAACACAGTCAGAATTAACTCGTTCTCAAATATCAGTTTGGGTCCACATTGGACAACGCCTGAGTCCGGACCCGGACCGCGGTGTGCCTATTTGTGACCCCTGGTCTAGACCACAAAACAGCCTCTGCCAGCCAGTTAACATTTCACTAACAGAGTAAAAGATAATGAGCTGCAAATAAACATGATAATTACAGCCACCTTCAACATGGATGACATTTTAGATCGCTAGTTTGTACATTTTTAATTGTCCCACAGGAAAAACACACTGCAGCGTTTAAAAGTGTTTTACAAGATTTCAACTCAGATGAACAGCAGCAATGCTGTGGAAGCAAGCTAAGGATACACTTTAAAATCTTTTGCAACACAGCACAAGTGACAAAACCCTCATGCAGTATTAATGACATGGCACACTTTTTCTCAGTCTCTTAACGACACAGAGTACGTAAGTAAGGACACTCAGAATCCTCATGGTGGGTGTAAAGGTATGATTAAACCTTTTGGTTTAAAACTGTGATCAATTAACCTATAACTTTTAAAAGGGAACCCACAACTGTGTTTTTTTTAACTGTTGAGGTCTAAGGGCTAATAAAGTGACCGGTCATTTGTATAAACAAGCATCTTATATATTTTATATAGAAAGCTGTACCTTCTGTGCCTTGCTGATCCTCTGAGCTGCTCTGTTATCTTTGGCCTTTTGCTGGATGAAAGAAACAAAAAAGTAGGTTTTATTCTTAATAAACAATCTTTAACTATCTTTGAGAACATCAATATAATTTTATATGTGATCTTACCAGAAATGGGACCTTGTCAGCAGCAGATACTTTCCTCCAAATTTTCATTATCTGCTTGCAGCGACTGGCCCAGTCTGACATAAGAAAAGATTTCTCTAATTCAGTAATTTTACATACAATGGCTATAATACCACTTATATGTGAATATCGTACATACATATATATATATATATATATATAAAAAGAATTTATTTGCTACCAGGGTAGTCTTGCTTGAGGTTAGGGAAATTGATGTTGGCATAGAGAACTGGTGAAATTGTGGACAGATTTCCAAGCTCCTCATCTTTCTCCCAACGCTGCAGACTTCGCTGATTATATGAGAGGCCGTCACCTTCCTGTTCAGTAGGAGTTGGGGGAGTAGATGGAGTAGCTGGAGTCGATGGTGTTGCCCAAGGACTTTCCTCATCCTGGTCTGGACTGAAAAGTCCACCCCGATCACTGGGGGAAAACAAAATGTTACATAAGTACACAAACTTTAAAAAGAGATTACCTGATCGGTTTTTAAATTGTAGAAATTTAGAATGACTTACCGCAGATCAAAAAACGGGGACTGGGAAAGTCTTTGAAAAGACTCCATCATATTAGCTGATGGCAACGAGCTAGACAAGGAAGCACCTGTAAAAACAATCAAGCAATCATTGTCAGGTTAAACTGACACGTAAGAACTAGGGAAAACAGAGCAGGTGTGCATGCAGGCTAGGCATACCTGGAAGGTTTCTTTGGGGCAAACCACTACGATTTGACTCCTCTTCTAAAACAGGCTTTATGCTAGCCTGAACTGTCCCACTTATAGAACCCTCCGAGGTTCCAAGTACCTTTCGGAAGAACTGCTCAGAGTCCTGATTTTCTGTCCCCTGTGGAAGACCTGGGCAAAAAAAAGTAAATCATTGACTCATAAGTAATAAATTACAGCTTACCGAGAAATTACAAATAAACTGTTGGTAAACAGTCTATACCTTCGTTCTTCTGGACGCCAGAGTCAGGGACATCACCTAGACTCTGATCTTTGAGAGAGGGTTGCTCACCTGCTCCAGGGACCACTAAAAAAAATATGCAAGAGATGTTCAAGAAATGTTTGATGAACCTCATGTTTTAAAAACCTCACATGTAAGCAACCTACTTTTTACGTCTCCTTGATGCTTTGGACCGTCAGCCTCCTGCTTAAGCTGCTGTGGGTTGCCAGATGCTCGTTCTCCAACCTCTGCTACAACAGGACACAAAATAAAAAGATCAGGTAATGTACACATCTTAACATACTGCGTTTAGATACTCTTACTACTACGAAACCTTTCCCTACCTGATTCTGGAGCTCCAGGCCTTGCCCAGAAGCAGGTAATGGAGGTCTCAGAAGGCCCTGAGAAGGTCTCTGTGCTGGTGGGGCGAGAACAGCCCTTTTACTCAGGTCGAGCAACGTTTTTCCAAAAAAAGCTTCCTGAAGGTATGCAGGAAACATGTCCTCCAGCTTGCTCTTCTTTCTCCCCCTTCGCTTTTTGGCTTGCTCACCCTCCCCGTCTGCTGCCCTAATATCAGGTGGATCCATGTCAGGATGAGGGCCTTGATGTGGGGAAAAACAAAAGAAACATCTAACCACAGTCTTGCTTTAAATTTGAACACCATTAGCCGTTAAGTGCTGGTTCCACTTGCCTTCCTCAAGCTTACTCTCTGTTGTCTGGCCTTCGGACACACCTTCACTGGAGCCAGACAAATTCAGACTCTTTCTCATCCGTGTGTGACATTTTCTTTGCCGGACCATAAACCCACCAATACCTATAAAACGAGAGAAAAAAAATGAATAGGGTTTTTTGTGCTTTGAAAATGAACAAAAACAGTACAAGTGAAAACCATAAAATCTCAGTTACCTGGCCTGTATGGTTTTCGTTTCCTCTTCTTTCCATCATCTGTCTCTTCTGCTCCTCCTTTAAGAACCTCACAGTCAGCCATGCCCTCTGCAATGCCATCTACGCCAGGATCTTTATCCACACCTCCATCTCGGTCTGGGCTTCCAGGAGCTTCCAGTTTAGATTCACACTCCATTGACTCAGCAGAGCCTGAGGATACGTAAGATACTGATTTATTGCAAGAAAATAAACATTGCAAAAGTGGAAAACGCTATGCATCGGTTTATAACTCCAATATTCACCATTTGCAAGTAATAATGCAACTTGCTTATGAGGGGAAAAAAAGGAAAGCACATCAAACCATTTCTATTATTTAAGCATAAGCTGCATAGACATACTTTCTGAAGCACATTTCCAGTCACTAAACAAAAATCCATCTGCACATAATGATAATCAATTAGTTTTACAGTGTCAAATTTATAGCGTCTGTAATAGAAGCCAAAAAATCATGTATTTGATTCACTGTAACAGAAAAAAATATATATATTATTTAGGACAGATGAAATCTATTTCAATATTCTACTAACATAATAATCAACCAATCAAGTAAACAGCCAGTCGGGTCAACGTAAGTGGCTCAAATAACATTTTCCTTCTCTTGCTTTTTAGTTTTAGCTTTTTTAAGCCAATATTTGCATGCAAAACAATTTAGCTGCTTAACCTATTAACAGAACGCCCAATGAAATCATGATTCACTTGTACAAAGTACACATATTAGTATACATTAAATAACAATGGCCTGACCTTTCCCCTCCTCTCCTTCACCCTCGCCTTCTTTGAGCTCTAGGCCATCAGGGGCTCCTTCGATACAAAGCATTCCCAATCGGGAGCGGCGCTGTCTTCGCTTATGCAGGGGAGACATGGAGATGCTTCGAAGCAAAGACATGCCAGTCTCAGTCAGCCAGACACCTTCCAAGCGGTAGAACTGTGGCTCTGGAGAAGTAAAATCATTAGAAATTTCAGATAGGATCTCAAATGTTCAATTTAGGAATGTACTCAACAGGAGCAAACTATTCTGAGAACCTGTCAATTAGGACATACCAGGCTCTTTTATCTTAAAGGCAGACATCATCGGAGACTCCACTGAAAAAAAAAAGAAAATTTAAAATATGAATCACGAAAAGCAGCACATGAAGTAGAAGAGGTAAGAATTAACAAGTACTCTTACTGTGATCAAGATACTCACCAACAGGCCTGGGAACAAAAGGAGTGCAAGCTGTACAGGCAAACCCTTCATCGGATGCTTGTTCAACTTCATCCTCTGTATACAGACTTTCACATACAGCATGGACCCATCTGCAGTAGGCCAACAAAGCAACAACATTAACATCTCTGGTCTTGGTTCCTCCAGCTAGACAGAAACGTGACAATTTCTGAAATCACCATTAATGTTTGATCTGCCGTGGATCTCACCTGTCACAGTGCTGACACTGCAGAAGCAGCTCTTCTTCCATGAAGTTCTCATGACACACAGGACATGTGACCAAACTGGCACAGGGACCGCAGTGATTGTAGTTATTCTGCCACTCGCAGTGAAACCCTGGTGAGCTGGCTCCACAGTGCATGCAGCACACACACCTATAGTATAGAGACAGAACTTGTTACTGAAGGTTTGTTTTTTTTTTTTTTACTCCCTCTTGAATCATCCACAGCAACCAGTAACAACAAAAACTAATGCAGCTCATTCAGCTGTAAAAAGTACACTCCCCCCGATTCTGAAAAAATATCTAATATCGATCTGCACCAACAGCATGACTACATTTCAAGTTGTGATATTTAAACATGCAGGCCTTTTCTTACCAAAAAAAAAAAAACACTACTTTTCTGAGTGGTTTGAACATAGCCAGTTAATATTTTCCACCAGAGTGACAGTTAATTTTAACTAAATCAACCAATCATCAAGGATATTATTAATGCAAATACTGTAATAATTTTATATATTCTATAGCTTTTGGCCCAGTGCAACCTGAATTTTGGTTTTGAACAAGAATAGCTATTTTAGTGCATTGCTACAAAAAGACGCAACAAAAAAAAAAACGTTCTGTGCTAAATTATGGTCATACGGGATTTTAAGATAGAGGACCCATTGCACAAGATACCATTTGCACTTCCAGCCTCCTTTGGGTACAGTGTGTAAGGGTGGATCCAAGCAGTAGGTGTGATAGCTCACATCACAGTCGTCACACAGCAGCAATCGGGAAGGATCAGAGGCCTTCCCACATACCTCGCACACAATACACTCAAGACAACGCCAGCCTTTTCTTAACATCATCTTGGTGATCTAAGCAGGCAACAGAAAAGACAAAGCATTTTTTTGGTTAAAAGACCTGAATCTCAGTGCGTGATTTTGTTGCCAATTTCAGTTGAATGGAATGGCAAAGCTCACCTTGCTGTTTACACAGTATGGATGATAACATTGAGCACACTGAGCACAAGCCAACAGTTGGCCCTCTACACCTCGTCCGAAACTGCCACACACTACACACATGTCCTAGGAAGCCAAAAAAGAGAAAAATCAGATCTGGCAAATTATGAGATGACACCAAAACCAAACACTAAACCCATATACTATAACCATATCATTTTTCTTACCTGCAGCAAAACAAATTTATCGGTATTGGAGAAGAGCACCACTGTATTCTGCATTGTGTCATCCTCTTCCTCATCATCTTCTTTGTTTATTCCAGTGTCTGCAGTCATGGTTTGCTATAACAAAAACAGTTTAAGTCACACCTGCAATATTTTAATGTGTCATTACATGGCATTTTCATTAAAAAAATAAATAAATAAAAAATTATATATATATATATATATATATATATATATATATATATATATATATATATATATCACAATGTACAAGCTCCTTTTTGATGGGAACATGATGGGCATGTAGCATAGAAAGCAAGTTAGAAAACCAAATAAGAAACCAAATAAGACTCTGTCCTTTTCTGTATCCTCACTATGATCCAGCATTTACGAGTAATGGATTTACTTTTGAAAAACAATTAAGGACTGAAACTCACCAAGAAGGCATCAATGCAAGAAGCCATGGCTTTGAGACGCGATCGCCCTCGTCCTCTTCCACCTCCCCCTCCTCGTGGCCTTCGCCTTCCTGGGAAGCCACCGCCCCTTCCCTAATGCATTACAAAGTAAATCCAATCATTAGGCTGCTTATATTCATCAGTATTTTTACTAGGACGGTCACTGTAAATCATATGAGTAATAAAGTAAAGTAGTACTTTAATGACTAACTGAATAATAACATGCACACAATCTATAACAAACATTTATTGCATGCAATCTGCAATAGACAACATAGGTAAATGTGAGATCCTGATAGTGTGGGTTTCCTCTCTTTTAGTGATGCTTACGCTGCCTTGAGTGCTAAAGGGCTCCCATCGTTGAGAATGCCCAGACTGCTGCAGTCAAGGCAACTCAACAAGAACATTAAGCTTGTAAAGGTGTTTTTATTATCTATGAATAAATATAATTTTATGCTAAACCTACCTGCTTCACTCTTGAACGACCTGGAGATCCCCTTCGCTTTAGCTTCTCTCCATCACACTTAAGCGGGTCAAAGGGTAAGGAGTCGTCAGTTTCAGTGAGCAGGGAATCAGAACGTAGCCTACATGCTGGCACAACGCTGAGGTCTGTGGACAGCATCTGAGAGTCAGCCTCAGCTGGGGAGCCTAGGAAGCCACTGCTGCTCTCGTCACCGTGGCTCATGTTGGACATCTCATCAAAAAGTTCTGACTTGGTGCCTGCTTCTGGGCCTTCAGCGTCATGCTTCTGATCACTTTCTGTGTGACTATCATCTTTAGACTCTTCTAACACCTCGTCTCCACAGTGCTCTTCCTCATAATCCTCCTCCTCCTCAGACTGACCGGCTCTGTCATCTGTGTCTGAAGCAGAGGGCAGTTCCACTTGAGGAGCAGGTGGAGTTCTGTTGGGTGTCTCTTCATGTGACATCTCTGGCTCTGCCTCCTCTGTGTCCATTGCAACAGTGTCTGCCTCTTCTGCAACAGTCGGGGGAGGGATTTGGGGAGAAAGGGGGGAGGAGGAGGAGGAGACTGAAGGGGTTTCTATTACAGTAACAGCAACACTACTGCTCGACTCTTTACCCTCCTGAGAACTAGCTTCCTCTTGTGGCTGAACATGACTTTCTGCTTGAGTCTGTGCTACATTAGGTTGGGCTTCCACAACAGTGTTGGTGACGGAGCTAGCAAGGCTGTCTGGAGGGTCCTGCGTATCCTCAGGTCTTTCCTCTGCGTTGACAGCACCATCAGCAACAGATTCATTTCGGGCGTCTCTGACTCCGTCCTCAGGACCTAGAAAATGTTGTAATTCAATGATTTAATTCAACAGATATTAATCTTCTTTAAGACTATTTACTAAAGATGGACCAATCAGCGTTTTTGAGTCCGATTCCGATCACTGATAGCCGATACAGATAGAGGGCGGGGTATACGCTACGGCAGGGCTACACGTAGTTATTTTAGCGCAAGCAAGTCATAAAACATGGTCAAGCTCATGTGAAACAGCATAATATTTTTAACAAAATTAACAGTAAATAAAGTAAATCAAACAAATATCTCCAATACTGCAATCATTACATTTAGACCCTTAATTTAAAACTAAAAAAGTTAATTAAATAAATGCAGTCAAAACTGCAGTCATTAAACGCAGACTCTAGTTATTTTAAACGACAATCTGCAGTCATTAAATGTAGATCTTTAATTGCTGCTGCTGTTCTGTTCGTACCGGTCAGATCTGGTCTGTATGGTGTTCTGGGTTATTTGTTTTGTGCTAGTTGCGCGTGCTAGCTCTGCTGTTTGCTGATACTCACTGTATTCAGCCGCATGCAGTGTCGTATCAGATTAGTAGAGTTTAATGTCTTTGTCTTGGTTCCCCCACGAGACACAATGATTTTTGCTAATTTTAAAAATGCTCTGGATGAGTCTGCGTCACACATGGTAAAACACTGCCAGACGGACGACATGCTTTCTATTAGTACGCAACGCCGCTGCTTTAGTCAGTTTGTCAAAAATGAAAGGGTATGTATTTCCACCTAGTGGTTCAGATAGGAATTGCAGGGAGCTGGCCAGAGGGGTTCTTCTCTTCCTGGATGAAACGCTAGCTGGAAATACAGAAATTAGGCTCATTTGTTTAACGTCATCGATCAGCTCTTGGGATCAGCTAAATTGGAGAAATATGGGCCGATCACATACTTTAATTAAAAATCCGCCGATACCGGTACATAGCCTATCGATCCTTCCATCTCTACTATTTACAGAGTAAAACTCTTTAACCTTTGTGATTACCTGCAATCTCGGCTACAGGGGTGTGCTTCTCTGTGGGGACTTCACTCTTCATGGGTGCACCAGCAGGGTGTGCACTCATCTCTTGCTGCTGCCCTGTAATGCTTTCGTCTGCTTCTGCTGTCTCAGTAACTTCAGCTTCTATTCCTACATCAGAACACACACTCAGTCAGCGTATCGAAGGTAAAAAGCTGGCATTTCCCACTAAATACAAGAGCAAAGTGTGAACATTTGCAACTTTTTGCGTGATATGTCTTATCAGCTGTTGACACATCTGCTTGTGTATGCTTTGCTGTCATGTACTGACCATGGATTTGAGAAAAGCACTACACAAATCAACTTCCTTTGTTACAATTTTCATTAACACAGTATTAAACAGACACCATGACATACCCAAGTCCATGGGCTCCTCCAGATCTGCCTTCTCATCCACTTGTGTGGACGACATCTCTGTCTCTGTGACTTCAGTAGGGGTTTCTCTGCAGATCAAGCAGATGCATTTCTCTTCTGGAGGCTCAGAGAGAGGCGCACACTCACTGTGCACCCATCTATAGGGGGTGGACACAAAATATTTAAGTAAACAAGTAGTTAATACACAACCCATTCATAGAATCATAAGCATTAAAAAAATCAATTAATCTAAGGTGATTTCTTTTAAAGGGCAGTAAGTTTTTCCTGTTTTGTATTGTGCTAAATTATTAGTCAGTGGTCAGCCATGCAAAGGAAACAGGATGTTACTTTTAACTATGGGGTGAACAATACAGAATATTTTAAAAAAAAAACAAAAAACAAAAAAAAAAAAAAAACACCAACAACCTCAACGTAACTCCAACAGACTACTGACTGGTCTGTAACTTCACTGTACAAAGCAATTGTACTACAACTTGTCCTAGCACTAATAGACAGCAGATCACCGTCACTGACGGTTTTCTAGATAAATAGGCCTTTAAGTTCCCATTAAGAACTCAGCATTTGCCTTAAGAGCAGAAATGACAGTTCAAAACAAGTAAAAAATTTGTTTAATTAAATAAAAAACGCTGGGGTGACTTAATGAGTGGCTGCCTACAGAAACAGAAGTGACAGTAAAGGACCGGCAGACCGGCGTTCTCTGGTAGGGTTGTGAATAGTCTTTTTGAGCTGATAGCACTGGCACTAAAAAAGCTGCAACACAAAATAACATAGCACAGAAAAGACTAAAAGACTAAAAACACTCAAATGCTTGGGGAATAAAAAAAAACAGCTTCCAAAATACATTAACTACTTATTTTAACTGTAAGCAAAGATAAAGAATAAGCACATAAAATGACTGAACTAAAATCTACATATTTAGCACATATACTTATCATAGAGAGAGGGAACCCAAACCAACAGGAGCTTATGAATGAATGTATAGTTGAACACAATGCATAGTTCAAAACAAGAAGCAAAACATTTTATTAACAAATGTAAGGCTCAATGTTTCTTTTATATGACTTTAAAAAAGTAGGTAAAATTTAGGTTACAGGAGGGTTGTGCGATATTGACAAAAAAATATATATATATCTCGATATTTTCTGTAATCTTATCGATAACAATTGAACAGGTTAGTCATCAAGCTATCTTTAACGCCGACCCCTTTTTACAGTCTGTAAATTGCCGCCTTTTGAACAATGTTATTCTTTTCAAATCCAAACTAGCTCCATGCGAGTGAAGCGAGTTTCTTCCCCTGGTGCAGTCTGTTCACTCATTTTCAGCTTTAGGTGTGTTGTTTAGGCAGCTATGCTAGCTTTAGCCTATGCTAGCACACAGTATGGGCACTCACATTGCGTACTTGCAGCAGCCTACACTAAAGCGTGTAGAGTCGAGGCATTTTGATTGTTGTTTGATTTCAAAAACAACAGCCACAGCACGGGCCACCTAAGTTATGTTTACCAACACTTTGATTTGTTCGAAAGGGTTTGAATACATCGCACAGTTGACTATAATATGACTCTTCTCTTACCATACACGCTGTACTTCCATGAGGATAAGGACTAGGGGTGGGCGATATGGCCCTACAATAATATCACAATATTTCATGGTATTTTTGCGATAGCGATACTCTTGGTGATATACGATATGTACGATATGGCACACCCCTAACTGAGATATTTAAAAAAATACAAGAATTGTCATCAGATTGTAACAGAAGTAAGTGATTCAGAATGTCACAATACTAAATAATGCACTCCAAATATCTCCATATATCCAGGACTGAAATGAAATTAATGATACTGAACAGATAAAATCTGTCTCTAGTAGATAGTCTATAGTATATAATGGGAAATGAGAAAAGGTTGAATTTTTCTTTTGCTAAAAACAGTAAAAAAAGTAGTACCCTGATGTGATAATTAGGGATGGGTAATATGCCACAATATTTCAGGGTATAATATCGCTCACGATATTTAAAAATGTTGGCGATACTATTGTGTACAATACGATATGGCACACCCCTAATTAGAACTTTACACAGGATCACTTCATATAAACCAAATACGAAGTCCTCTATGCCTGTTGTTCTTGCTTGGTGAGGAGAGGCAGACGTACCTGTGGCAGACAGTGCAGCGATGTTGTAAAGGAACCAAGGACTCCGTGGCTTTACCGCAAACCCCGCACACCGACGTACGCTGCCGGTAACAGCTCTCGCACACTGAATAGCTCTCAAACCACTGCTCAGAACCAGGCAAAGTAAGTCCTCGAGCCCCGCAGTCCGTACAGACTCGACACCGCTTAAAATAGAGCGAGAAAGAGCGAACGTAAATTCCAGCACTGACACGATTTACAAAACTACATTTTTAACTGCAGCTGACTGTTCACTTAGCTATGAGCAGACTGAAAAGCAATATGCTACAGATATTCATCAGCTCCTAGCCAACTCTTTACGTCCACTGCCAAGCCTGCATATTGGCAACATTCTGAAAAGTATTCATGCCTTTCACCAAAGAATTTAAATTGTTTACAAAACCACTAAAGTGTCCATGTAATCATTTGTTTTACTTTTGTGCCTACGAACAGACTTTACATTCAGCATAGATTTTATTTTAATACATTTTCTTTATTTCTGCAGTGAAGATAACAAAGACAACGTAATGTGAGAGCACAAACAACATAATAAAAAGGCTTGTTCTAATATCTATAAAAATCCCTGCATTCTGTAATACTAGGGATAAGAAGCTTATATTTAATGCAACTTACTCTGCACTTCCAAGAGTCAGGGGGTACCGAGTCCATGGCTGGCTGTAGACAAAAGGTGTGATAGCCCTTGTCACATGCGTCACAGACCAGCATCTTAGAATCTTCTCCCGGTTGCCTAAAAAAATAAATAAATAAATGAACACATTTGCATTTGCAGACTAGGTCAAGCATCCCCAATGACAAGGCTTCTAAAAGTAAGACGATCATATATTGATTTTTCATGTCACTTCCAAGGTTTTTAAACTAGCTGCTGAATTAAAATAAAATGGGAAAAAAAGAATTAGGCTGCATTTCCATCAGCTCTACACAAGAGAGTAAAACTCTCCTCTTCTCAGCATTGAATCCACAGTAAACTTTAATGTTGAGCAGCTTCTCAATACCGTTTTGTTTAATTTTATGGCTTCTTTACATAATATAAAATGCAATAAAATAGTGTTGCAGCACCATATTTCCTTACTGTTATTTGTTTTACTTCTATAAAATTATTTTTTATGTCTTCGTATGGGTAACTTTGTCATGTTTTATAGCTATAACCAAACAAACAAATATATGATCAGTTATACTGGCATTCACAATGTTTTTCTATGAAAATTTCTGTTTCCATCATATTTCTTTGTTCTAGAAAGCAACTGTACAGACTTCCATGGAGATTTTGCCCATTTTATTTAATGTGTGCCATTTCCATCAAGCCTTGGTTATTTAATACAGTTAAAAAGGAGGAAAATACTTGGAATGGGATGGGAAACAGCGGGGGAATCCAACCTACCTGCAGGTTTGGCACACCTTGCACTCTGGGCATTGCCAGCCCGAGCGCTGGAGTGGTGTGGCGCTGATCTCCAGGCAGGCATCATGGTAGTGTTGCCCACAGCCCGTACAGTATAACAACCCCAAAAGCTCCCCTGCAGAGTCACACACTGCACAGCGTGCCTCCTCTCCAGCTGAGACAACAAACACACAGCCATTTCAATAAATAAACACTTTTCCACTATTCTAAGCTGTCACTTCTTTGGCAGTGTTCCTTACCTATCTCCTCTGCCTTGTCTATGTGCTCAGAACAAAGGAGAGACAACTGCTTCATGGACTGGAACGATCCACTTGCAGCCGAGCAAGGGAAGTGGTAGAACCGTGAGCAGCCTTCGGCACGGCACTTGATGGTTGCACCCATCCTTTTGCAATAATCGCACGGCTGGAACACAGAGAAACACACGCAGCTGAGGAAGATTTCTCATTTTAACCCTAAACTCGGCATGAAACTGACTGCTTAACATACCTGCTGTATCCCTGAGATGACTGCCTTGTCTACATTTATCAGCTCCTCGCCCTCGCCCTGTTGCACACCTTCCGACCACACTGCACACCAGTGATGAACCCAGCAGCTCCCTGTATCAATCGGTATGATCAGTTTAATTCAAAGCTTGGAAAAGCGTCATTACGTTTTTAATTTTTTCCTTCAAACTGAAAATCACATCCTACTGCTTCACGTAAATACCTGTGTCATCAAAGAGAAACGCAAGACTGGTGGATTCAGAGAAGCCAATGGAAGACAGGTCATCATTTCCAGGCGATGGCGGTGAGGGAGGTAGAGGCCTCCAGATGGGGTCGGTGGGAAGAGGGCCCGAAACACCGGAGCTCACGTTGTCCGTGAAGACTTCTCTCCACACAGTTACAGAGCGCACAGGCCCTGACAATCTCCCTAAAGATTAAATCCCAAAGAAATTCAGATAGGATCTTTCACAGCCATGAAATAAGCACACAGAAATCAAACAATTACAGTCTACAGGATTAAGACTTTCAGATTTGGTGATGGATCTGTGATCTTCTGAACCTCAACAAATACATTTTCTATCTGCAGCTGGATTTGCTGATCCACAGGTAAGATTCAAGTGTAAGCCGTCCCACTTAAGTCCCCAAATATCAATAAAGCAGATGCAGATAGGAAAATTAATTAAAGGATTTACGCTGGTGCACTGGAAGTGTCCACAGCAGAGCCTGAGATGTCCTGTGCAGCACGAGGGGTATCCGATTCCCCGGGAGAAGGGACAGTTTCCTTTGAAGAGGCACCATCATCAGCTGTAAAGCACACGGTGGACATTAAATAATTATTAATATATTCCAATTAAATCATAACAATAAGACATAATACGCTACATAAGCACTAAGGCAGGATTTCATGCACTAGACCCTTATAAATGGCAAACTAGTCAGACCAGTTTTACTTAAACAAACAAAAAAATAAAACAAAAAAAACACAACATGAACCCACAACAAGTCAAAATGACATCTAGTTTTACAGGTTTGAGTCAAACATGTTTTTTCCCCTTACAGTTTGCACCATGACAAAATAATGACAAAGTAAATGACAAGCAGCATGCAAGATATCAGTGTATGCATGGACATGTCTTACAGTGCAATGGAAAATGAACAGAAAGAGCAAATTACACACACTATACATCCAAACATATCCAGAAGAACCCAAATTCTGAGCTTACTGCCATCACAGACACTGACTATGTGGACACAGTTTGTATACTCTCCATTATAAAAGGTAAAAGAACCCAAAAGAACAGGACTAATATCACCACGCACAATACCAAATGTCAGCTAGATGTGTATAAAGCCCCCCCTGCATTAGGCTGTAGAGCAGTGGAACCGGTGAAGAAGCCTTTGGGATAAACTTGGGTGAGGTTTGTAATCACATACTACTCATCTAACATCAGTGCCCGACCTCACAAAAGCTCAACTGGCTGAATGCACTCAAATCTTCACACCAATCTTGCAACATCTAGTGTAAAGCGTTTCCTGCAGAGTAGAGGCTACTACTCCGAAGACAAACTCCCTAATACCACCTCTACAAACTCCTGAACGTACAGAGCATATTCTAATTTGTACTGGACACAATATATTACGAGGAAATCAAGCATGCCAGACTTAATTATGTTTACATACCTGCCGTTTCTGAATCATTTTCTTCGCAGTTTGACTTCTGCTCGTCCATTCCTTCTCCTGAAGACGATCTCTCTACAAGAGATCTGAAAGAAGAAAGAAGTCAGAAGTCAGTACTTAAATCCATAGATCTTATGTGGCACATGTTGTTTATAGAGGCAGAGGCTTGAAATGGGTGATACTCAGCCAGTCTGCTAACGACTTCCTACAGAAGTTCGCAGACAAACAATCCATCAGAAAAGTTCCCTCTCACGACAAAACAACTTAAATGCTGCCTTCTACCAGCAGCAGTGCTCAAAAGTAACAGAGGGAGAGGGAAAGAAAAAGTCCTGCAGCTGCTGTCGCTGTCCTGGAAGTTAGAAACCCCCCCGGCAGAGAACTATGAACACAATAACACCAAAAACTACAGCGTTAAAGGCACCAAATACATAAACAAAGCACGGAAATGCATTCACATACTCAGCTCATTCTCTCTGCGCAGAGAGGCGAGCGCTCCTCGCCCGGTAAACACGGTAAACAAAGGCTCGCTGGTTTGTGTGTTTGCTGCTAAACTGGCTCTGATCTGTCCGAGATTACTGCGGCTAACGTTAGCGCGCTAGCAGCCTGACCGGGCTCCGCTAACTCTCTGCACACAAAAGGCCAGAAAACAGTCCAAATAAACCACCGTGCACGGCCGGATAGGGTGCTTACCGGTTACACCAGATCAACGGGATCCTTTTAACGCGTACATGGTTCGCGCATAGCGCTGCTATCTTCATATAAAACCCCCGTAAACGGAGATACACAAAGAAAACACAACTTCCGAGCGGCCCGCTTCCTGCGACGTGCATAAGGGCTTCGGGCAGAAACAAGTCCAGCGCTCGGCAGTTCCGCGGCTGGGATTTGGCATGTGGTGCTTGAAACACACATTTCCTTTTCTTTTCCTTTTTTGCTTTAACATAATATTAATTATGACTGTGTGTTCCGCTGTGCTCATTTTTTTAGAGGATCGTTATGGCTCACAGCTCATTCCAGACATCTTTAATACTGATTCCTAAACAGAACCTTAAACGATAAAGACATGCAGGCTCCAATACGTAGTGCAAACCGAGTAAAATCATTTATCATTAAATACAGAATATCATAAAAACTTTAGATTGTCATTTCTGTTGCCACATCAAATGTTGTCTCTCCTTTGCTCCTCTAAATAAGCTTAAGCTATCTCTCTCTCTCTCTCTCTCTCATATATATATCAATTTTGAGTTTTCTACATCATTTGAACATGATAATGGTCGTTTACATTGTGTGAACTTTTCATGACGAATGGACCAATTGAAGTGCTCCAAAATAGCATGGAAATCATTCTGGTTCCATTAACTTAAACGTAAAGTATGTTGCAATTTTGAGGAAACTTGTTTTTCATTGGACAGCGATGACCGGTGTCACAGTGGAGTCTGTTTTATGGAAAACAAGAAAATTAAATAAGCTTTCCCCTTGACTAACGTGCTAAAAGGCTGAACAATGTATATATACACTGTTTTAAAGGCTTGATAAACACTTTAAAAAACAATTTTCATTTATTTACTATATGTATTTTTCTTCTGTGTACAACTATTACAATATCACCACTGCTGCTGCTACTACGACCATGTTCAGATTTGCAGGTGAATCAGATTTGTTTCTCAGATGAGATTTTTTGGAGACCATTTACACTGCTATTAGCAAGTGATTGCAGCGGATATGTATGTCCTGACTTTACCAACCTATCTGCATGGGATGCTGTGGTAATGACCGAGGCATAAGAAACTGTATAGCCAATCTGAGCACTTCTGGATTTTACATTGTCACTTGTTTGCTGTCTTGCAATCCGATAAAAGTGGCCTGAGCATCCAGACTGAGACACATCTATAAAAATCTGACTGGAAACGCATTTCAAACCACCTCCAACTGTGGTTTGGATCCACTTCATTAAAACCGCATTTCATGTGGCTTGTTGTGTTATTGTCCAGACCATCAAAAATCAATCTAGAGATGCTAAATAAATAAATAAAAAATCTGACAGTCTGAACGAGGCCCAACACTAGGTGTAAGAAAATATCGATACTGTATCAACTGTCAAATGACCTGAACTGATGTTGTATTCATTTGTTTACATGCATAACGCAGTGGTTCTGATGTGCCAGATAGCAGTGTTGTAACATATTTCAGCCACTGGACTCTTCCAATCCAATGTAAAAATGTAGCTTTGTCTTCAAGTCCTCCTCAGAAGTTCCTACTGACAACTTTTTCTATTTATTAATTAGTATCTGTTCACTGTTAATTCACTGCTGAGAATACTTTGTGTGAAAAGCATCCCTTAACATATGTTTATGTTTACATTTTTGTGTGTGAGGATTATTTTAGGATTATTCTGCTGAATAACTGAAATACAGACAGTTTACAATACAAGCACCAGAAGCTATCTTCGTTTTTGTTGTTATGTCCCCAAACTCGGGGCTTACCAAAAATCCAAGTTTCTCCACTGATAAATACA